>OX459003.1:11695978-12363478 GCA_949774965.1 Diarsia brunnea | reverse complement strand
TAACTAATAAATAATAATATTTTATTTTCTTAGTCGATTTTTTTTCTTTACTTAACGCTTCCATTCCATCCATCACTAACATGTCTGTCAGCGTACCTATCATTTAGATCTGTCACGTCGATTGTAAGTGTAACTGTGTGACATATCAAAACAACCTCCAAAGATTTGCTTTCTTGAAAATTTGCTTTAATCTCAACCTTAAAAATGGGCAACTGGAAACTAGAAGTCGGTAGAATGGCTATGTACACATCTTTCCCCGTGGGCCTCTTTTTCTTCTTCAACCAACCAACTTATTTTGAGGAGTGGGTCACAAATACCAAGCGTCAAATCTTTCCACCGGAGAACGTAGCAGACAGGGAAGCTATTCAGCAACTCATTAAAGATATGAGGAAAAAGCAAATGGCAGCATTGGACAAGGAATAAATAGTTGCTACCTGAGCAACGACGCTGTTGCAGAAAGTTGTACATAAGTGGCGCATTTTATAGACTAGTGATTTCTTGTTGTTTGTTCAAATGATTACATCCATGATGTCGTTGAGTTCAGTTCTGACGTTATGGCTAATGACTTAAAGAGTCGCCTTGTGAGTGATCACAACACATGTTTAAGTGACAAAAGTATGTAAAATTGAACAAAAAAAAAACATAAAATAACAAATATTTTATTAGATATAAATACCAATAAACTTTATAAAAATCTTAATCTACCTTAACCATTTTATTTTTATGTCGATAGCTTAATACAACTCCCAACATGGTTGAACACAGTGAGGCGTAGTAGATTACATAAGAAACTCCGTAGAACTCGCCTATAAGTCCTGAGACCATAGGAGCAATTACACCAGTCAGTGACCGCACACTGTTTGAAGCACCTATTAGAGTTCCTCTGTGGTCTTCATCACTCCTCTTTAAAACCATTTCTAAAGTAACTAACCTGCCAATTGCATTACCTATAGCGAGTGGTATCAACCAAAACGCATAAACAATAACATTAAATGATAATGCCAGTCCTAATAAAGAAATACTTGTTACTAAAAATACATGTAAGTTTCTTATACTATAGTCTTTGTCGTGAATGTAAAAACTATTTATGTATCCTATGAAAAAACTGGATATGGAACCTATAACACCTTGGAATGATATTACATAACCTACATATTTTGGTGATAAATCATATTCTGATTTTAAGTAAAGTGAATAATTTGAGTAATAAACACCCATTGCAAATCCTATTAGAGCTTTAAACATAAAAATGTCCCAATATTTAATCCAATCTATTTTAAATAATTCAGCAAATGACTGGCGGACACTAGAATATAATATGTTTACTAAACTAGTTTGTACGTCTTTTTTCTCTGCTTTTTTACTTGGCTTCTTATCTAACTTTGGTAGGAAGTATACTAAACCTGTAAAAGAAAAAACATGTATAAACCAGGTTTTTTTAAACAAAATAAATACAAAACCCATATTTGATTAATAAGTTCCTTACCAGAATTAATGGCAAAGCATATCCCAACAATAATGGCAACCAACATAAACCCATTTTCTGGATTATCCTCAGCCATATGGCCTCCAATCACAGGACCTAGAGTAATACCAGCACCTGATATGGCTGCCATCTTGCCATATATTTCACCTTGCTTCTGTTCATCCTTCTCATAATCAGGCACTAAAGCCTTTGTAAGCATCTGCGTTTGTTTGAACAGCCCTGAAACATTATTTTGTAAATCACTATTTTCATGCTTTGTGGACAATTTTGATCTTGATAGGTGATTATGATAAGCCATGGCCCCAACCACGAAATGAGATTGTAATGAATAAGTCCAGTAATATGACATTTAAAAAGGGATTTTTGAACAGACAAACCTATTTACTTACAAAATACATCAAAAATTTAAAATAGCTACATTTATTGTGAATTTCCCAATAACTCAGAAAAGTAAAACTGTCTTTCCATTCTAACATGCTGTAGTTGCAGCCTACCTTGATGGGAACAAAGTATGATACTTATAACTATGTATGAATGTAAATGCACAGGTTCTTGTATGTACCTAACACTGCTCTAACCACCATTATAACGAATATTGAACTTGTGAGTCCAAGCACAGTGTATGCTATGCCACACATAAGCAGTGTCAATGTCAAAATAGTTTTCCGCCCCTTGATGTCACTCAAACTGCCCTGAAAAATGTTTTTATTATTATAAATAAGTGTTTTACAAACTAAAAATTAACAATTATATTAGCATTGCGGAAGAACTCACGATAAGGGGCCCAGATCCTAGCTGGAATCCGGCATAAATGGATCCAAGTAATCCCACATACAGATGGTTACCACCCATCTCTCTTAGATGACCAGCCACCAGTGGGACAATGAGACCCACTGCTAAAAGGTCCTGGAAGGATGTAAAATAAAGATTAACATACACGTTGAATTCTTAAACACAATAATAATAATAAACAAACATTAGATGTGGCATTTATTTTGAATACCCACTAAGAAAGCCACAGCTTGCAGCAGATAAATAGCGAATGACATTTTAATTTATAAATTTAATACTAAAAGCGTTAAAACACTACATAATATATCAGGCACTTTAGTAGGAAATAAAAACTTATATATTAACACGATAACACCAAAAGTGAGATGTGCGCGGCAGTGACACTTGACATAGTTGACAATTTGACATTCATAGTGACTCGTTGACTGACTAGTTGACGTTCGTTTAGTGATGTCGATTCGAGAATTACTATTATACCTATTTGTCATTATTCTGAAAGTCTTAATCGACTAAGACAAAGACATTTATTCGTAGGATAAGAGAGAGATAAGAGCCCATTTCAATAAATATTTCAGTTTCTTTTAATATTATTCATTGACTAGTTACATCGATGATGTAACTGACTACCAATATTTTACATAAAACGACTGCTTATCTGACTTACGCAACACAGTTAGTGTACAAAGTAACACGATACCCTTTGGTAAGACTGGTTGTCAGATGTTCAGGCCACTGACTACCTGTAACGAATGTGTACGATCTACTCATTGCAGCAGGGAACAACGGCTTAACGTGCTTTCCGAGGTGCGGAGAAAACTCGGTATGTAATGCGTCACCCATCCACAGACCAACCTAGGCAAGCACGGCTTAACTTAGATCAACCCGACCGGCAGTTTTTATTAGGCCACCACCACGAACCATTACATTTTTATTGTCATCTTATAATGCTGGCTACAGCTTAACCGGACTAATTAATTGTGGGTGGGTGCCTTGAGTGTAAAGCCCATCTAGGTAAAATAACATGAAAACTAAGTGACAACGCACTGAGTGCACCCCAGTACGAGTGTCGGCTTAGGACATGGCTAGGGGAGGACAGCAAGGGGACTGGCTGGATCCGAGTGATATCATTTACTGACTGATTTAAAAGTACTGGAGGGGGGGGAGTACGACCACAGAAAATGTTTCAGCTATTATAAAATGACTTACGTCACGGGATCCCGTGATGTAAGTCATTTTTGAAAACTGAATTGAGGGAGATCTCCCCCTCAATTCAGTTTTCAATCAAGAAAAAATACTCGACTAAAATTGTTAGGGAACATCACATTCATCACTCGACTTCATCACAGATGTCAGATTTGTGCGACACTGACAACCAGCTGATAAAAATATTTTGAAAACTAAAAGGCGAGGTTATGAAATGTAAATTCAATGATAATACTGAATTAAATATTATTATTGTGATTTAAACTACAAATAAAACAGTTATATTACAATGAGCTCTACACGGTCTTTAGTAAGTACCAAACGTTGTTAGTTTGTGCTTCGTTAATGCTCTACAAATTTTGTGTGCAGTAAAAAACGTTCCTATTCTGTAGTTTAAGGTTTTTCCTAATTTATTGATGCTGGAAACAGGCTGGTCGGCTAGAATGTTCAATACCTTTATATCAATAAACTTTTAGCATCAGAGCAAAATATTAAACTATAAAAAGATTCAAGAATGACTTATTTTTCAGGTCCTGCAGACCTTTAAGAGGTTACACAAAACTAGGATGAAAGTATTTGCAGGTGATGACAGAGCACTGGCAGCTGGTAGAATAAAAATAAATGAGGAGTTCCGTAAAAATAGACATGTGACCAATGAGGATGCTATAAAGGCTGTATGAACATTTCTCTAACTGCAGTCAAACATATTATCTAAAATTTTAAGGAAATTAGCTTAATCTACATTATTACAGATGGTTAAACTTGGTGAGGATGTGGACGCTGAACTCCGAACACAAGTTATCCAAGCTCGAGAAGTCAAGCCTGGTGTATTTGGTATGATAAATTAAAAAATGCATTTAGTAATTGTGTTACTTATTTGATTGTATTAGTTTATAAACCGTTGCACTCTTTTATTTTCAGAGGCCAGAATTACTAAAGATACTGTCAAGTTTGAAAATATCCCATATGACGACAATGCAGTATTAGATGATGGAACAACTGCCAACAGGCCATGTTGTCAAGACAAAACTCAGAATAAATAGTCATTGTGATTTTAGTTAATAGGCAAAAATTACTTATTATAACTTAGATAAAGGCAGACACGCGAATGTGTTAGAGAACAGTTTTTATAAGCTTTTGTTTAAATTACCCTGTTACCTAGTTTGTTATTTAGAGAATAAGCCTAACTTTTTCTGTTACTTTTAGTTTTATGTAACACTATTTATTTGTCAGGAGTAGTTGCCTTGGATCATATGTATAGGCAGTTTTATTCTTAGTGTTTTATTTTGTGATTTTGTTTGTAATTAATAATTTATAGCAAATTGTTTGAGTATTTTTTTTTTAACCAAGCAGCTACAAAACAACACTAACTTGCGCGGTCTGTACCCTCTTGTGCAGTTCTGTGTGGAAGGGACCTTACAAAATAAAAACATACTGCCGCAATTATTGTACAACATTCGGGTTGGCTCCTCTTTGGATTTTCACAGTCATGATAGATCGATAAAACTCGACAGAGGCTGAAATAAATTAGGAGGCCTCCAAGTTGTTAAGCTCGAATCTAATAGATACACAAGAATTTTAAAAAGCAAGCATCACATTAAGTAGGTACATGTTTTTAATCATAATTTGTGGCGCATAACTTCACAACTCTGTTAAATCCAATCTATCTTTTACATTGACTTATATATTACTGCGTAAGGACTGGGCGGACGGCATGTTAAAATGACGCCTCAAACGTGGTCCCAATATGATCTTTCCTAAGCCGAAGTTAACTAGTCCACGATCGGCTCTCTTCGGGTGCAGTCGTAAATTTTATTAAAAGCTTTATTTATGTTTATATACCTCGAAAATACCACGCCACTTATACAAGGTTACATTAACGAGCAGACTACACCGATTCTCTGTATGGCGAACGCGTCAAGCAAATGTTCGGACGACCGTATCTTTAGTTTTTATATCAATGATCTTTTACATTGAATTTACCCGAGTCTGAAGTTAAGCGACAGATTTATAAAAGCCAATGTGTGTATCGTGGGCGCGCTAGCAAACATTTAAACTCACATAAACAAACTACCAGTCTCGGAACGACTACTTGTAGGCCCATTGACTCATATATTACTGCGTAAGGACTGGGCGGACGGCATGTTAAAATGACGCCTCGAACGTGGTCCCAACATGGTCTTTCCTAAGCCGAAGTGAACTAGTCCACGATCGGCTCTCTTCGGGTGCGGTCGTAGATTTTATTAAAAGCTTTATTTATGTTCTTTTTACCTCGTAAATACCACGCCGCTTATACAAGGTTACATTAACGAGCAGACTACACCGATTCTCTGTATGGCGAACGCGTCGAGCAAATGTTCGGACGACCGTATCTTTAGTTTTTATATCAATGTGTAGGCCATACAAAAATTTGTTTCGTACGGGGGTCAAACCCGTGACACGTGGAGTTGCAACAAATCGCCACTGCGCCAACTGTGCCGTACCTGAGAGATTTTGATTATTGAATTAGGTCTAATTGACTAAAAAGTTTAAAAGGAAGGACACGGAGTATGGAAACACCTGGAACGCGCTTTGAATTACACCCACGTTTTATCTGTGGTTTGACAATGACACTACTCGACATAACTGACAAGTGACAGGTCTCGTTTTCTCGAGTCCAGGCGAGATAGATCGTCGTTTGTGCATTATTATTTTTCATTGGATTTTTAATAAAAAATCCAATATATCTTCAGTACAATGTTGACTAGAACATTAGTATCAAGGGCTATTCTCCTACGAAGTCTAAAAAATGCTGCTGATAACGTAAAGCAAGCTAAAAGAAACTCAGGCCATGGGTATGTCGGTTGTTATGTCATTGGTTTTGGTCAAGAATAAGCATCGAATGAGCAGTAATACTCGTCTCCTAGAGTTTTTATCACGACTGTGATACAAAAATTTCATTAAAATCACGACCTTTGAAATTTTCGTCATTGTTATATTTTTATAGCATAAAATAGGCGTGTAAAACAATGTTTTATAAAAATGCTAGACTAGTCTGTGTATAGTATGATATAGTTGCAAAGGAATTGAGTCCTGAATAAGAGCAGGAATTCTCCTACCTTTCGTCATATCCTCCTCTTATTATTCTGTACCTACAACGTTAATGTAAAGAAAAAAAATTGAGAATCATTTAATGTTTCAGAACATGGTCATACCGAGTACCACCACCACTGCCCTCAAAAAAGACCATATACTTAGCTGAGGTTTTGGGAGCAGCTGCCTGGTGGTGGATCTTATGGCATTGTTTCACCGAACCTGAACACATCTTTGTAAGTTTTTTTTTTATAAAATAGGATAATAAAAAATTGAATGAACAAATAGAAATGTGCTGTGAATGTGCCATAGACCCCATAAGATATGATTTACCTTTTTGAAAACAAGTGCATTATTTATTTTCTCATCATGAAATCTTTATACCAAAAGGTGTGCTTTGGGGTACTACAAAATATTAATAAATTGAAATAAGTCTTAACAAAGTATAGGTACTGGAAAGTGTTTCTAGAAAGACCAAATTAGACCGTGAGAGGTAAAGTCAACAAAAGAAAGTATTATTTGAAACCAAGAAAACAGAATAAACATCATTCGCAATGCAAAGAATAAATGTTTATTATTGAAAGGATGATAAAACTATTCTTTATTTTTCAGGGTGAATTTACGTATGTAGACCCCAAAAGCTACAGTGATGAGGAACTAGGTATCCCACCGGACTCTGCTGGACCACTGAAGCAATAAGCAGGAGTTTTTTTGAATTGTAGATACTTTTAAATTATGTTGATGTTAAATAAAAATTATGAATGTCTGTAGGTCTGTATTCTACTCCTGTGGTTTTCCTTTATAATTATAAAATACAAATACTTTGCATATTATTTTGGTAGAAAATAAGGTTACTCTTTGGTGGCTAAGTACTAGGTTCCCTGCAGGGCAAGCCACGATAGCGGCGGTAAGTCCCCTCTTTGAGGAGTGCCTGGATAGGCGCCACGGCGCTCTCACCTTCCGTTTGACGCAGGTACTCACCGGACACGGTTGTTTCGGGAGGTACCTGCACCGAATCAGGCGGGAGGAAACGCCCGCATGCCACCATTGTGAGGATCGGCCGGAGGACACGGTGGTGCACACCGTGGAGGTGTGTCCCGCTTGGGCGGAGCCCCGCCGTGTTCTCGTAGCGGCGATAGGTGGCGGCGACCTCTCGCGTCCGGCCCTGGTGCAGGCCATGGTCCGGGGCGAGGAGGAATGGGACGCCGTCGCCTCCTTCTGCGAAGCAGTGATGGTAGCGAAGGAGGTGGCGAAACGTGAGAGGGAGAGAACCTCTCGTCCCAGCCGCCGCGGGAGGCGCTCCGGGCGTCGGGGGCCACGTGATGACTTCCAGCCACCGTAGACGCGGGCCTGTGGACGGTGAGTGATGGGCTAGCTCGCCGTCCGTCCGTCTTACGACGACGACAGGCCGTATCGTGTTTGAGGCATTAGTGTTCCACGCGCGCCTCAAAGAGATGTCGGCAACATGGAAGGGGCCCGCAAGGGCCGACGCCCGTCTGGGCTGCGGGTTGTTCCCAAGAGCGGGAGGGTTTATTTAATGATTTCCCACAACCCAAAAAAAAAAGGGGGGGCGACTAGGGTTATAGGTACTAGATTGCCCCACACTACGAATTTCTACTGTATCGTGGGTGCGTTCACAAACATGTAAAGTCACATACACAAATACCCAGACCTGAAACAACTATCTGCAGGCCATACAAATATTTTTTCCGTGCGGGGATCGAACCCGCGACACGCAGCGCAGCAGTCCAATCCCTTAGCCACTACCTACGCCACCCGTGCCGTCAAGTATGGGAGCCCCCCTTAAATACTTGTTGTTATAGCGGCAACAAAAATACATAATTTGTGAAAATTTCAACTGTCTAGCTATCGCGGTTTTTGAGATCCAGCCTGGTGATAGATAGACGGAAGGACAGCGAAGACTTAGTAGGGTCCCGCTTTTACCCTTTGGGTACGGAAACCTAAAAAACTTTTTTACAATAAAAAACAACCGACAAAATAAAACATGAAAAAAGTGAAAAATAAACTTTAGAACATAAATCAGTTTCTGAAGTCGGTGACTTTCGTTTGTTTGATTTAATTTTTCTGCCACCGACTTCAGAAACTGATTTATGTTCTAAAGTTTATTTTTCACATTTTTGTGTTTTATTTTTTGTTGAAGTTAGTTTTATTTTTTTGAATAGTTTTTATGTTTCACTTTTTAGCGGTTCACCCACAGAACAGATAAAAGAGATTAGAAAGGAAATAGTTCCTGATTTGTATTAGAACGCCTGTCGCCGCTTGTCTCCCACTCTCTATATCCACTACAAGCAAGAGGCTAATACGTACGCGCATAACGCACACAAATAAACCGCACTCACTTAGATCGCGAGCTTGCTACTGGTTGTCACACTAGCGCAAACACTGCGTATGACGTACACTCACACACGCTTTAATTTCTCATACATGTTACGGCGACCAAAAGGTCGATAATTTATGTCGATAAAATTACTTTAGTTTTGTAACTTTAAGTTTTGCAATATTTTGCTTTAATTTCGGAACGGGATAGAAAGAATGAAAAGGTATTTATTTGTCTCACACAGATACAAAATTAAAGATTAAAAAAGTAAAATCAAAAGTAAACATACGAGAAACACTTAAAAATAAGACATACATTCAATTAATTACTACATTTAGTTAGTAGGTATCTATTCAATTCTACCGGTTGCCTCTAGCCATAGTGTTCTTGTATCTGGAACTGTTGGAAACCTAAAAACAAAACTTTGTTGTGTTATGTTTCCATTATAAATGACTAACCTCAAAACAAATTTTAGACGAAAACCAAAATTAATAACCCACAATAAACAATAATTGACAGTAATAAACGAAGTTATTTAATCATATTCATAATAATATCATTTGAATACATTCACACATACGAAATATCGACATTGTTAACAACTTGGTACAACACAATCGAAATGCATAGATTTTGCAGAACTCAAGCTTTGGCTCGTCGTACGCGACGTTCGCAGTGAACGAAATACATCGCGCAATCGCCCACGCAGTACAAGATGGTACCCACGTATTGCAAGCAATGTACGTAATTTTTTAACTGCTTGCGACAGTATCATTTTTTCTACCATCTACATAATACTATTGTAATAATTACAAATATTACTTGTATTTTAAGGTATTTGGACTTACCGGTGATAAGAAATCCCTTCTCGAGGCACACTACACACCCTGGCTTCTTTTCCGACACATTATAATAGCGCAAGATGGCATAATTCTTTTTTTTCGCGGAGCTTCGTACGCTGTCACAATATGAGCGCGATTGCGCCGGTAAATCAAATTTTGTCGACATTAGAGCGTTTGCGACATATGAGCGGCGCGCCTGCCCCGCCCACAAGGCCCTTCTAACCTCTTTTATCTGTTCTGTGGGTTCACCTGTGCCCTTCAAAGTGCACCGGCGTGATGTTATGTTATGAACTGGTGTAAAAAATAGACATGAGATTTCAGCAATCTCAGTCCATTTGCTATCATTTATTGAGGAGTTCCGTTGCTTATCTCCGAAGTTCTTCACCAAAGTGAAATGGGATCACTCCGAGAAGGTACTCTTCCAAAAACTACTCAAATCACTTCAAGTGTGCCTATAAAATTTGAAGAGTTCTCTCTATTTCTCCAGGATTCCATCATCAGATCTTAACGTGATGATCATGGGACGACCTGGGAGTAGGTATACCTCTCAGGTGGTCCCATGATCATACTTTCAAACAAAACAAAAAAATCGAAATCGGTCCAGCCATCTTCGAGTAATCCGGGAACATACAAAAAAAAGATCCGACGAATTGAGAATCTCCTCCTTTTGGAAGTCGGTTAAAAAGACAACACCCAGACATTTAGAGAAAAATCGGACATTTATTTCCTTTCATTTGTGCTGCATAATTTTATATAGCGAATCTGGTCTCAGATTGGTGAAGTCAACAACGATAACCTATATTTTATAAAAAAAAATATGGTACCTATCCCGAATTAACGGCGTCAAATGTGCAAAAGGTTGTCAGTAATAGTGCCGTTATGTTTAGGTCCTATGTAATAAGGAGATACCTATTAATACATTGGACTTAAACATAACTGGAGAACACCCCTGCCTAACCCTTCGGGGATTACAGACGTAATGTCAATAATTTAAATGGCAATATGAAAACAAACTTTTATTGAATAATAGTAATAAAAAATGAATAGTTTGTTGCCACTATTATCATGAATCACAAAATCGCAGCGAATTGACATGCTGAACTGTTCATCAAAATCACAGCTCCAGCTGCCTCAGCGCTTTCTTAAAAGTCCTATCATAAAGTTGGTGTACATCATTAGTTGAAACAAGTCACCCAATGGAACCGGTTTTGCAAAGAAGGCCTTCAATTTGTAGCAGTGTGATTGGGAGTTTTTAGACGGTCAATCTTGCACTGCCAATCAATAATATTGAATAATATTCAAATTCAAATTCAAAAATATTTATTTGTGACACATAGGTAAAATAGTACATGGTGTTATTAAAAAGCAGTAACGTATCACTATGTGCTGCCTTGCAAGGCATACAAAAAATAATGTTTACACATAATTAGTGTAGGCAGATAACAGATGGCGCTGAATAGGTAATCAAAAGGTCAATGCTGATCACCGTGCTACAAGGATCTCAGGTGCACTTGATTTCATCATTGACAGCAAGGGCACGTAAAAATTTCAAGACAGAAAAAGAATCACTGTTTTTTATGGTCTAACCCAGAAATACAGAATGCTTACCCAGGCATGAATCCCATGACTTCGTAAGCCACAGCCGTTAAATTGTCTTCCTTTGATTACTGAAACAACTACGATAAATTTTTCATTATTATCCAAAAGCTCAAAAGATACCTATGAATAATGTAAAAAAGACTATTCCTCCAACCAGCCCATCTGATCTAAAAAGCCACGTATTCCGGTTTATCTAATGAGCAAGGTAAAGAAAAAAAAGTTTGACGTATATCAAAAACAGTGAAATAAATTTCCCCTGCACGCTTGTTTGTCCTAATTTTTGTAAAATAATAAATGCAATTTGTTGGAATTTGCACAAAAAATGTGCAATGGCCACTTAAATTAACAGTGTTCTAGTGATAGTGTGATGATACGTTTAGTGTTAGATATGGAGACAACTGCAAATCAAAAGGGTGAGTACATCGTCACTCCGAAAGGTCTAGTCTTGTTTGTGTATGAATAACTGTATCTTGCACGTCTTGCGACATGAATTTGGCTGACGTATGTTGCCCTAAACGCATATTTTCGTTGCGTCCCCAATTATTTTGCGTATATGTGTTGTATACTTGGATTGAGATTATGTTGCTGTTTCGGGCGTCATACGACGAAAATGAGCTTATCATGTTTTTGATGTCTTTCTTATCGCTTGAAATTCACCGTGAAAAAGATTGAAACATTCAAATCTTCTAGTATTCTTGATAAATACAACTGTTGCTGTTCTCCTTGAGTGTTCCTGAGCTTGAGTATGAGTCACTTTGTTGGCATTGTGATGTCGTGTGCATGTTAAATATTAATAAGCAAACCGCGACGTACCTGAACCTTCGGATAACATGTTGGGTTAGACACTTTCATTATTGTTTAAATTTTGGCATAATTTGTAACCCCTTCAGAAGGTTGCAAACTTAATTTATTAATTGGTGTGAGGTTATGTTATGATAACAAAAATACTTTATGTATACCTACTCGATTTTCAACTGGTCAATTTAAAGACTAGCATATAAATATAATAAGTGACTATCTGAAACTCATGCTTAATTCATGCTAGCATGCAGAGTTTGCTTTTAAAGAATTTATAATAGTAGTAATAGTTTGTAAATTGTGTTAGTTCTTTTTGCCACTTGTTACTGTACTTATCTGTTATCTTATTTGTCATAAGTATGATTGAACTGATAAAGATAACTTAAACCAATTCAATATTTCTTTAAGATTAATAAATGAAGGGAATCAACATGAAGTATAAAAACTTCTGGTCATCTTAGAACAGCTAAATGATTATAAAAATCTTAAATTCACTCGCAAACAAAGAACAGCCTAACCCACTAGGCCAAGAAACTTGCAATTTGCATGAGACACCACATTAATGTGAGCCCTAACAAAGGTATTTTTTTTGACTTCCTCCTTTTACTATGTTAAACAGTTTAAAGATAAAAGTTTGCTGACGGAAAACATTAGTGGGCTGGGCACACTGCTTGTAGCTTATAACATCTGTTTTTGTATCGTAAAAACATTTAAACCATTGAAAACTAGTGCATGTAAATTAGAAATCTGTGTTCTTCATAAATAGTCCTATGAGTGCTTCATACACATTTTTTTCAACCTTTAATTTTTAGGGTTTATTTAAATACGAAAATGGCTTATTAATTTGGTTATAAAAATTTTGATAGACATTTTATAGTGCTTATTCAAATTTACAGCATTTTAAAAAATTACCATACTGTTCTAGTTATGGAACAGTAGGGTAATTTTTTTAAATGCTGTAAATTTTGATGAATAGCAAATTCACATTTTATTTAACAAAATTTTGGAGAGGTCAGAGATGCAGTTGCTTCATGTAAAATACTGATATTCAGCTGCATCTGGTTAGACTGGAAGCCAACCCGAAAATAATTTTCTTTAATGATGACTTTATAATAGTATAAAGTGTAAGATTTGATTGGACAAAGTTGTTACATTCCCGGGTCACTGGGTGACCTAAATGATGCTAGGGTTTTTCAAGACTTATCCTTATAAACTTCCTTATTTAACAATGAAATATCAATTGTATGAGCTTTTAGGGAAAAGATCCATAAAATTGCAACATCATGGAAATGCAGGCAGCATTGAGACCATACAAAAATATTTTTTTCTGGAATTATTATAATTTATTATACTGTATATTTCTGCCTACCTTCATGGCTATATATAATCCATTGTACAAGCAAGATCGTCATTATCAGCCTTATTACATTACAGCTGAGGATAAACAAGATATTTAAGAAATAGCAGAACACAAGATGATGTTGTTGTGTATCAGTCTGGGCTTCACTGGCCTTGCACTGTATGTAGATTGGATAGGTTCGACTCTGACAGGATTAGATTAATTAAAAACCCATAGTTCAAAATGTTTTGCTTTTGTTATTTCCTGTTAAGGTGAATCCAACATTATTTTTTTACCAAGCAAGCCTTTGCTTGATAAAAAAATATTCCATGATAGACAGTACAGATGGTAACCATAAAGAACTACCACAACAAGGAAAAAGATCATTTGTGAACCATATCATGTGTGCCTCATTAGATATTCAATGTCATTTGTTTGATCGCAGTATCATGTCTGGTGAACTTCGCGTACGACGCGTCGGAGGCGGACGAGCTGACGATGCGGCCCGGTGACGTCATCCGTGACGTGGAGCGGCTGCCAGGCGGCTGGTGGCGAGGGGAGCTGCGCGGCCGCCGCGGCATGTTCCCTGATAACTTTGTGTCGGTCGTCGAACAGACTAGTTCAAGGTGAGGATGCTGCTTTGTTGGTGCAATCAATTCAAGGGCTATTTAGTCCCTCTCAATACGGTGAAGGAAAACATCGTGGCGAAACCGGCATGTCGTAGAAAAAAATTTAAGAAGACATGTAGGTCTGTGGATTACAGTCCATTATCTCACATAGAGAGGAGGCCTGTGTCCCAGCAGTGGGACCATTTTAGGCTGATTATGCAGATTCTATGCTAATACGTTGCTATCCAAAGTGAACGGTATTGTGGCTAAAATAATATTAATGGTTAAACCTGCATAAGACAAAGATATAGATGCCAGTCCGTGCCAGTACCATATACCTACACAAACATCTGATGGATGTACCATCAGTATTCCATTCTCAGTACAAACATCAGTGGTCGTTCAAATATTTGTCATGTCGAGCGCGCACGAAGCGTGTCTCGGTGGGGCTATAAACCACGGCATTGTTTTATTTAGTCGGGACAAAACAGTAAAAAGTCTATACCACCAGTCAGTTAAACTTCGACGAAGTTCTTAAATAGCTTATTTATTTTCCACGAATTAAAACGAATTTCTAGTTGAAACCACAATTTCTCTGTAGAATAAATTAAATTTCCAAGTAAACATCAATATTATGTTTACCTAAAACGAACTAGATTCTGTCTATCGCGTGTTGCCATCAGACTAAAACGATAAAATTGTTTCGGCAGTTTTCACCGTCCCACAAAAATTCCTACCTATTTTTTTTTTTTTTGGGTGGTGGGAAATCTTCAAATGACTACTCTCGCTCTGGGCAGAGCGGTAGGGAGTGTCAGACTTCTACTGACTAAAAACCACCCATGTTCCTTCTTACCCCTTTGTGCCGATGCCACGGTATCTCTTGCGAACAACCCAGTTTTTTTAATGGAATAGTAGCATCTATCTATATCCTATGTCATCATTGTTTTTGTGAATAATTGGTTAAATAAAAAACCGGCTAAGTGCGAGTCAGACAGAAAGGGTTCCGTAACACCAAATAATATAATAACATTATTTTTAAGTTTTAACGCTCATTCACAGGTCAATTACACTCGACAGGCAAACCTAATTTTGTTTTTATAGTATCTTAATAAAAAACAAAGTTACTGCTGCATTTGACGAAAAAGTCAAACTACAGCACGGGTTCCGTTTTTGCTATTTGGCAACGGAACCCTTATAATGACAATTAGTGTCAAGATACTATGAGCATAATCATTTCAATATTATCCAAGGTTATAGAATTTAATATTGTCGAAGATTATTTTCTAATCAAATCATAATAATCTTAGTGCTCTATGATCCAATACAATATTAGATAGGTAGTAGAATTGTTTAAAGATTAATATAGAATCGAAGAATAATATAGGCTGTTTGTTACTTTGAACTGTGTTTATTAGTGCTTTCGTTGCTGAATGTCGCGTCGTTATAAATTTAGTACATGTTTTTTTTTAAAAAAAAAACGACGTGTTCTAAAAATGAAACCTAGCTAGATCGATCTATCGCCCCCGTAAAATTTTACAAAAATTCATGAAAATCGTTGGAGCCGTTTCCGCAATTCAGAGTATTAGATTATGTAGTATGATTAGTATCGCACTCTTCTTGTCAATTCCAACGCAAACTAAAATATGACATCTGTTGCGACAAACTGGCAATCACAAACATTGATCTACAAACTTACTGGAGCAAAAAATCAATGTGCATGTCAAAGTTCAATACCAACGGCAGAGATTGATGTTAAGGTCACCAGTTTACAGTTAGCTTGAACCACTGCACCACCCGGTATCCTGCAGCGACTGTGCCCAGGTACAGTCACGAGCATGCATATGTATACACGACGCAAGTTTTCAACGTGATTTTCTTTTTTTGTATTGATTCAACTGTAACGTTATCGCGAACATAGTATTTAGGAAGCCATACTATTGCAAAATAGATCTTATCTCAAACTAAAATCAGTTATTTCGTGAGTAAATCGCTTTTGAATTTAGCTAAGTGTACACATATTAATGCTGGTAACCGTACACGGTTTCTAACTAACTGGTTTGTGTACCGATATAAAATTACCATGTGTGTCTGATGTCTAGTTCACTGACACACATATTTACATTTTAATTGTTATACTCGTTTTATAATGTTATTGTTGTTATCTCTGATTTAGATCAATAGTATTCACAGGTTTGCTGTTATTTCTCAGAACATGCACGTCTTTTTTAAAGTAGCGTCATTTGTTTCAGCGGGAATCTAAAGTTGGTTTGTTTTTAATAAACAGTTATTAATTTCATGGTCTCGTAGTCCTATCATTTACGGCATCATATCAATAGAAACATCGAATATTGAAAACTGAAACCCATAATTTTCTTTCACCGACAAGGTTTTCCGAGCCATACAATATTTAATAGATTCGGCTACCTAGAAATTATACCGTTGAACAAACCAGAAACGTGACAATATGAAACAGAATACTATATCATTTTTAACGCTCGCTAATCAATTGTCTATAAAAAAAACTAAATGCTTGTGTTGTTGACAAAGACATTTTCTATGCTGAGTTACACACACAAAGTTATTCCGTTTTAGTCATACGCTTACTAACACAATCAGTGATGTCATTTTCTTAACGAATGATCATATTACAAAGTGTTTGGTTTGCAGTATGGTTTTGAAGTTTAAGAGAGGTACTCATTAAAAACTGTAATTTTTTGTTGATGTTTTTAATATCGGACGACATCCGTTTAAGTTGACGGTCACTTCTGGGGAAAGTCGCTCAACCACCGCGATCGTTTATTGTACAATAATTGGATATGGCTTTTAAATTACGTTTTCGATTAGTAGAATAATAATGACTGTACGTACTATCTAATCAGTTCGGATAGCGCGATAAGAAGCGCGGTCCGCTAGTCAGTGTTTGTTGTGTGGCCCTTAGTGATATATTTTTGTCTGTCTTAAGTTTTTTTTTGTAGTATCTGTCTATTTTTATAACAGCATTGCCAATAATAAGGAGAAATTGGGAAGGTAGGTGATTCATCAACGTTTATTTTGATGCTTCATACATCCTGACATTAATGTGGAGACATATTCCACGTATAAAAATGATAAACAATGCAATGTGTCAGTCCGTCCAAGAGGTGTAATGAGTAGATAGGCAATGCGAGTGACAAACCATGGTATACCTAATTCTGTTGATAAAACTCTTCTATCACAATTCGCATTAAGCAGACTATGTGACAGCTATAGTGTGACTGTGAAACTGTAATTATTCTTCTGGGGACTACCCAGACTGGCTCTCGCATGGGAATGTTGCAAATTATTTAAGCATGGACTGAATTATTTAAGCATAATGGAATTTCTTTATGCAAACGAAAGATACTTGGATAAGAATTAATGTTAATCTTTTTTGTCCCCTTTCTTATTTCTTTTTTGAAAAGAATTTGAATGAAACATTATTGTGCAAATTGTCGCAGTCGTTTACATCATCTGTCAGATCACTAAAGAAATCTGCCCTCGTTTGTTGTACTTCTGTGTTGTCTGTGAATAAATATATAAATATCAAAGAAATCAGACTAGTTAATCAATTACAAAATTTACATATCAAACTGGATTCTTTTAGAGCTTCTGTTAATTGGCGTCAATTTCACATGTTCAGCCAACGCACTACATTTAGCACGCAAACATAAAATCTGTTGTCGGCAACGAATCAATTGTATGTTTTTTTTTTATATATAATGTAATATGTGTAGTTGGTATGGTAGTTAAGTAAAACCTCACGTTCTGTTTGATTTAGGCCGGCGGGCGTGCAGGACCGATGTCGAGCTGTGTTCAGCTACCAGCCAGCGAACCCGGACGAACTTTCTCTGAGCGTCGGTGACGTCCTCGAGGTTCTAGGAGAGGTAATTGTACCTGTTTACATTATACTTCTTGTTTGTATAGCACATCATCTGTGCTATACGGCCGCCGTGCTTAGGTGTGGCTGCGTTTTTCTCGGATTGCGATAGTTATCATGGAAAACTTGAAGTACCTTTTGTTACAAAGACCTAAAATTGTAATTGGACCATCATTGATTTTAAGGTACCATTGTGAAGCTAGAAAACAATGTAAGAAATACAAAAAGGAAATTAGTACGTTATTGGAACAATTACGGACTAATGACTCACTCTCATAACTGGTAATCGTTTTCTAATTTGTAGATATCACTTCCCAGTAGGTGTTTTAAATTAGTCTCTTTTTGGTAGCGTCACAGACTAGACTGCGACCAAATATGTAAAAGAAATAGAAATTTCGCTACACGACAAAGTTATTGTGGGTTTCTTTGAAGATTGTGATCGGTTAGTGGCCGTACGCGTCAGTGGTTCTGCAGTGCAATTTATTTTTTAAATATTTTTTAATCATTTCATTAGTGTTTTGTGAAAGTTTTTGTATCTAATCACAATTGGACACAAACATTCTTCGAACACGATAACTTAGTTTGAAGTGAGAAATCAAAGTGAATGACAAATATCTATCCATCTATTGCTATCTTTGCCTCACATTTTCTGGTGTCGTACTGTTGTTGACCCCGTGTGACCGTTCAGGTAGAGGAGGGGTGGTGGCAGGGTCGCCGGCAAGGCCGCGTGGGGGTGTTCCCCTCGAACTTCGTCGTGATGCTGGACCCGCAAACGCCTGCGCCGCCCTTCGAGCCGGCGCCTGCGCTCCCGCCTAAACCTGGTGAGTTTTGACCTGGATTTTTCTTTTCATTTAAGTGTACAAGGTTGTAATGGGTAGCCAGTGATTTGAGAAAGAGGCATTTAGGCCCTGGTCATACATAATAGTCTAAAAAATTTTTTTTTTTCCACTATGAATATGGGTTTACCATTATAAGCTATCGTCTATTATATCGAATGGCTGCACTATCGGGATAATACTGATTCCTAACTATATGTAGATATAGACCACTTCACCTATTCCCACGAATCCTACTAAAAAAAAACAAGTATTCGACTGGCATTTGCAATGCAAACCACATTACCCAACTTTACTGTAGGACCACTACTTAGTTGTAAACAGTTGGTCAATGCCTGAAGTAAATAAGACGATGTACAAAAACGAATAAGTACCTACCTTGTTAATATCTTTGCAAATATGAACAAAAACGCAAGCAAAAAGTCTTTATTAATCCTTACAATCTCGTACTTAGACTCTACAATGAAGTTATTTATGGTATTCACGCTCTATTACAAGTTAATATTTTTCTCATAGGGTCTGAGTCATGACCATAAACCTTTTAATACCGTACGAAGCTCGTTCGTCACCCAGTCTTATTGGTATACTGTTGCTATACTTACGTTATTGAAGTAATGACAATGTTCAGAAGGGGGCGCACGGCTTATCATTTTGATGATTGCATCTTCCGCTGACGATTCCGGATGTTTTGTAAATTTGCATGTGAAAAAATGTGTGTAAATTGTTTAATATTATTGTATTATCAATATGGTTGTTCTTAAAATTACATGTAAGGTATTTTTTAGTGGGGTCTGTAGAACTTAGACAACGTTGTTTTTGTTTATAAAGATAACAGTGTAATATAAAGCCCTCATTGTTGTAATTTTAATCACAAAATGACAACAGTGCGTATACATGGAAAATAGTGACATAAAAATGTGAACAAATGTCTATTGTGCGACAAACATGACAATATTGTTCTTACCCTACACCCTAATCTCAATCTAACTTCTTTGAAGTCCATGAAAATATCCTCATAAATTCAAAGCAATAATGAGCTCTATTGGTACACAGTAAAGGAGCTGTGTCGCGTGCTATTCCCTTACTCGGCTGTGAATGAAGACGAGCTGTCACTGTCGGAAGGCGACATCGTGACCATCTTGTCGAAGGACGCTCCTGACCGCGGCTGGTGGCGCGGCGAGCTTCACGGTCGAGTTGGACTGTTCCCTGATAACTTCGTACAAGCACTTCCTGCACAAGGTATGTTAAACATCAGTTTTAATTTTATTATTTCCTTCTATTATGTCTTTCAAAGTTCAGGTGCAAGGACACAATGGACACTCCAGCAAGTGCGCTATGGTCTAATTGGAAGCACACCTTCTTTCCAGCCAAAACACTAGGAAGTGTCAAAGGGTGGGTGTTCTGGGGGACTGTCACTTGTAAATAAGTAAAGTAAATTTTGACGTTCGAAAAGTGCTGATTATCAGCCTTGTTTGAATAAATGACTTTCGATTTGATTTAACCATTCACCCTGAGTACAGGAAGGATCTTTAATGCCAATATTTCCAAAATTGCTTACTTGGGTGCCTAATCGACTGAGACCTTCTATATAAGACAAGTCCTACAGACAGTTCCCAAGTATCGATGAAAACCGAATTTCGTCGATCGTGACCGTGACTGGTGCAGCTGTTACTGCCACAACTTACATAATCAAAACACTAGTAACATCAAATATCTATGAGGGAAAACAATAGCACATATCTAAAGGGCGAGTTCACATTTTGTGATGTGTAAACAAATAGTACTAGGTTGTGGCCATGACCGTTCCAAAAACTGGGTCAAATCCGATGAAATGTCAAAAACGTTGACCCATTTTAATGTAGCGAGCGCGAGCGGTCGCGCATTTATCCGATTTCCGTTGCACTATTGATGGGAGGATATGCTGTGTCAGTGTTTGGAGGATAGCCCAGTAGGTAGTCGGCTCCTTTATTTCTACCAAAGAGACGGGTTTAGCAACTCATCTACCCGACGAAATAAATTTCATAATTATTCGAGGTTGCGTGAATATGAAACTGGCAAGCGAATGACCCAAATTCCTGCGTTGTTATTTAGATTTGAAAATACCAATATCGGCTGGTCCTCTTAACGAGACTAGTTGCTGATGATAAAGGGTATATGAGATTGTGAGGCGTGTTCGCCACTCAGTGCAAGTGCAGTAGGTACTCCTGACCAGCCGATGTGCCACTTGCTGGAGTGCCATGAGTAGAGACCGGATTATATGCAAATGCATATTTGCACGTTCATTTGCATTTGCTATAGCGGTTTAAGATAATGCATATTTTAGCTCAGGTCATATCGTGCATATTTTGGGCACATTTCCTGTAATTTTAACAGAACGTTTGAAACAGCATGTAAACAAGTTCTTTTCTGTATCGTCGAGTCAAAAAGAAGAAACCTGATAAAGAAAATACTTGCTCTGGTTGGCAAATTGTGCCATTTCCTCGAGGAAATTTCCGAGACTTCAATATAATGCGGATACGCATACGCACCGTACTTTTATTTACTCAAAATAACTTCTCCAAAGTTTCTATATAATTTAAGGCTGCATACTATACATTAGTTATGGATTTTCTCTGCTCTTCATTGTTTCCGTTCTCTAGCACAATAACAGATACAAAAATAGTTGATTGCATCATCTACATAACGTCTTGAATACGAATCTGCGCATTACTGTTATGGTATTGTTCTCCTTAGTACCTAGTATGGGCTATGGATATTAAATAGTACTAGATTTTAACGTAGTTGAGGAAGTTTGGATATATGCAGTTGCTCCAGGATGTGAACGTTATCGAAAGGTTACTCGTTATACAAGCAAATGTCATTTAAACACGGAGGTAAAATAAGTAAATTGTTAACATACTTTAACATGACATGATGTAAAGAAGATTGCATAAAATGGTATACCCCTCTTTTTCTTGCATTTGTATTGGTATGCGTGGTGGGTACCTGATTAATGCAGGCGTCTAAACGTGGAGTCATCTTATTATATCACACATTACATGTACCTGTATGTATGTATGGAAAAGCGCTATGAATAGAATATAATCAATGACACGTATAGCGGTGTTTTATACAAGAGTCTATAAAATATGTATTGATATCGTTTCGATAGTAATATTGATCTGTTACCAATATCATCATTAGATAGTGTTTAAAAATCCACATATAATGACTATTTACTAAACAAAAGTCTTCTCTAATAATGTATTGGAAGTATTCAAGGTTATTAAGAAGGTTTTTGCTACATCACTACTTGCAAGCCTGATTAATCTGCGTAGTAAAGTCCCGTTTGCCGCGCCTTCTTGCGTAGGAGTCATTTGATACAAAGGGCTTACGTCAGGAACATCGGAATTGGAAAGTATCTAGCTATGCATAAAAACCACAACATATGAACTTACTACTCTATTGGCGTGGTGAGAATGACTAAGATGCGTTTGCCCGATTTTATTACATCATCCTATGGGATGATATATGAATATTAAACAGCGGACGTTTAGTGCATGTTGGGGTAGACCACGGTGGTGTGACGATTCAGTCTTGTATTTGGTGTAAGCAAGGCGAGAGATCGCGTAAGATACAGAAGTTTGGAAGGCAAAATGGATAAACAAGGGAAGTAACTTGATTCAGGTCTAAGCTCTGATCTTAGTTTGTTTAGTGTCATATTATATATAACCTATTCTGCAATCTACCCAACTGACAACAGCGTATGATTATTGAAAGCTAACTCAATCTAAAATCCCTCACAGATAAAAAACAAGCTTGTAAATAAAAGATAACACCGTTTGTGGAGCTCAGATCAATTAAATGAATGATGACATTGTGTTGTGTCACACAGATTGAACTTTATCGCCTTTTCAATTAACTGTCGCTCGTTTCTTAAACACATCAATCTTTATAGATTGCAGAATTGAAATAAAAAATAAATGGGTTTACTACAGATTAAATTACGATATTCCCAATTATATTGGGGTTGGCATTTTACATAGAGCGATTTTCTATCTGAATTACGCCACACATTCTCTAGATAATCAATAAAACTTTAAATGACTCAATATAGTGAGAGTACGGTAGTGGCTGGCTACTAGATAAATTATCTCATGTATCATCGGTACAATGACAGATAACTGATGTAATCCCCACACACACCTTGAATTTATTAATAGTGTGATATACTCCGTCTCCTAAACAACTTATGTTGATACTAAACTAAAACTCGTTTTGTAATAATGATCACTCAATAAGTGATGTCAGATTGTAAATGAACATTGTGTGCTAAAACTTGGGAGGTTGAGCATATGAGTGTTTTAAGTTTATCTGTTTATTAACTTTGGATTTATTTGCAAGGTTAGTCTTCGTGATTACAATATTAATAAGAAAGAAAAAAAATATATAAGGGCACGGACGCATCTTGCCGCTCTTCCTGTCTTTGCTATGAAGTGTTGGTGAATCACATCTTCCTGCCCTTATCCCATATTATTTGGGGTCGGCGCAACACATTTTTTTCTTCCATTCTCCTCTGTTAATCGTCACGCTATCTACTACTTTTTCTTTCATATCATTCCTCACACAACCCATCCATCTAATCTATCATCATCATCAGCCTATAATGTTCCCACAGCAGGGACTCGGACCTCCTCTCTAGGAGAGGGATGGGCTATGATCCAACACGCGGGCCCAGTGCGGATTGGTAAATGTCACATGTCTTCGAATTTTTTGGTTCTAAGACATTTCCTCACGATGTTTTCCTTCACCGTTTTGAGAGCAGTGGTGATAAAATAAATTACACATAGTAATGCGCCTGACTGGGTTCGAACCCACGACTCATTGTTCGTAAGTCGGGGCCGCTACCACTGAGCCACCACTGCTCAGTTCTATCTAATATATACATTAGCTTGAAAATACATATCAGAACATTGGTTCCAAGCAAAAAAAGAGACGTACTTATGAGATTAAATTGACTTTCTAATTAACACTGACGAATTTTGCACGATTTTAATGTATCATACGCTCTCTAATATATTACAAGGTTAGACCAATAAGTCCGGTAACAAACACACATATACAGTATGAGAGCATAATCTCAGATGACGTAAACTTTGTAACACTGGCCGAATGCAATCGGCTGCAAGGCACGCAATATTACTAATTATGCGTAACGAAACTAGCGTGCAGCTAATAGTGTATGCAGATGAAAAAAAACTTTGGTCTATTTTTTTTGACCTAGTCTTCTATTGTGTTTAGGCTAATAGAGACGTATTTGTGTATTGTTTTATTGGGACTATAATTTGCTGAAGGAACGGCAACAGAATTTCGCCCATTTGGTCTCACTAGTCAAGCGTATTTAACAAGATAACGTAAGTAGCACATGGTAGCGCAATCTTGAAATCTTAACACTTTGGCCATTCGTAATTTATTAACTCCGATCGCATCAAGTTTACGTATAGTAAACAATAACATAGTACCATTAAATCGCGCGCGAAGTACTCGTCGAGTCGTGAGCGCGCTAACACACGCACAGCCTGTTGGTAAACACCGCCCACTCTAGTATTCGATGTTCTGCTATTGACATTTCTCATGAAGGCTGCGGACCGAGTCGTGATTTTGCGTAACTTGCCTCAGCACGCTGTGTCTCGACACTGTCTTTTTATAACTAGTTGCCTCACTAGCCGCGTTGGTGTAACACTAATGTTGCACGTTGCTCCACTGATTTTCTCGATATTGTGATTCTCTAAAATGGTTTTTGAAAGTGAGTCGGATCTGTTTAAAGTTTTATCTGTGTATGTGAAACTTTGTGAGACGTTTTTGTGATCGTTTCTAAGGAATTGATAACAGAATGATAAAGTGATTTTATGCTAAGAGTATAGCATTCATTTTTATTAAATGCCATTTAAAAACAAGTATTTTTGCTCTCATAATAATAATGTTGCAGTTTAGAAAAATGTTTTCAAGTGAACAAAATTTATTTTCCAAGATGTGTAAGTGTGTATAAATTATTTTTAGGGGGTGAAGCTGAATTAACAGCATTATTACGACAAATTTTAAAGAAATGATAGTACCGACACATCGTTATTTTCAATTCACATTATAGTTAGAAAACAATTACTATCATATCGATAGATTGTGGAGACAGCAATAAACTTTTGAAGGCCAGATAGTATTATAAGGAAAAAAATATATAGCCATTTGTCGCCGGTACTAAGTACTAGTGACAACATCGTCACTTGCCGGCAAATACTAAAGTACCTTATATATTTACTTACAGTATCAGCAGAACTAGAAGAGAAGAAGCCAGACCGACCTCCGGTCAAGACTACGAACTCTATCTACCCCTCACTCACAAACAAGTACTCTGAGAAAACAGCATCCGTCAAAGAACTGACCGCGTCTAAAATAAGGTATTTTATACTTTTAACCTGTACTTGTTCTTATCTCGCCAGAGATTAGAGTTAACGGTGGTGACCTACTAAGATTTTGTTAGTAAACGGAACATGGTTAAGTATTAGATCATGCTTTTTGTGCAGCCAAAATAAATTAAATGTTGGACGTGGGAGTGGGAACACCCTATAAATATCTGTTTAGTTCAGTGTCAGTTTGATGGTTAGTGGGTATCCCTGTCTTTTCCGCTATACTTGTCGTGCAATGAGTTTAATTCTGCTGTCTAAATGCATCATTTGAATACTAAAATTTCGCAAAAATTGTGTCTCATAAAAATGTGTTAAAAATAAATATGCTAATCATAACAATAAAAAAAATACTTGAATCATTCTTTGATTTCGAATACAGTCATTTAAAGTGGGCCGCAACTAACGGGTTTGCCAATAAATTCTTTAAAGGAATTCATCGTAAAACTTGTCTCTTTAGGTGTGTTTACATGACGTTTCTTTTACGACTATTTTTTATGTTTCCAGCTTACACAAGGAGAACACAGTCAGTAAGGATACGAGTACACAAAGTACAGTCACAGTCACGAATAAGAGTGAGTCGGAGAAGATTATACATAGTGAGACTGTCAGCGATGGATCTTTGGATCAGGTGAGGCTATTGCATTTATTTGCATACGTAAGTCGGTTGCAAATGCATCGTATTTGCATCTTAAGATTACTTGACTGCATTGGGAAAGTGAACAGAGACGATTGCGGTATTACTTTCATATTTGATGGCCTAGTGGTGTGTTCGATAACCAGATCGAACCCTAGACCCGCACCTCTGATAGTACTGATTCATGTGCGTATTGTATAATTTCTCGACGGTATGTAAAGCCAATTCAGAGCCTCTTGTGGCGGTATAAAAACCCTGACACCTGGTTAAAAAGAAATCATGATCATCATCTTCCTACCCTTTTTTTTTATGGGTTGGAAATCATTAAATGACTCCTCCCGCTCTGGGCAGAGCGGTAGGGAGTGTCAGGCTTCTACTGACTAAAAACCACCCATGTTCCTTCTTAGCCCTTGTGCCGAGGCCGCGGTATCTCTTTCGACCAACCCGCAATCATCTTCCTACCCTTGTCCCATATTAATTGGGGTCGGCACAACACGCACACAAAAACAAATATTACCATAAAGAGGCTACTAATCAGTGATCCTCACTTCAAGCTTTAGACAAAACAATCTCTTGCGTCCTACGTCCATTCTATTATACATAATTTATTGATTATAGGCTGAAGGTTAAAATATTTAAAGATGACGATCCTTTACTCACAGTTAAACATTTATTAAATTATTCATAGTCGTGCTGCGCAGTCCTTGAATAACAAAATTTTTATCGATATACGCAACAATGCAATTATTAGCTCCCAATACTAATCTAACTTGTACTGGTATTTAAGAAATCTGATCATTTACGAGTGCTTGCACTTGTGTACTTATAGATAACGTGTAAATGGGACGACTTGTAGTGTCCGAGCGATTGTTAGAATCTTCTAACTAGCAAGAAGTATACTTTGCATAAGACCAAGCTTGTATTTTAACTCATGGTTAGGCGGAGTTGAACGGTCTATATTCTATTCTATAGTACACCCACATTTCGCTACTTAAATTTAAGTGTCATGCAATGCGAGGAGTTTCTATTGATCCTAAGTAATGTTATCATGTATAATTGTTGTGTTTCAGGTGAAGAAACCTCCAGTGCCATTGAAAAAGAGTCCCACGCCCACGTCAGGGGTGGGCGGTTTGTTCAGCGGGCTCAAGAATAAAATGTTATCGTCTACAGACAAGTTAGTTTCATTCTGTAAATACTAATGAACTTTATTCAAACGCTTTTTCGTTTCTATAAAAAGTAGATCCCTTAGTTTCCCAATTGTCATCGCCATTTAACATGCAGATCTGTAGCTGGATCTAATTAATGAGTAGACTTGTCTTGAAAAGATTTATTAAAGTTGCCGTAGTGTAGCGGTTATCGTGTGTGCTTCACTGAAAAGATTTATCCACATATTTCCGAGTTAGGGCCTCCCAGCAGTCATTAATACACAATTAGGTTCAAAATTACATAACGCCGTTTTTTACCACTTCCAAGTGTTTAACTAGGGAGAAAGTCTGACGGAACGAACGCCCCAGCAACACATCTGTGTGTTCATCCGAGGGGGCCCTAAACAAGTTGTGACTAATATCGTAATTTTGTATTTCCAGAGAGAAATCGTCATCAACAACAGTATCGAGTGGCAGCAGTAGCGGCGGCGAGTGGGACCGACCCGACGGCGCCGCGCCCAGCAAGACCACGCCGATACCCAACGCCAACACTCATGCCAACAACGCCAACACCTTCGACCATATCGAACGGAACTCCTTACTCAACGACCCGAGAGCTGGCAGGTAAGAATGCAAAGCTACAGCAATAAGGTCATAAGTATTTGAGCTTATACCTGAATATTACCAAAAGAACATGGTTATAAGTTGAGGGACGAATCGCATGTGATTAAAAGAGTAATGAATTTGAATGTTGATGGATCGAGAGGGGGAGGAAAACAAACAAAGAAAAAAAAGATGGATGGAATGTGTAAGGAATGATATGAAGGAAAACGGAGCAAATGATTGCGTGACGATGGACATGGGAGAATGGACAATGGGATGGGAGAAACGTGTTGCGCCGACCCTAAATAACATGGGACAAGTGGGGTGTTCGAAAGAGATACCGCGGCCTCGACACAAAGGGCTAATAAGGAACATGGGTGGTTTTTAGTCAGTAGAAGTCTTACACTCCCGATCGCTCTGCCCAGAGCGGGAGGAGTCATTTGATGATTTCCTACCCTTCAAAAAAAAAGGGCAGGAAGATGATGACATGACATTATAAGATGTATCTGCCAATCGACTTTTTATTTCTACACCTGGGATATCGCTGTGTCCAGACGAATTAGAAAATGCAGGTACAAAATCATACATGACACGCTGTCGAAATGATGTCGTGGCGACAAGACGGTCTGTGCATTCAGCATACTGTTTGCCAACATGCAGAATGCCTTTTTAGGAGTAGACTTTGTCCAATAATACTTCTGACTGTGAACAAGCTTTTCTACTATTTGACAATAAAATAACTTTATTTGATATTTCAGAGTAAAAGCACCCCGGCGCAGGCCGCCTAGTCAAGCACTCCGTGACGATACGCCACAACTAATAGGATTAAGCAACGGACACGAAGGTAACATTACTATTCAAATTATCATAAAAACTTACAGTCTTATAGAATGCTCATTTGCTGCCTTTGTAGTCAACCTACTTTTTTGTTGTGTTTATTGTGTTGTTAACTAGCTGGTGCCCGCGGCTTCACCCGCGTGGATGTCGGTCAAAGTATATACTAAAACCTTTCTCGAGAACCACTCTATCCATTGGTGAAAACAGCATGAAAATCGGTGCAGTAGTTTTTAAGTTTAACAGACAGACAGACGCGATGGAGGACTCTGTTTTATAATATGTAGTGTTTTATAATATGTAGTGAATCACAAAATCTTAAAAAATAACTTTTTACCAAATTTTTTATGTCATTTATATGTTGATTAAGTCACAATACGATATCACAGTATTGGACTTGCAGCCGAACCTATTTTATCTTCTTGGCCATTAATTAATTACCTAACCTAAGATACTCTTGCCACCCAACATGTATAAAGCATGTTCACTTATCTGTGCTATGAATGGAATTCTAAATTGACCCAGATTGCATTGCTATGTAACCTATTTACTTACAAACTTTGTTTTAGTTATGCATATTTTGTGTTACGCTGGTAATGTAATTAGGATGAACAGTATCAATGTACAGACTATCATAAGACCTAGTATTACATATGTAAGCGGTCAAAAGAAAGATAATACGACGACGGCACGGTTGGCGCAGTGGCTAAGCGTTTGGACTGCTGCGCTGCGTGTCGCGGGTTCGATCCCCGCACGGAACAAATATTTGTATGGCCTGCAGATAGTTGTTTCGGGTCTGGGTATTTGTGTATGTGACTTTATATGTTTGTGAACGCACCCACGATACAGGAGAAAATCCTAGTGTGGGGCAACGTTTTTAAAAAAAAAATACATGAGAAATGTGAGGGTGCGTAGTTCTCGTGCGTGTATGACCAGATATATGAACGTGGGCGATGCAAAAAGAGTATGAATCGATCGTAGCAGGTGGCGTTCTGTGGTTTCTGCCTATACCCCCATGGGAAAAGGGCGTGTTTTTATGTATGTGATAATGTGAGTGGAAGAAGTTACATCTTTATTTCGAAAAATAAAGCCCTCATACCCGATAAAATCGACGAAAAATCTATTCGATTTATGAACATCTTTTAAATGTAGTAAAGAAAACGGCCAGATCAAGCCGAAACAACTGAGAATATGTTAAGGATGACGCGTGCGCATTGTTTTTGTTTTCATCCGCAATGGTAATACAGTGTTCCGCTTGACTCCGCTCCGATAGGCAGCCATCTTAGTAATTGATTGTCTCTGCTAACCTTGGCCTTGTCCAATTCAATGCGAACTCAATAATGCACATATAATAGCCATTATGTACCAGTGGAGACACAATGTCTCGTTTAGTGTGTAACTTTGTAAAACAGAAATACAAAATTGGTACTTTCAACTACTATGTATATAGTCCGGTCAATTTAGACATTCGAAGTTACATAAAGTCCCAACAAGCTGAATTTCTGTGAAGTTGTTCAAAACATAATTATAAACAATGTCTAGAAGTTCCCCATCATTCCCCTGTAAGGAAAAAATTTAATTCAAGTTCAAAGGTCAAAAAAATGAGTTTTTCGCGATTTTCAGCAAAACGGTAAGTATTATCATAAAAGTACTTCAGACAAAAATTGTAGATCATAAAATTATCTGTAAAAATGTATCAATACTTTTTTTCTTACGAGCCACCGTTTCTGAGATATAACGATTCAAAAAGTTATAAAAGTTGTTATCGTCATAATATGCACACGTTTCCACGCCACCTATGAGGTAGTGTACTTAGCGCGTTTATTTTAACGTGGTTTCCCCAGTAGGCCTACTCCACGGGTCAGTTGTGATCCTGTTTAATGTAAAACTATTGCAAAATAACGGAAATTTTCAAAGATTGGGAAAGATAAAAGCGATGTAAATAAAAAAAAAAGTGTTGAAGTTTATTCGTCTTATTCGTAAGTTTCAAATTCTTGTTCTTCTTCTTGTTCTTCTTCTCCTGCTTCTTCTTCATCTTCATTTTGGATGCAAGTAAATTGCGTCAATAGCGATGTATCGCATGATACTTCGTCGGAGTCAAACGAATCCTCCATTGTTTGTGATTCAATATTAGAGCACGACCGGCCTTGACAATTTGTGCATGCCAAAGAACAAGACAGTCCGACTTTTTTGCAACCACATTTAGCACTGCATCCCTTTTTGCAGTTGCAAAAAATAGTGTTCTACAGTTTTTCCGGCGCAGGTGGAAGTAAAGTTTGAACTGGCTCTAATATATTGTTGACCAACTTCCAACCCCAGTCTGTAGGGTTTCCCAGTTTGTAGGAGTCAAACGAATACTCCGACGAAGTATCATGCGATACATCGCTATTGACGCAATTTACTTGCATCCAAAATGAAGATGAAGAAGAAGCAGGAGAAGAAGAACAAGAAGAAGAACAAGAATTTGAAACTTACGAATAAGACGAATAAACTTCAACACTTTTTTTTTTATTTACATCGCTTTTATCTTTCCCAATCTTTGAAAATTTCCGTTATTTTGCAATAGTTTTACATTAAACAGGATCACAACTGACCCGTGGAGTAGGCCTACTGGGGAAACCACGTTAAAATAAACGCGCTAAGTACACTACCTCATAGGTGGCGTGGAAACGTGTGCATATTATGACGATAACAACTTTTATAACTTTTTGAATCGTTATATCTCAGAAATGGTGGCTCGTAAGAAAAAAAGTATTGATACATTTTTTATAGATAATTTTATGATCTACAATTTTTGTCTGAAGTACTTTTATGATAAAACTTACCGTTTTGCTGAAAATCGCGAAAAACTCATTTTTTTGACCTTTGAACTTGAATTAAATTTTTTCCTTACAGTGGAATGATGGGGAACTTCTAGACATTGTTTATAATTATGTTTTGAACAACTTCACAGAAATTCAGCTTATTGGGACTTTATGTAACTTCACTCTCATTTTTTGGTCTAAATTGACCGGACTATATAGTACAAACAACCAGTATTTCTTTATCGTATGGTTAGTGTCTGACCAGCACGCGTAGCATGACCACCGTAGGAACGGGTTTTGTCGACGGAATAATCGACAAAATGACAGATTGTCGCAAAATTTCATGTCAAATTGTATGGAAAAAGCTCTGTCTATTCTTGGTAGAATAGAGATAGAATCGCCATACTACGCGTGCTGGTGTCAGAGTTTTATGCCGCACCTCTGACTTGGCATATAAGTCATAACCAGTATAAGTCCAGGTTTCCTCACGATGTGTTTCACCGTCAGTGATATCCAAGATAATTTGGGAAGTAGGACAAGAACCTACCTTTGTGACTATTTATAATTATACAGTATGTTAGTTTAAACGAAGGGCATATTGAAACCCGCAATATGCTTACATGATACTAATAAAAATATGACCAAAAATAAACACTGATAAATAATAAATAGAACCATACCAAATATTTCGGAAAAGTCTCGGAACCCTTGCGCTTATAACAGAAAAAGTGCGCGTTTAAATAATATCCATTTTCCCTTCATATTTTAAAACATGGCGTAGACCAATTGAGAAAAAGAAACTTCTAAAAAATTGAGATCTGGAGAGCGTGGCACAATTACGTCACAAATTAAGGTTATAGTTTTTTTTACATCAAATATACTACTACTATTATCAAATACATATACCTCAAGAAATACTGTATAATTTAGGAAAATTTATGTTTGGTTGAGTGAAAGGCGCCTAACAAAAAGCAGATGTAAGTTGCAACGCAGGACGTGACGCCCTAGCAGGACATACACTTACTGACCTTATTGCGCAGGTGCTGTAGAAAGGTTAGGTGCGTAGCACTCGCAACCAGCGTGCGTGTATGAGCAAAGGTATGAACGTAGATAAGGCAAAAGTAGTATGTATGGATCGTAGCAGTTAGCGTTCTGTGGTTTCTGCCTACCCCCAAAATGCGTGACTTTATGTATGTATGTGCGTATGACTGTTCTATCTATCCGTTTAAGGTAAAATTAATTTTTAAATTTTTCTATACCTAAAATAGAAAAAATAAAAGACTGGATTGATAACACAGTAAGTCCCCTGTTATCAACCGATACACACTCAATTAAAATCGTTATATCAGTTATGAAACTAATAGGCTGTTTAAATAAACATTGATAACAGATATCTAGAAAAAAGTATGGAAGGTAGACGTATCTAAATCACTTCTATAATATTACGTCCTATAACCCAAATAATTATGCCAAAAAATAAAATATGAGAAACAAAGCGAGTTATGGGAGGCTTTGAAAGTACCAGCCCTCATTAATTTTCGTTATTCATACCATTTTTAGAATGCCATGCATCCGAGTCATTAACCAAGTAAAAATTAAAAAATAATGTTTTAGTTCCAGCCGAAAAACCACCAGAAAAAGCAGTACGAACGGAGCACCTGGAAGCAGCGGAAGAAATTAAACCTCGGACTCGCGAGTGGGAGAAACACAAGGCGCCTTGGATGGCAGAACTAAAGCTAAACCAGGCTAAGAAGACTAGCTTCATCGCGGACGGCAAGTCGCGCCTCTCTGGACCTGAGCTTGGCGCGGCTAACAAGGCGGGCAGCGGGAGTACGGACAGGTAAATTGGTGTTTTTTGTACTAAAGTAGCCTCAATTCATAAAACAGACAGACTACAGATAGTTGTTTCGGGTCTGGGTGATTGGTTTGTGTTTGTGAGTTTAAATGTTTGTAAACGCACCCACGATACAGGAGAAATTCCTAGTGTGGTTTTTTTTTTCTTTTAAAAAAAAAAAAATGGTTAAGGCACCGGGTATCGATTTTGTGCAGAAACAAGTTATTGTCACAAATTTTATCGTTACAGACTGCATGCTTGTAATATGGATACACTTTGTAACAACGACTTGTTATGTAAAGCTTAAAATCGAATCTTGGATTGTTACATTACAGTAGTAGTAGTTCCTGTAAGAAAGCGTCTTCAGATTTTACAATTTTACATTAATTTATTTGTATTTTCTATCTGACACAATCTTGAATGCTAACTTTACCTACAAATTCATCTCGTACAGTTTGTTTTATAACTTAATCACGTTAAAACTTAATTTATTTCTTCCTTTCAGAATCCTAGACGTTGGTCTTGAAGAAAAGCGATCAACTCATTCTATGGAAATGTCTAAAAGCACGTCATCGATTAGCAGTCGAATGTCAATAATGGAGAGCTTTGAGGAGGTAATGTTATAGTTCAATGTTAGCAGTATTTTAATGTAATAGGAATGTTTCCTGACAAAAAAAATATGATTCTGTTTAGTCCGTCTGCTAGATTATCGAAAAATATTGGATACGCGTTTTTTGTTTTATCAAATTAATAAAAATTTACGAAAATAAAACGTGTCAAAGATCATGAGTTAGGGCTTGTAGCGTCACTATCTGGTAAAAAATGTACCATACTGTGACGTCACACGACTTTTCGATGCACTGTATAGTCTTCATTTTTTGTTTACGTGAAAAAAGAAAAAAAATATGTGTCCAATATTTTTTGGATAATCTAGCAGACGGTCTAAACAGAATCATATTTTTATCTGACGGACTAATTTGTTTTTTTTGTCAACCACCCTATTATGTATTTGCATTACTAAACAATGTTGATTGTTTATAGACAAAAGTTCGTCATTCGTTGGACTCAAAGAAGGAAGCTACGCCTGCACCCCGTGACACTGAGACCCACGCTGTCAAGCCAGTACAATCACCCACCGCTGCAGGTATACTTCAATATACACAATGTTGTACCTTTGTATCCATAATATAAGTGTTGTAACTTCCGAAATAGTAAAAGAATGTTACTTGTGTCACGAAATTGACTAAAATGTTATTGGCAGGACGGACGATCATGTCGATGTTGGACGAGATAAAGAAGCCACACGCACCCCCACCACCCACCAGCGCGCCCCCGCCACCCACAGTAGCGCCCCCCGCCCCGCCCACAACCTCGCCCCCCGCCCCTCCCACAGCCGCACCCCTGCTCTCCACCCCGCCCACGTCCGCACCCCTGCTCTCCGCCCCGCCCACGTCTGCTCCCCCCGCAGTGCCCACCTCCCCCATCCCGCACTCCGCCACGTTGCTGTCCGCAAACATCATCTCCTCTCACATAATCCCCGACAAGTCTCCCAACGCCAAACCTGACAAGTCCCCCGTCGTCCCCGAAGTGATCGCACTCACCCGACAGACGAGCAAAACGAGTACCATCGAAAGAATAGAAAAGTCACTAGAGAAAGCATCGACGAATTCTGTGAGCGGAGATAAACCTAGCGGCGGCACGTTGGAGAGGCGAATGCATTCCCTCAAAACGGAAAAAGTAGAATCCAACGACGCGTTGATTGCGCAGCTCAATAATAGGGTAAGCTGACCACTGAATGATTTGCTAGCCTCAATAGAAATATATACGTCTACACTAATATTATAAAGAGGAAAGTTCTGTTTGTTTGTAACCAAAAACTCAAAAACGACTGGACCTATTTAAAAAAAATCTTTCACCATGAAATGCTAAATTATCCTTGAGTAACAAAGCTATATTTATTACAAGTTTAAACAATAAATGTCCACCCGTGCGAAGTCAGGACGGGCCGCTAGAATAACAAAAAATAATTCCTACATTTCATTCACAGATAATGAATTTGGAGAAGCTCATAGAAGTACAAAACACAGTTTTCAACACGGCCATCGAGGACTTAAAAGCGAAGCTGAGCCAAGAGAGCGAGAAGCGGCAAGCGTTGCAATCCGAGCTAGAAAAGTTGGCGCACTGCGTGACGCAAGTGTAGCCATTGCTGCGGCCTCCACTCGAGCACAACGTCTGCGCTCGTGGACGCGCCAACTCCAGGGAATACTCTAGCTATGTGCACTTCTAGTGATACCCAAACGTTAAGTGCCGAGTGTGCCAGTGAACGCGGTTTTGAGAAAAACGGAGATTATTCTTGAAGAAGAATCAATATATCGAGCTGGAAATTAATCACCATAATACTCTTTAGCGCATTTTAGTTGTTGCTAAGTGATTTTTTTAGTGTTTATTTCGAAACCGCGTTCATGGTGTTCCGGGCAGTGTTTCTAGTTAGGCCCAAACGTAAAAGACTTCTGCTTATTCGACAAGTGCTAGTTCGCGCGTGCGCTCACTTATGGTTTCGCAAACGGTTCTACGAGACGGCCTGTTAAGTGGGCCGTATCTTCAGATAGCGATTTATTTTTTGTAAGTCAATACTTGTAAGCCTTTACAATATTCATGATGGTATATAATATTTTCGATGATTTTTATCATCGACTTCGGCGATGCCTACGTAGCTCGCTTAGTGATCGAGGTACTTATTTAGTCAGCTTTGTTGTATTTCTCATTTTTTAACCGTCACTAATAACCGTAGTGTCTTAAGAATAACTTTTATATCGTGTATATCAAGAAAGAGGGTAACTACTTGTACCTAAATTGTTCAATATTTGTATATTCTTTATCAATGCTAAAGTAGGCTCTATTATATTATTGCCTATTTTTGTTGTTTTCACTGATGTATCAAGTTATAGAAATGTAAGTAATGCGTCATTTAAAGTATTTTTGTTATTTTCAGTAATAAGTGCTTTCGTCAAGTGAGCGTAGATTATAGTAGCGTCGTGTACGTTAACAAAATTTTGTGCCATTTTATTTGATCGATGCACATGATAATGTTATAACTGAAAGCGTATTTTTATGTGTAATACAAAATTAAGTAACATGTGATGCAAGTAGATTACGTCAGCCTAATATTTTGTGATTTAACACATTCCATTTTGACTTGTATAGTGTAGTATGTACGTAATATCGATTCGATCTGTTATTGGGCGCATTGTATTAACCAAAGCTTCATTTGGAACGGCATTAACACAATGGCATATTGAAGACTATTATATTTTATCGAGATCAATATTTTTATGTAACAGTTAATATATTTTTGTACTTGTACAGAGATTGTTTACGTTTTATTTAGACACCGAGTGTACCTTTTTGTAAGACATATCTCGATACATATTTATTTCTGAATTAATTAAATATCGATTTCAGATCGTTATTGTATTGAAAAACGAGTAAAGCTAATTCAAGTATAATTATTGTTTGTGAAATTAAAACCAGGTTGTGTTTGGCCATCCATTGTATACCACATGTTGGCATTTAAATTATTCGAAATAGATAAATTATATAACAATTGAATCATGGCAACTGATAAATATAGTTGTTATTTAATAAGTAAATGCTTAGTATTATTCTAGAGGTTGTAGTTTTAGGCTGCTATGTGATAGACAATGCCTAACTAACGGTATGTTTTAAATTAACTTTGTAAAGCGTTCCAATGGCTTTAATCATGCACAAATTGAGTCACACAAACATTTTTTAGAATTTTTATTACATGGGATTTGATTTTGACCTTAAAACTTTATTTAGTGAAATAAAGCAGACAAATCAAGACATTTTTGTTACAAATTTATATTTTAATTGAAGCAGAATTGTTAAAATCATGCTAACTTCGTTTTCTTTAGTTCAAGAACACTGCGATGTTAATGTAATTGTAACTTTGAAATTAATACAACGTATTTTAATAAGTAGCTAGAATGATTATATAGTCGATCACGGACAGCTTTGTATATGAAACGTGAGATTCGTGTTGTATTATTTTTTACGGGGTTGTACCTGAGATTTTTATAGACTGCAGATGTATATTGATAAACTTACGTAAATAATGATCAGGTAGTCAATTCAGACGTGACATTGGCGAAGCTTCGCGTCATTGAAATTTGCATTGACGCAAGAAGTGTGTATTTGGGTGGGATTGTTGCATTTTTATGTACACAACTTGCATTTCTGAAACTAATTTTAAGTAATACATTCAATCATTGATAAAGTCGTGTTATTAAATAAATTTTGGATCTTTGTCTTTTTGTTCGTAGCAGATATTCACTATTCAGCTTGTAAACTGGGCGTTGGCACAAAGATCGAGAGAGTTAGAGATGTGTACTTACTGAATGTAATAAGATTGCAAAAAGTTGACTTTTTCGTACAATGTCTAAGTATGTGGAGAAAAACATCAAAAACGAATTATCTGAATGTATATGGATGTCGCTAACCCACTCCTTGTTGCTTCTCATAACTCACCAAGCTAATAGTATCTTTTGTTCGCAGCAGTTTCTGAGCCAATTGCAATTGCATTTAATCCATTATGTAAATAAATATATAACTAGTTATTTTTAAAATGTTGTACATAAAAGCTTGGTGAAAAGTACATAACAATAATATTATAAAGGTTTATATGATAAACCCTAGGTAACATTGTATGATATAGGACAATTTTTGATGTAATTTTTAGTACTTAATTTATTTTTATGTATGCTATACTTCCGACGATGCATTCCTACGATTTAAACAATTCATATGATTAATACAATTAAATAATAAAATATGTTTATGGATAAACCAGTTATGTTGTTTTACTCATTATACCCTTAGGAATTCATTGACGAAACATGACGACTATTCATTACTGTGACAAGCCAAAGTGTTAATAAAACTATTTAAAACCAGTTTCAGTCATTGGCGCCACTTATTATGACAAGAAAATTAAATACTAATTGAATGATTGAGCAGTAATATGAAACAATGCCGCATAATAATAAATGTAGCCATTTCTACATTGCTGTACTAGAAGTGAGGTTTTATTTAAGATAAAACTATTCTGCAAACCTCAAAATTCGCGAACTTGATTTCCATGTGACTGTCAAGTTTGAGTGAGTTTTTGGCAATGAGTAAGGAAATGTCTATGGTTTTTGGCAATAGTCTCAAAACCTAGACTTCCTACCTACCTAAGTCAAAAATAGAAAAAAAATATCAGTCCGTTGTCACCTACTGGGTTGTAATTGACCCTAAAGTGATTTGTCTCTTAAACATTACTTAAACCTGCGTTGACATAGCCACTGTTTTGTTGTTTTTTACACGACTACGGCGAAACCAAAAGGAAGGGTAATGATTTTTTCAATTTGATCTTAGCCCATAACTCAAAAAGCCACGTCCCAAATAGCGTAGGTACATCACCCCCTTTGTGTAATTCCTTTCGGGTTGTTTGTTGGCGCATTGACATGAAAATAGTGACGGTTGCACACATTATGTTGCAGAATTTTGGTGTGCCATGAATATTATGGGCCTTGTAAAGCGGCGAACTCATGACAAAGTTTTCTGTATTCAAATATTTATTTCATCTAAGTCTACAAACCCGAAAACCTTGTAGATTTAGACCCAACGAATTAATTATCTCAACATTTACGTCAGTGGAAATCAAACCTTGTAACTTGAGAGAATGGAATGTTTTTGGGATGGTAATGTAGACATAAAATAAAAGCATATCCTGTAGTTTGCTACAATATTTTAATATTAATATTTACATCAGTTTTTATTCATAGCTGTGTGGCATGTGTATCTACTAGGTACCTACGTCATATTTTTAATCCTAAATTAATTTAGAGAACTTCTTGGGTTTCTTTATTAAAAACTCTTTAGGGTAGCTCCAACAGTACATTACTTTGAAACAGCTAAAGTCAAAATGATATTTAATAAGTGGTTTACATTTTGTTTGTAACTACCTACTTATAAATTCTTTCACACGGTTTGATTTCAGAGAGATGCTTTCTTCCTTTATCAAGTAACTACGTACTTATTCATACGATATAATATTATAGTCTTTATATTCTTAATTATATTTGATTAATCTATTAGCACTTTTGAATGAATGATAAAAATAAATGTGGTCATAAATCGCTATTCAAAATAAATCTGTTGCCTTCAGAATGTTTGCCGGTGTACTTGTAGTTGCATTTCCCGTAGGCACCTGAAAGAAAAAAATAAAAAAAACATATTACTAGGTATGGTATAGGTAGATTCAATCCTACTTAAAAATAGTAACCTAAGTATCAAAATGTCGTCATATCGTTTCCTAGTAACATAATTATAAGACTATCAGAATGTCTGGCAGACATGGCTTCATTACCATAAACTTGGGAGTTACACGGACTTTGAAATGTGAAGTTTTATTGGGCGTACTAAACAGAATTACTATAAGTAAATTAAAAAGAAATACCGAAGACACATTATTAAAATATAATAATATTATGCAACATCTGGCTGTATGTTATGTTGCCACGGCCGAGCATTTCGAGCCGTTTATATTGGTCAAATGTCAGCCGAGTACTTGCGTACGAGGACAGTTTTGATATGCTAGCCTCTTCTGCCCCACTCTTGGGCAAAGGTGTCCCTCCATTAATTTTACTTATCGCAATCAATCCAGTTCGTCGTACCTACCTATTAATAATGAGGTTATATATTCTAGAACCAAAGTTACGAAGGCGTGTGTCTACGCGGTAGATATGGCACACTATCTCTCTGCGTGTCCCAGCAGTGGGACTTCATAGACTAATGATTATGTAGTGCATACCTCTATGTTTGCCTAACGCGCCTAAATCCAAGGGCAGGGGTCGAACTTGTGCTCCTTTAGGTTGTAGTAACGGTGTGAGGGGTGCGTCATATTCATCAATGGGCGGCCGGCGCACGCGCATGAACTCGCCCCGCGTCGCCGCTTCCTTTTTCTCCGCTGAAGATACGCGGCGAGAGTCCAGAAACCGCAGGTTCGGGAGCATGTATATTACGAAATATCTAGAAAGAAAAACAATCACATTAAATATAAATAGAGTAAAATTGTAAATATAATAATAGACCTTGATCCCAACACTAGAGGGGTTATATTATTATTAAAGTTCTTTTTTAAATTTAAAATGTTAACCTGATGCGCTAGTAAGTACCTATGTTAAATGATTTTGACATTTATTTTTTAAACGTGGGCGAATAAAAATAATATCGAGCACTTGATTAAATTTTGGGGCCAATTAATGCCAAACTGCCTTCGAATGAATATTTTAATCGGTCTGTTTTGCAAAAGAATAATTGCTAAACATTTGGGCACCTTAATTAAATATTCAAATTGCCTGATATAAATCAGCTACCATGTCAACACTCAAATGAAACAAATAACTCGAAAAAATAGTCGCTGATAGAAAAAAAACTTAGCTATCTATTAGGTACCTATATATAACCCACGTTACAAGTTAGTACTTGTATTAAGGTGCTTATAAACGGGTAATATTTTACTGCAATATGTCAAATATGTGGCTGCAATACAATGGCCTGGCCATATAGCCACACATACATATTTGGTACGACCAAGTATTTTCACGTGTAGCCGGCAATATTGCTGAACGATCGCTTGACATTCGAAAATACTGTCATATTGCCGGGCCAGTTTTTTATTAAAAACTTTATATTGTTGAGTCCTTTTCTGGTATTAGTGCATCACTTTCTGACGAACACTTGTAAGTCGCTGCGACGAGTGTCATTTCGTCGGCCACACATTGCCGGGAAAGTATAGACCATTTTAGAAGCACCTTCAGGAAATTTGAGTATTATTTCACAACGCACAAATAAAATATCGCTAAATATGAATTAAAACTGCTTTATCTCAAATGTTAGAGGTAAAAGAAAGAGGGCGAGCCTATTATCGTCAACTGGCCACAGATCTGGAAACTAAGAAATTTCTCATAGAAAAACCAAATTACTGGCCATCCATCGAATCGAACCCAAGATCTTATGCCTCAACCCGATTTACGACCACTAGACCAACGCGGTATCGTCAGTTATTGTATTTTGAAAACAGCTTTTTGCTTCTAGCATAATCAGCCCATAATGTTCCCACAGCTGGGATACAGGTTTCCTCTCTATGAGAGAGACTGGGCTAGGGCTATTATCCACGCAACTTGTAATTTTCCTATTTTCTTTAATTACCTGTGTCTTTGCCTCGGTTCAAATCCGGGTCGGGTAAAGTGTTATTGAGTTGTTCCATCAGGAATTTCTCAGTAGCAGCCACGGAGCCTGGACTTGTGCCCGGTTGATGGTAATAGGTTCGCCCCCTATTACATGGGACTTAAACATAACTGGCGAAATGTGGGTGTACTATAGCTAAATAGGTAGGTACTGCCTAACCCTTTCGGGATTACAGGCGTGATGTTATGTTACCTGTATCTTTGGTAGTCTGAATCATCCTTGTCAATGTCTGACAGTTGGTTGGGGCACGCCTTGTTACTCAGCAGACTCAAGTATGACAGTGCAGGGAAGTATTTGTTTATTTTGTTTATCAGCTCGTCTAGGTTGATTATCTGGAATTACAACACAAAGTTAATGTTATGTTATAACACAATTCAATAGCTTTTCTATAACGTCCACTATTGGGAAGAGATGGGTGATCGATCACTGATCACAGCTATAATTGATAGCGGGATGTTATATTCCAGTCTAACCGAATGTAGCTAATTACCAGAATTTTACATAAAGCGACCGAGCCTATCTGATGTCCACAGCCCAGTTAGTACTGGGTAACACGATACGTCCTTGGTAAGACTGGTATTATGATAGATACAGCATCACGGTTTTTAATAGAATAACATCCTGTAATTATTGCAATTCGTCGAAAAAAGACATTATCTAAAGTCGAACCGCTTCGGGATTTTGCATTGGATTATTCTGAGTTAAGTTTATGTAGACAGAGTTTGTCAATGTGATGATGAGTGAATAATGCAAACATAAGGCAACTTTTAGTCCCGTCGTGGCTGCGGGTTGTTCGAAAGAGATACCGCGGCCTCGGCGCAAGGGCTAAGAAGGAACATGGGTGGTTTTTTGTCAGTAGAAGTCTGACACTCCCTTTTGCTCTGCCCAAGAGCAAGAGGGGGGGTTATTTGACGATTTTCCACCCGTCAAAAAAAAAGGCAACTTTTAGTGACAGAAATTTTGCATGTTTCGTACACAAGTCAAAAATCAAAATACAAAATCAATTCAGACAGCAAACAAATGTAAACCAGAAAGTCGCTAACGTGAACTTTGGTAATAATCTACACGTCAATTTCATTGATTTCGCAACTCAAGCAAAACTTTATATTACATGTTCGACATGAGTTGTAATGAATTTGATCATGATTTATGTTGGAAAGATGTTCAAGTGTCTCTCGAACTTGTTTTGGCGTACGTTCGTACCTCAAACATTAATAGCCTTTGTTTTTACAGATGAGTAGAGTTTCTTCTAACAAAAGTCATGTTTGCGTGAGTTTTCGTGTTGTTAATTTTATGGCTGTTTCAAATGAGTTGTGTCAAATAAGTACGAAGGTACTTTTACTTTGTATCATGCAGTATTGCGGGGGTAATGGGTCGTTGGGAAAGTTCCGAGTATGTAAATAATGTGAATGGTTGTAATAAGAGCAGAGGAAGACAAAATAAATGATGGCATCATCGCACGTGACAGACGAAAATGGTAGAAAACTAGTCTGTAGTTTTGGTTGATACAGACCTGGAGAGAGAAGATGAGGTCATAAATTTATATCTGTAGTATAAAATTAGTAGGTAATTGTAAAATCACATGCATAGCTGATCTGTAACAGAATAGTAACTAACAAACCAACATTTTAGTACTTAAATTACAAAATGAGTAACTTCATAATATTTGAGCGACCTAATATTTGTTTGAGTATCGACGTTATGTCCTGCATTTTTTTCAATATTCAACAAATGATTTATTTATACTGAGCGGCATTTTATCTTAAATGAAATGTTTCGAATAGGAAAACAACTTAACTTCCCTAGGCCTAGTCGACGGAGCCCCGCTTCGCCTCGTCTATTCGCTCGCTTTGTTTACTCACTCGACCCTGCCATCCCCTTCTAACCTAACCTGTCCGAGTCGGGGTGCCCCAAGTCCCGAGCTCGCTTCGCTCGCTCTTGCATCCAAGTTTTCCTAGTAGCGGGTTCGCAGGGTATGTCAGGATCTCAGTTCGCTCGCTTCCCTAACGGCTCTGTTTGTGTGAGTGAAAGAATTTTGAATTGAAATTATGTAAATTTATCGTATCGTTATGTAAAACTATGTTAGTTGCCCTTTCTGTATTTCTAGTCGCTCGCTTAGTAATTCAGTCGCACGGCCAGAATTTTAATATCTGAAATGGATTAATCGCAAGTAATCACAATCCTCTTTTTGTAGACCCGTTCTGGATTTTATTATAGTTGGTAGTTTTGTACTTTGTGGGAGAAATAAATGTTATTATTATTATTATTATTATTAATCAATATTCGTCGTTAGTTTAGTTACTTTTTCGCTTACTCAAATTCATACCGCTCAAGTTATTAAAACAGTATCTCATCAGCAGTCGTTAAGTTCTTCTTTATTCGCTCGTTTTATAATTCCCCCTTCACAATTGTGCCTACCCATTGTCTATTACAAAAAATCTGTTTGTTGGATTTGTTTAGACTTTTCTTAGCTGAATTAGGTACAAAAAACTCTAAGTCTTACCTCATTATTGTTGAGCGAAAGAGTTCTCAAATTGGACAAGTATGGAAAGGATATAGCGTCGCCCAGTTTATTGTTGTCCAATATAAGTTCTTCCAGTCGGCCAAACTGTTCCAGTCCTTTCAATGTCTCGATACTGTTGTAACTAAAAGCAGATCGATTTTAGAAGTCCTTTTCTTAATCAAACTTCACCGATTTCTCTCGAAACTTCGTCAAAGAAAATCTACGCAAGTTTGCATTATACCTATTGATAGATTCTGGAAATAGACGTACCCATTTCCAGTTGTAATAAGAAAAAAGAGAAAGTGAACGTGAAAATAAACAACCAACGAAAAGATGAATATCTTGTCACCACAGACTACTTGCATTGTACTGCATGTGTATTCTCCCTTTTCCTCTAATCCATCAAAAAGTTGTCTTGAAAAAATTGCTTTTAGCGATAACACCGCCCATTGTGTCACCCTATGTAAAATGTTTTCTTCGTTAATTGGTACGGTGGTCCGTACAAATTTCAATTTACGAATAAAGAATATTCTATCATGTATCTTGTTTTATTCAACTTATCTACAAAAAGTATGAATGCTAAAGATAAACGTTTAATTAGAGTTACATCGTATAATTAATGTTTATTTTATTTGAATGAAGATTTTAATTGCTGTAGCAATTTGCAAGTTAAGATAACGAATATAGGACACTTAGTAAAGACAAGTAACAGCTAAAAAATTCAGAAACTTGGTTTAACGGTTTAAAGAATATTCGTAAATTCTACTTCGCGAAAAAAAAAAACAAATTACACCTCGGCTTATGTAAATGTAGGTATATATATATATAAATAGTTTTTTTAACCTGACCTACATTTTTTGTAGTTGTAAGTACCAGTTTTGTATTTTTAAAATTAGTTCAGCCAGTGAGCCAATATTTGTGTATGAAATAAGTTAGGAAGAGGTCGTAAATACTCAATCTACGGAGTATTTAGAAACATAGTTCCCATATACATTAATGATATCTACACTTACCTTAAGTCTAAGCATCTCACTTTAGCACCATACATTTTTTGCAACGCTGGAGGTATCCTTCTGCAATCTTGTCCGCAGTAGCTCAACTAAAACAAATAAATAACTATTAATTAGTTTATCACACGAATATTTATGTCCAATTCCTCTTATTGACTTGCTAATATACACGAATAAATGTATAAACCAGTTTACATAAGGAAGTTAAGGCGAGGTGGGCCCGTATTTAGGATTTTTAAAACAATCTGAGACAAAGAATTTAGTGTTTTAAATTTAAAAAATAGCAATACAAAATTAAGCTGTCACGCTTTCAGTGTCGAAGATAAAAAAGAGTGTTATGTTTTTACCAAGGCCAGAACACTGAAACTTCTTCTTTTCAAAAACCTTGTACATTTGTAGGTACTGAAGCAAGAAAAAAGTAGTCGTGAATGTCCCAGCACTATTGATCAAGTATTGCTGAACATGAATTCCTTCCTTGTTTTGCTCGCTTTCATAATGTTTTATGCTACGACAGTAACAACAGATGAAAAAATGTTCCCAGCATATCGCAAATATCACAAACTGAATCTATCAAGAAAACTAAACTACCATGTTTACCAACAAAGGCTTTGTGTGGAAAAAGGTTTACACGAGTATTTTCTCATATCAATTAAAGTGTGTTTGCTTTCAACAATGATAGGTAATATTGACTTAGGTACTTCTACGAGTAGGTACTTGGTTCGTTGTTAATACTCAAGAATAAATAAATAAAATAATTTTTTTATCGTTTTTGCAATTTTTTTATACCCTGTTGTCGGTTAAATTAGGACAGAAATAACGATGGGGATCCCGTGCTCTTTGGCGAAAGTCCAATCTAGCCCAAAGTGAGGGTCGGATTGAGAACTTAGTGTGATGTGGTTTATGTAGTTAATGGGGTAGTAATCTCCTTCCTTGGATGATCTAGTAGTAACGCTGGCCCTACTCCCCTTCCTAGAAACGAGGGTGTCTGAACTGCGGGGGTAGTAGTCCGTGCCGCTACTGATGGGACGTTAATCGTTCATTTTCTACAATATAACTCTATTTACTTTATTAACAGCAGCAAGTAACAGTAGAATATAAGTTAAAACTCTGTAGACTCATAATAGAACTGAAGACTAAATCTCTTTCAGGAATCCTTGACGTAGAAGCGTCATTCATTATCTGCCTTGCATTTTCCAACCATGTTGGGGTTGTCGAATACCAATACTTTTCATGTAATGACTGTCTATCTGACCTCCACTTCACAACCCAGTCAGTACTGGGTAATACTGGTTTTCACTTACGGGCTAATGACTACCTGTAACGGCTGCCAAAGATCCACAAAAGACATTCGGGAGTTCGGGACCAATGCCTTAACGTGCTTTCCAGAGGAAACTCGATATGAAATAGATTGCCACCTATCCCATACCTATAAATTCAATGAATTAACTTCAATGAGATTTTCTATTAATCAGCTAGCTGATTAGCTAATAGGTATAATAATCGTATGCCTGAGGAACCGGCCTAGCACATGACCATGATCATGGCATACCTAATCGACTTGAGAAACCGGTTCGGGCTCGTGTATAGTATAAATTCGGAGCTTTTGTTAGAGGCCTTGGTAACTTTGCTGTATTTACTGCGAGTGTGCATGACAACAGTCATCGAAAATGCATGAAAACAGAAATCGGGCGACTATTTTAGAGTCGTAGTTGAAACTCTGACTGCCGCACTCAGAGAGCTTTAACCTTTCGTATGCCGTGTAATTAGACACAATTAAAAAGCCATTGTGTCTCGCGTAGATCTACGTTCCGGCCGGCATACGAAAGGTGATTACTTAGGCCATCACTTAATAAAGGTTTTGACAGTTTTGTCATACAAAAGTACGTCAAATCTTTACTAAGTGACGGCTTAAGTAATCATTAAATATCTCTGAGAGCCGCAGTGAGTGTCAACTTTGTATATCAGGTAGACCTTGACCTGCGTTGGGATACGTTTTATCCCGGTAGTAGGATTGCGTGGGATAATTTTTGAGATCCACGTATGACGTAAGTAAGCAAAATCTGTAAGCTGTAATATAAAAGTCAGCTATGAGTCGTATTTCAGAAACAGAAAACAGAAACAGCGTAATTAGATTGTCTTAAAAACCTACTAAAATCTCGAAGCATGTTATAAAAATTTACATCTTGACCTCAGGAAGGTAAAGTTACATATTCTGGCAGAATTTTACGGTCGTGTCACTTACTGGTTTTATTTGTGCGTATTATGCTTTATGTTTACTGCGGGGTGCGGGTAATTTTATTTCGTGGTGATCTTCAAATAATTATTATTGACATAGGTAGTAATTCCCTTACGACGTATTAACACCGCGAATTTTAGATTAAAGAAAATGAATATTTTTTAAAGATTGCAACATTTGCATCGTCCTTTCCCGTTTTGACATAATTATGAAACGTCACTTTTCTTTTTCGCGCGTTAACGACACCGCAAGAAAAAGTTCTTTCTCGTCAAATTATTCGCTTAAAAATAAGTTTACGTTATATTCTACCGAAATAACAAAATAGTGAGTGACAAAAAGTGTAATATGTGCAGCATTAGTGAAAATCGTAAACCTGAGACGCAGAAATCTGAGCAAATACCTACAGACAACGCTCGCGCAGCCGACCACAGCGGTGAACTTGGATGTAACCATTAGGCGTAAGAATGCCTGGCTATAACTGACCTATACGTGACCGGATACGTGATATCTACAGTGCTTATTCAAGCGATACGATGGTCATTAACACTGTAAACCACATGTGTGCTGTAAGCTTCTTAAAGCTTTTTCCAGTGGGTGCGCGACACCCCAGTAACATATATTTCCTATGTACTAGCTGGAATTTGAACTATCAGTGCGTGACACGAGATGTCCTTAGCAAAGTCATTGGACTATGCTTACACTGAAAATAACTATACTGGGTATAGCAGGTGAGCTACATTTCCATGTAAGCATATACCCTATGTTATTAACTGCATAGCAAACTATCAGTGTGTGGCACGAGATGTCCTTAGCAAAGTCATTGGACAATGCTAACACTGAAAATACCTATACTCTGCATATCAGGTGAGTTACATTTCCGTATAAATTTTAAGCATATACCCTGAGTTATTAGCAGCTTACCAAACTATCAGTGCGTGGCACGAGATGCCCTTAGCAAAGTCATTGGACAATGCTAACACTGAAAATACCTACAATCGGCATAGCCGGTTTTCGGAGTTCCATCTCCATGTGATGTTTGTGTGTTTTGAGTCATCATCATTCTCTTGCCCTTATCCCAATTCATTTGAGGTTGGCGCAGCATGTCATCTTTTATATTTCTCTATTACTTGAATGATTCCAACGGAAAAACTACCATCCAGAAATATGCTTTGCATGAAAACATATATCCAACGTTACTAACCACATAGCAAACTATCAGTGCGTGACACAAGATGTCCTTAGCAAAGTCATTGGACAATGCTAACACTTAATACCTAGAATAGACATCACAGGGGAACCCTATTCTACTATGAACTTCGGTCAGCTAAATTTATAAATATGCTTTTTAACCTATGAGCATGATGGTTGCGAGACAACCTTGCTTATCCAATGTGCAATATAGTCTTGCTAATGCATATACTCTTGCAGTGAATGGGGACCATACTTTGCCACCTGGTTTCCTATCAGCAAGTAAAAGTTAGGTCAGTGGGTCGTCTTAGGGGCGGTTACTTGGCTGCCTTATTTGTATTCTACTGGCTGACACACATTTGTCATGATTGCACATGCTTTAGTATGAGATATTCTCTGCATGTTATGGCCACATTAAGTGAAATCTTTTCATAGCTTCTTCATCGAGTATGATATTATGGAAGCATCATTGGTTATAAATCAAAGTTACATAATTATGCATGTAACCAACCAAATGCAAAACTGGCGAAATGTGGGTGTCTGACACCTCTGCCTAACCGTTCGAGGATTACAGGCGTAATGTTATGTTATGCAAACAATGTTTGTATAACTGTTTATTTTCTGAATAAATTAAATAAAACATGGTGGTAAATGCACTGTAATGTCCCAATACATAAAAACTATTAGTATTGAGAGGGAAAAGGTTTATAGACTGACAAAATTTCGAGGTCTTAACAGCCTGTCAATGTACAGATGACCTTATCAACCAAACCCTTTTTAGTTCCAAATCAAATTATTTCCACTCCGAGACCCGACCCCCTCTTAGGAAAAGATAATAGTACCATTATATTGTAAGGCCCAATGTAAAATAACAACCCTAATAGTAACTCGTTGCTATACCTAGCAATCTATGGCTTCAATATTAAATTAATCATGTTGTAATTTATTTCTGCCTAAGAGTATTTTCAGAGAAAATCACTTAAACCATACTTAATAATAACAGATAACTTGTTATGTCTGATGAATTTATCATAGATACGCTAGATATTCATAGATAACACTCAAGTATTGTATGCAGTAAGCATGTAACCTGCATTAAATAATATTTAATTCCTGAGGAGATGGGCAGACCTAAATTACAGCATAGTAAAGAAGAATGTTAATTTGTTATCTGGGCACAAAATGTACACACTTGATAGTACAAGTAAGTACTAAAGTGATATAATTGAAAACAAGGGGGGGAGGGTGCATGGGAGTGCTAACATGAAGGGATTGTGGTTAGAACATCAAGACATCAGGTGCCATATTATGTTTTACGTAACAAAATTGCTGGAGCTTTTATTGATAAGGATATTATGTCAGAGAACTCTAATAGACAATGTGTGGGGGAAACTTAGTAAGTTTTCCTATATTCTTTATAATATTATGCTGATTAAGATTATAAATAAAACCGCACTGCTGGTAGCTTACCACGGTTTGGTTGTCTTTACTCTGCAGTATAGACTTATATTTTGGGGTAATACTTTTATAAGTATTATTAAGATAAGTAAATCATGAGCCTGATTGGAGCTCATTCAAAATAAAATTCACAAAATCATGCAAGCAGAATTTTTAAAATACCGACAGTAGACACTGTATATTTATGAATCATGTATTTTTGCTAAAAACAATATGCATTTATATAAATCTGTCGAAAGCCTATGTTGCTCAGATAAACTTCACACATTGCTACATGCATCACAAAAGTGTATATTTTTGCAATGATGACAATCTGGGTGCAGATTGTACACTAAAATATATACGCAAATTAAAGACAGTAAAAGCCTCAATGAATTTAAAAAACAGATTCTTACCATTATTGATAGACAAAGTGAAAACTGTTACAGTATTGACATTTAATTTGCCAAGTTGTTGGTCATCTGCCTCGTTGAGCTATGGTTTGCAAGCACCGCTGAGAATGAGGTTCTGGGTTCTATTCGTGGATCATGCAAAGTGTTATTCCATCAGGAATTTCTCAGTAGCAGCCGCAGGGTATGGATTTGTGCTCGGTTAGTGACAATGGGCTCGCCCCTGTTGCATGGGACTTAAACATGATGATGATGAATGTGATGTTATGTATACTTATGTGTCTATTTACATTAACATTTTTACTTACATCGTCAAAACTTTGACATTTGATGCATGTAATTTTAATTTTTAGTGAACCAGATTCTGTTGTAATGTTTTTATTTTACTTTTTTGAAGCAATTTAATTTTATGTACCTAATTGGAGAAACTTTATGTGTGCCCAATAACATAGATATTATTTACTTATGATCACAAAATTAATGAATTTGAATTCCGATGGAATATATTTTATATATTATACCACCTACTATTTACTTATGATCACAAAATTAATGAATTTGAATTCCGATAGATTCAGGGTGATAATATAGAGCAAATTTTAAAACAAAGATATTTGTTATTCTGCAAGCTCTAATTTTTACCCATTGGAGTAACAAAACAGTTGTTAGGAATATCAACCACAAATATTTTAAAGTTTCTTATATTTCAAGTGAAACTGGTTTTTTGAACTCCATATCTAACTTCATACAGTACAACACAAACAGCAGATCAAATCAGAGCTGACATCAGACATATAACAATCTATAATTATTATTTTATTATAGTTATCAATTCAACATGCACTATATCCTTAAGGTTATAATACTAAAGCTCTATTGTACCTAAAGTAAGGAAGTCATAAGTACCTAGGCGTTTTATCACCAAAGAGTGATATAGTAGGCCTATAATGGTAACCATTGTTACTGCTTGTACTATAAAGGTTTTTAACAGAGCATTTTGGTTCTATAAGATTAAATAGAATTTAATTTTTATAGTTTACCTCTTAGAACGCTTACTAGACCATACGAATCGTTAAAGTGTTGCATAGTAAAAAAAAAAAAAAAAAAAAAAAAAAAAAAAAATGGTCATTTGGTGCTACTTAGTACTAAAGACGACCTAACAAACACTTTTATTTATCTATTATGCACTAATAATGCGTAAAAATAAGTTTTACAGTTCAAGTACTGTAACAGTATCGAAAATACTATTCAAGGATCAATCTGCACTGTACCTTACACAACCACTACGTAACCTTTTAACTTCTTAAAAGTTCTCTCAACGTCGCTATGGGGCTAGTTCTGTAAAAGTCATAACAACTCTTCTAGAGTACTAAATAGGACCCCTGGTGCAGCTGCTACATAACTTAATAGCTCTATACGTGAGTTTGTGTTACTGCTACGAGCCAAGAGATGATCTAATTCGTTTTTGGTGAAAATATGGCTGCCATTTTCTGCCATGATAGCACATTGACAACACGGCAGGAGCCAATGTGTAATAGCAGCCTGCATAGTCGGGACAAGTACTTATTGTATTAATTTAAATTTAATTAAAACATAAAAAAAAAAAAAATATGAAGGCGCATTGTCAAATTTGAAATCAGCGTAATGATTTAATTGATACAATTTTTTTTCGCAAGTGCAAGTTACGGCAGAGTAACGGTCCATGAATGTTTTGTGTTTTATCCTTTTACCCGACTGCAAGGGAAGGGTTTTTCAATACAAATGTTACGTTTAGCAGCAATGGAAAATGACTAAAGCATATGTTACCGATATTATTTGTTTTCTTGGGGAACACTCACGACAAGTGTGATAAAACACATCACTGGAATTGTTTACAGTGCAAAATACAAACATGTTTTGGTTGCTTTTATAGTGCAAATTTGTCACCATGAGACCCTTTATGTAATGTTTATTTAGGGTTTTGTAAACGTTTTTTTCATAGTAGTAGTTAGTACACTCTAATACATTATCAGGACTTTTATAGTACCAAATTTCGTTACTTGGGTAATGTTCACAAATTGACATCCAGAATTATTTGTGTTTTAATTACTTATTGAATTATTGCAGCAAACTCTAAACATCTACCTATGTCAATAATAATTATTTGAAGATCACCACGAAATAAAATTGGGAATCAAACGAGCTTACCTGTTAAGCGAAGTCTTGATTCTAATTTTATGAGTGGTGATCTGAAAAATAATTATTACCCACCCACCACTAGCTAACAACCCCAAAGCTGCAATAATTAATCTACCTAATTCAATGTTAACCTTTCAGGAAATCAAAATCAATGTAGGCATTTGGAACTACTCTGTATAGGAAACAGAGTTTGTTCCTAATGTTATGATCTCTAAAATAAGTGACGTTTCATAATTATGTCAAAACGGGAAAGGACGATGCAAATGTTGCAATCTTTAAAAAATATTCATTTTCTTTAATCTAAAATTCGCGGTGTTAATACGTCGTAAGGGAATTACTACCTATGTCAATAATAATTATTTTTCAGATCACCACTCATAAAATTAGAATCAAGACTTCGCTTAACAGGTAAGCTCGTTTGATTCCCAATTTTATTAGCTTCATATCAAGCCTATTTACTGCCAACATTGTTACAGACGCGTGCACTACACGTATAGAGCGTTATAATACTATGACTCTTCAGGTCAAGTTATGTACCTACAGGTTTATGTTCTTGGCTATTACCCTATTACCTAATTTTTTTATTGAAATTAGATTCTGGTTGTAAACATACATTCCGATAAAAATGTGGAATACGGCCTTTTTTATGATTTTTGTAACTTGTTTTCTTTTGGACCATTTCTTGTATAAATATGTAAATAATGCAGTCAGACCGTTTAGCTGTGTCGAGAAGTATCATAGGTCGGTTATCGTTCTTATTTCATATCGAGGTGAGGTCATCATTGAGATGTGTGCTTTGGAAACATTGATCTTGTGTTCAAGTTATGTAGCTACGTACTTACAACATCTACTACATGCCTACCTACGTGTTACATACTTACGAGTGTGTATATCGAGGGAAAAACTCAGGCAGACGCTTCACTGATAAAACTTAAGAGTAGGTTAGGTTTCTTTAGTATTAATATTGACTGATGGGCTTCCCCATCAGTCAATATTAATAATATAATAATTAGAACATAGTTTCAGAAAATATGTCAGTAACAACAGCAGTGATAGCGTAGCGGTGTAACCGTTGTGCTGCCAAGTCAAAGGTCTCAAGTTTGTAGACAAGACACGCACCTCTGATTTTTCGGATTCATTGGCGTATTGTATAAAATTTATCACTTGCTTCGGTGAAAAAAACCATCATGCCTAGGAGATATTTTTAGATGACATGTAAAGTCAAGTCAAAGTAGGCCCATGAGCGGCATAAAAAGTCTGGCATCAGTTAGGCACTAACCAGAACCACACGATAAAGAAGAAGAAGTTTCATAGAGGTTTTGGCACACTCCGATCATTTACTGGGTATTATAGGTAGGTAGGTGTACATAAAGACAGCCAACATAACAAATAATCGATTGTAAAACCTTGATCCCTCTAATCCAATATTGAGGGGCATTGGCTGTAGATAAAGGATAATACATTGTGAAAAGGAAAGTTATACTAATAGATAGAGCCTTCTCTATGTCCTCGTAACCCAGATCAAGGACAATCTGAGAGCAGCTCATTGAAGATCGTCCCTAGACGTTAAGATGTACAGACCTACAGAGTTTCGCATGTAAGTATAATATCAGTATGGATATCATTATCAAATTATGGCGGTATTCTCACCTGAATGTCCTCTTCCTCGATTAAAATACTGACATGAGAGATGTGTTCCACTCTTCTATAATCAGGTAGCACACAATTTTCAATAGTTAGCAGCTCTAATCTATACGTGAAGCGCGATTTTAACCCTTTATTAGAACCTTCCAATTTTCTCAATCGACCAACTACACCTCCACACTTGGTTATCAAAACCAATAATTTGTAGATGCCTAGAGGAAATAAATACGATTCGAAGTACGTAAGGAGTACAATGCCAACATTGAGGACATTGCCAAAATTTTCCGACAGTTTTCTGGACACGGCGTCGATGTAAGATGGCATTTTGGAAAACACTACTTATTTTCACTACATATTTGCTCACTGTTATAGGTACCTACGTATTAAATAACTGAAGGTTTCGAGAAAGGAACTTTTATGCTATCTCTTCAAATAAAGATTGCTTCCGTATGGTAAGTTATATGTAAAATCACACCCTTCACTGTCTAGATGAGCTGATTAAATAATTATTCATTATAATTATAACTGAAACGCCACTTGTACCTACTTTAAAATAACCATATTCAAAGATAACAATAATAACACTTCTAGTAAACAAGTTCGTGAAAGATTAGAAAAGTAATACAGTGCAGTTTCTTCGTGCTATCCTATTTATGGCATCAGTCATGCATAATTTAATTACTGCACACAATATAACGTTGTACTTTTAGATGTAGGTCGTGTCGGTGTGGTAGGCAGGGGTGTAAGTAAAGCCACTGCTTATTTTGTACTCACGTTTGTAATAGTCAATAGGGTACACAGTTCACACACTTCACACACACAACATAAACACTAGAAGGAGTACAGAAATGGATAGACAGATAGTTTATAGACACAAAGAATACAGAACAAAAGATTTGCGAATTCGGGCGACACAGGAAGCATGCGCGCACGCGTGTCAGTTGCCAGGTTAGGAACGACTGAAGGTCACGAGTAAGTCGGCCATTGCTCGCGCGCTGGGTTCAACTCACTCGTTCGTCCAGCCGCTCGCTACACGTCACTATGACGTAGCTTGTTCGCTGCGCGGTTCCGATACACTATGCAAATCTCCCGACGTCGTCCGGCATTATATTGTCATTACAATATAAGTTGCCGGTGATGTGTAATGGAGTGTTCATTATATATACATACAATAATGTCTGTTTGTGTGTTGTGTTGTTTTGTGTAGTTATGTAATATAAATTCATAAACTAGATATTTGGTGTAAACCCTACACCACCCCCTTCCAGAGACCGTCAAGGGCGATAAAAATCTGGAAACCTGACCCGACGACCAGAACGAGTAGTATACTCTGTTTGGTCGCCTGGTGGTGTATCCTCATGAGGGTCCATTTTGTCAGCCAATATGTAGGCTGGTTTTAGTCGGTCAATTGAGACCGTGACCTCTTTGCCCTTAATTAAAATCTTAAATATTTTATCACCCCTATGCAGAACTTTGTGAGGACCTGTGTACGCTGCTTGCAGCGAGCCACGTAATGCGTCTTCACGAAGGAACACGTGATCAGTGGTCTGCAGATCCTTAAATATAAAGGTGCTCTGTTTATTGTGACGGGAAGCTGGAGTTGGCTGCAAATCGTGAGCAAACTTGCGAATGCGTGCGGTGAAGTCTGTGATGTCGGTCGTTCCGTCATCACTGGGAGAGAAGAATTCTCCTGGGAGCCTTAGCGGTTCGCCGTACACAAGTTCGGCGGAAGACGCTTGGACGTCCATTTTGAATGCGCTCCTTATACCAAGCAATACCCACGGCAGGGACTCGGTCCACCTGTCCTTGGCATGGCACGTGATGGACGCCTTGAGTTGCCTGTGAAATCGCTCCACCATGCCATTGCACGCTGGATGGTATGCCGTTGTACGTTTGTGCTGGAAGCCAGCAATCTTGGACAGTTGTTCGAACAGGGCTGACTCGAACTGACGGCCTCTGTCCGTAACAATGTCAGTGGGACAGCCAAACCGGGCAATCCAACCAGACAGCAGTGCTTTAGCTACTGTCTCGGCAGTAATGTCGACGATAGGTACGACCTCTGGCCACCTGGTAAAGCGGTCGACTGCTGTCAGACAGTACCTAAAGCCTTGTGAAATTGGGAGCGGGCCCACAAGGTCGATGTGGATCGTGGTAAACCTGGCGCGTGGGAGGTGATAAGTCCCTAAAGGCGCAGAGACATGGCGGCTCACTTTAGCCCGCTGGCATGCGAGGCATGCTCGTGCCCACTCTCTGCAGTCCTTCCTGACGCCTGGCCAAACAAAGCGCTCTGCAACCAGTTTGGCAGTCGCTGAGACGCCTGGGTGACTGAGGGAGTGCAAGCTGTCGAATGCTTGCTTTCTCAGCATTTTGGGCACATAAGGTCTGGGAGACGATGTACTGACGTCGCAGTACACGGACGTACGCTCCCCAGTGACCTGCACCTTCTCAAGCACCAGTGAAGATCCTTCCTGAAGGAGTTTGTTTAGCTCTGGATCTGATGCCTGTGAATCTGCGAGGGTGTTGAGGCTAACCGGCACCTGTAGCTCCGCCACGCGAGATAAGGGATCAGCAACGACATTGTCTTTGCCAGCAATGTGCCGTATCTCGGTGGTGAACTGGGCTATGAAGTCGAGGTACCGGAATTGCCTAGGCGAACAGTTTCTCCTCCGTTCGTGGAATGCGAAACTGATCGGCTTATGGTCCGTGTACACGACGAAGTGCCTCGCCTCCAGCATGTGGCGAAAGTACTTGATGGCCTCGTAAATGGCCAGCAGCTCCCTGTCATAGGGAGAATACTTTACTTGCGAAGGGCTGAGCTTTCGTGAAAAGAAAGCTAATGGCTGCCAGCCGTCGTCGCTAAGCTGCTGTAACACTGCGCCGATTGCAGTGTCAGACGCATCGGTAACCAAGGCTAGTTTGGCACTGCAATCGGGGTGAGCTAATAAAGCAGCGTTAGCTAGGCCTTCTTTGCAGTCCTGGAATGCTCGTAAAGTACTCTCCGCCAGACATATGGGGTGCGAACCCTTTACGTTGCCAATCAAGAGGTCATGTAGTGGTGCCTGAATCTGAGCGGCGTGGGGCATGAATCGCCTATAAAAATTTATCATGCCGAGAAATCGGCGCAACTGCCGAACGTCTTTCGGCTGTGGGAAGGTTTTGATGGCCTCAACCTTGGTTTCTAGTGGTTTTGTGCCCTTTTTGGAGATGTGGTAGCCCAAGAAGGTAGCCTCCGGGACACCGAATACACACTTGGACGTGTTGACCAACATGCCGAAGTCTTTGAGCCTGTTGAAGATGGTACGAAGATGCTCCTCGTGTTCTGCTTCGGACCTTGAGAAAATTAAGAAATCGTCCAAATAGCAATAGCAGAAGTCGAGCCCTCTGGTCATCTCGTCAACAAAACGTTGAAACGTCTGCCCTGCGTTCCGCAGACCAAACGTCATGTACGGAAATTCGTACAGGCCAAACGGTGTGGTGATGGCGGTCTTCGGAATGTCGTCCGGGCTGACTGGGATCTGGTTGTAGGCTTTCACGAGGTCGATGGTGCTGAAGATTCGACAACCTGCGATGCTATGTGCAAAATCGTGGATATGCCTAATGGGATACCGGTCAGGAACTGTCCGCGCGTTGAGCATGCGATAGTCGCCACAAGGTCGCCAACCGTTGTCCTTTTTGGGAGCAAGATGAAGTGGAGATGACCAGGGACTCTCCGAGGGTCTGGCAGTTCCATTGGTCAGCATCTGCTGGAACTCCTGCTGCGCTATTTTTAACTTGTCCGGCGCTAATCGACGGAACGAAGAAGATACTGGAGGGCCGGGGGTCGTGCGGATATGGTGTACCGTGTTATGTGGTGTGGTGCGTAGTGTTCCGGCAGGTCGGGTGATGTCGGGAAATTTGTCAAGTATCCTGTGGTACCTCGAGTCGCCAGAAGTCACCTTTACTGAACATAAAGAGGAATCTGAAGGATTCGTGGCAATACATGAAACATTGGTGCTACTGTCGATTAACCGTTGATTTCTACAATCAACGGTTAACGAATAGAAACATAAGAAATCCACGCCTATTATTGGTTTTGTCACTTCCGCGACCACAAAACGCCACTGAAAGTCTCTACGGAGTCCTAAATTTAAGTTTAGTTCCAAAAAACCAAATGTTGGGATGGGCGTCCCATTCGCGGCCACGAGTTGATAATTGGTGGGCGCCCGTCGTTCGCTAAGCAGGCGACGAGGGTACACGCAGAGGTCGCTTCCAGTATCGACCAGGAACTGCGTATTCGTCCGTCGGTCCGCGACGAATAGGCGACCGGTGGAGGCGGGGCAATCGTCTGTCGCCATTACCGACTGCCCGCGGAGTTTCCCTTCTTGTAGTCGCAGGGCTTCACACAACGCCTGGCGTTGTCACCATGCATCATGTGGTACCAGCACAGTGGGTGCTGCCTGTAGCTGGAGTCGGAGCGGGTCGATGATCGTTGGCGTGAGTCGCGTCGCGTGTCTCGACCACGGCTGTGGGAGCGGTGACGCGAACGACTGTCACGCAGCTGCACCGTCAGGTCCTTCATGGCGCGCTTCAGCTCCGCTATTTCGGCCGCCATCTCACTGACAGTGGGTCCTGCTGCCGAAGTTGATGCCACTTGACTTGGAGTCACAATATCCTGAACGCGGTCGGCCAGGTCGGCCAATGCCTCCAGGGTGCTGTCTGGCTGCGATGCCAGCAGGGACTGGGTGCCGCTGGGAAGTCGGCTGCTCCAAATGGTGCGCACGAAGTCGTCCGGCATGGTCGGTCCTGCTAGACTCTGCAGGTGGCGCAGAAACTGCGACGGCTTCCGGTCTCCCAGCTCCTCATGCATCAGGAGCTGCTTCACTTTCTTCTCTTGGGAGACGGACAGACGCTTCACCAACTCCGTCTTTAACTTAATGTAGCGGTTGGTGGCGGGAGGGGACATGATGACGTCCTTCACCTCCTTAAAAAATTGTCGGTCAAGGTGGCAGACCACGTGGTTAAATTTGGTGACGTCATCTGTCACCCCTGCGTTTGCAAATTGCGCCTCAATTTGGGCGAACCACATGTCGGGCTCCTCTGGCCAAAATGGTGGCAACTTTATGGGCGCACGGTAGATCTCGTGTGACGCAACAGTGGAAACACGCTTTGCCATGCGCGGTCTTTGTGTCACGTTGTCCGCCGGCTGTGACGACGCGGTGTGCTCAGACTCACTATCACTCATTATTAAGTTGTGTTCGTTCGGGGTCACCAGTTTAGATGTAGGTCGTGTCGGTGTGGTAGGCAGGGGTGTAAGTAAAGCCACTGCTTAGTTTGTACTCACGTTTGTAATAGTCAATAGGGTACACAGTTCACACACTTCACACACACAACATAAACACTAGAAGGAGTACAGAAATGGATAGACAGATAGTTTATAGACACAAAGAATACAGAACAAAAGATTTGCGAATTCGGGCGACACAGGAAGCATGCGCGCACGCGTGTCAGTTGCCAGGTTAGGAACGACTGAAGGTCACGAGTAAGTCGGCCATTGCTCGCGCGCTGGGTTCAACTCACTCGTTCGTCCAGCCGCTCGCTACACGTCACTATGACGTAGCTTGTTCGCTGCGCGGTTCCGATACACTATGCAAATCTCCCGACGTCGTCCGGCATTATATTGTCATTACAATATAAGTTGCCGGTGATGTGTAATGGAGTGTTCATTATATATACATACAATAATGTCTGTTTGTGTGTTGTGTTGTTTTGTGTAGTTATGTAATATAAATTCATAAACTAGATATTTGGTGTAAACCCTACATACTTATGCAAGTAGTTTCTTGACTTGATTCCGCCTGAACTCCTGAAGTGTGTCAAGTTTGTGGGATAAGTTCGTAACTTATACCTACGGTAATAGGATAGGCAGTCGCTATTGTGACGAGTCGGTCCCTGACTTTCTAAGGGGCTGTCCATTAATCACGTGGTGTTTTTTTTAACATTTTTAACCCCTCCCTCCCCCTTGGTGATACGTGGTGAGGTCTAAGACTACCCCCCCCCACCAAAAATCACGTGTATTTTTTAGTACCTACCTACAAATAATCTTAAATTTTTTATAATATTATTTTCACATACCGATATAAAGTATAATCTAATGCTAATCTAGAAAATTAAGGGCCATTTCGTCGTCGCGACGTGCGAGGACTTCGTTCGTTGCCTGGCAACGGCGAGTCAAGGTTACACTACAAGCCGCTTTTCGGTTTAGAAATCACGAAAAAATAACTACACGTTTGATGAAAAAATAAATACACGTGATATCTTACTATACCCCCCTCCCCCTTGTGATATTCCGTGACTTTTGCCGAACCCCCCCCCCCCCCTTTTGAACCTCACGTGATTAATGGACAGCCCCTAAGTCTGTCAACGAAGATCAGGGATCGTAACCGGTTTAATAATGTTCGTCATCTTCCTGCCCTTATCCCATTCTATTTGGGGTCGGCGCAACACGTTTTCTTCTTCCATTCTTCCCTGTTACACGTCAAGGTGGCATTTATTCCTTTCTCATTCATATCATTCCTCACACAATCCATCCATCTTTTCTTTGGCCTTCCTCTCCCTCTCCATCCATCAATATTTATATCCATCACTTTTTTAGTCACATGCGTTTCATCCCTCCTCATTACATGACCATACCAAGATAAACGACTTCCTTTCAATTTTTCTGTAACAGGTGCCACTTTCAAACTTCCTCTAATATACTCATTCATATCAATCAATTCATATCAATCACGGACTTGTATATTTTCCCCTTTAACTTGAGGGGAATCCGTGGGTCGCAAGTTGTTCCAGTGACCTGTCGCCATTTCATCCATCCTGAGTTGATCCGTTGCGTTACGTTCCGGTCTACTTCACCATCCCCTTGGACTAGCGACCCGAGGTACCGGAAGTTGGAGCAGATCGGTATGGAGTTCCGGGAAGAGTAATAATGTTCGTAAAACCGGTATAATTCCGTTCATCGATTAACCGGTAAATAAAGGAACCGGTTTCAAATAAACCGAAATAATTTCTATTACCGGTTTATACTCCGGTTTTATATTTATAGATTGTACTCATAAGTTTTAATTTTAGCATCTTACTATACACTTAATATTAATTTATTTGTTTTAAGTAGATATTTATGCACCTTGTAGCCTGAAACTCAGGTTCAACCTAGTTCAGGCAAAAAAGCCATTTTTTTTTTTTTTTTTTTTACTGTTATTATTTTATTGTAAATGTGTCCCTTTTTATAAATAAACGATTATTATTATTATTTTACAAAGAGTGAAATTTTAAAACTCGCGCTAACGGATATCAAAACCTGAATGAATTGGTTTAACTCCAAAATGCGCGGCACCGCCACCGCCCCGAAGCCCGGCGCGAGCCGGTCGTTGGATGGTCGTTGACATACGGTGCTCTTTCTCTTTCCAGCATGTGAAGGCTTTGTTTGTTTATCTCATGACTTATTTTACGACGATGCGACCGTCGTTCGCTCGCCGCCGGTGTTGTCAGATTGTCAAGTGTGATTGTTAACTTAGCGATAACTAAAAACTAAATTTAAAAACAAGCTTTTATATAAATGCGCTAAAAATAATAAAATAAACTTTTCATTTAAAACTTTAACTATCAACTTATAGCATCATCACACAATTCATATGATATAAAAGCTTGTCGCGAGATTTACCTATGTAGTATGTAAACAAGTAAATGTAAAAACTATGTGTCTGATTGATTTTATTTTTTAAATTCTTCGATCTTAGTAAATACAAGTACTCTGCGACATATGGTGGCGTTTAAACTCGAATTAACCTGTAAATTTCGTTCAACAGAATCAGTTTGTGTATTAAACCGGTTTTAATAAAATCGGTTTAAATAACGGTAACTGGAACCTAAACCGCAATGCATCCCGGTAAGGGGTCAATGACTAAAACCGGTTTTAAACAATTAACCGGTTTCCGATCCCTGACGAAGATGACGTCGTGCTCAATAGTGTTCGACATCTTTTCGTACCAAATTAATGGTCCGCCTGACAACAGATATTAGTGCCTACGGGCTACGCAAACGTTCGTGGTCATAAAATGCGGGAGCATTCTTTTTCCTTTCATTACCACTGTAATGCAAATGTACAGTGTCTGTCTAAGCAGTGGCCTAGACTGTACATTTGCATTTAAAATTATTGTGATACCTACAGCTGCCTACTGTGACTTGCAAATATTGTTTTATTTTGTATGTATCACAATCTATTTAGTTTATAAATTGATTAGGAATAAACAAATAAAGATTTAATTTGTGAAGGTGTGATGTAATTTGTGCTGGGCAAAACATTCCAAGAGTTGATAAATGTCAAACTTAATCTTAATATCAAAGCATTAACAAGTTGTATGGTGCAATATTTGAAATTCAAATATTTGTATAGTAAATTAATGTAAACAAAAGTTATGTAATTAATTCCAGTTAAAAAAATACAGTAGAATCCAGATTTAACGATATTTGAGGGACTAGCAACATTTAGTTGACCTAACCAGACAATGCACAAAACAATTAATATAAAATATAGTTGTTGCCAATTAAGCTGGCAGCAACTATAGCCTTAATGCTTTCACAAGGGAGACATTTGGTTCCTCAAGTAAACATTGTACTAAAGAAAAGTAATAGGTAGTGAAACAAGACACTGCATGTCGTCCATTTATCAACTCATGTGGCGTCGTTCTAATTTTATTGGAGGAGTTATAGCCAATTCTAAGCAGTTGCTTGCATAAACCAGAATCGGGTATTCTACTGTATATTTTGTTAGTCTTTGTTTACGGTTATATTTTTCTTAAAATTATGTTAATAGTTTGTATTAAATTAACATATATTTTGTATGAAGTTCTGTGAGCAGGAATTGAATATTATTATAGAGATTGTTATTAAATAACACTGGTACTGCTTATTAATGTTAAAGGGTATCAGTATGTTCAGTAGCTTCATAAAGTAAGTAAAATTAATGCTGCAAAGACATTTATTAGTCTGTCACTCTTGGTTTTTTTGCATATTTAAAACAATTTGTCTAATCTACTCAATTACTTTTTCATGCAAAATTTAATAGAATAGTTCTAGTAGATCATACCTAGATTAACTCAGCACCCATAAAATAAGACTATTTATAGGTGTTGCTAAACAATGCGAGTATTTGCAGAGGCAAGCCAACAATCAAGCCGCCTTCAAAAAATATCAATAGTTCTTTTGAAACTTTTTACTAAAAGTCTTTATTTCCATAGAAGTAAGTTTGTGAGCATATTATACGACAAACTTGGTGAAAATAAGTACCTACTATCAGTTCTTAATCCATTTATAACAGTGTTATCAATGGTTAACTTTAATAGATAAATAAAATACTTACTTGACCCTTTTCGAAATTTAAAGCGGTGTTATTCACTTGGTTTTCTTCCATTTTCTCGTTCACAAGATTAATTTCTCAATCAATTTTTTTCGTAAAAAAAAGGAAATCTTACAAAACACTCAAAAACCTGTTCACCACTACTGATTAAAATAAAATAAATGCAAAACAACTTGTTTGTAGCTTTGTTTCAAAGTCAGTGCTTCTAGTTTGTTTACCTTGGTTTTGTTTTGACAGCAATTTGACGTTGACTTTTTAATGACAGCTAGAGTTTACGAGTTAAACGTTTATTTAGTCGAGTTGATTCAAGTTCGACTAAGAAAAAAATTGGATATTGTTAAATAACTAACAACTTTTAAACTGATGTGATCTTTTTTAAACCTCGAAAAATATATGACTAATTTAGAGATAATGCTGGTAATTTGTGCTAATAATTTGTTTAATCTCCCACATAAAGCAAAATATCGATTAAACTAACATAATGTAATAGCTAGGGAGCTGGCGAGCAAAAAATCTATGTGATTTGTTCGTGTGGCAGACTTTTTTAATAGTGAAAATTATACGATAAGAAATAGTAAGAGCCGCGTCTCCCAGCATGGTAGCGCTGCGTTGTGAATTCACAGCCCTTTAAAAATGTAAAAAAAAACAGGTGTACTATAATATCATTTGCTCGTGTCTGCCTCTAAGGCTGATGTTTAGGAACCTTGTCAAAATGAAAATATCGAAAAGGCAGACATCTGGGACTCTCACTTTTGAAGATAAAAAAATAGAGAGAGAATAGATTTAAAAAATATAATGAATTGCACGCTTGGCAGACACACAGTGTTCGTTTAAAAACCTTGTGAACAACCGCAAAAAAAATAGTCTGCCACCATCGTAGCGCTGTGTTTTCAATTAACAGCGCTTCAGAAATGTCGTCAAAAAAAAACTGTGCTTTATCATTTGCTCGTGTCTGCCTCTTTTACCGTTGTTCATATTGCTTATAGAAAGAGAACATAAATGAGGCAGACACCCAGGCTACTGATATTCCGAAGGCAGACCATTTGAATTTAATTTTTTTTATGATTCCAGTGTATAAGCGCTGGTAATCTGGTTTAATACCTTGAAAAGCGAAATGCGCGTTAGCAAAACGTGCGATTCAAAGTACCCTGTATGTACTACGCCCAAGGCTTTGAAACCACGGGTATTTTGTACGTTCGCAGACAGTAACTAAACATGACACTACTATCGAAACATAAGACGCTAGTGTAGGGCGGCCGGTCTCGTCAACTGAACACATGCATACATACGTATTTGTATTATGTACACAGATTTGGAAAGATGTTTGGGAACACCTCTTAGCTGCCTCGGCTTGTTTGAATTATTATTTTGTTTTTGAATTGTCGTTTTTGACGTTACTGTGGACACTTTTATTGTGCACATCTTGCTACATCGTTTTCACATAATATACCATCTCAACATGAATGATGTAACCAAGGTTTTGTAACAATATTCTGATTTTAAAGAGTGTCCATGGAGTTTCTTGCCCGTTCTTTCTCCTTAGAGATCTCCGCTAGGGAATGGGCAACTACAGTACATTCTAGTGGTGGGTCGTTGACGAATTTTTGACGGCCGAAACCCAAACGTTTTTACGACGACGAAAACGGTTGCAGAAAACGGTCGTCGTTGCAACTGGTGTCGTTCGTCAAACGACAGCATTGACAACTGGTATTACATCGACTTATAGTTTACTTTTGTCGATGTAATGAAATGAAAAAAAAAATGAAAAAGTGTTTATTTGGAACATTAAGTCAAGTTCAGTACATTTTACTTCTGCCAAACTACAGAGCAGTTTGTTGGCAGACGTAGCTCCCACAATACTCTCAATATTATTGTATGGACGTTCACTTTTCCATTAACATACTAAAATTATAAAAATAATCTGACCTATACCTACATAACTGACAACCAAATCACTGCAAAATACTTTTACAAAACAAACATGTTAATATTTAATTTTAAATTACAAAATAATTGCTGAGGTTTTCACTAAAGTTAGACAAAAGATATGATTGAACTTTGTTTTTAAATGTTCTCTTTATTACATCAGTTTCAAATGGTAAGCTGTTGAAAATACGTGGTACTAAATATTTTTTACATCTTTGCCCAAAGTAATTATTAAAAGTGGGTACTTTTAATTCTACAATACCTCTTCTACGAGACCTATTACTATTAGACACTTGTTTGACTTTAAATTGATCACTACAATATTCTTCTAATGCTATTAACAATGTTACTTTGTCATGGACTGGCAGCATTTTACATTTCAAAAATAATTCTTCGTAATCACTAATTTTACACAATACAGTCGCTATTGTACACGACGAACGCGCAACCGACTACAATTTACCGCGGAACGTTAAGGATAATAAGGAGACGACGCGACGACGCCGACGACGAGTGACTTTATCAAGAAAGATAGTTGGATCATTGCGTTCTCGACTTTATTTTCATAGGCGTATAATAAAAAAATAGTCAGTGACATTTGTTTGTTTGTTTCGTTGTTTTTGCTACAGACTTCAGAACTTGATTTTTCATCTGAAGTTTTTTTTTTACTTTTTTGTGTTTTTGAAGTCGGTTTTTTTGCAATAAGGTTTTTTTTTTTATTTTTGCATTTTAAGTTGTAATAGGTATCCTATACAAATATTTACAATGCATTTAACATTCAACCAAGAAACCAAACCCTCAACCTTCAAGATTCCCTTTAAATTGATTTCAACTCTTAACTATCGAAGAGTAGTTGTACCTTCCATCATCAGCTCATCAACATGAAGTGATAACTGCGAATACTTGAAAATCTTTAGAAAAAACACGAAAAGTAATACGTGCCTATAAAATTTGAGGGTTGCCCTAGATTTCTATGGGATGCCATCGTTATCAGGTTTTTTCAGGAATTTTCTTCCAACTCCTAAACGTTGAGGAGTTGTACCTTCCATCATCAGCGCATCCACATGAAATTATGAATATCAAATAGCAAATAAATGAACAGCTTTGAAACATATATGGAAAACGTGACAAGTGCCTATAAAATTGGAGAGTTGATCTCGATTTCCGTGGGATCCCAACATCAGATCCTGACTTGGTGACAATGGGACTATTTCGGGAGTATACTATTTCGAATACAAAAAAATTGAAAATCGGTTCATTAATGACAGAGATATATTTTTTTTTTATAAAATATCTGCCATTTTTTTTTGTATTCAGGGGGTTCTAATAAATCGATTTGACCTAATTAAAGCTACGAGCAAAAATGTAAAATAAAAAAGCTCTACTAAAAAAAATTTTGTAGAGCTTTTTTTGTTTTTTTGTAAAATAAAAAAGCTCTACTAAAAAAAATTTTGTAGAGCTTTTTTATTTTACATTTTTATATCTACCTCCTGTGATAATGCAGAGCCCTGGATGTCTACCTCATAGATTTTCTTCGTTATCAAAATGGTATTGACCACTAACCCCCGAGGCAGACACGAGCAAATGATTTAGTACCGATATTTTTTTTACAGATTTAAAGCTCTGTAGCTAAAAAACGCAGCAACATACGACTTTATTTCCTTAAGAAAATGTTGTCGTATTGATCCGAACTTTATTGCCTATCAATACGAAGTACGGGCAAATCATATACTTAAATGCTCGCCAGCTCCCTAGCTATAAGCACTAAGTTGTCCTGGCCCATGGGTTACGGCCTAACTTGCATGATTGTGAATTCAGACCAAGGCATATTATTTTTCGCAAGGGATACCGCGGCCTCGACATGAAAGGCTAAGAAGGAACATGGGTGGTTTTTAGTCAGTAGAAGTCTGACACTCCCTTTCGCTCTGCCCAAGAGCGGGAGGGGTTATTTGATGATTTCCCACCCCCCCAAAAAAAAAAAAAGGCATATTATTTTGAGTAATTTGTTTATCCCTAAACAAAGCGCGATAAAGGAAATTCAAAGGCCTTGACATCCATTAACCAGAACTGGGCTCGTATGGTGGAATATAGCCAACTCGCACTAACAAAAAGGAAGTTTGTCATAGCTTGTGTCCCAACAATAGAAATATGCATGTCAAGATACTTGGCCTATTCAAGCCGGGCGGGCGCTGTCAAGATACTGGGCCTATTCAAGCCGGGCGGGCGCTGCGCCGCTGCCGGACGCGTGCTCCGAAGGCCGGTCGTACGTAACATGCTTTCACAGCGTTACGGGTTCACGCAGAACTCTTGTTGTTCCATCATCATCATCAGCCTATAATGTTCCCACTGTAGGGACTCAGGCCTCCTCTCTAGGAGAGGGATGGACTATAAACCGCCACGTGGGCCCAGTGCGGGTTGGTAGATGTCACATGTCTTCGAATTTTTTTGGTTCTAAGACACTCCGGTTTCCTCACGATGTTTTCGTTCACAGTTTTGAGAGCAGTGGTGATGAAATACTACACTACTGCTATACGCTGCTACGCTACTATACTTGGGGCTGCCACCACTGGGCCACCAATGCCCATCTTGTTGTTTACAATCATGGAAATCGGGCAGAGACTTAGGAAACATAAATTAACGCTAACTCTTGCTAAGCGATATTCGTGGAACTTTCGTACAGTCAAAACGAGCGCTAAGTAGGTATGGTTTATAGATCTTGACCTGACTGTACGCACGGCCGCCACACGTCTCACTCAGAACACGTCTTCCTAAGTCACGTTGTTGTCACGTCAACAATGTCGTAATATGATAGGAAAAAAAAAAATTAATCTCTTGAATTCTGATTTATTGTAATCAAATAAACTACACAAGCTATGTTCTAAAGTGTTGCATTAAGCACGTAGCAAGTACACGATAAGTTATCGAATTCGTTTATTTGTTTTCAATAACATAATGATAAGAAGGCACAAATCGTATGATGGAGTAGGTGTGGTAGTGACTGTAGACCACAATATTGTCTACATATTCGAAAGATATTGACTCTTAAATCACAGTCAGAATTGCACTGGGTAATGTAATGGGCATTTTTGTGAATGAAAAGTTGTGTGGTAATCGAATGTCGAATTTTTATTAAAGGACATCTGATGCGAAGGATTGAAGATAATGTTGCGAGGAAAATGTTTAGTATAAATGTAGAAGGCTATAGGAGTAGAGGAAGACCAAAAAAACGATGGATGGAATGTGTGAAGTATGATATGGCTAGAATGGAGGTGACTGCTGAGATGACGAGTAATAGAGAAATATGGAAGAAGAAGACATGTTGCGCCGACCCCAAATGAATTGAGATAAGGGCTAGAGAATGATGATGACCTTCTAATAGGAGAACGTACAAAAGTACCTGAAAATTCCATTTAAATTCAGGCCTCTTGGTTGTTTGAAGTAAGACACGTTGGTGGCTCGATAACGCGCTAAGCAAACGTTAATTAAATGCCAAGGAAGATATGTATCATACTTTCAGTTGATCATTTTCGCTATTCGACTTATATTGCGTATTCTGTCGCTGAGCTTTATACCCAATACGCTTCGTTCCATCGTCCTTTGGCGAACCTTGAGTTTGGACTTTTGTGATTCGGTCAGGGACCAAGTTTGAGCACCGTAGGTTAGGATGGGCAGAATGCACATGTCGATGAGTTTGCACTTCAGGTCACCCTTCATCAGCGACTTCATGGACCAGTAGCTCTTCCAGGCGTTCTCGACACGGCGGTCGATTCCTCTATCTTGCCCACTGTGTTAAATGCCTATTTGACTACTGTTAAAAATTCACGAAAATCTTAAGCTATTTCAAAGAACTAACAGAAATAACACGTTGTGTGAAAAAAGTAATAAAATCGGTAAAAAAAATGGTGTAGCTTTTGGTGGGGGCACTTTCTATCTTTGTTGCGCGAAACGGTCATTTGTACTATGTGGCGCTATGAAATATGATGACACGTTACTGTAGCGCTGTCTTTGTCTAGCACGTCATTTAAAATCAGTTATAACCATTGATATAAAACTAAACATACGGTCGTCCGAACATTTGCTCGACGCGTTCGCCATACAGAGAATCGGTGTAGTCTGCTCGTTAACGTAATCTTGTATAAGCGGCGTGGTATTTTCGAGGTATAAAGAACATAAATAAAGCTTTTAATAAAATTTACGACCGCACCCGAAGAGAGCCGATCGTGGACTAGTTCACTTCGGCTTAGAAAAGACCGTTTTAGGACCAAGTTCGAGGCGTCATTGTAACATGCGGTCCGCCCAGTCCTTACGCAGTAATATATAAGTCAATGGTTAAAACTAAGGATTTTATTACTTTTTTCACACATCGTGTAATTTCTGTTAGTTCTTTGAAATAACATATCATTTTCGTGAATTTTTAACAGTAGGCAAATAGCCAATTAAAATTTATTTTCTTATATATGTACCTGCTCAACCTACTCTGGTAACAAACCAAACCTGAATCATACCTTTTGACCACATTCCAAATTCGATAAAAGAGGAATCGGTAATAACTTTTAAGAGAAACTTACTGCACACTACTTTGTATCGCATTTTTTAACTGATAAATTGTTGTGTCAATGTTTGTAAGGTTGATGATGATGTGTATTAATGTTTGGATGCCGAAAAGGTAAAAGTTACAAGGATTCTTTAATATAATTTTAACCACCTTATTGTAAATACCAACTCGTACATTCTAAGCAAGGAATATTCTATTTTAATACTGCTCAATTTGTACAATTTGTAACCACGTCAATAGTCCCGCAAGCAAGACTCTCATTTAGGGCCGGTAATGTTAGTGCTTATATAAAAAAAACAAAAACTACATGTTTTTTATTTTTATTTTATTTGCAATGGGCTTGCTCTTGACCTCAATCTTACCCTAAGGGCAAAGATGAGGTCGACGATGGAACGAGCTTACCCAGAAGAAGCCTATTTACTCGCGACTTAAATGGATTGGGGTTATATGAACTCGGGAAAACCGACGCAGGCAGGGAGTTCCACTTCTTGGCTGTGCGCATAATAAAGGAGTTAGCAAAGCGCTTTGTTCGAATGTGTGGAACATCGACTAGGTATGGGTGATAACCTGCACTACGCCTAGTCTCCCGATGGAAGAAGGGAGATGGTGGAATCAGCCCGTGGAGTTCCTGCGCACACTCTCCGAAGTACAGTCTGTAGAAGACCGACAGACAAGTGACTTTGCGGCGGTGGGCCAGGCTATGTAGCTTGGCAACCAGCTTAGCGTCACCAATTAGCGTCTCCTGGCTCTGCGCTCTACAGAGTCAAGTGTGGCAAGTTGGTATTTGGCTGAGACATCCCAAAGGTGACAGCAATACTCCATGCCGGACCGGACTTGAGCTTTATATAATATTGAAAGCTGTCCAGGCTTGAAGTACCGCTTAACCTTGTTTAGGATACCCAGCTTTTTTGCCGCAGTTTGAGCTTTTGACTCAATGTAGGCGCCGAAGTTCAGATTCGCGCTCAACTTCGTACCAAGGAGCTCGAGACTGTCCGTGACTTGTACAGACGCACTCCGGAAAGTAGGGGCCAGATCAAACGGACTCCTTTTGGCGGTGAACAGACACACTTGCGTTTTGGTGGCGTTGAAATCAACCGAATTCTCGTCACCCCACTTGGAGACAAGACTTAAGGCTGAATTCGTGCTCTCTACCATGGCCTCTCTCAATGAACGTACTTCATCACCGCCGGCTTTTGCACTAGATGTATAGCTCTCCATGACAGTGCTGTCATCCGCGTACCCAACAATACCAGGAACAAGGAGGTCATTGATGTGTAGCAGGAAAAGTGTCGCGGAGAGAACAGACCCCTGAGGAACTCCGGCATGGATAGCCATAAGGTCGGAGGAGCAGCCATCAATGACCACTCGGATCGACCGTTCACTCAGGAAGTCAGATATCCAGCAGCAAAAGTCAGCGGGAATGCCGTATGCTGGAAGTTTGCTCAACAAACTTGCGTGCCATACCCTGTCGAAAGCCTTCGAGATGTCCAGCGACACGGCAAGAGCCTCGCCGTGTTTCTCGATGGCCTCGCCCCAGCAGTGCGTAGCAAACACCAGAAGATCCCCAGTTGACCGTCCCCGGCGAAAACCATACTGACGGTCGCTGAGTAGGTCGTTTACTTCAAGGTGCGCTAGCAGCTTACCGTTGAGTACCCTTTCTTTTCGTCTCCGTCTTCCAGGAGTTCGGCACCGTTCTGGTTTTTAGAGAGAGGCGGTACAAGCGTGTCAACACTGGAGACAACTCAGGCGCACAGTTCCTTAAGACCCTTGCCGGTATGCCGTCCGGACCACTAGCCTTATTCACGTCTAGGCTCTGAAGTACTTTACGAACCTCTTGTTGTGATCTCCGGCATCGAAGAATCACAGTGAGGAATCATTGGTGGCTGTTTTGACCCAGAATCTAGACGTGAATTGCTCGCAAACAGAGATGCAAATAGATTTGCCTTCTCGGTAGCGGAGTGAGCCAGCGACCCATCCGGTTTTTGCAAGGGGGGAAGTGAGGACCGGCAGAAATTGGATTCGACCGATTTGGACAGGGACCAAAACTGTTTACTGCCAGAACATGAACATGAACACACAGAACATGTAGGGAATTACGAGTAGGTATAAATAAGAATGCCATAATATTATTTAACAACATTTATAACATAAAGTTGGTACTGTTATTGGTCTTATTGATTAAATAACTTCTTTCAATTTACATGGAATACTTAGTTATAGCTTCATTATTATATAGGGAAAGATTTTGGTCTTCTAATTTTTATTTCAGAGTTTCTTGGGTAAGGAGATGACAACATTCTTTACTTCGGTGTAAGCTAAGAGGGAGTCCATGCCACTGAAATAAGAAAAAATACATCATGAATGCACAGTACACGACAAAATAGGTAATTATGTTTAGGTGCGTGATGATCGTCTTTGTATAGTAGTGTAGTAATTTGTATATTAACATCCTAAAAGTTGCCTCGAAACCTACTTATGGTAGGGTGTGTCCGTGTCTATTAAAAATCTAGGTAATATCTCGTTTCCTATGGGTTTCTTGCTTCATAGCAAGAAACCCATAGGATGATGAAAGTTTGTATGAGAAATCGTCATTTTTGTTGTTTAAGCCAAGATATTTGGTGTTTATCATTCTGGTACCTTCGTCTCGTGGACTATTTTCCGACATATACGCGGGCGAAACTGAGGGCAAAAGCTAGTAATTTTAATTATTGTCTTCTACTTCATCGTTCTCTTCCCACCGCTGTAGTACCTATTTCAAAGTCCTCTTCTGTATCGTAGTTTTAAATTTTGCAAAAAAAAATGTAGGGACTTAAATTCTCTACAATATTATTTATAAAAACAAATTAATAGCAACAAACCCATAGTGCACAAGATATTTGCAAAAAACGATTTTTGTGACCTTAGATTTTAACAGACCCTACCATAAGTAGGTTTTGAGACAACTTTTAGGATGTCAAAATATAAGTTTAATACGAGTTTGTAGCTGGGTATCTCATTATTCAGAGATTCTTACCTAATGTTGACTAATTTGACTGGATTACTTCCGAAATGAGGTAAAGTAACAAATGTATCAGTAGGTCTATTATTGTAAACAAAACTAAAAAGGGCGGATGACACAATGTAAGAATTAAGTAGGTGCATATTTATAAAACTAGTGAAAATAATAATTGCAAAGGGTAACTTACTTTTCACGGCCAATTCCAGAGTCTTTGAAACCTCCGAATGGTGATTGTGGGGTAAGTGCTAGATATGTGTTGACCCTGTAAAGTAAATGGTGTTGTTGAAATTATCTTAAAGTAATAAAGTTTACATACGGTTTAGAAGCAGTAGGTCCTTAGATCAACGATATTCAGTCTTGGAAACAATGTAAGTGTTTCGATCACTTTTTTTATTTTTTAGACACTATTGAGTTATTTTTAATGAATTCTGGCGACTTACCAAACTGTACCAGCCTCAACGTATTTGGAGAACTGTAGGGCATTGTTGACATTTGTTGTGAAGATACCAGCTGCCAAGCCATAGGTCGTGTTGTTAGCTCTGTCAATGACTTCTTCCAAAGTGTCAAACTTCAGAATGCTCTGCACGGGCCCGAAAATCTACGAAATGAGAAATCTGAGTTAGTATAGTACACTTTCAGTTAGTACGAACTTTACAGAGACATGTAAATCTTTGATTGATTCTGCTATAAGTTTAGTCAAGAAGAAATACTTTAGAAGAACTAGGGTCACTCTGAATTACCTCCTCCTTTGCGATAGTCATGTCATCGGTGACGTTAGCGAAGACTGTAGGTTCGATGTAGTAACCACTTTTGCCGATTCTGTTGCCTCCGCACAGCAACTTTGCACCTTCCTTTTTGCCCTTTTCGATGTATCCCAGGACTTTGTTCATCATTTCTCCATCAATCTACAAGGATAAAATAAAAAATATTAGGTAATACATAAAGGGGTTCATAAACAATAGTTAAAAATTAAGAAAAGTGTAAACGTCATGAAATGTGCGGTAACATAGTCGCTATCATTACTTAACGTTAAGAAGCGTTAATGAATAAATTATAATTTTGACTGGTCCCGTGCGGATCTCAGGATGGTTATGGTTTAAGTTAGTTAGTTGGTATTAGAACAAGGAATAGGTCTGGTCTCTAATTTACCTGGGGGCCGTTCTGTGTAGTGGGGTCCGTAGGGTTTCCGACCTTGATGCTCTTTGCATGCTTGACAGCTGCTTCCACAAACTTGTCATAGATACTTGCTTGAACGAACAATCGAGAAGCTGCTATGCAGATCTGTCCTTGATGGAAGAATACTCCATGTGCAGCGTATGGAACGGCAATGTTTACTGAAAGTGAAATCCAATGAACATGTTAGTACAGTCATGCTTGATTGTACGGATAAATTGAAGAACCATTGCCTATTTTAAATAATTAGCTTACAATCAGCGTCATCCATAATGACCAGAGGACTCTTGCCGCCGAGTTCGAGAGTGATCCTCTTCAAATTGTTGGCTCCAGCTGCTTGTTGAATTAATTTGCCGACCTGCAAGCAATAAAGTGTCGAGTTTTTAAGTGCTAATTTATATAATTATATCTTGTTTTTTCACTATTTCCTTTTAGAGAAATAGGATAGGTATAAAAACTGATCAGGCTGATCAGGCAAAGCAATCTGACTCCTTGTGCGACTTACCTCAACGGATCCGGTGAAGGAAACCTTTGCGACGTCTGGGTGGTGAGTAAGAGCAGTTCCGGCGCCAGGTCCGAAACCGTTGACAACGTTGACCACACCTTTGGGTACTCCTGCCTCTTTCAGTAGTGCTGCCAGTACCAGCGCGGTTAATGGAGTCTGTTCTGCTGGCTTGACCACCACGGTACAACCTGGATAGATAGGAATAGTTTTTAATGATCTGCCAGTTCACTTAACATGTAAGTATTTGTTAAATGCGAAAACCTTCGTGAAAATTGGATTTGGATCTTTTGTCTCATTACAGTCATAAATAAGACAGTAATAGTTTATGGATGCAAAATGTTTGATATTATTAAATCCACCACGATTTTGGAAGTTCTGTTTGTCGTTTGAACAGAGTTTTAAATTGAGTCTGACAAGCCTTCAAAAAACGTAGTAAGTAAACCACGACAAGTTACTGTAACAACTTAATAAATTACTAGCTTTTTCAGCGGATTTGTTGGTAATCACAGCCTGAACGTTTTAAATACTGACACCCCGATTTTCGAAGTCTGATCAGTAGTTCCGAAAATTACTCCCTTCATCCAACCTTATACACTTTGCTTCTTTATAATATAAGAAGAGATAACTTACCTGCAGCCAATGCAGTGCAAACTTTGTTGACGAATAGGAAGACGGGACCATTCCATGGCAGAATAATACCGCTCACACCAACGGGTTGCCTCAGGGTGTATGAGAATACTTCCCCATCTGTGGACAATGATACAAACATGTAGAGACCGAGATAGGAGGGACAGAATCTTGCATCTCATAATGACCATGCGTGTTCGTTCTTACCAGCAGCGACGGTATCGCCCTTAATTTTGTCTGCGCAAGAGGCAATATACCGAGCAGAGTTAACAGCTCCTCCCGTGAATACCGAAGCGTTGTTAAGAACCATGCCGTTGTTGTAGGATTCCAACTCAGTGATGTACTTGGCGTCTCTTTCTAGCAGGTCACTGAATTTGCGTATGATCTCTCCACGTTGAGAGGCATCTAGCTGACGCCATTCCGAGTTGCGGTGGAAGGCACGCTTCGCTGCGGCTACTGCTAAGTCAATGTCAGCCTAAAAATATACAAAAAGACATTCTCGTTTACTCTGGATAGAAAAACTCCTTCATATTTATTGGACAATAGGAAGCTCCTAGCGAGAGCCTCAAGAGATGTTCATCGAGGCTCTTAGACATGACTATCTACACAATGATATAAGAAGCTCACATTAGTCAAATTGCACATATCGACAACCTCGTATGCTAAGTGGAGATATTTTATTTGCTTCTCTTTCTCAGCTTCCACTCGTCATGCGGAATGGTTACATCGACTATCATTATGCGGCGCACTGACCGATCCTTTTGTAATACTAATACAAAACATCATGACTGACATAATCGTCCAGTTTAAATCTCTATCTAAGGGAGCTCCATAAATATCACAGTTTTGGAAATATTTGTTTTTTGTTCTAAAGTATTCAGTATGACTTTATTATTACAGAGGATTTTCATTACATCAATTTGAAAATAATAATAATTCCTTATTTTGCTAAAGAATCATCATCATTCCAGCAACGAATCACCCACTGTTGCGTATAGGCCTTGCCTGGCCTTTTCCTTGAAGGCATCAATGGGGTATGGTCAGTAGCAACAGAAACTACATTAAGTTTCAGTCTTGATATTTGATTAAAATCGATATCTCGAGTTGAATAACATAAAAATAGGTGTATCACAAAATTTCAAAGTAAAAAAAAGTCCAACTTTAGAAATACTTAAACCAAAGTAGAACGAAGGAAGAGCCAAAAGTCTTTCTTCACTTTTAGCTAGGTGGTCAAATAAAAACCATATTTTACTGTTTTCTGGTTTAGTTGAAGCGAAGGATACATGAATGTCTTCACATCAATTAAGTAAATTGCAATCTGAAGATACTTACTTACTTTTTATGCTGACTGCGCTCTACGAGTACATTCTGTCATTATAGGCAATTAAGTTCTTTGTTTTTGCATAAGTAAGTATTATACTTGGTAGGTAATTACGTTATTGTAAGACTAAACATCCAACGAAGGATCTGAATCAAACGAGATATTATTGAGTAGCCTTCTCCCACTTCACTTTCCATGTTTACCAAAGATAAACTAGAATATTTATTAGACATCTAATAAATTCGAATTCATCTAATAAAATCGTGATTTTGTCGCTATTGTTTCAGATCAGAGTTTTACTGCCATAAATGTTATTACAATAACTAAGCAGTATTGCGGATTCGTATCGTGACCAAATACATTATTTACCTACCTACCTATTTTTCCTGTTAAGCGGAATATTGAAGTCTCACATCTTTGCAAACAGTTGTTTCGTGCCGGCTAAGTATAATGAGAATTATTAAATAGGTACATAAAAAAACTAACTTATCCTGTTTTCACGTAATTGTATATAAATTATCTATCTTCTATATATAAAAATGAATTACTGTTCGTTAGTCTCGCTAAAACTCGAGAACGGCTGGACCGATTTGGCTAATTTTTGTGTTGAAATATTCGTGGAAGTCCAGGGAAGGTTTAAATAGTGAGAAAGTAGTAGGTAGGTAGGCAGGGTAGTAGGTAGAGTAGTAGGGTAGTAAGTAGGATAGTAGAGTAGGTATGGATGGTAGGTAGTGGGTAGGTAGGTGGTAGGTAGGTAGTAGGTATGTAGTAGGTAGGTTTGTGGTAGGTAGATAGTTGGTACGTAGGCAGGTAGTATGCAGGAAAAAGGGCATAGCAACGCATGCGGGTACAGTTAGTACAATTATAAAACACAGGATAAGTTAGTTGGTTTTGGTTAGTTCAAATAATTTGCAAAAATACGCGAAAACAACTTCATGGTTATGCTTATTGCTTTGTAAATTGTATTTAAGTCGGTAGGCACCAACACCAATTCTGGCAAATTGAGCGGTGTTTTTCTAAAGTACTTAAATTGTTCTTGAAACTTCAGTAAGGTCTCATCTAGTACACCCCGTCGGGGCTGCGGGTTGTCCCGTCGGGGCTGTGGGTTGTTCGCAAGAGATACCACGGCCTCGACATGAAGGGCTAAGAAGGAACATGGGTGGTTTTTAGTCAGTAGAAGTCTGACACTCCCTTTCGCTCTGCCCAAGAGCAGGAGGGGTTATTTGATGATTTTCCAACCGCCAAAAAAAAAAAGGTCTCATAGTACATACCTTGTCACCTTCCGCGACTTTGGCAATGACGGATCCATCATGAGGGGTGTAAGCGTCGAAGGTCTTGCCGCTCTTCGCATCCACCCACTCGTTGTCGATGAACAACTAAAGAAAGTACAAAAAACATGAAATAATATCAATTTGAAAGTACAAGCCCTCTTGTTTCTATAGTCCACCTACGTGAATTTCGTATTTCTACAGCACCTTATTTTATCTATTTAGTGCTAGGTAGTTTTTTCCAAGTTTATATTCCCCAATATTTAAGTTAAGTAATTCAAATTTCACCAAAATCGTTCTGCATTTTTGTCATAAAACCGAAAACAGAGAGTCATATTGGCATTTATAATTTTACATAAGTACCTAGCTCATATAACCTTTTCGCGTAAATATTTTCTTGCACCTGTAATCATAAGGTATAACTATAAGTTATACCTAATGATTACAGGTGCACGAAAATATTAATATGCTATCTGTTAATAAAAGTGTTATACCGTATAAGTTATACGGTATAACACACAGTAATTAACAGATAGCATATCTGCTTGGCACTGTTATTATGAGTGTTATGACATCATTACATCACACCATATCAAGTAATCAACAAAACGATTGTGATGTTGGTGCGGTAAAGGATGCCAATATTCGGAATGTGAGTGCTATTATTATGCACAACAAAGATCAAGGTCGTATACGTCTCAAGGACTCAACCGGTTCTGTAATCTTCATTGATTGATATCATGGTAGAATGAAACAACTCTGTTTAATGAAGGTTTTAAGAATTAATTTAGTTTTGCGTTGAAAACTATTTCAGTAAACGCATGAGCTTGATTGAAAACTTATGTATTTTTTGAATTGCAAAACGTTGAGGGCCGAGAAGAATTTATTGTACGATTTATTCGTTCTTACAATTTAGAGCTTAGACGTATTGTTGTTCAAAATAATAATGGGAATAGTAGATGATTTGATTTATTTTTACATACATGGGGGAAAATTAATTAATTGAAATATAATTCAAAAAAATATTTTGTAGAATGTCTTAATACAAGATTTTTATTAAACTTTACACAAATAACTGTTCGTTACAAGTTACAACCAATTAAATAAATGAACGCCAAAATATCGGTATAATAAGTCCGAAAACAAAACATCACATTTGTTTAATAATTTTTTTTTTATTCCTAAATCACCTACTAAAATTATGAAAAATACAAACCTTAGTGTATTTAATTTCAGGTGCCATTTTATTTTATTTTATAATTTTTCCCACAATACACTATACACAAGCACAGCACGTCTGTCGCACTCACGCGACGCTTCGGAATGTAGCCGGTGGTCGGACCCAAACAAGCTTTATATTGGATAATAATAATATTAGGCGAGTCATGATGATAATCCGGTTCATAGCAACAGCCGGCAACGGCCGGTGCAACTCAAACATTGTTTATCTTATTTGTTTGAACTTTGATTTGGGGAGAAAATCTGTCAAAATAATATTTACTTTACTTTTTAAATTTATTTTGTGAACAGAACCTATGGAATAGAATATTGCGTGTTTATTTTATGGGACTCTACTTTTCAATTTAATGCTTATTAAACTGTCATGTCAAAAAACCTTTTTGCAAAACATAAAGCTGTCTTCAAAAACATAAGAAACTGATAAAAAAAAATTCTTATGGAATTCGGACTCTTTTACAGTTTTAAAGTCGATTTTATTTTATAACGAAATTATTGACAACCTCATCCTATTGTAAGTCGGTTAAAAAAGGGAGTTGCTTGAAAATTAACATGTCTGTCACACATATTTAGTCACAGTTCTTTATTTGCTAAACATGGTGCAAAAGGTGTAAATAAAGTTCTGAGATCGCCATGTTTTGCCATCAGCGGCGTACAAATATTAAATCAAATTAAAAAAAAAAATATATATAATTTTTAAATTATTTATTAATAATATTCCTTCCTTATTTCTAGATATTATATTACATTACAAATTGTTGTATAAAACTATAAAGTAACTTACAAATAATTTCAGACATAAACAGAGAGTCAAAATAAAACGAAGAATAGAGTAATATGTAAGTGGGCGTTTTTCAAAAAAATTGTCGGTGACGTAATTAGAATTCCACTTATGTGAATTTTAACATTTAGCTTCAAAATGTAATTAAATTGATAAAATATAGTATGAGCAGTATGAAAATAGTATTTTTTTAAGAAAATAATAATGAATTTTGAAAATAATTACAATTTTAATTAAATTATGTTCTCAAGAAATTCCATTACGTTACTAATTTTAAAATAGTTTTCATGAAAACTAAAAGAAGTTCAGTATTTTTAACTTTATTTATGAAAAATAAACACAATCAGTCTTCTAAAAAATATTGATAATTCAGCTTATTAGATCTAATCAAAAAATGTTTTAACAAAGATATTCCTTACGCTACTTTTGGGTACTTTGTACTATATGTTTTTCATCCTAGAACGTCAAATATGAGAAATATTCTTTCCAAAGTTTAATTATAACAAATTAAAAATTAATAATAAACTATATTGAACAAAAACAGTAAAATTTCTTTGAGATCTATTAATTAGTCTTAGAGAATAAATCACAGTAATAATAGGACAGTGACGTTAATGGAATTCGAAAATGACGTTTAGGAACTATAAGGCAACGTTTATATGACTCTGAATTATGACAACAATCATGGTAACTTGTACCGTATTAAACATAATATTACTAGTATGTCATTTAAGAGCGTTTACAACGTACGGCATTCCATACAAACTTTCAAGTTCTTGTTTTCGAAATGCATGAAATTTATTTCGAAAAATAAAGACTTGATAGTTTGTATGAAATGCCGTACGTTGTAAACGGTCTTAAACTGTAACAAAAAAGAGTAAAAAAAAGTAAAAAAGTATGTAACTTAAACAACACTTAAAAAAAACAATACGAAAAATCACATTTGAGTACAATCACGTGTTTAAATATCGGTCACTAATTACCAGTCACCCTATATTTTGACGATCAATTCACGCAAAAAACAAAAAAAAAATTCATTCAGGATACCATTAAAATTGAACACTAAACGCAGCCATTTCAACAATATAACGCAATAAACTATCGTTATTTCACTGTTATTTTTCTAATGTTATCCTGAATGGAGTGTTTTAAGCCGGGATACCTACTCGAAAAAGCTTGTTTGATTTACACACGAAATTAAGTAATAAGCAGCAATTCATTTAAAAAATTCGAGGCATTTCATAATTATTTTATTCATACTTATTTATTTAGACTTTAGAACACTAATTAAAACGATGGCTTTATGAACCGACCTTTAGGATTCCATTACGTCACTTTTGAGTTCCATTCATGCGATAGTAGCGTTAATGGAGGTAACGTAACCATGCCAATAAAATTTTCAAATGCATTTACTACTTATTTATCAAACTTTTGTTCAATATAACTTAACATTTCAAATAACAATAAATTAACATGTAAATAGACAATAGAATGAAATACACATGAATACTTTACCTGGAGAAAAGCAGTATCGTTTGTGGAAATATTTTTTTCACATGAGTCGAGACGACCACTTCGAGTACGTTTTGTTGGCGAACTGGCTGTCAAAAAATAAATATGGCAGCCACCATAGACTAATAATGTTGCTATATTTGGGAAAATGTATTGAATTGGTGGTATTTTTTGTTGGAAGTCGTTGAAAATGCGGTCACGTACGCGGAAATTCCATCATACGCCATTTTGCAGGACAACCCAAAATCTGGTACTTTACAATAATTTTCAACCGTAACATGTACATTTTACGGTTTAAAATTGAAGTTACGGTCATAAATGACCAGTTAAATGCAAAACATTTGAATAATAATATAACACGGCCATATTATGTGACTCTGAACTTGACTCAGTAGGTGTGGGACATACCAAAAACATCGACCTCATTTTACTTATTTTGATTTTATATTTGATTTATAACAGATTCAGACCTTATTTTTATTTGATTTATGAGACTGTATGTTACTTTATTGTTAAAATAAATGATATGTAATAAAAACTTTTATAAAATTCGATAATTTATTCTGAAAGTGGTCGGACACTGACTTTTTTCAAGGTACAACTTTTTTGGAAAACGCCCAAGTACTATCTTTAAGTAGGTAATAATAAGTATTATGAGCCTGGATTAAATATAAACAAAACAAAAACGAAAAGGATTCTGTTGCTTCGTTTTTAAGTACGGAATTCTATTTTTACACGACTGCCCCAAAAAAAAGAGTGTTATGTTTTTAGCGTTCATGTTTTATCCAACATGACCATTCATAAATTTTGATCAAGTTTAATAAATGTTGCGATTTCATCATACAGTGCATTGCAAATTCACAAACATATTAACAATTTTCAGTACCTCTATGCAGTTTTGCTTGCCAAACTTTCTGATGTTTCCGCCATGGATGGGTACAAGATACCAGAGAATCCTTTATCATAATATAACATCACGCCTATAATCCCCGAAGGGTTAGGCAGAGGTGTACCTAATAGTACACCCACATTTCGCCAGTTATGTTTTAAGTCCCATGTAATAGAGGGCGAGCCTATTGCCATCACAAATCCAGACTCCGTGGCTGTTCTGATAAATTCCTGATAGAAAAACCCAAAAACACTGCCCGACCCGGGAATCGAACCCAGGACTTCATGCTCAGCAGTCGCGCTTGCAACCACTTATAGACCAACGAGGCAGTCCTATATCAATAAAGTTGGTGAGATACATCACATACATTTTTGTTTGTAAAAATCTTCTCAACAGATAAGCGCGAGTTTAGCCAGGGCTATTTCGAGCTCGTTCAGAAATCATTGTGCAATATTACGCAATCTTTATATTATTCGTAGGTATTTTCGAAAAGTGCTGTATCATGGTTACTAGTTAAAATTAGTAAGTATTTCGAGAGATAATATAATATTAGGCACGTATGAACGTAGCTACTAGAGAGAGATTTCACTGTCGATCATTATTTTCAACCTTAATACGTTCCTACGTTTTAAGGTTGAAAATAAGGGTGAAAAGTTTAAAAGGGTAAGAACTTTTCACCTATGGGTGAAAATTGGTAGATCAGATACTAAAATTATCATGCTATAGCCACATTGCCTTACTAACTTTTTAACCATGGTGCGGACGACTTTTCACGTCCCTACATATTCATCTACCCATTTTGAACTCAAGTATGTCAAACTTTAAACATTGGCATTCAGGTATTGCTAACATAACCGCCTTAAATCTTACATATTACACTAATCGGTTCTGGTGGGAATAGAACTTAGAACGTTTAGTTCTGAAGTACAAGCTATAGAGTTTAATTAAACCGCATACTATCTGCAGTATATTGGCAGTTCAGCTTAAGTGCTAACTGTCTAACACGTCTGTGTTTACCTACTTGTTCTGCGACTATCTTCTGTATTTACCTAATTCAAACAAAATAATTTAATTAAATATAAATAAATTCCAAAGCACTGTGTAGAAGGAAAACTGGGAAAAAAACTCCGTGGACGCTCATTTACCAACAACTGATAATTCAATATAGCAACACAGTAGTTATCGTAAATGGCGTGGCAGTCTTAATTATATAACCCACACAATATTTGTTAAGCCTGTATGTATGCTCTGTAGAGATACTTCTGTCCACAACTGTATCTTAGTGTTCTAAAGTCCTATTAAACAGTGATCTAACCGAGAAAAGATTAAATTAAATTGTAGAGGATTGTTTGGTCTCAGTATCTTTGTAGAAACGAGTTCATGGTCTCGTAAAAGGAATTACTGCTTGTTATATTCTTGTTCTACATTTCTGTTTATTGTTAACCTGCAGAAGATTGTACACACATTTCCATCTCGGTAAAGTTTTACATGGTCAGTCGTGGCAAGCGACGTGTTTTTTAATAGGTACCCTATTTTTCTTGCGTTTTGCCTCGGCAGGTTGGAAAGTACCCAGTACATTACAGTACAGTACATTGTACATACATAATGCTTCGTTGTACACCATGTATAAACCTCACGTAGTACACTTGAATATACAGAGGCGCTGTCACGTCAAAAATAATTCATCTCAATCTACAAGGAAGAAGTCAATTTACCCATTTGTCGTTATTACCTCTATCACGTCTATGATAGTGGACAGCACAATGACACATTGTTACCACACACAGGCGTGTATGTGGTGTAGGTAGCAATCATGATCGACATTGATACCTTTTGTAAATTGCTGTCTGCGGTATCTAATCCATTTGATAATTGCTGAAACGTCCCGATTTTGATTTTATTACACTATGGCTTTGTAAGTAAGTATTGTTTCTTACGGTGAATCACTGACTCCTAAGACACAGGCACATACACCTAGTTTAGGACTTAAATTATTGAATTATTTAAATTATTGCGTCCTAGGCGAGGGAGTTAATACAAGAATCCTGAATGCAGCGAGGGATTCAAGCTAGCCCAAGGCAAAGACACCTTTAGCCCAGAGGAGGATACTCTACTTTTTACACCTACTGTGAGAAAATAATAGCCATAGTACGAAAAACAAAGTATTTATCAAATAAACAAACTGTAAGAATAACATATTTAGAACTAGTTAGTTATATGCACAAACGGGTTAATGGTAACATTATCACAAACAACTTTTAACTAATGTTACAGCCAAGTACTATAACAGTATTACGGCGCGGTACGGTATTTGTTATTATTAATGCCAGTTTTAATGTTATTCCATTCCTTTTAAAAAATGGTTCGTAGTTATCTAATTATTCTTACAATATTATGTCTTCGAAAACATGGCAACGATATAAAGAAGCAGTCGTTATGATTTTGTAGGAAAGCGAGAATATCATCCACGCGTAGTAAGGGTATCGAGAATAGCTTTCCTCTTTCTGGGTGTTTGTTTAGCTGAGCATGTGAGATTCCAAATTCAAATCACATTATTGACCAGCGGGTCATAATGAAATCCAGTACAACATTATTGACCGGCTGTGCCCCCGGCCAATAATGACTCACTTTAGGTTATGGTTGCTTGACATATAATTTGACATTTTCGAGCAGGTGGTGTGAAAAAAAATTATGCGCCGCCTGAATTTTTTTTCATAAATAGTTGACATGAAACTGGGCTGAAAAAAATAGTCAGGTGCATGGTAGAGGGGAGGGCTATGCGTCAGCTGCGCCTATGAACATGGAAAAACAAAGTTTGTACGCCGGATGACATTTAACCAGGCGATAGTTTAAATGAATAAAAGTACGAAAAGTATAATCAGCTGGGTGGGTAGCGGCGAAAAGACCGTCCTGACGCTTTTTTTTTAGTCATCAACTATCGATGTCGAATTGTCAACATTAGTCGTTTTATTCTGACTTTTGTATTTGCAACGCTACCACGTGGACGATGAAGTTGTGTGTATGGAATATAGATTATTTAAACATCTAAACCACATAATTATAATAGGTAGGTATGTGATTAGCATCACATATTATAATTGAACGTACTCAAAAGCAATAATGAGTAGTATCATGTGTTACAAACAAGAGGTTGACTAGTTATAAATGGCAACTCAATTGATAAGGCAAGATAGTATATAACCAGGTGCATAATAAATACATCTAATTATATAGCACCATAGAGTACAGTTGTGAGCAAACATGTGTACATATCTGTCTTGTTTTTCAAGAAATGGTTTGTTTTGAATTAGGTAAATTCATAGATTCAGTTTGCTGCACACACAACAGTTCATAATTTCAGTTTAGAAGTAGAAAAATATAAACATATAGGTATCATATAGCTTGTAACTGTACAATTTGCATAGTCTACGAACGCGTGTCGGTATGTTTAATGTTATTATCCCAACGGCCTTGACAGCAAGTGTTCGCTAATCCGTGTGCACAATGGGCGAATGTCTGCGATACGTTTTATTCGCTTTATCTTCTGCATGATAAAACGGTTGTCTTTCGCATTCAGTGTGAGAGGTTTTTTTGCTACCCTTTGCCCTATTTTGGTTTTATTTGTGCTCTCTGCATCATGAAGACATATCACAGAGATAAAGTCCATTTCACGAAAGAAGTCCCGCGGACAATTGTGGAACTAAATTTAACAGATCGGCCAGGTTGTCGTTTGTCGATGTTATCAAGGTGCGTTTGTTGTGGTAGATATTTTGTGAGTTTATTATTGGATTAGTGCGTTATAAGGTTTATTTACGATGCCAAAAGTTGTGAAACAACATTATGTCGCGCGACATACAACGCTGCGTCTGCGGGACTTCTTTCGTGAAATGGACTTTATAATATCTGCTTGAAGCAATACCATGATGATCAAGTCGTCAGATTTACTTAGGTGTTACTTGGGCAGTTTAGTAACAAAATAGGAATAGTATCTGCTGTTATATTTAATTTCCTTCAGATATTATTTAACAGGTACAAATTAAGTAGGTACCTAGTTACCTACCCACATAATAACTCATTATTAAAAAAAAACTGCAACGTGCCTTATCATATCATCTTCCAAGTTAACTAAACTTATCAAATTACATTTATCAGTGACATAGTTTGAAATAGATATTTGTGTTTATTATCAATCAATCCTGACAAAACAGATACCTACACCTGCGTTTATTATTATTGTAGGTACTGATTTCTGATTAAGATCCTGTTTTTTGATGTAATCAGTCTGTAATGTTCACATGCATCGTTGTGCTGTGTGCGGCTTCGCTCGGATTCATGCCTGCTAAGGCTCTGGAAGTCACCATTATCTCACGGTGTTAAAATGGCTTTTGTTTTAAAGTTTTCCTATAAGCACGGGCGGATCCAGGTTTTTTTTCTGGGGGGGGGGGGGGTGTACCTAGTCTAGTCAACCAGGGTTTTTTTGCTTCAATATTTTTCTCCGCCTCCAAAAATATGAACGAGGTGTCATTTAATTCGGAATAGCGTGAATCTATGTATTTTTGAAAAAAATCAAGAGCTGCATGCAAAAATTGCAAAAGTTATAAACAAGTTACCTACTGAAACAAAAAAAAATTGGGTTTGGTTTTTTGCAAATACAATCTCTGAAACAGTTTGACTGTTTTTTATTTCGTAATGAAAAGATCGGATAGAATTTCCGTTATGAGTCGCAGATTTGGAAGTTCATATTTTTTTGTAGATAGTACTCATAAATAGAAACCTTTTTGAAAATTGTTAAGTTACAGAAATTCACGGTTTACGAGATTTAGTTGTTGAAAGTTTCCATACAAATTGGACAATAACACGCCATTTGTAAATTTTTAGGTTGGCTATCAATTTTGCCAACCTAAAAATTAAAAAATGGCGTATATCAATGAGTAAGGAAATATACGGAGCCGCCGCAATATTCTATAGACACATTTGCTTATACAAATATGAGTGAAATAGGATACAGAATGTGAAATATCGTTTTGTTTCGTTCTTTCTAATACAGTAATCATATTTGATGAAAGAGACAACAATATTTCAGTTGTTGCTCATAATGGCAACATTTGGTGTTACGAGTCACACAATAGTAGGTAGGTGCCGTTTCCGCCATGTTATGCGGCGAGTTTCGTGGTAGTTCTGCTGTCAAATAGTTGTTTACTTTTTGATAAATTGAGATTTGTGAAAAAATTACGAGGAGTTTACCTATAAAACTGCATAATTATACTTGTTAAAAAACAGCAATTCAATATGCCTGCGTGCTTTATTGTGAAGTGTGGTGCAAGAAAGCAGAAAAATCAACCTCAATTGTCGGTGCACAGGTTAGAACCCGGTTTTCATGCAATAGTATCTAGGAGTAATACACTTTCGATGAAAAAAATGCTAAGCGATCATTAATTTATTGATATAGTGTTAATGTTTGGGTTTATTTCCGTCCCAGAGACCTTTTTGTTATTTCTTAATTTTATTCGTTTGTTTACAAACATGAATAGTGTTGTACCGTTGCGTAATAGTTTCCGATACTAGTTCCTTCGCTGCGCTGGAACGATATCTGTTCGAGTGACCGTGCTCTGGCCCGTGGTTCACAGAACCGAGATACCGTCCCACAGACTTATATGATTGTTATACGTGATCTGAAAATAAGACATCAGCATGCTTGCACCGACTGGACGGGTCCACTAAAATCTGTGTGGTGCTTTTTTCAAATGACCATCTCAGACACTAATCTGCATAGTTTTCATGTGTGTATACCAAGATTATGTCTGGACTTTAAAAGAGACCATGACCTCTGAGTTTGTTTCGGAAGTTTCATCTCAAAGTAGTCAGAAACAAAACACCGACCCCATCTAGTTTTAATAAAAAGTGACTTGTAAAAGTGTATGTAAAAACCTATTTGCAAAATAAACATCATCATCATCTGCCTAGCCTTTTCACAACTATGTTGGGGTCGGCTTCCAGTCTATCCAGATTCAGCTGAATACCAGTATTTTACATGGAGCGAATGCCTATCTAAACTCCACAACCCAGTTAACACTAGGTAATACGATACCCTTTGGTAAGACTGGATGTCAGGACTTTCAGGTTACTGACTACCTGTAACGACTGTCAAAGATCTTTATATGACAGCCGGGATCAACAGCTTAACGTGCTTTCCGAGGCACGGAGGAAACTCGGCATATACTGGGCGGTCACCCATCCACAGACCAACCTAGGCAAGCGCAGCTTAACCTAAAGATCGATCCGAGTGGCAGTTCTTGGTAAGCCACGAGCTCCTCTTGCAAAATAAACATCATTTATCATAATTATCACACCAATAAACAGATTTAATAAAAATCATTCTTATTTTATTTTACTCCACCAGTCAGTATGTTAATCATAATAGAAACATAATCGTCTTCCTATTAGAAGAATTTTTTTTCACTAAGATCTGCATACCTACCAGAATCTACAGACCTACAGTCCATCGATTAGCTGTCGAATGGTTATGGTTTGGTATACTAAACTAACCATTTGACAGTTAATCGATGGACACAATGATAGCTACTAACATTTAAAAAGATACGCAATAGCCCTGCAGGTATAACCGAAAGCGCAAACGTTGCATTCTTTAATTTTGTTCAGAAAACCACTTTAAATTAATTTTATTCTCAGGTATCAGAAGTAAAGTAAATTTACTCATGGTTTTCTGTTACAACGAACTGTTAATTATAATTCAACCGTGATATCTACTAATACTCGTAATACTATTATGTAGTACCAGTTTCGATACTCGTTACAGTAATACTATGTTCCATGATTGACACAACCCTAGCATTGGCAGCCATTTTGAGTACCGTTCAAGGTTGTAGGTATGCACCTTTTTTTTGTAGGTATTTCTAGTCCACTTAAATATATGTCTATGGCGTATATTGACATTGTGGACGTCAAAGTTGACATTTCACGTTCCGTTATAGCTAAAAGTGAATTTTTGTAATTTTTATTTATTTTAATAAAATATAATTTTGTTTTTACAAAATTATTGCTGTATACATATGTACATATATGTGTATTACATTGCTATTTTTACACTAAAAATAACGAATTTAAGTTAATACTTTGTACCTAGCGCCACCATTTTGTTGTATAGCGTCTGTTTACCTGTCAGGGCATGCAAGAGCAAGCGAAGCTACATATACACTTCTGGACACATCTATTGGCCCACCTTGTATTTTCAGTTTCGTTTGGTCCAAGCAAAAATTTTATATTAGGTCGAGCAAAAAGTTTTTATGCAGTTTTGAACCTGGCACGTTCACAATTTCATTCAATAGTCTTTTTTTGAATTTCGAACACAGAATTTAAAGAAACAAAAGACAATTTGGAGGCCGTTTGTTGATATCAAACAATCGAATACTAAGAAAACTTGGTTTTATTCTCAGGTTTTATTGGTTTACTTGGATTTAATTCTTGAAAAAGTGATTGATATCTTTGGTTTTGCAACAAACATTACTAATTCTTAACATTAAGGTGAGGTTCTATCAATAATCTATGGATACTTCACCTGAAGTCGCCGCCCAAGCTGTGGCACTTATTCAGGCCGGACACAGCCAAAGAAACGACCAGCTTGAGAAATCGTCACCTTACCTCCATTGAGATACAGTACTTTCACAAGTTATTATGCCTTGTGACTGTAGCTTAGGAGTGCAATGCGTCGTCCCGGGGGTTGCTGCGTCGGGTTGCGCGTCGCCGGATGTCTGCGGCGGCGAGTGCTGTGGGTGCGGGGGCGCGCGGCGGCTCGTGCCGTGGCGGTGGGTGCGCGGGGCTCCGGGTCGCGGGGTGGCGGTTGCGCGTTGCGGCGTGCATTCGTTGTTCCGTGATTTGGAGTCTCGTGCATTCGTTGTTGCGGTGTGCGTCGCTGCGTGCTTTCGTGCTCGCAGTGTTCGTTGTTGCGGGCGTTCGGCGGCGTGTGGTTCGGCGTGGTGGCTTTCGGGATGACGTATTGCACTCGTAGTTTAGTTTTATGAATTGTTCTTCTGACATTCAAAAGTACCAGTAATGGTTTAATTGAAATAAATGCTTTGACTTTGACTTTGACTTTGACTTTGATACAAAACCAACTTCGCGACTTCCACGGAGTATCTGTGAGCGCTCGAACTGTTCGGAGAAGGTTAAAAGAACGCGATATGGTACCACACAAGCCAGCTAATGGGCCCAAACTAACGCGAGCCCACCGAACAGCGCGCCTTCATTTCGCACGCAGTCATTTAAATTGGACACAGCAAGATTGGAGCCGTGTACTCTTTTCTGATGAGTCTAAAATTGTGTTACATGGCAATGATGGAAGGAAGAAGGTCTACCGACGTAAGGGAGAGCGTTTCGCGCTGTGGTAGATGCCCATGGAGGCAACACGCGTTATTAAATTAAACCTTTATTTGATAAAACATGTTTTTTATTCAAAAATCAATTGCCTTTAACAAGGCGCATATCCGACTTGTTAGGCGTAGCTCCATGTCGTATGGTATTCTGAATTCAAATTTAAAACAATACGATCAAAAAAGATGGTAAAATGTATCAGGTTTAAAACTGCATTAACAGTTTTTGTTCAATCTAGCAATCATATTTCGGTAGGGGCCATCGAAACCTAAACTCTAAGGTGGGCCAATAGATGTGTCCAGAAGTGTATATAGCTACTCGTATCTCGGGACTTGGGGCACTTCCACTCTTTTTTTTTCTTAAACCACCCAGAAGTGGGAGCCCATCGACTGAGCCTAGAGCTATAGAATAATTTATTTTTCTTAAGAATGATGCGTCGCCTTTACATAAGAGTGGTGCTAGGACACAGACGCACAGTGGGCACCCCACCTCATCATTCTCCTGTGGAACGATACAATATTTTTACCCGTATCGCGTTTTAGCACTATTCTAACCTCAAAACTTTAACCATAGATGGCTCCATAACCATGGCGTTCCGGGGAGTAGGGGTGGTACTGAGAGGTAGCACTCTCTCTCTCCCAACCCCACACCCCCTTATAAATCTACGGTTCTCAAAGAAAATTTTAACCAGAACATCTGAAGGGTACCTACTGTGATGGAAATTCCATAACTGTCTGGGTTCCGTGACCCCCCCCCCCTTGTATCCGCTCTTGCTTATACGGCCACTTTTATGTTCAGTCTGCTTCCATTACTGTCTGAGGAGTGTACCTAAATCGATTCAGAGCTACCAAATATTTGAATACCAAGCTTAAAACAGAAACGTTACCTTTTGTTCTACAACAATAGTCAATGTCAATAGGGACCGATTCTGTCCGTTAGCAATATTCTGTCTTCAGTCATTCAGAGCTATAATATCTATTCAAATTGAAGGTAAAACTTCAGCATCATTCAGACCTATGTACGTAGTTGATAAGTATACCAAAATTTATTACGTGGCAGTTGCGATAACCATAATCAGATTATGGTAGATAGATTAAATCTGTGATAACTTTAAGTAGATACTACTGAACAACGTAGACACACAATGGATTTTCAGAATTTTATGCTGTTTACACAATAATTTAGTGAATTTTTAATCAGGAAGGCAATGAATTCTCGAAATCTCTAAAACGTTATGTGTAATAATGTAACATAGAAATCTTGATGAAAAAGATCAAGATAGTAAACGTTGTTTTGTTTACATAAAATATGATGTACTTTTACGAACGAAAAAAAACCAGCCGACGTTGCTTGTGGCGTAAAAGTGCATTTAATAATTAGGCTATGTTGCCAGATTTAGTATTTCTTTAGCAAATACTTAGTTACACGACAATTACTCTAGAGGCTCGTTTTTTACTCATTCGTAAACTTATGTTGTACCCCATTGCAGAAACGTCCACGTCACTGAAAATATAGTAAATAAAGAAAGCTACAATTTAAATGCTCACCAAAATAATTTTTAGGCCCTAGACTAAAGTACCAAGTAAAATATGTGAGCTTCAAATTAAATAAACTCACTATATACCGAGGTGCCTAAAGAACAACGTTTTAAGTTCTAAAATAATTATACACTCAATCAGAATAATTGCACCAAAATGGATAAATGCTCACCAAATCTTGTTTCTCTGAAAAAGTAACATTAATACCCAAAATGACGCGACATACTACAGGATTCCAGCCGGTCAGAATATGAAATGTAAAACTTACACAAACGGGGCGATTTGGTTCGTAGGGTATGTCTGCGAACCCGCTACTAGGAAAACTTGGATGCAAGAGCGAGCGATGCGAGCTCGGAACTTGGGGCACCCCGACTCGGACAGGTTAGGTTAGAAGGGGATTGGTCTATTCGCTCGCTTCACTCTCTCACTCGACCCCGCCATAAAATAATATACAACTAACAAAAAGGGAAGAATTACAGGGCGTCAAAAAATTCGTCCACACCGCTTTCAACAGGAAAAGTGCCCAGAAGGCTGGTAGGATTCCCATGTTGGATGGCAATGTTGATTCTTTGCCCAAAAAATATTCCAGCCCTCTGGACATGTCAAGAGTCGACCAATCCCGTCGGGGCGGGGTGTTCGCAAGAGATACCGCAGCCTCGACATGAAGGGCTAAGAAGGAACATGGGTGGTTTTTAGTCAGTAGAAGTCTGACACTCCCTTCCGCTCTGCCCAAGAGCGGGAGGGGTCATTTGATGATTTTCCACTCACCATAAAAAAAAAAAAAAGAGTCGACCAATCGCTTGGCAGTTTCCTGAAATATTAAGTGGGCACTCTGACCCCATGGCCCCAGAGTTTCAACCCCAAACGGCTCAAGTTATTGTATTTGCGCCGTTTGAGGTTTTCAGCACCTGCAGCAGCCGCCCCAGCAGAGCTCACCGTGTTAGGAAGATGGGTTGGCGCAAGGGTGTCGACACAAGTTGCGTCCCCCACCAAAGGCCTACCCAACTTCCATGGCATTATGGTCATACCATCTGGTCTCTTCCCATCGACGCGTGCCAGCCCATTGGGTTCCAAAATAACTGGCACACCGGTGGTGGCCAGAGCACGACGGATAAGATCATTAATACTGACGTGTCGCAGGAAAGGCCATGGTGTCCGAGGCCGTTGACTGCTTCACCACATTGACAGCGATGTGGAGCCCCAATCGCAAACATGTAGCGAGCCTGAAGGTTGTATGACCTAGCATAGTGCCTATATTAGGTGACGGGAGTGTTTGAAGCCAGAGGTCCGACTCCCACTCACCCCACAGCCTGCAGGCGGGTACACTCAGCTAATTGAAATTGGATATATTAATATGATCGCTGTTTGGAAATTATTTCAATGATTAATTATCAAAGGTCGTTTTAATAAATCGTTGAGTTTTCCAGGAATGTAAATTACATTCAAATTAATTAATAAATAAAAATGTTATATTTGCTTACTGTGTGTTCGGTTTTGTAATTTCGTTATTGGAAAGCCAAATCTGTATTCTGTAAGGAATAAATTACTATACAGTATACTGTCCATTTTCTTCTAGCGTAGCGGTAAGACTGAGGGCTTTCTATGGCGAGTTCCAACCGATGCAGTTAACAGCTTCGATGTGACTGGCATATCCGTGTTTTTACGTAAGTTATTTAGTTTTAATAGGTGTTGCTATAAGGCTGTTTTATTTTATCATGTTTCCTGGGAGTGACTAACCTAAATGTTATAGATGTTGAATCGTCAGGATTTATTCCATTAGGCTTGTACATCGTCTGGGTAGAATATGGGTTTCGTGCAATGAAAGCTAGTACACTGGGTGCGATACATTGTCTTTATTTTTGCAAATGACTTGAACACAAAATCACGGTGCACAATGAATCGGCTACGGTTCCGGGACGTGTCAACTCCACTGCGATCTGACACTGGATGTCGTCGTCGCTGAGAGCTCAAAACACCACGACTCTTTAGAAGTGCGTCGTAGGTATGGGTAGACTTGTAAGCAGGTGCGCTTGCGATTCATTTTATGACGGGATCCAACATAAAATGAATACGTATTTGTATTTTCTACAATAGTTGCTATGAGTTATGACTGAATAGAACGGGTGTTCAGAATTCCAAGCTGGAGCGAATAATCGAAAGTTTGGAAACTGCGAAAACTACGAACTGCTGTCATGGGGCTCGCCGCAAGCGTCATGCTTCACTTCGTAATTCTAACACCACACTGCAAGTTAGCTAAATCGCTCAAGGTAATTTTATGATGAATTTCTGCTATAAAGTAGCTTGAGGTCATGGCTGGTGCCTACACTTATGTATGGCAGTGAATGTTGGGTGTGGCAAACGAAGCATGAAAGTAGGATTAATGCTGTGGAAATGCGTTTATTGTGAAGCATGTGTGCCTGAATAATAAACAATAATAATAACTCTGAATGATAAATTCTTCTTAGCGTGTCGATGGCAAATTTCTATTCGATCAAATCGTTTTGGCCTAAAATTCAGCTATGCGAACTCACACCACTCACGTGTGAGGGCATGCAGCGCAAGATGGAAGGTGGGACATTATCTGTGGAGATACGCCGCATACACACATGAGGCAGACCTTATTCTCGGGTTGATTGATGGCTCAGAGCCGTCAATGAACCCCCATCTGAAAAGACTGTCTTTGCTACGGCCGACCTGGGTTCGGAGTCTATTTAGAGATTTCCAAGTCGGCCACGGCAAAGCATGTCCAGGAGGAAGGCTTTCAGACCGCTTGATGAAGCCATCAAGGGGCTTAAACAGCTCCCGCCAGAGTTCGCGTCTTGCAGAGGTGGCATTTCTGTTAGCTGGACTAGCTGGTTTAACGCACCCAAAAAAACTGCGGCTTTTCAGCCTCTGGAGCACTGGGCGTAACTGTGTATTGGGTGGCGTAATTGTAGCCTCGTCCTCTCGGTGCAGCTCGCTATGGTTCTACGAACTTTTGGAGGCGCAATCCTAATCCAATTAGTGGATACAACATTCGTACCGGAGTCGGTCTAAAGAAACCAGTAATAATCCGGCACGTCTCATTTAGAGCTGTATCCACTAGATCGGTGTGGGCAGAACGGTCCCATACTGGACTAGCGTATTCATTGAAGAATACGCTAGCACAGTATGGGACCGTTCTACGACGTCGCCAACCGTTCTACGACGCCGTTATACGAGAACGTTGCGGTTTAAAAGAAGATGTAGTGACAAAAATTTAAAAGAGTATGCCAAGGTGGTGCGGTCATGGGGAGAGGATGAGTGAAAGTCGACTAACGAAGGTATTTACAAGGCAGATGTGAGTGGCTACGCAGCCGGGAGGGGACACCCTAGAAAGGCATACACTGATATTATTGGTGCCGTTCTTCAGAAAGGACAGGTGCGTAGTACTCCTAACCGGCGTGTGCGTGTATGGCCAGACGTATGAATGTGGACGAGGCAAAAGGAGTATGTAAGGATCGTAGTAAGTGGCGTTCTGTGGTTTCTGCATACCCCCATGGGAAAAGGGCGTGAGTTTATGTATGTATGTGTATGTGTACTTACGTAGTCTTCGCGAAATGCAAGTGTAGGTAGATATACTTAAACCTTTATCTAACCCATTGGGATTTGGAGGAGCGCCGTTTCGTTTAAGAGTATAGATATAACAAACACCTAAAAACTATAAATAATTATTTTAATAAATCGTTTTTCAAATAGGTTCTACAAGGAAGCATTAATTCGTCATTTCAACTTTTAAACACGGCATCTTTTGCTAGTCCTATCATTTTTTATTTCTTTGGACATAAAAAGGATTCTAAGAAATATTGTCATAATATGACTTATTAAAGGATTTTCAAGATCTTCTTCTTTTTAGAAATAAATCGAAAGTGGTCTTGTCTTCAGAGTGGAATAAACGTTTATTTCATAATAAAGGATCTTATTGTGTACAAAGAGTACACAGTTGTCTAGCTAGGTCGTTGCTTAAGCGTTCGCTATTATTACTGAACCGTATTATCTGAATTATACTAGTAGAATCTGTTTCAATAAAGTTAAATCCTGCTTTATATTTCGCTCACGACAAAAACAGCTGCCATCTGACAAAGGAAGTTTTGGAGTAGGTACGTAAATCTTTTATCTATGAAATGGTTATTACGTACTACTTGACCAACGACTTGAGCATAGTGATGAGTTAGCCGTTATTTAGTAGTCACAAAAATAAGTCATTTAATTTGGAAACAATCTTTGTTTGTTAAGCATTAATCAATAAGGTACATTGTCACAAGAATTTCATCGAAGAGATAGACCGAGGTGTACCAAAGATTATGTCATAAGTCCCATTCTATGCTTTATGTTGCTGTGCTGATGCTTATTTTTAATCTTTTCTTATGTTTACTTTTTGTATTTTATAGGATATTTTAATTGTTTTTTTAAAACTGGCCAACTGCAAGTCTGACTTGCACATGAAGGGTTCCGTATCATCGCAGTAGGGAATCCCCTTTAATTTGAATTATTTCTTGTTAAAGCGGCAACAGAAAAGTATATTTTGTGTTAAGTTTGTTTTTCATAGTGGTTTGTATGAATGACTAAGTTATATTTGCGGTTTTTAAATGTGCTATATTTTAAAAACTGTTAACTATATATCGTTCAATTGCGATCTACAGCATATATTATTTTAGGACTTTTCACTCTCTTAGTTTAAAAGTTAGAGCCCCCCCCCCTCTAACTTTTACACTAAGAGAGACTCACATTTTACCACTTTGGAAGTGTCTATCAAACGATTGATTTTGAGAAATAATGATTTTAGGAACCTCAACGTCTTTTTTAGAGACCTATCTATAGACAGGAATAGGTTTGATGAAACAAGTTTTTTTTAGTTTTACTTCCATGTATGGGGGAACCCCCATAATCATTTTTTTTAAATTTTTTTATTAAAATCGTAAAGCGGTTCACAGAATACATCTACCTACCAAGTTTCAACTGTGTAGTCTTAATAGTTTTCGAATAAAGTGGCTGTGACATACGGACGGACAGACAGACGCGACGTGACGAATCTGTAAGGGTTCCTTTTTTTTGCCATTCGGCTAGGGAACTCTAAAAAATTAAGCAAGTTTTGTTCAAAATCTCATGCCAGCTTATGGATAATTCGGAGTCTGGAATTGTGCCCAGTTGATGACAATAGGGTCGCCCCCTGTTACTTAAACATATCTGGTACAATGTGGGTTACTCAATTGTGTACTTTTGACTAACCTTGCGGCGATCACATGACATGTTATGGATAAACATTTTTGGGCCTGGAGAAATTCTTTTAAATGACTTACGAAAGTGATTATTTCTACACAGCTAAACAAGGTATCTAATAGTAAAAAAAATCAATTTGCACTAACTTTTAGAATTATAGGTGTGACGTAATATTAAAAAAAATCTTGACTGCTGTTGTTATTATTTGTTGGAGAACGAAGGAAGAGGAGAAAAACCTTACCAACAAGGTAACTGGAGCAATTAGCGTGAGTAGTTGAGTATTGTAATTGTTACTAAGCCGAGCGGATATTTTAATTATGGTTAGATGGAATATAAATTCAATAGTGTATTCATACGTTTTATTTTTCTATGAAATATAATCATTTAAATGGCTCATTAACTTAAGTAAGAAGTTTCCATTATAATTCGCAACAATCGCAATTAAACTTCAAAGAGCAAAACTGAACATGAGAAAACTTGTACATTCAGTTTTTCTTACTGCATAATAAATCCAGTTACTCATCTCACCAGGTGGCTGAAGTTTCTTTAGCAATAAACAGTAGGTATCTACTACTAGTACTGATGGTACTTTTTTATGTGTGTTGGTTCGTACATAGAATATTTTTCAGATTATTCGCCTTATCTACTAAATAAAAACAGTATTCTGAGATTAATGTAAATTAACTAGTACTTTATTAATACATGTACAAAATAATAAGACAAGGCCATCAATTAAATCTTTTATTATGTTGGTACTACAGGCCGAAGCTTAGACATTACTTATGTAATTAAGTTCGGGTAGCTAGACCAAATCTTTACAGTTACAAGCCAGCCACATTTCAGTTGAATATTATTAAAACTCTGTAATGTTTGTTTGTGCAAATATTTAAATTTCATACTGGCCATACCTTAACAATTAACTAACTTAAATTATACGCAAAGTTTAGGGAGTCTAGATCTTTTTCGTGGAATTAACACTAAATATTTTGCATGCCATGACCGTAACGGCTAATTGCTTAATAAAACAGACTACTTAGTTATAGCTTAATTATTATTTACAAAAAGGTCTTCTAGTTTCAGTTTCAGACTCTCTTGGGTAAGGCAATGACGACATTCTTTACTTCGGTGTAAGCTAAGACGGCGTCCGTGCCACTGAAAAAGAAAATAAACATGTTATGAAGAGGGTATGTACTTATCACACGACGAAATAATTATGTTTGGGTGATTATCGTTTATGGTGACTTGATTAGAACTAAGGTCTTAAAACTTAAAACCGAGATCAAATAAGTCAGGAATTAAAAATGCGGTCGACCCGAGCGGACTGAACTTCGGACTGGGCGGCGCACATCATACTGACAGAATTTTCAGTACATTTACAAACATTAGTAAAAGACAGCTGTTTGATTCACTTCATAGTTCACTTGGTTTGTACAAAATAAGTGAACAAAAATTACTGGGATTACTTACTTTTCACGACCAATTCCCGAGTCTTTGAAACCGCCAAATGCTGATTGTGGGCCAGTCGAAAAGTATCTGTTGACGCTGTAAAGTAATAAAAATGTTACATTCAATATCCTATACTTAAGTACTATTAAATGAACAATATTTGTTCGAATTTCGATGATAGTACATGTAAATACACACATCAACACCGTCTAGGGATATTTTGTATAAAGTTCTTAAACTCAAAAAATACTGGCCACTTTTCAATTCTTTTGAAGAAAGTTTATTTTGTAAGCCTTTTTGAACGATTCTAAATTTGAATTTGAAAAAATACATTAAAAACAAAAGATTTACGCGGCATAATGGTAGCGAAGTCCGAAGGTTTCATTTACCTACAGTAGTTTGTGGCTACTTTTTTGTGTCCAATTTAAGTTTTATAACAAGTTATCGGTTAATTCCGAATTAATGTTATTGTGTGCATCATGCAGCGGCGCCATTTAACTAGAGAAGAAATGTTAAGGGCAGTAGGCATGCTCCAAGCTGGGGCTACTCAACGGAGTATTGCTGAGGAGTTTGGAACAAGACAAAACGTGATATCAAGGTTATGGTCACGTTATCGTGCTACTGGTGAAGTGGCTGAAAGACACCCAGGCGGGAAGCGCATAACCACTCAACGACAAGACCGATTTTTGCAAGTTGCCGCGAGAAGACAACCAAATGTTACGGCCATGCAGTTGGTTTAGAGGCTCCAGTCAGAGCACCAGTTGCTTGTGAGTGACCAAACTGTGAGGAGAAGGCTGCATGAAGCTAACCTTCATGCTCGCAGACCGCTTCGTACTCCAGCACTACGCCGAGGAAATCGTGGACGACGACTACAGTGGGCTCGTGAACATTTGCTCTGGGAAGAAAACCAGTGGTCTGTAGTGCTGTTTACCGATGAGTCCCGGTTCGGTTTCCATCCCGATACACGTAGAGTGCTTGTTTGGCGAGTTCCTGGTCGTGAGAGCCGTCTGCAACATCCTCAGGAAGTCCATTCATACCACGGCGGGACAATTATGGTTTGGGCGGGAATTCGTGTTGGTGGAAGAACAGACCTCGTTTGGATCAGAAACACCAGGACGGCTGAAAAATACCGTAACGAGGTGCTAGTACCAATAATCTACCCCCATCGACTACAAATGGGCCAAGAATTCACGCTCATGCACGATAACGCTCGTCCGCACACAGCGAGAGTGGTGACGAGCTGGTTGCAGGAGCACGACGTATCGGTCTTAGGCTGGCCCGCTCAATCGCATGACCTAAACCCCATAGAACACGCGTGGGACATGCTCCAAAGAAGGGCTTTGAGGAATTTCCCTGCAAACGTTGCGACGGAAGAGCAACTTTTTTTGCATCTTAGCCGGACCTGGGACAATATACCGCAGCAAGACTTGGATAACTTAATCCAAAGCATGAAAACCGTTGCAGGACCGTTATTAACGTCATGGGTGGTTTTACTGACTACTGATTTTTCACAGAACTGTTAAAAACAAATTATTTTTTCCTTATTTGTAAATTTTTCTTGAGAAACACATTCGTTGTTAGATTTACCATTATTTAATGTTTTTTCTTTATTTGAATAAAAATTTGTTTACGCAAAAAAACATTGTTTTCTTTTATTCTGGAGTGTAGTCTGATAAATGGGCTTTATAAAAATATATACATGTTGTATGCTATTTTTAATACATTTTGAGTAAATTGAGTAAATCCAAAATATCCCTAGACAGTGTTGATGTGTGTATATAACGTAATAAGTGTATTTTTAATGATTGTCGTTGTACTCATTTGTCGATCTTGACCTTCAAATATCTCGGTAGAGTGACACTTGGGGTACCGTGTTATTGGACATTTTTTGTCCGTCTAAATGTTCTCTATCCATACATACCACTTTCATCGTAGGCCGCGATTTCGAAAAAAAAAAACAATCGGCCACATCGGTTCTATCCCCTTAATAAAAATTGACGAAAATAAAACACGTCAAAGATCATGAGTGGGGGTTTTTTGACGTCACTGGCCGGTAAAAATGTACTGCAATGTGACGACACACGAGAGATGTACCCACCACCACACTCACGCAATTATGTTCCAGAGACCTAACAGCCGTCAGGCTCAAAACCGACGGCGACGCACCCGATATCGTCCTAGCCTCGGTATATATGCCTGGCGAAGATGAAGACTGCCCACCAAAAGGGATGGCCGACCTGGTAACGTATTGTGAGGACAACAACCTGGGCCTGGTCATCTGCACGGACTCAAACGCCCATCACCCGCTTTGGGGTTGCAACAAAGCCAACACTAGAGGTGAGGTACTATGCACATATTTGTTCACAACTAACCTTAACATCGCAAACCGCGGCTCGGAACCCACTTGGGTCACATCGCGCGGACAAACGATCATTGACCTAACGCTGGCTTCGGAAAGCGCGGCAAAACTTATCTCTGACTGGCACGTATCCAACGAACCTTCCTGCTCTGACCATAGAAGGATTCGCTTCTCACTAGTAGCCAACATAAAAAAACCCGAACCTAGACGCAACCCACGCCGTACCAATGTACCCGGCTACAAACGGCTGTTGGCCTGCCTACTAACGCAGCACCAAACACCCCAAATTCTAATAGACCCCAAACAACTTGAAGACACCGTAACAAAACTCTCGGGATTTATAATTGAAGCATATCACGCCTGCTGCAAACTAAAAGATCCAAACACCAAGAGCAAGGGTAACTCCTGGTGGAATGCGGAACTCAGTAAGCTCAGGCAAACCATGCGCAGACAATTCAACAGAGCCAAAAACTCCAGACTACCAGAAGACTGGGACTCATACAAAAAAACACAATACACCTTCAAAAAACAAGTCAGGAATGCCAGCAGGGCAGCCTGGCGGAAATTCTGTGAAGAAATTGAATCGAACAGCGAAGCCGCGCGTGTGAGAAAGATCCTATCTACCGACCAAGACCGCACCCTCGGGTCGCTGAAAACCCCAGACAACACATACACCAAGTCGGACCACGAAACAAGAAAAGTTCTTTTGGAAACCCACTTCCCAGATTGCCATCTCTCCGAGGACAGAACCTGGGCAGACGAGCCAACCCACACAGCAAGTGACCAAGACTGGGCCAGAGCCCGCACCATGGTTACCGCAGAGAGAATAAAATGGGCAATAAATACGTTTAAACCATACAAATCCGCAGGCTTAGACAAGATCCTCCCTGCCCTGCTACAATGGGGAGTAGACGCTCTAACGCCATGGCTGACCGTCATCTACCAAGCCTGCATAGCACAGAAATATATACCACTTGCATGGCGAGAGGTGAAAGTCATTTTCATCCCTAAACCAGGCAAACCAGACTACACACAACCCAAGGCGTCCACAACCGCGGACAGACCAATAAGCCTAACATCCTTCCTACTGAAAACCCTCGAGAGACTCTGTGACCGACACATTCGGGACGGACCTCTTCGGGAGCAACCACTTCACAAACAACAACACGCGTACTCCACAGGAAAATCAACAGAAACTGCGCTGCATAGTGTGATCTCCAAGATCGAATGTGCAGTGGACCACAAATGCTCTTCACTAGCAGTCTTCATTGACATAGAAGGCGCTTTTGACAAAACCATCTTCCATAGCATCAACGCAGCCCTCGAGGAATACGGTGTGGACCCGACCCTGCGAGGATGGATCACAAACATGCTCAGACTGAGAGCCGTACAAGTTACGATAAACGACACCACTAGAGCCATAGTGGCGAAGGGCTGCCCCCAGGGTGGTGTCCTCTCGCCACTTCTATGGAACCTAGTAGTAGACAGCCTCATCAAACGTCTCAATAGCAGAGGCTACTACACGGTGGGTTACGCTGATGATCTGACCATAATAATAAACGGCATACACGAAAACACACTATGCAACCTTATGCGCCAAGCTCTAAGAATAGTAGAAGACTGGTGCAAAGAATACAAACTAGCAGTGAACCCTACCAAAACCGAACTCGTCCTCTTCACAAAGAAAAGGAAGCTGGCAACGTTACAATTGCCAAGCTTCTTTGGGACAACCCTAAGCCTATCAACTGAAACCAAGTACCTGGGCATCTATTTGGACAAACAGCTGAACTGGGCAAAACACACTGATTACATCATCACAAAAGCCAGTATAGCCCTATGGCAATGTAAGAGACTCCTCGGGAGAAATTGGGGCATAAGCCCCAAAATCACCTACTGGCTATACACCACAGTTATTAGACCAGTCGTTACATACGGCTCTTTAGTCTGGTGGCCCAGGACCAACTTAAGTACAACCCAAAAGGATCTCGAGAAACTACAAAGATTTGCCTGCGTAGCAATCACCGGCAGCATGAGAACTTCCCCCACTGCTGCCTTACAGGTGATGCTGGGGCTACCTCCCCTACACCTCGTCGTAAGAGAGGAGGCGGCCATAGCAACTTTCAGACTCGAAGTATCCGGCACCCTAAGAAATGATTCCAGAATCAAACACACACGCATCAAAGAAGATGCAATCAAAGAACAGCCGATGATGACATCACCCATCGACAGAATCCTGAAGACCCACTGCTTCCAAAAACACTACAACGTAGAGCTCATTGAAGAGTGGTGTGACTACTCAGGTACAAGAGAGCTAAGGATTTACACTGATGGATCAAAAACCAACGATGGGACAGGCGTCGGGGTGTTCTCCGACGACCTAAACATTAAGATATCCAAACCACTTGGAATGCTAAACTCTGTTTACCAAGCAGAATGTGTAGGTATTATCCAAGCGGCACACGCTATAGAGGCCAGGGAGGTTACGGATACTAACATTCGAATACTCTCCGACAGTGCCTCAGTTCTTCAATCCCTAAAAAATAATCAGATCACGTCGAGACTAATACTAGAATGCCACAAGGCCTTAGAACGAATCACGGTACTGAATCACAACACGGTAACACTACAATGGATTAAAGGTCACAGCGGATCACTCGGAAACGATGCGGCTGACGAACTTGCCAGAAGAGGATCCAGCACAAAACCCTACGGACCCGAACCCATTGTGCCCATTCCTTTCAAGCAGCTAAGAAGCTGGCTAAAAGACCACACTCTAATACAAGCGGAGAGGTGGTGGACCTCGACACCAGGATGTAGGCAATCCAAGGAAGCTATGCCATCCCTGGATATAAAGCTGACCAGGCGCCTTCTGCGCCTGGACAGGGATAGCCTGCGTCTGGTGGCGGGGACCATCACTGGACACTGTTCACTGAATAAGCACCTCCACACCCTAGGAATCACAGACAGTCCTCTGTGCAGAGCATGCATGGAGGCGGAGGAAACGGTGGCGCATGTGCTCCTTGAGTGCACAGGCGTTACCAAGATTCGTGAGGAAACCCTAGGAACACCAAGATCCCTTGTGGATGCCCTGAGGAGACCGGGAAGTCTGATCTGCTTCTGGAGGGAAGTAGGCTGGTTAGAGTGATCGGCCAACATGGCTCACGCACAATGGTCCACTTTAAGGACCAAGTGCGGAAACCCAAACCCCCAATAATAGAATAGACGACACACGAGTTTTCGAAAGACTGTATCGTCTTCATTTTTTATTTACGTAATTATGAAAAAATATATGTGTTCAATATTTTTTTGGAAATCTATCTGACGGATTAATTAGATATTAACTGAACAACTTTTGTCCATGGGACGAAAACAACAAGCTGTTCCACACAAAAATTCAATACCTTCTCAGTCTAAATATTTTTTTAAGTGTACATATAGTGCTGCATAGTTATGTTCTTTTGACGCGTTTTATCAGTGGTATTGTAATATATCCCAAAGCCAGCTCGTGACAAGATGCCTCTGTCGACTTACCAAACTGTGCCAGACTCAACGTATTTGGTGAACTGTAAGGCATTGTTGATATTTTTTGTGAAGATTCCAGCTGCCAAGCCATAGTTCGTGTTGTTTGCTCTGTCAATGACTTCTTCCAAAGTATCAAACTTTAGAATGCTCTGCACGGGCCCGAAAATCTGCACAAAGATAATTCAGAGTTAGTACCTTCAGTTTGAGTTGAGTTAAAATAACTGGAGTGCATTGGCTTTCGAACTAGGTAGAAGCACTCGATGAAGTTTAAAGATAGTTTTCAAGACCACCATCATTATTGTGCTAGTCAATAATTCCATAGTTTCCATGAATTGTCTGTTAGATTATCGAAAAGGATTGGATACGTATTTTTTGTTTTGTCAAATCAATAAAAATTGACGAAGGTAGAACGCGTCAAGGATTTGAGTGGGGGGTTGTGACGTCACTCACCGTTAAAAAATGTCATACTTATGTCTTAGAATATGACGTCACACGAGTTTTCAAAGCACTTTATCGTCTTCATTGTTTGTTTACGTGAAAAAAGAAAAAATACGCGTCGAATACATTTTGGAAATGTATCTGACGGACTAATTAGTTTTTTTTAGCTAACTACCCTATTCTGGATACTAAAAGCGAAGGGCACAGGTGGTTGGGAAGCTATACGTGCGGGAATGTAAGGTGAGATAGGATAACTTTATGTTAACAATTGATTTATTTACCTCCTCTTTTGCGATAGTCATGTCATCGGTGACGTTAGCGAAGACTGTCGGTTCGATGTAGTAACCACTTGTGCCGATTCTGTTGCCTCCGCATAACAACTTCGCGCCTTCCTTTTTGCCCTTTTCGATATATCCCAGGACTTTGTTCATCATTTCTCCATCAATCTACAAAGATTATTGATTTAAGTAATTTATTTACACTCCGGTTACAAAACAGAAGAATGATACAAAGGGAGGTGCTGCTTGTTTCTATTAAAATCACTAGTACAATAAAAAACTTTTTTGCAAAAAAAAAAACCGGCTTCATAAACACAAAAACGAAAATCACAAAAAGTGAAAAATAAATTTCACAAGAAAAAGCAGCTTCTGAAGTCGGTGGCAAAAAAAAACGAAATCAAACAAACAAAATGTCACCGTTTTCCCCTTTTGTGTTTTTGAAGTCGGTTTATTTTTTTTGCACTTAATTTTTTTTATTTTACAATTTTTAGTTGTAATATCCTATACAAATATTGACTATACATTTAACATTCAACCAATAACCCTAACCCTTAACCTTCAAGATTCCCTTATTATTGCTTTCAACTCCTAACTGTTTAGGAGTAGTACCTTCCATAATCAGCTCACCTAGATAACCTGAAAGAATACAACCATAATATACGTCCCCATAATATTTTACTAACGAATTATGCTCCAACTCCTAACCGTTGAGGAGTTATACGTTCCATCATCAACTCATCAACATGAAGTGATGACTGCTAGATGCAAATACTTAAAAAACTTTAGAAAAAGCACGAAACACGTAATACGTGCCTATACAATTTGAGGGTTGCCCTCGATTTCTCTGGGATACCATAATCAGATCCTGATTTTCTTATCATGGTACCACCCTTGGGATATCTCCTTTTCAACAAAAAAATAATTTTCTATACGTGCTCGGGCGCCTCTGAGTAATGGGTGAATAGATACATAAAAAAAAGATTGAAAACCTCAAGTCGGTTAATGAGATTTACCTTCTATCATCAGGGCAACATAATACCCTGAAAGAATACAACTGTCACTTCATAAGTACGTATAGTTTTGAAAGAATTTTCTATCAACTCATAACCGTTGAGGAGTTGTACCTTTCATCATCATCAGTGAATCCACATGATATTATGATGACCACACGCAAATACTTAAACCGGTTTAGAAAATATATGGAAAACGTTATAAGTGCCTATAAAGTTTGAGGGTTGCCCTCGATTTCCCTGGGATTCCATCATCAGATCCTGATTTGGTGACAATGGGACCACCTCAGGATATACCTTATCGAACACAAAAAAAAATTTGAAAATCGGTTCATTAATGACGGAGATATGCGATAACAAACATACAAAAAAAAAAACATACAGACGAATTGAGAACCTCCTCCTTTTGGAAGTCGGTTGAAAAATAGAAAGAATATGCAGATAAGGTTTTAATTTCGTCTTTTTTTTCGTATTTCAACAAGAATTTTGTTTTTCAATTGGGGCAACACCAAGAACGTGATAGTTTTGACATTTAGTTTTTGTCGGTATTCGTAAATTAGTAGGTGCTTTGGCAATTGTTACAATGAATTCAATTTCACTCGAAAATCGCATTAAAATAATTCAAATCCACCATGAAAATGGTCGATCTGTTAAAGTTATATTTCGTAAAATTCGTGATATTTTCGGGCAAAATAATCGTCCTTCTGAGACCGCTATTAAGATTTTTTTAAGAGACAGGCTCGGTACAAAATGTGCCAACACCAACACGTGTTCGACCGGGTCGTTCTACAGAAAATATCGCCGCCGTGAGCCACAGTGTTGAAGAAGATCAAAATTTGTCAATTTCACGACGTTCTCAACAATTGGGGTTTTCCAAAAGCACACACAAGGCTTTGAAGCCTTACAAAATACAAGATTCAAGTGGTGCAGGAATTGAAGCTGATCGACCATTCAAATCGCCGTAGATTCGCTCAGTTCATTCAGAAACAACCTGCTGTGTTTTGTGAAAAATTATATTTTTCAGACTAATCCCATTTTCATTTGTCAGGGTACGTCAACACCCGTCGGGGCTGCGGGTTGTTCGCAAGAGATACCGCGGCCTCGACATGAAGGGCTAAGAAGGAAAATGGGTGGTTTGTAGTCAGTAGAAGTCTGACACTCCCTTTCGCTCTGCCCAGAGCGGGAGGTGTTATTTGATGATTTACCAACCCCAAAAAAAAAAAAAAAAGGGTACGTCAACAAGCAAAATTGCCGCATTTGGGCTTCTGAAAATCCTAAAGCAATTATTGAGAAGCCTTTGCATGCTCAACGTGTCACTGTGTGGTGCGCTATGTGGTCTGAAGGCGTGATTGGGCCGTTTTTTTTCGAAGATGAGGCTGGAAATGCGGTAACATTCAATGGATCACGCTATCGCGAGATATTTATCACTAAGTTTTGGCCTATTATTGATGACATGAATATCACTGAAATGTAGTTTCAACAGGATGGTGCCACATGTCACACAGCCAATGAAACGATCAATTTATTGCAAACCAAATTTCCCGTTTGGATAATTTCGCGAAATTCTGCTGTTAAGTGGCCAGCCAGATCGTGTGATTTGATACCACCGGATTATTTTTGTGGGGCTATGTTAAAGTCAGAGTCCATACGAAGCCAATCGAATCGATTGCAGCCTTAACACTCAAAATCCGTGATGTCGTTAACGAAATAGACCCTCCATTTTGCCAAAAAGATATTAAAAATTTTGATGAAAGAATCAACATCTGTCAGCGTGGTCGTGGTGGACATTTGCCAGATATTATTTTTCATTCATAATTGCCAAACTTTTCTGTTTGTAATACAATAAAATATTTATTCATTTTTCTATAAATGCTTTGTTTTATTTTGTTTTAGAAAACAAAGTTCTTGTTGAAAAACCCTATTAGAAAAAATCTAGCTTTTAAATCTTGTATCTAATTTACCTGGGGGCCGTTCTGTGTAGTGGGATCCGTAGGGTTTCCAACCTTGATGCTCTTTGCGCGCTTGACAGCTGCTTCCACGAACTTATCATAGATACCAGATTGAACGAATAATCGAGAAGCTGCTGTGCAGATTTGTCCTTGATGGAAGAATGCTCCATTTGCAGCGAACGTAATGGCAGTGTTTACTGAAACCCGATAAACAAGCTGGTTAGTACATGTTTGAATATACAGATTATGGATATATTGTGGACTGTGATAACATCAGTCGCCACACATGATTGTGTCGCTCTTGATCAGCGCCTTCCTGTAATCTCCCATATTGTAAACTTCTCCCTTCGCTATGGTGGAAAGCCCATAATTATTCGACAACTACCTAAATTCCAAATTCCACTTTTGCCAGTTTCCACCTTCTACCAATTTTCATCATTCTCTTTTTATCTAACGTACTCGTAACCTGTCTCCATAAAAAATCTGTTTCTTCATTCAACAAAACTCCCTCATTGGTCCTTTCCTGTGGGTTCATGCCCGTGCACTGTACTGTTTATAATACCCTAATGACACTAAGGTTTCCGTTTTTAGTAATCATGAATTTTTCTAATGCTGTCAATACACTCATTTACGAAAAAATTTTTTTTTTCTTTAGGCGGTAAAAAATGCCCAGGTAAAGTATATTTATATAATTATGTAGTTAATCAGCCCGCCTTTGCACAGTGTTTTTTTAGTTTAGATTAATAGATATATGTTTAGTGTTTATAAATGATTGAAAAGCTTACAATCAGCATCATCCATGATGACCAGAGGACTCTTGCCGCCGAGTTCGAGGGTAATCCTCTTCAAATTGTTGACTCCAGCTGCTTGTTGAATTAATTTGCCGACCTGTAAGCAATAAAGTGTTGAGTATGCGTTACTTAACACGAGCACATGTATATCTGGTTACTATCTGCTTTTAAATAAATTATAGTATAACATTTTTGTGACCAATGAACCCTTGGTTATTCCCTGTGAACTTACCTCAACGGATCCGGTGAAGGAAACCTTGGCGACGTCTGGGTGGTGAGTAAGAGTAGTTCCGGCGCCAGGTCCGAAACCGTTGACAACGTTGACCACACCTTTGGGCACTCCAGCTTCGGCCAGAAGTGCTGCCAGTACCAATGCGGTTAACGGAGTTTGTTCTGCTGGCTTAACCACAACGGTACAACCTGTATAGAAAAAAATGTGTTGTACTAGTCCTCATAAGTATACTACTCTGTCAAGAAAGTAACGGGAAAAGATCAATAATACATAAAATGTTTGTAATCCATCCATTTTATCACCTTCAAAGTATGCTCCTTCAGAAACGATACACTTACGCCAACGAATAATCCAATCATCAAAACCATTTTTTAAACGCTGTTCCCGGAACTGAGTTCAGTTCTCGCCGCGAATTCTTCTTTATGTCTTTTACCGATTGAAAACGGGTGTCACGAAGTGGTAATTTGAGTTTAGGAAAAAGAAAGAAGTCGGCTGGAGCCATATCTTGTGAATATGGTGGTTGCTCGATGGTATTTGTTGAGTGTTAGGTCAAAAATTCGTTCACAATGATGGCCTTGTGCGAAGGCGCATTATCGTGGTGCAAATTCCAAGAATTTTCTTTCCATAAATCAGGCCTTTTTCGTCGAATGTGCTCTCTTAAATGCCGCATAACGCACAAATAATATTCTTTATTTACCGTTTGACCTTACGGCAAGAATTCCGAGTGCACAACACCGCGATAGTTACACACTTTTGATGTCAACTTCAGTTGCAGACGTTGATGGCCTACCAGAGCGAGGCAAATCTTCCATCATACCTCGACCGCTTTTGAACGCTATGTACCACTCATAAGCAAGTGTTTTTGATAAAGTCGATTCACCGTAAGCCTTCTGTAACATTTTCAGTGACTCCCAATACGAAATTCCATGGGCGGTGCAAAATTTAAGACAAACTCTTCGTTCGATATTTTTTGTCTATTATGAAATTCGCTATACACACTAGATATTATGATATAACTAAAAACATCACTGTCATCATCTGCCTAGACTTTTCCCAACTACGTTAGGGTCGGCATCCTGTCTAACCGGATGCAGCTGAATACCAGTATTTTAGATGGAGCGACTGCCTGTCTGACCTCCACAGCCCAGTTAATACCAAGTAATACGATACCTCTTTGGTAAGACTGGATGTCTGGATGTATGTTTGAAAAACATCACTGTATTTAATATAAATATAACAGATGCAACTCAAACTCCGCGCCAAAATGGAAAACAGTTGTGCCAATCTAACAACAACAAAGAAAAACAAAAAAAAAATTGGAACCATGAACAAATCATCCATTCCTGATACTGTTTTGACTAAATGAAAAGTCTTTGTTCCGTGCTGAAAAAGAATCCATAAGGACACTCGAGTGATTAACACAAGGTTTGTTAGTTTCGTTTAGCTGCTGTGGACCAAGCAGTCTATCAAAATCGGTTATTATTGTGACTTTCATCTTATACCTACATTAATGTTGCATTTTTTGGGCAATTACAAATTTTTTGGTGGTCTTTAAAATTTCCTTTTCACTTAACATGGAGCAAAGCTTTTAATAAGAACACAATCTCAAATTATACTCAATAGGTTATTAGTAGGCTGTATTTGCCTTTATTAACTTTAACTTACCTGCAGCTAATGCTGTGCAAACTTTGTTGACGAATATGTAGACGGGGCCATTCCATGGCAGAATAAGTCCGCTCACACCAACAGGTTGCCTCAGGGTGTATGAGAACACTTCCCCATCTGTTGACAACGAACAAAACTTATACCTAGAGACTGAAATAGGAGCGAGAGAATCTTGCGTCTCATTCCTGGCCGTGTATGCTTCGTTCTTACCAGCAGATACGGTGTCGCCCTTGATTTTGTCCGCACAAGCAGCAAGATACCGGGCTGCCTTTACTGCTCCTGCTAGGAATACCGTTGCGTTGGCGAGGACCATGCCGTTGTTGTAGGATTCCAGCTCTGCGATGTACTTCGTGTCTCTCTCTAGAAGGTCACTGAACTTGCGGATAATCTCCCCACGTTGGGAGGCATCTAGATGGCGCCATTCCGAGTTACGGTGGAAGGCACACTTCGCTGCGGCTACTGCCAAGTCAATGTCGGCCTGAAAACATTAATAAAGACATTCTCATGGAAATACTCCTTCATATTTATTTGACGACATGTAGAATCTGGATTAAGGTATTAAATAAATAAATAACTTATTTTTCACAAAAATGCAGATTTAACATATTTTAGTGGCAAAAAAAACGAAATCAAACAAAAATCACCGACTTCAGAAGCTGATATTTGCTTCTAAAGTTTATTTTTCAGTTTTTGTGTTTAATTTTTTGTTAAAAAGTTTTTACATCCATTATTTAACAAAACATTTGGGTTACTCTTTCCAGAGAGCACGTATAATACATCTCCATTGACCGATCGACCAGTATTTTCTTTCGTAGGGACCTCTTAGCAGTCACAGTTAAACATTTATTATTGTTTTATTATATACCAGCTGAGTAGCTGACGTGTGCCGTTTCACCAGCGTGAATGTCGGTCAATCACTGGAACCTTTCTCGAGTAGTTTTTGAGTTTATCGCAAACAGATAGACAGACGCGGCAGATGACTTTGTTTTATAATATGTAGTGATAGTGATTTGCATAATTTACCTACGTACATTTCCTGTTATAACAAAATATTTGAGTCCAATTTATGTTTACAAGCAGTTTTTACGTAGCATCTACTGACTAACTGCGGTACTCAGAGATATTTAATGATTACTTAAGCCGTCACTTAGTAAAGATTTGACATACACACATCAAAAGTGTCTAGGGATCAACATATATTTTTGCAATAACTTTTCTCCTGATTGATATTAATTAAAATTTTCTTTAAGGATTCATCAAATAAAGTGTTTTCGTTTGTCACAGTAACGATAAACCAAGTCACCTTTGCATTAATAAAGAAATTTGCCATTTTCCTAATAAAGGGATTTTTGACATTTGAACCACTAACATTAAAGTTCGAAAAAAAGACTGAAATAACAGTTTTCTTTAAAATTTTATTGGGTAACTTAAACAATTAATAATCCGTGTTTCTACCGCGAACACTAACAACACAAGAACATCGGTTTGGCATACTCAAAATGAGTTCATCCAAATCACGCTGTGGAATGGCCGCCCATGTTCGTTGCAACAACAAAAAAAGGTCTTCTTGCGACTGGATACCCTCCATATTCGGCAGAGCTCTTCTCTGTAGCATATCCCATGCATGCTCAATCGGGTTCAAGTCTGGCGACTGAGCAGGCCAGGGCAGGACATTGATGTTAGCTGCGGCGAGAGTCTGTCTTACAACTCTTGCGGTGTGCGGTCGTGCATTATCATGCATTAACTGAAATAAGGGACCGATTTGCACTTGTAGAGGAACGATGACGTCTGATACAATCGTCTCAGCATAAATTTGAGCGTTGAGGTTGCCTCTGATCCAAATCAACTCAGTTCTTCCGCCGATCCAAATACCCGCCCATACCATGATGGTTCCACCACTATAAGGATGGACTTCCTGGCAGGATTTTAATCGCTGTTGGCGTCCAGGGGTTCTCCAGTGTCGTATACGTCTTGTATCCGGTCTCATACCAAAACGAGACTCATCAGAAAAGCACACGAAACGCCATTGTTCTTCTGCATGGTATGGGCGGGTATTTGGATCGGCGGAAGAACTGAGTTGATTTGGATCAGAGGCAACCTCAACGCTCAAATTTATGCTGAGACGATTGTATCAGACGTCATCGTTCCTCTACAAGTGCAAATCGGTCCCTTATTTCAGTTAATGCATGATAATGCACGACCGCACACCGCAAGAGTTGTAAGACAGACTCTCGCCGCAGCTAACATCAATGTCCTGCCCTGACCTGCTCAGTCGCCAGACTTGAACCCGATTGAGCATGCATGGGATATGCTACAGAGAAGAGCTCTGCCGAATATGGAGGGTATCCAGTCGCAAGAAGACCTTTTTTTGTTGTTGCAACGAACATGGGCGGCCATTCTACAGCGTGATTTGGATGAACTCATTTTGAGTATGCCAAACCGATGTTCTTGTGTTGTTAGTGTTCGCGGTAGAAACACGGATTATTAATTGTTTAAGTTACCCAATAAAATTTTAAAGAAAACTGTTATTTCAGTCTTTTTTTCGAACTTTAATGTTAGTGGTTCAAATGTCAAAAATCCCTTTATTAGGAAAATGGCAAATTTCTTTATTAATGCAAAGGTGACTTGGTTTATCGTTACTGTGACAAACGAAAACACTTTATTTGATGAATCCTTAAAGAAAATTTTAATTAATATCAATCAGGAGAAACGTTATTGCAAAAATATATGTTGATCCCTAGACACTTTTGATGTGTGTACTTTTGTATGACAAAACTGTCAAAACCTTTACTAAGAGATGGAAGGTCTCTGAGTGCGGCAGTAAGTACTTCTTACTATTTAATTCAAAAAATTGTCCTGTTATTCCAAATTATAAAATTTTAATGGTGTGACCTATTTACCAACGCCGATTTAAAAAAAAAATTGAGTTTATTAGTTATATTTTCCTTGAAACTTCAATTAGGTCTTATATAAGGTACATACCTTGTCACCTTCAGCGACTTTGGCGATGATGGATCCATCATGAGGAGTATAAGCGTCGAAGGTCTTGCCGCTCTTCGCGTCTACCCACTCGTTGTCAATGAACAACTGTAATTTAAATTATAATTTATACTAGTTAATTAAACTTAAATATTAGACGCTGATATTTTTTTTCAATTGTAGGAGATAATAAAAAACAAACTTGAAATTTGTTTGAATAGATGAGAAAAGATTTTGATTAAACTTTACATGAATAATTACTGGAGAAAATCAATCAAAAATTAATAAGACAGTGTAATTACCTACTAATTATTTAGAAAATACAACACCAATTTAAAAAAAAAATATCACCAATTGTGAAAATTACAAACCTTAGTGTATTTAATTTCTGGTGCCATTTTATTTATTTTTATTGTTCTCCAAAAAATAAAATACAAAACTAAATACAGTTAATGAATACAGTCACAGCACTCGCAGCACGTCTATCACATTCACGCGACGATTCGGAATTAAGCCGGTAGTCTGACCAAAACACGCTTTTATTTAATTATAACAATATTCGACGAGTCACGGTGATTATCCAGTTCGTAACAACATAAACATTGGCATTGATTGTTTATCTTATTTTTTTCAACTTCGTATTTTATGGAACTGAGAAGTAATTTCAACTTACCTTCTTTCAAACTGACATTATTTACTTATGATTTTTTTTCATCAATTACTATGACATACAGGTTACCAATCAGTCTAAATAAAACTAAACTTAAGAATACTTATATACATATTTTTAAATTTCAATTATAGTGGTGTAAGGTGGCAAAGTTAAAAATCAATAAAAGGAAAGGTTTCCGTCAATTCACTTTAAAGCGCGGAACCCTAATTTTTTATCCAACATGATCATTGCATAATATTTGTTACCGTTTACGAAATGTTATGCAATTTCATAATATCAAGTATCATAAACATGTATATTTATTTACGTTTAATTTTATTTTTAACATTTTATTTGTAAATATATTTGACTACTTAATTTAAGTATTGACTCATCATACAGGCTGGTGCCGACAATACGACAATAAATAAAACCACTGGTAGTTCTAGTTCATAGGAACATTTTTAAACTATCAAATAAATCCTAACACCGTCGTCGTGGTGCCGACGATACGACAATAAACTACCTAAATGTCTTTGCCAAATTCGTTTGTTACATTTTATTTTCACACGTTAAACGGTGCAAATTATTCCTAAGGTAAGTAAACCAATATTTGTTTGTAAATTGTAATGTATTTCGTTTACAGTTTTATGCTACTTAGTTTTATAGATTTTTTTCCAATTTTTTTATTTTGTTGTTAAGATTTATTTTATAGTTTAATAATGTTCCTATGAACTAGAACTACCAGTGGTTTCATTTATTGTCGTATTGTCGGCACCAGCCTGTATGTAATTAATGTAGTATATTTTTAAATAAAAGTTCAAGTGGAAACAACGACGGGTTCCAATTATGTATACTGTTATGGAAAAAGTCGACGAAATTAATTTTATTATTGCCCCGTATAAGTACTTGTCAGATAACTACACGGGGCGGGGTGTAATTATTTTGTTAAATACATTACTTTTGAAAAAACCACCAACATAAATGATAATATATAGTACCATAATTGTTAATTTGTAAATATGTAATGTTACGTAGATCGTAGGATTTGATTTTTGTTCTTTTTTAAAAAGTCGACGCATGTCAAAAGAGGCATCTCCTTTGAGGTGACATACTTTTAAAGTGACGTTCGATCAATTTTTCTCCAATAATTTAATTTACCACGTTTAACTCTTTTCTATATTAACTTCATCGCTTATGTTTGTCCATTGCTCCTCTAATATATTGTGCATAACATAAGTAACAATTAAGTTAGGATTAGGTAATTAAAGCGCATTTATCGCATTGCGGTTACCCTGTAATGGTAGATGTAAGTTGTCAAATAAATAAATAACAATAAACATCCATCTTATCTGTATTACAAGAAACTTTCATTTATATTCCTTTACGACCCGCACTAACTAAAAGTTGATTCATGATAAAGTTGTAAATTATATTTAAATTAAATAGTATTTATTTTCTACGAATTTCAATCAGGTAGTGGTCGCCAGAATAAATAAGTTTTTATCGCTTTCATGAGGATTATGAATATGGCTTGGGTAAGGGTATTCCCTCATAATCCATATAGGTACATACAATTATATTTTTAAAGATGTTATTTTTAATGGGTAAACTTAATTGGTATTATTTTCTTACAGTAGGAACTGTTGTCCAGAAAATCATCCACAAATAATGCAGAAAACTCCCTTTGTTTCAGTGTGGGATACAATTAAACAGTCACCGATGTACACTGGAACAAGAATAATAAATTAGGGAAGGTACAGGTGGCAGTATATATATTTCTTTGCCGCAAAATATATATTTTTTCATACATTTTTAGATTGCGCTGAAGGTAAACATGATTCTATTAAGGTTTTATCTGACGTTATATATACATATTTTTAAGGCACCTTTGTGGAAGATAAATAAAAATGTTTTTATTATTATTATTGTTTATTATTATTCCCTTTATTCATTTCTAAACAAACTTTATACATTTTTAAATATTTCTTATAAAAAAAATAAAACAAACATTTAAAAATATAAAAAATTGTAGCCCACCGGTATCGGGAACAGGGTCCAAGCTACCGGCGGTCAGGGCTCCAAAGAAAGGAACCTCCTAACGATACGAGCCGTGTCCAGGAGTACCGCTTTCTGCATCAAGCCCTTGATCCAGCCGTCTAACGAGAGCCTCCTCAGGTGTTGGTCGAGGCTCTTGGCAATTAAGCCATTGGCTGTAACGACTATCGGCACAATGATCGCTGAGTCCACATCCCACATGTCGACAACCTCGCGAGCCAAGTCAAGATATTTGATTTGCTTATCTTTCTCGGCTTTCACGAGGTTCTCGTCATGCGGGACGGTTATGTCAACAATCATTGCGCGCCGCTCTGATCGATCCACCACCACTATATCAGGCTTATTAGCTATAATAGTCCTGTCAGTGATGATGGATTGATCCCAGTACAGTGTGATACTGCCATTTTCGAGAACTGGGTCGGGCACATACCTGTAGTACGGCACTTCCGATTCCACAAGGTTGTATTTTAGAGCAAGTTGCTGATGGATAATCCTGGCTACAAGGTTGTGTCTATGCAAGTATTCTCCGTTAGCCAGACGAGAACACCCGGAGATAATGTGACGGATTGATTCGCCCGGACGGTGGCATGCCCGACATATGTCAACCGTACCGTCCTTCACAATAAATCTCCGGTAGTTATTCGTCATCATAACATCATCCATAATTGCACAGACAAAACCTTCGGTTTCTCCGAAGAGTTCCCCTGAACGTAGCCAGGCTACGGACGCCAAGAAGTCTACATCAGGCCCGTGTAGGGCCCGGAAAAAGCGTCCGTGAAGCTCTTTACTCTGCCATACCTCCATGCGTTCATTAGTGTCAAGCACTACAGGTTTGCGCCAGTTCTCTTTAGCCAAGGAGAGCGGGGTAAGGCCCTTGTCCACCGCGACAACATCCCGATGCATCCCCATGTCGGCTTCCAGGAAATATTCCCTGAGACTGCATATCTCACGATTGTGGAGAGTCTTAGTATTTAAAAAACCTCGACCTCCACACTTCCGTGGGATATACAGTCTCATAACCGAAGAACGTGGGTGATGCATTCGATATGTCGTCAACAATGTACGGACCCGCCTATCCAGGGCGTCTAGCTCTGTTTGAGTCCATTTGAGTATGCCGAAAGAGTACATCAAAACCGGCATGACCCAACCGTTGAAGGCACGCACCTTATTTCCGCCTGATAAAAGACTATTAAATACTTTTCTCAGGCGGCCAAAGAAACGCTCCCTCAACGATTGTTTCATGTCAGCAACATTGATTGTTATTATTAGAATAGATTAGAGTTGTGTAATTTGAACGTTAATCGCAGGAACGACTGATTACGGGATATGGTGAAGCAGAAGAAGATAACATAATTGAGACTAATGCAACTGATTCCCTACCAACTGTATACATTATGGTACGCAATAAAGAATTGAGAATTAAGAGTCTATGAAAAAGTTTGCCAAAGGGTAATGAAATGCAGCATTCCGGGTGTTAAAAGACAAAACATAGCTCGAAATACCAACCTTGCCTAGACGGAGTCGACTTTCAATTGTTTTCTTTATACCTATTTATACTCAGTTTTAAACCGAATAAAGTAGTTTAACGCTATTTATCGTATAAAGAAATATTTCTGCCTCGGGCTACAGACAACAAATGGCGCTAAGTTAGAGGATTTATTACAGCACCGCCTTTAGACGTTTTATAGCAAATATGTGCTCAAATGTGTTTTCATGATCATCATTCTTGCGAAGGTTTCCGAGTTGGATTTAAATATATATATATATATATATGTAATGCCACAGGCAAACGCTATTTTATAATTAAATTACATGTTCAGTACCCACCTCCGGTTTGGTCAGTATACTTAATATAGTTGCTGTGGTTTTACTCGTTATGCGGGCACGAGCATTATGAGTTCCTGAACACACTTCTGGCGTCATTGAGGTTTTAAAATGCAGCATTTGTTGTAGGTAGCCTAGCCTTTTCCCAATTATGTTGGGGTCGGCTTCCAGTCTAACCGGATCCAGCTGAATACCAGTATTTTACATGCAGGGACTGCCTATCTTACCTCCACAACCCAGTTAATACTGGGTTATACGATATCCTTCACGTACCTAATTGTTGTCTCCCTTTCAGATTTAACAAAAAATAACAACGGTTGGTTCACAGACGTTGATTTCCGTCTCATCGGTTGGGGCCCGGACCAAAAGTATATAAACAGGCAAATCTGTTGGGTAGGTATTATTGCCGAAAATCCATCTGAGAATATAAAACCTGAATTTAGATCAAGGAGATGACATGCCATTGACCGATAAATTATCTTTCTGTCCCCAAATAGGTTATCCTCGAATCCTCGATCACTCTAACAACAGGGTTTTGGGACGACTTGTACAATGAAAGACATTAACATCGGTCGAGTTCGGAATGGTCAGTCCTTTAGCTATCATTCAAAAAAAATTCTCTGATTGAAATGTCCGCGGTTTTATTGACGATTCCGAACACTGACCATTTTGTAACATTATTATGTGAAGTCTTTAAGGCATTAACTATTTAAGATACTTAAATTGAGTAATAGTGTTTATTGTCCGGTCAAATAAGCCAAAAAAATAGTGTGACGCTACAAAAAATCTCATAGAGCTAAATATTTGGTATGAGTGTTCGGAACACCATTATAAATTAATACTGAAAAGTCCCCATCGAAGGGCACTTGTTCACCACTGCGATCATTTTTTTAGTTCTAGCTAGACCATACCTGGGAACCTCCTAGTTACGGAGATATTGGGGGTCAAAGTTCCAAATTTTTCACAGCTGTTTTTGTAAATACTAGTTTTTCAGGATATAACTTTACTTAAATTACCTCCATGACCTACTACCAAAGCATCCACTAGCACAATGTCTTAAGAGTGCTACATTGAGTTTTACTGTGATTTTTAAATGTGATTTTTGACCCAACAAAAAAAGTCGTTTCCCAGCAAAAATTTTTGCGTAGGGTTATTTAGTTTGATGTACAGAATGCTTGGTTGACGGCTGTGTGATGGGTTGATTAACACCCTGTATACTTATATTATAAAGCTGAAGAGTTTCTTTGTTTGATTGCAATAAACTCAAGAACTACTAGTTGGAAATGAACAATTATTTTTGTGTGGATAGTCTATTAATCGAGGAAGGTTTTAAGTTATATAACATCACGCTACAACCAATAGGAGCGGAGCATAAATGAAAAATGTTACAAAAACGGGAAAAGATATTCCTTTTTGAGAGCTTCCGTTGCGTGCGCTGCGAAAACGGTTTAAGTTACGCTAATATGTATGAAGGAATAAATTGTTCCTATTTAAAAGTTGAAAAAAAAAAGTCCGCGACGGATATGTCTATCTTTTAAAATCTTCCCAGGATTATCACGCTACTTGCTAAAAGGTGAGCAACTGCGCATTATTGCGTTACTAGCTGTTCCCGGCATGCGTTGCAATGCCCTTTTTCCTACCTACTACCTGCCTGTGTACCAACTACCTACCTACCTACTGCCTCCTACCCTACCTACCTACTACCCTACCTACCTACCTACTACCCTACCTACCTACATACTACCCTACCTACCTACCTACTACCCGACCTACCTACTACCCTACCTACTACTCTACCGACTACCCTACCTACTACTCTACCGACTACCCTACCTACTACTCTACCGACTACCCTACCTACTACTCTACCTACTACTCTACCTACTACCCTGCCTACCTACCTACCACTTTCTCACCTTTTAAACCTTCCCTGGACTTCCACGAATAATTCAACACTATAATTAGCCAAATCGGTCCAGCCGTTCTCGAGTTTTAGCGAGACTAACGAACAGCTATTCATTTTTATATAATATAGCTGTACCCCGCGTGCGTTGCAATGCCCTTTTACCTGCCTATGTACCAACTACCTACCACCTACCTATTACCTACCTACCTACATACTACTAATTTCTCACCTTCTCTGGACTGCCACAAATGTTTCAAAACCAAAATTAGACAAATCGGTCTAGACGTTCTCTAGTTTTAGCGCGACTAACTAACAGCAATTAATTTTTATATTATACGCAAACACCATTTGAAAAATCGTTTTTCTATTAGGAAAGAAACAGTAATTATTTGTGATTATTGTGATAATGTCGTATGGTCTGTTTGAAGTTGTCATTTGTTGACTGAACAACTGAACGTCACTCAATTGTTTTGCCTTCCCGGAACCTCTCCACTAACACTTGAACTTTATAGTACGGTATTAAAGCTCAAATTGATTTGACGTTTTAGTTAGAAAACGTTTGTATGGGAAAAAGAAAAGGGCTGTTTTTAGGGCTTTTCCGGCCATTATTCGAATTTTTCTCGCCGTAAAAACCATCCTTGAACTTCAACGAACATTTAAAAAAAAAATCAGCCAAATCGGTCAAGCCGTTTTCATGCTATGTCGTGACAACGGAAAACGGGTTTCATTTTTATATAATAGAAGAAGAAGAAGATGTTAGAAAATGAAATGTCAAATAATTGTTTGACATTTCATTCATGACCAGCATTAGAACGACTATTTGAATCAAGTGTCATCAGTTGTAAGTATACAACGGTAGTGGGTTTGTGACTACTCTCTAAGCTATTTATTGGTCGCAAATTCTAACCCCAGTGCTGGTTTCACTTTTTGTGATTTTTTCTAATATTTCTATTTGCACTGAGATTTCAGTTTTTTTTTGTATTGAAATTCTTTGCATTTTTTTTTCTAATTTTGTTCTTTAAATATTTCTCAAATAATTAATCATGCATATTATTATGTAAATAAACGGCGTTTCTGTACATTAAAGATATTAGAAAAAAAGTAGGGACGTTAAGTTTGTTAAATATAGAATCACCTGTAACTTATAAAGCTAATATTAGATTGAATCCACCAATATTGTCCGTAAGTAAAAAGACTGATATACGTATATTACAGTAGATAAATGCAGCGACATCTATTGAACAAAATCGGTATCTATCTACTAATTAATAAATGTAAAAAAAAGCAAAAGGTAGGTTGTCTAAATTAGTCTAAGACGTTGTTTTCAAAATCCACCTAGCCTTTACCCTAAAGAGAGTGTATTTGATCGCTTTCTATGAATTATATTTTAGCAATTTCTTTTCGTACGCGATAGATGGCGATAGTTCATTTCACGCCATTTTCTGGATCCTGGTGTTACGATCTTTCGGGAAAGAATGACCAAGCAAATTGCCTATAACCTTTTGTAGTTTATAAGCCAAAAGGTAGTTGTAGGAAAAAGTTGTACAACAGAACAGTGTCAAATATTTGTATTCTACGGTGATGATAATGCGATGAGACAAATCCTGTTGTTGGACGCACCCGGAACAGTTGGAAACACAGTTATCTTGGCTCGAATAAGGAACCAAAATAAATTACTCTTGCTGTACTCCTCAGGAATAGCAACATCATTATTGCCTGGAGAAAAAACCGCACACACAATGCTTAAAATTATTCAGATTTTGGGCTATCTATACTAATAGAGATATGAGAGATGGAGCAATTACAACAAGATACAATACAATTAGTCAGACAAGCAGTCGCTTCATGTAAATACTGATATTCAGCTGCATCCGACTGGAAGCTGACCCCAACATAGTTAAGAACAAGGCTAGGCTGATGAAGATGACTATCAATACTAATACTCACTATATTTTCACAATAATTTTCTTTCACTGTTATACTTTTTTACCCATTGATAGATTAGGATAGGACATAGAATAATTTTAGGTATACCTTTAAGTTGGATATATTTTTATGATAGCGCAATACCATTCACTCACTGACTAATCACGAAATCTCTGTAACTATTAAACTGAGAAACTTGAATTTTGATAATGGGCACGTGATTCATTGTGACATTATCTTCATAGAACGGATATTATTCGTAGTCGATTACTTGACATGTGAGCCAATTATGTCATGATGTGTGAGCTACTGCAGATAGCTGATTGGATTTTATAACCAACTATAGGAGTGCTCCGAGGTTTCGGCCGCTGTTTCTATTTCAGCTCGGATCCAGGTTGTTAGCGTGATAAATTTTATCCAAGTAATGGGCTATCAATTAAAAAAAAATGTTTCTAATGAGACTGGTAGTTCTATAAATACGCTCTCCTTATTTGGTCATTATAGCGGTGTGTGTAATCAATCAAATTGGATGGAGTTTAGGTCATTATTTAGTACATACTACAATTAAAATGTCGGCGATAGTGGCCAATTGAATATAGTGTTAACATACGGTTCTATGATACGGACAATGGGTATTTTATGTGGGAGCTCTCACTGGATAAAGTGCATAATTATGTATTCACACTGTACTGCACACTGATAAGATTGCAATCGCGTTATATCAATAAGCTCAAACAAGGCGCCATTTGAAATAAAAACGAGACAGGCATTTTAAAACGATTTTTTTCGATGTTATCAATATTTCTTGTGAAAAACATTCACAAAAACAGACAAACAATTTAGTGTTCGAAAAGTTTTGTCGGGACCCTTGTGATATGGAAGGGTTGTAGGTACCCTTAAACATTGAGTTGACTGTGAATCAAATCGAAAGGGGTGGCAGACGGGTCATCCCTTTGTTCGCTTTCTACGTTTACTAATAGTAAATACGGTCCATTCAGTATGAATATGTGACATATGAATTTATTGTAATTCTAGAATTAAATTATGATATATCATAGAATTGATGAGTTTTGGAAGCGAGCATGCGCTCCCGATTCGAAGCTCTATGTTCGTTTCTTCTCATAGAGATCGCATCCACGGACCGTAGCGCGCGTTCCCACCGCCTTTCACCTGAAAACTAGCAACTTCAAAGTTAAACGTGTGAATATTTAAATTAGCTTTCACCCCTAAGAGTAGTAAATATTTGTTAAAATTTGTTCGAGGACTTTTTAAGTTTATGCGATAAAGTGAAGTGAAGTGAAGTTAAGTTTTGTTTTAATTGTAGAAGTGTTAAGTGAAATACATAAGTGAAAAATTAGCAGCTGACAAACAGGCTCAAAACTTTTTTGGATGTTTTGAAAACTGTGGGTTTTGGTGAGTGTAAAATATTAATGATTTAAGTATAAACTCTTTTATTCTTGGAAATCTTTTTGTATTGAATTAAGGTGATTTAATTGACAAAGGGATGTGAGAAAACTGCACGTAATATTATTCATTCAGTTATTCTTCCTACTCATCGGCTGGTAAAAGTTTCTTCCGAAACAAACAATACTTTTTGTTAGATGTACGCCAGTTCTTACATAGAATATTGTTTAGAATGGTCGTTTTATTCAGTTTCTACTAAATAATATTAATATTCTGAGATTACTGTTAATTCTGATGGATGATGTGGCTAAAATGGAGGTAGCTGCTGAGATGACGAGTAATAAAGAAGTATGGAAATAAATTGGATAAAGGCAGGAGAATGACGGTGATGACTGTTAATTAACTAGTTTGCTAAATATTTTAGGATTAAAGGTCAAAGCTTAGGCATTATAGGTTTGGTTAAATAGACAATTTTTATATCTACAAGCCGATCAAATTTCGGTTTTCGTCCATTGTGATAATTTATTAGGTATACTAGAACAAAAGGCCTATCTAACGAATTTTTGGTTAATTCTAGTATGGGTGATCAAATTAAACTAATCGAAGGTCGAAACGTTTCACTAATCAGACAATAAGTCAATGTTGGGAGTGTCTGTTTATATGAAACTCTTTGTCGGCCGCGAATTCGCTTACATACGAACTTCATCCTTCGTTAGATCTGTATTCAATAATGGGTGTAATCGAAAGGTGTTAGTTCTCCATTGCGATAGTTTTTTTTGTTCTATGATATGATTTTGGGGGTCAAAGTTCCAACTTTTTCAAAAGTATCTTTATTAAGTACAATATCAACTACTACTACTAAAACTACTACAACAACTATTCAATGCGTACAACAGCGCAATGATTTGAGTGCATTACGTGGAATTCTACCGTAAAATGTTACTTACAACAAAAAAAAAACGACGTTTCCCAAGGATATTTTTTTCTTAAAGATACTAGTTTGAAATACATATCTAATACTTGGATGACGGCTTCGTGTAACAGCTTTTTTTTTTTTTTTGGGGGGTGGGAAATCATCAAATAACCCCTCCCGCTCTTGGGCAGAGCGAAAGGGAGTGCCAGACTTCTACTGACTAAAAACCACCCATGTTCCTTCTTAGCTCTTCATGTCGAGGCCGTGGTATCTCTTGCGAACAACCCGCAGCCCCGACGGGCAAGAGTTAACACCTTGTATAAGAAAGAAGGTTTTTCTCAAAATACCCAGATTTATCATCATTTTAATCGGGCTGTGCGTGTGTAGATAAAGATTTGGATTAAAAATAATTTGACGAGGTTTTTAATTGAAAAATGCTTTTATAGTGTGCATGAATTTTTGGAATATAAATTGTAAGTTATATTAATTGGACGGTCATTTTAAATAATTATTGTATCGTTTATCAGTGTGTGGCGAATGTCTTCCATGATTGGCATTGTTATTATTGACATTTATGCTTATTATTTTGACATTTTTTAATACTATAATACAATTTTATGGGATTCGCTGTTTAATACCGGCATGATCATGATCAATAACTAATTCAAGTAAAATAAATAGTGTTCATGAGTTTTTAGGTTATAAACTGCAAATTTTGGAAATTGTACGGACATTTAAAATTATATTTGTTATATTATTGTATGGTAAATCCCTCCATTTTTTTTTTAATGATTTTTATTGACATGATTATTACTCTTATTATTTTGACATTTATACATTTTTTTAATGGGATTGTCGGCTCAATGACTGCATGATTGTGATTCATAATTAATTTAAATTTATTAAAAGTTTGTAGCTTTTATATTTGCACGCCGAAATTAAAGGCAGAATAAGAGAATAATTCATATATTTTACCAACTTTCTGTACCTTATTTACGCAAATAAATGATTTTGATTTTGATTTTTGAGTATTGGTCACAGTTAATAAGTAAATCAGCTTCGTTCGTAGCACGGTTGGCCCCAGTGGTTACGGCTAATTAAAGTAAGTTTTTCGTTAATGAGTTCGAACTTAAGTAGCCATTTTACTTTATGTTTATTTATTTCATCAACAATGCTCTTAATAAAATGTGTGAAAACGTAGTAAAGAGCATACCGTAGAACCAAAAAATCGGTTCAAGGATATACCACACACCGCACTGGATCTGCGTGGTAATTAACGGATCATTCTTCGAAATAGAGAGAAGGCTTTTGTCACAGCATTGGAAACGTTTTCCTTAAACGGTAGAGAAGAAACACAGATTGGTAGTAGAAATAGATTATGCAATAAGCCAATGACTTGGCACGTGACAATGGCAGAAAAACCGGACGGCATGTCTTTGTTTCCTTGGAATATGGGGTAGGCCTATAGTGTGGGACGCGCCGATCGGCGGCGGCGACCTCTCGCGTCCGGCTCTGTTGGAAACCATGGAGGAATCGAGGGGGAATGGGACGCCGTCGCCTCCTTCTGGGAAGCAGTGATGCTAGCGAAGGAGGTGGCGGAACGTGATAGGGAGAGAACCTCTCGTCCCAGCCGCCGCGGGAGACGCTCCGGGTGTCGGGGGCCATGTGATGGCTTCCGGCCACCGTAGACGCGGGATTGGTGGACGGTGAGTAAGGCTAGCTTGCCGTCCGTCCGTCTTATGACGACGACAGGCCGTGTCGACGGCGCGTTCATGTTCCACGGGCGCCTCAAAGAGATGTCAGCAACATGGAATGGCCGACGCCCGTCGAAGCTGCGGGTTGTTTGAAAGAGATACCGCGGGCTCGACACAAATGGCTAAGAAGGAACATGGGTGGTTTTTAGTCAGTAGAAGTCTGACACTCCTTTTCGCTCTGCCCGGAGCCGGAGGGGTTATTTGATGATATCTCACACCCCAAAAAAAAAAAGTTCTATGACATTTTTGTCATCTTCAATCGATAAGAAAAATATTAAAAATACTGAAATAGCAAACTCATCCCACGTTTCCAAATAAGTGAGACCAGTTGACTAAAGAGTCTGTTTTAGACGTACCTATTGATCAGAAACGTAGGTACGTATTGATTTTAATCAAGAAGATATTCAATAAAAGTGATGTTGTGGAGCGAGCTTGTCATACCAATTTAAAATCTTTGAAGCTTCAATTTAAATTTATAAGGCTTAATAATTATGCCTTCGACGACAGGCTTGTCTGCAACGCTGTTTGTCAACAAGGCTCATTTACTTACGAGCAAATCTTTTACAGTAAGCCGTTTTTACTTCTTCTTGTTAAGGTCTCTTTTTACTTTGGAGTAGGTAGAAAAAACAGTTTCAGCAGGGACAAATTAACCTAATTAGAGAGATTTTTTTTTAGAAATTGACATATTTGCAACACAAGAATTCGCTCAGGATTTTCCAACTGAATTCTGTTGTTGCAATGAAAATGTGGTCGCACTGTAGCACAAGAGCAATTCTATCGTAACATGGGAGAAATATTGAAACACGGAAATATTCGTAACATGCTATAGGTACATCTCCACTGTCTGTTTTATTCATAGCTAGCTGTTCCCAGCATGCGTTGCAATGCCATTTTTTGTACTACATACCTACTACGTTGTATATTATTGACATTATGACGTATGGTCTGTTTGAAGTTGACACACTAACGTCACTGAATTGTTTTGCCTTCGCGGAACCTCTCCGCTAACACTTGAACTTTATACAATAGCAATAAAGCTCAAATTGACTTTACGTTTTAGTTAGAAAACGTTTGTATGGGAAAAAGAAAAGGGCTGTTTTTAGGGTTTTTCCGGCCATTATTCGATTTTTTCTCGTAAAAACCATCCTTGAATTTCAACGAACATTAAAAAAAAAGAATTGGCCAAATTGGTCCAGGCGTTGTTAAGTTATGCGCTTACCAACACATTGAGCGATTCATTTTTATATTATAGATTCAGTCTTTCATGTAGCAGTAGTTGAGGAGCTCGTGGCTATATAATAATACCAGCCGCTCAGATTGCTTTTTAGGTTAAACCACGCTTGCCTAGGTTGGTCCGTGGAAGGGTGACCCCACCACATAAAATATAACGTGCTTTTACACGTTAAACCGTTGGTCCCGGCTGTCATTTCGCATTCGATACAGTGGCCTGAAAGTCTGATAACTAGGCGTATCGTGTGTGTGCAGCGACTTACGAACAGTAATTCGTGGGTGCGAACCCAAGCAGCGGTGGCCTAGTTGTGGCGGCCCCGACTTACGAACAGTAATTCGTGGGTTCGTACCCAAGCAAGCGCATAAGGCTGCCTGTCCACAGAAGCGGAGCGAGGCTGCGGAGCGGAGAAACGGTTAAATATTAACCAATAGGATTGCATACTGGGGCCGGAGCGAAGATTTTATGCAGTCTAATTGGTTAATTTTACTCCGTTTCTCCGCTCCGCAGCCTCGCTCCGCTTCTGTGGACAGGCAGCCTTACTCTGTGTAATTTATATCAACACCGCTGCTCTCACAACGGTGAAGGAAAACATCGTGAGGAAACTGGCATGTCTTCGAAATAAAAAATTTGAAGACATGTGACATCTACCAACCCGCTCTGGCTCACGTGGTGGATTATAGACCATGCCTCTCCTAGATAGGAGAGCTAAGTCCCTGCAGTGGTAACATTATAGGCTGATGATGATGATCGTGTGTATCGTAGGTATTACCCAGCACCGACTGGGTTGAGGAGTTCAGATAGGCAGTCAATCGACAAAAGTTCAAAAATGCCTACTTGAAATATTTTTTTAGATTTTGAGTCGCCATGTTAAATACTCGGACAAGCTGCACCGAGTAGGTACGACTGGAGGCAGACCCCAACTGAGTTGGGAAGAGGCAACGCGGATGATGAGTCTTTTATTTAGCAAACTGAGCCATTTGCATAAAATAATAAAGATGGAATGTAATTAACTTATATTTCCAATTCGTCACGTTCGATATGGTACGTCAATGTTATAACTTGTGCCAGAAGTTTGCCAGCATTAAGAGTGGTAAGGAAATCTATCGCTTACCTTTACGTAATTAAGTACTTTACGTACGTGCATAACCATAAATACAAACACTTTGACATATAGGGTGTTTGTAAACGGATTCCTCAATTACAAATAGGATGGGATACTCTTGGTCCGGGTTTATTCCTTATTTTCCTTAGACATACGAAGCTGCAGTAACCGTTGGTTGTAGGTAAATATTTCATTTGAAGAGAAAATGAATCGCTTTGCAAACGAAACCAGGAAAGAGACTTGGAATGTTAATCTATGGAAATATATAAAATTGAAGTGTCTGTTTGTAATTTCAAAATAACAGCTTTTTACTGAATGCTTATTAAAGTATATACGGTACTTATAAAGTTATAACAAATAACTTTATCTTCGAAACGAGTGGGCTGATTTCGACGGGACCTTTAGTGGTGTGGTTTTAGCTGATGTTACAAGTAGTAACTGAGGCTACTTTTATTTTAAATCAAGAATTAGGCTCCGTGCATAAAAATAAAAACCTCTGAAATTGATATAATCCGTGAATCGGAAAGTGTTATCAATTTTATTAGAGGTTTAGCGGGAAGGTATAATTTCACGAGGTCGTTGGTCGCGGGCAACAGCTTAGTACTGTATATAAAACCAATATGATATCGAATTTATACGCTGACAAACAGGGAGAACGACCGTATTTTGCGAGTTGTTCGAAACTGCGGGTTATTTGAGAGAGATACCGCGGCCTCGACTCAAAGGGCTAAGAAGTAACATGGGTGGTTTTTAGTTAGTAGAAGTCTGACACTCCCTTCCGCTCTGCCCAGAGCGGGAGGAGTCACTTCATGATTTCCCACCCCCAAAAAAAGGGGGCAATGTATTGGGCTATAAAACCACAGCACCGTGCTCTCTTTGTATTTTATAGTTCAGAAGCAATATATCTCGACACTCTCCAAAAAAGTCCGTAAGTTTATTTATATCCCTACGAGCCAGTGCCCCGAAAGACATAACGTAATGTCATAGAATAAAATTCTATGACCACGCCTTCGAGGTTTTAGTAAAACTGACACGTTGTTCCGATTTGTTTTTGAAGCAGGGTTGCCGAAAATTCTCACGAAAATAATAAACAAGTTTATTTTTTTTAATTGTTCATGGAAATTGCCAATATTGCTGATCATGTTGGGTATACTTCTGTTTTACCCTTCGGGGAACTACAGGTTGATGTTATGGTATGAATTGCCAATAAGGTAGAGACAGTTCCTTTGTATTGTTGAGAAGACTTCGACAGGCGAAATAATGAACGTTTTCATTTTCACAGTCAATCAGTAATCATTTAATCACCATCATCATTCATCATCATTCATCATTTTTTGATGTCATCATGATTATTTAATTAAATTCACTAAGATACGTTATGAAGGCGTCACCACTACAATAAATGAAGATGAGTTATGACTCAACATTTTAGTTAATTAATTAACTAAACTGGTAAGAACATCCCTAGTGATTAACAGACTTAACAAAATATCAAATAACCTAGTGACACTACAGGTTCATAACCTTACTGTCATCACGTACCTACTCTAAAGATAACTCCCGAAAAAAGCGCAGCGCACGCTTCCTTGGCAACAAATATTACTTTATGGGATATTATAAATTGCATATCAAATAAATAATCGCCTATCAATACATACTCATCATTTATATTCTTTTTTACATCAAATAACTTACTTCACTACAAATAAACTAAATGTTTAACAAAACTCAAACTGCAGATAATTCGAAATTATACATCAATATGACATTACTATTTTCCTCATAATGCAATACTGTTAAATTTATTTTTGTACAAAAATACTACATACATAGCATAAATACTGACTGCACAGCAAATTTTCCATATTTCATAGCAAAATAACTATCCCAGTCGCATATTAACCAGTAAGTACAACAAAACCTGTTCATCATATTTGTCTTAATTTTCAAGAAGCCATGCTCGGCAAATTTAATGATTATTTCTAAAAGCAGAACAAATTAACTGAAAAAGGTTCGCGGTTTCGCGCGCTTTTTCGTCACTAATGGGCGGCATGGGCACCGGGCCGTAGGCCGACGAAGGAGGCCGGCGGAGGCTCTGCACTTCGGGGACAGAAGATATTAGTGTTATTTAATATGCGAGCGAAGCGAGCGCGCGTCACTTCGCCGTTGTCGGGTAAAAAATAACCACCATGCTGAGTTATATTTAGAGTGGCTCAGATAGAACTTAACTAGTGGCTAAGATAGGAATACTTAGATGCTCGTTAATTGTGGCTTACTTAGTAATTTAGAAGGCAATGTAGATTTTTAGAGGCGAAAAATGCTATTAAAAAAAAGCCGGTTTAATTAGCACCCAATTTTTTTTTTTTTTTTGCTGATCTCATTATGTGGTAATTAATAAATAATAAGAAGACTGTGACTAATAAAATGCTGTTTTATTTAGAAAAACTGCTGTAAATAATATAAAAATAGAAGCTATATTTAAAAGAAAAAGAGTTAACATGTATAATGTGCATTAAGATTATTAACTGTGTATTGATGAAAAGGCTTTTCCTTTAGGAAAAATCGCTGTATGCTGCGAAAATAAATTGTAGTGTGTTTAGTGATATTTTGAGTTGAATATTTTGCTGTGCAATCAGTAATTTTGATGGGAATTCGGAATCTTATTGCATAGAAAAAGGATATTTTTTGATTTGCGTTTAAATACTACCCTTACCTTTTTAATACACTCGAAAACTGACTCTCATCGCTCTACTATTAGGTTCAACATGCAACGTGTCTCATGGATTTTTTCTTTTTACACGACTGCCCCAAAAAAAAGAGTTTGTATGTTTTTAGCGTTCATGTAGGTATGTATGTATGTATGTTTGTTTGTTTGTGAGTTTCTTTATTCCACCATAACTTCTAAACGCCTGAACTGATTTTGATGTATATCGTTAGACAATAATGGTCATGGTTTAGAAATAAAAAAAAACTTTTAATTTGTTTTCATTGAAATTTCAATGAAAAATATAATTATCGTCTAGAACTTGTTAAGTAGGTAATATATTACAAAAATATACCACAGTAGTATTCAAAATCTATTGTTTACTAAATACTACTCAACAAATGATATGGTGACATTTTAACCCCGGGATTCGATACGAATAAACTACATATCAATAGATTCTTTGTAATTAATGAAATAAAACTGGCTAGGTTACAACTCCCAAATCCATCTACGACGGCAACTAAATGGTTTTTAAGTTTGTATGAAAGTCAGTATGTGTGAATCAATTTACTTAATTTAGGAATAGTACATTTTGATACAAGTACGGAAAGTTTGTTATTGCATTTGAGGCGGATTGAACACCCGAGCCGTATGGTGAGGGTGTTCATGGGGTCGAGAAATGCAATAACAAATTCCCACGTGTATCAAACGACGTTTTTCAATACACTTTCGAAGTAATGAATTAATAATGATACGTACCTATGTATTTTTGTCATCAATTTTTAGGAGACTATGACTTCATTTGCTTTTTTTCCGCGGTTTGATTTCGCCAGATTGAAGAAGAAGCAAAGGTATGAAGCCGCTAAAAGCCGCCTAATAGGAAAATTATAAAATTCAAATATTTTTTTTATTAAGAACACAAATAAATGTTGTCTTGTTCATTAAAGTAAATAATTAATTAAAATAATCATGTTTATTTATAGTATTCTTTTTACAAACACAATTTAATATTCAAAAAATATTTATACTGCAAAGACGCAAATCAAAATTACGAAATTAAAATAAAACACTGTTGACTATAGCCGGTGATGTTTTTTTTTAAATTTCCTATGTTTTAATCGATTTGGACATAATATAAGGTATAGTTATCTGTGGTAATTTCCTTTCCCGCCCTTGGTTACGGAAAAATAAGATTACCGCACGCGTGCGAAATATGTTGCATTTCGAACCTAATCGTAGTGGAATAAGAGCTAGTTTTCGAGGAAGTGTATTGAAAATAATAATATTTGCAATCACTTTTCAAAATCACCCCTTAAAGGGTAGAAAAAAACAAGTAATTAAAAAAAAATAAAAAACACGCCTGCCATGACAAAAAGTAAACTAAAAAATAAAAAAATAAGTCATTTATCACTGAAATCGTTTGACTTTTTTTTATTTTTTTTGCACTGATCAAACAACAATAAAATTGTTCAATTCTCATAGTGATTGTTGTTTTTTTTTTAATCTCAGCAAAGAGGCGCATGTTTTCAATACCATAATGATGATAAAGAATGAAAAACACGTCTGTCGAATTTGCTAGAGAATATTTAACTTTTTTAGTGGTATTCTTCTGTTAACGTGTCAGTGAAAAGATTTTATTTTTCAATCCGTTTTAGTTTATTATTTATATTTTTAGTTAGTTTTACATTTACATGCGGACTATAAAAGCTCACTTTTTTCATTCTGACCTATTAGGGCGAAGCCGTGCCGATAAAAATGTTGCTTTTATTCTTTCTGGAAAAGCAAACTAAGTGGATTTCGATTCAATTGCGTTGAACACAACAAAATGTTAAGAGTTACGGTAAATGTAATTTGTATAGTAACTTCGATATTTCTATTTATGAGAACGTTTGGAGTATTTTTTTTGCATTTATGTGTTTCAACACTACCTTACAGCACGGGCAAGCTACAAGCGAGAAGGGACGAACGAAGGTTTAATGAATTTCAGAAATAAATAACTATAGCTAAGCGTGGTCTTGGATGAGATTCCCAGGTCGAGCAAAATGTTGTTGGTTTATTTCCATCGGGTCTGTCAGTAGAAGCCAGAGAGTCGGTATTCTTGATCAGTTGATGGTTGATGCTCGTCCCTTATTATTACTTAGGACTTAAACATAACTGGCGAAATGTGAGTGTATTAGGTGTACCGCTGCATAACCCTACGGGGATTATAGTCATGATATAATTTAACAACCACAATAAATAATATTTCCTTCGTTTGTTTGTTTTCCTCAGGTGATAGGAATTAATTAACAAATCATAGGTACTTTGGGGATATGAAAAACTGGACGTAAGGTTCTTCATCCCCGCCGTCGACGCCTCCTTCTGCGAAGCAGTGATGCTAGCGAAGGAGGTGGCGGAACGTGAGAGGGAGAGAACCTCTCGTCCCAGCCGCCGCGGGAGGCGCTCCGGGCGTCGGGGGCCACGTGATGGCTTCTGGCCACCGTAGACGCGGGCCTGTGGACGGTGAGTGATGGGCTAGCTCGCCGTCCGTCTTATGACGACAACAGGCCGTGTCGACGGCGCGTTCGTGTTCCACGCGCGCCTCAAAGAGATGTCTGCAACATGTAAGGGCTGCGGGTTGTTCGAAAGAGATACCGCAGTCTCGGTGCAAGGGCTAAGAAGGAACATGGGTGGTTTTTAGTCAGTAGAAGTCTGACACTCCCTTTCGCTCTGCCCAAGCGCGGGAGGGGTTATTCGATGATTTTTCAACCGCCAAAAAAAAAAAGGTTCTTCATCCCCTTTAGAAGAGGGAGGATTCTCCGGATGTTATGTTTGGTGGGCCACTGCCCAACAGTTGTTGTCGGCCTCTTCTATATAAGTACTCATATGTCTCGGATAACTTTAATTGCGCGATTCAGGATTTTGATATTAGTTCTTCAGTTTTTCAAAGATGGGGCTTTAGTAATTTTTGCACTAAGTATGTTGATGTAGTATTTGTTGTAGTTCCACTACTGTATTATGAATGAGATTTAATAGTTCAAACATCCATTAGTTTTCTCATTTCAGCCCGGAATCATCCAGTCAACTCTTTTTTCTACCATTCGTATTTGTTCTGTGCGTCCTTCATTCATTTGTTTTCCGCGATTTTGACGATATCGTCAGCCCAACAACGCAATTTAAGATGATGTTTAAACTACTAACTGATATCATTCATTTAATAATTACGTCCCGACGAATCTTACCCGAATCTCATCCGGGTTAGTTTACAGTTAGATTAAAGATTTTTCCTTGATCATTTCATTTTATCAGAAGAATTTTGAAGCTTTCTTTTCGAATTACAAGATAAAATAAAACCCGCCAAGTGCATGTCGGACAACGCACAATGTAGGGTTCCGTAGTTGCCCATTGAAATATGTCAACTTACTAAACTGATTAACCACCCTGCCTACCCGCCTCCGAATGATGATTTTTATTGTAAAAATAAAACAAACTTACATTTTCAGTTTTGAGACCTGCGCTCCCATACATTATGTATAGGAAAATATTTCATACAAGTACATTTTATAAGTTGGTCGATTATTACTCGTAAACTTGTAAAGCCTACATAGCTGAGACAGTTTTCCTTTTTTTTCGTTATATATGCTACTGCCATGAATTTTTTCACAGGCCCAAACACAACCCGTATTGGTGGTTTAGGTTGCCAGACTTGAGTCGATCAAAAATTTGCACTTTAAAACTTAATATTACACAAACGAACTACTTCGTTCTTCGTTGGTTCGTTTACACCCTGTATAGTGCGGAAGGACAGACAGACGGACATGACGAAACTATAAGGGTTCCATATTGACTACGGAACCCTAAAAAATAACGTAATTTGCAGAAAGCTGTTTATACAGATCATTTTATGAGAAAGTTTTCCTTAACAATATTTGAAGCAGGAAATAATGTAAGCTACTTTTCTTTGACTACTTGTTTGCTTTGTTCAGCTCTACATTGTTTATATTAGAGTGTAGGTTTTCACAAGCATTGGCTCATCCCCTATTTCATGGAACTTGAACACTACTGGCGAAATATGGTTGTACTATTAGGTACACCTCTGCCTAACCTTTCGGGAATTACGCCGTGATGTTACATTTATTTATATATTAAATTAATAATCAGTTTTTATTCTTGTGACTATACAATCAAACCGTCGCAATCGTCGATATGGCCGTCAAAGTTCGGCTGCACATCTGCGGGCTATATACGAATCCATATTGGTTCCGTCGTGCGTGGCCCAATTAGTTCCGGCATCGGACTTCCCACCGTTGGCCATATTGCCACGTGTGGGCCGCGCCGAGAAACGACGGTCGGCGCGAACACCAGCCGACCTACACCCCTACGCTTAAAGCGTGGCACCTCGCTGCGGTCAGCGCCACGCCAGGGTAGTACAGTGCATCCCACAAAGGGGCTTCAAGAGCGTATGTACCGTAAACGAATCCAAACCCCTTTTTAATTGTAAAATACATATTTATGTAGACGTGGTTACGTGGTCTTATTTCGTAACCTGCGCCACGCAAACCCATTCCGTCAAATTGGCTCAAAGCAATATTGTTAATTCCACACAACTTCGTGCTGTTGTTTGAGAATTCAGATCAACGCATATGTCTAGGCACTGGACGGGATCAGCCTCCTCAACTTGAGCTGCTTGAGAATCTCTCTGTGATGCTTCATTCTTACATATTATCATCGTATCACATTGCTTCATGTGTGGGCCCCGCTTGTGGTAAACGACCACTGACTTTCGCTGAGCTTGCCATGAGCCGTCTTGCCTTGCTTACGGCAGCTCAGTCATCGTGTTATGCTCCGCAGCAGAACCAATTTGACTATAGTATGTAAAATTATAGGATAAAATGTAGATAATGTCTTTATTTAATATCAATAATTGTATATTGTTAGTTTCTTGGAAAATATCAATGCAAAGTGGTCATACCACAGAGCATACTCCCCAGCAGAACCACTTTAAAATAACAGTTATTTCACACTGATCATGCACAGGTGATAATATAAACAAATGTGCATTTATTGTATATTAAGATAACATTTACAATTAATTTAAAAATAAGAGTGTTATGTTTTTTTACTGATAGTATATAGTCATCTTCATCAGCCTACCCTTGTTCTTAACTATGTTGGGGTCAGCTTCCAGTCGGATACAGCTGAATATCAGTATTTTACATGAAGCGACTGCTTATCTGACGTCCACAAGCCAGTAAGTAGGTATCTACTGGTGCAGGCTCACGCAGGTAGGTACTGACGGCATGGTTGATTTGGTGAGTACCTGAATAAGATTGGGCGAGAGGCCACGGCGGATTGCCATTATTGCGGAGTTGGCCAGGACTCAGCACAGCACACGCTTGAGGAGTTTTCTGCAATAGCCTCTGAGCGGCAAGTTCTAGTAGCCAGGATCAGCCGAGATCTGTCTCTGCCAGCAATAGTTGGATTTATGCCAGCGGATTCTAACAATTGGTCAGGGGTGACCTCGTGCTGTGAGACCATGATGGTATAGAAGAAGGCTATCGAACGGGATGGGTGGAAAGGCCGAACCTGGCAGGAGAAAAAACGCCCGTAACCCCTTACGGGCGTTCAGAGTGGGAACTCTGTGCGCTCACCGAGTGACCTCAGAGATGAAAGGCAGTACATCAGTGGTCACGTGTTGCCGTGCACAATTGCATAGCATGACTCAGGTGAGACCTGTATTCGCCCCAAGGATGTGCCTTAAGAAGTGTTGCACAGAGGAGGCTCCGGACAGGTATTTTAAGACGAAACGGTGTCTCCTCTCATGTGCGGATTGTGTGGTTTTAGTTTAAAATTCCACACGCCCCGGTTTTTTCCCCAAAAACCGGCCGCCTTTTGAAGGTTTCCCCCAACAACGAAAAAAAAAAGGTTGGTACCTACTGGTTAATACAATACCTTTCGGTAAGACTTTTGGGCCACTGACTTCTTATAACGAAAAAAAATGGATAAACAAATGACAGCCGGGACCAACGGCTTAACGCGCACCACCCATCTACAGATGAACCTAAGCAGGCTCAGCTTAACCTGAAAAAGGAGCTGCCGTTACTAATTGCCCCATCTGTCATATCTCTATTAGTATAGATAGCCCCACTGATCATATTGATCATACCGATCACTATTCTGGGAAGATGCCTGTAAGGAACATTTTTGCAAAATTTGAACAAAATCTGTGCAGTAGTTTTGGCGCCAAGTCATAACATAGCATTTAGTGGAGTGCCGTAAGATTTATACCTCGGAATCCAGGGCCGGTCAATGAATCTTCATAAAAACTTTGGACTGCATTGGTAAAAGCCCAAATAAAGAAGTTAAAAAAAAAAATTTGCGCGCTCTTCATTTTTTTTTTTTAATTTCAAAATGTACTGAAAATGAGAGGGACAAGGGAAGATGAAATGTTTAGAGCTAATAAATAATATTTTCACCGTAGCTTTATTGTTAATTTATTATTATTTCGTAAAAAATAACGAGTTACAACAAATAAAAAAAATAAAAATTAACTATCTAATACCTTTATACCATACCTACTCTAAAAAGCTTATTTTATTCACGCAAAACAGTGAATAAAAAGGCCTTTTATTCACTGTTTTGTTTTTATTCACTATTTTGGTGTTTGAATTTGGAACACAAAAATATATCCGGTCTCTATTTCAATGCTTACACAAACTCCTTGCGCTAAGATTCGAAATTCAAAACTCTTTGGTGCAAATAAATTCTCGAGATTTGATTGGTCGATATTTGCGACAAGGAGTTTGGCATTAGATTAAAAACTGTTTTGTGTTCTTTGCTGCCTTTATAGAAAAATAAATATTGTTTCACAAGTTGACCACCCTAATGATAATAATAAGAAAATTACGCTTAATTTCAGTCATTGCTCTAAATTTAATGTCCATTTCAATTAATGTAACAATTCTTATTTCTTGATTAAATTTCTATTTTCGCTTAAATTATGTCTTTTCTCGTAGTCATGATATAAAGTATAGTATGCAACTCCTGAATAAAGTAAGAATTTATATCGAGGGCCATGAATCACTCCCGTCGTTCAGGATTCTAACAGTTGAATCACTCGCTGCGTTCGTGATTCAATCATTAGAATCCTTCACTTGCTCGTGACTCATCTACGGCCCTCGCTTTAAATCCGTCCTTTATTCACTAGTTGCATAATATACTATTATACGAGCAATTCTTGTAATATAGTATTATCTGAATCTCGGATACGGCTCCAATGATTTTCATGAAATTTAGAGTGCAGGAGGTTTTGGGGGCGATCCTGTGGATGCCCTGAGTTTAAGGCCTCCTGCCAGAGGCATAGCTTACTTATATATTATTATAATTGCGAAAGTTTGATACTCGTCCACGCAAAATCTACTGAACGGATTTGGTAGAAAAATATCGCTTATTAAAGATGGTTTACAACCTGGATTAAAACGTAGTATACAATTTTACCTCGGTAGTATGATCCGCGGGGCCATTATCGAACTTTACGCGGGAGAAGCCGCGGTCATAAGCTAGTAACTGATATACTATAAGTGACTAATCGCTAAGTGCACATCCTGTGGGGTACGGAGCTCAAAGTAATAGGGAAACCAGTACACTTAGAAATAAGAAATACAGATATCCGTCATTCAGATCGCGCAGCCGCGGTCTGACCCTTGCTAGAGCCAGCCTGCGATGTTGAAACACTAGTATTAAACCAGCCCCTAAATAAACTCTCAGATTCAGCCTGTCCCTTTTCTGCCCCCCCCCCCTCAGTGGCGTCCTAATGTATAGTACCACACGATCGAAATTTGCTTGGTTGTTTTGGTACATCGTGTTTTTTTGGGAATGAAACCTAGCTTGATCGATTTATCGCCCCCAAAGCCCCCTGCATACTAAATTTCATGAAAATCATTGGAGCCGTATCCGAGATTCAGATAATACTATATTACAAGAATTGCTCATATAAAGTTATTAGATAGATACGTTTTAATTTTTTTTTGTTGTAACTCGTTATTTTTTTGCGAAATATTAATAAATTAACATTAAAGCTACGGTGAAAATTTTATTAGCTCTAAACATTTCTTCTTCCTTTGTCCCTCTCATTTTCAGTACATTTTTAAATAAAAAAAAAAAAATGAAGAGCGCGCAAATTTTTTTTTTAACTTCTTTATTTGGGCTTTTACCAATGCAGTCCAAAAGTTTTTATGAAGATTCATTGACCGGCCCTGGATTCCGAGATATTCCGAGAATATTTATGCTTTACGGCACTCCACTAATTGGATTGTTACGATTTTATAATAGGTATAGATAGATAAGCACACCAACAGCACAATCACTTACAATTCAAATTACATAACAACGAAAATTGACATTTCAGTAACCAAGCAAATAACAGGTATGCATGACATTGATACATGAACTTATGAGGCAAAGTAAAATTATAAAAGGTGTGCCTAGTAGGCCTTAATCTAGATCACTACAAAACAAACCAATGTTTTTTCTTTTCCTTTTTCTTTTTTTTTTTTAATTTGAACTAGACATGAGAGAGACATGAATTCATCACATTATTTAAATACGGAACGTGTGTATGAAGCGAAACTCATGGAGAGAATATCAATAGGGTAATCTATCCGTTTACATCGTTCATTATATTGCCTTGCCATACGTGTTAGGGGGCTATTAAATGTGGTATTTAATGTGGATATAGGCAATTCAAAGATATGATGATGACGCTTACTACGTTGGCTGGACCGAAAGTTAAAATAGTTTACAAAATGTGCATCTATGGAGACGTTTATAATTTTATGAATACTAGCTGACCCACGCAACTTCGTCTGCGTCACATAATATAACTTATAACCTTTCTCGATAAATCGACTATCCAACATATTAAATTGAGTTAAATCGTACTCGTAACAAACAAAAAATCTTACCTTTCCTCTTTATTATACCTATTAGTTTAGATTGGCTTCGATTATATTATTAAAGTTACAATTACTATAGCTAGCTATCTCTTACTGTTAAATATACAGTAACACCTTGTACTTGTAAACATTATGGTGCAGTAAATATTTTGAATTTGAATTTCGCCGGAGCCCCCGGAGGCCAGAATCCCCACGTACATACCACACCGGACCGAATGACTGCCGCGCGCGTAATTATTTTGTCGCCCGTATATTTTTACATTACGATATCTTCTAAGATATTTGTTTAAAGTGTATAAAGTTGAAGGCACAAATATTTTGTATTAAATTTCCGTGCTAATAATCACATTTATTTAGATACAGATTAATACCACATGGGTTTAATAACCTTCGCAAAATATAATTCTTTTTAACCTAACATTTTAATAGTAAAAAATGGTTACAGTGAGTCAATCTTAAAAGATAAACATATGTTGTCGCGGACTTTTTTTAAGAACTTTTGAAGGGAAACAATTCAAAATATTTACTGCACCATAATGTTTACAAGTACAAGGTGTTACTGTATACAGGGTGTAAACGAACCCTTCACGCATCCGTCAACCAAGCATTCTGTACATCAAACTAAGTACCCCTACGCAAAAATTTTTGTCGGGAAATGACTTTTTTTTGGGGTCAAAAATCACATTTTACGGTAAAACTCAATGTAGCACTCTTAAAACATTGTGCTATTGGATGCTTTGAATAGTAAACGGGTCATGGAGGTAATTTAACTAAAGTTATAACCTGAAAAACTAGTATTTACAAAAACAGCTGTTAAAAATTTGGAACTTTGACCCCCAATATTTCCGTAACTAGGGGGTTCTCAGGTATGGTCTAGAACAAAAAAAATATCGCAGTGGTGGGGAGAACTACTGCCTTTAGTTTGCGTTAAGGTACTTTTACACCCTATATTATGTGACGCGGACGAAGTTGCGTGGGTCAGCTAGCACATGATATTTACGTAACTTAAACCGTTTTCGCAGCGCACGCAACGGAAGCTCTCAAAAAAGAATATCTTTTCCCGTTTTTGCAACATTTTTCATTTATGCTCCGCTCCTATTGATCGTAGCGTGATGTTATATAGCCTAAAGCCTATTTCGATAAATGGACTATCCAACACAAGAAGATTTTTTTAATTCCAACCAGTAGTCCCTGAGTTTACCGCGTTCAAACAAACAAACGAACAAACTCTTCAGCTTTATAATATTAGCATAGACTAGCTGACCCACGCAACTTCGTCCGCGTCACATAATATAGCTTATAACCTTTCTCGATAAATCTACTATCCAAAATATTAAATTGAGTTAAATCGTACTCGTAACAAACAAAAAATCTTACCTTTCCTCTTTATAATACCTATTAGTTTAGTTTGGCTTCGATTATATTATTAAAGTGATAATTAGTATAGCTATCTCTTACTGTTAAATATACAGTAATCCATTGTACTTGTAAACATTATGGTGCAGTAAATATTTTGAATTTGAATTTCTCCGGAGGCCAGAATCCCCACTTACCTACCGCACCGGACCGAATAACTGCCGCGCGCGTAATTATTTTGTCGCGCGGATATTTTGATATTGCGATATCTTCTAAGATAATTGTTTAAACTGAAAAGAGAAAAGGGCACAAATATTCTATATTAAATTTCCGTGCTAACAAACATATTTATTTAGATTAATATCATATGGGTTAAATAAGCATCGTAAAATATCATTCTTTTTAATTTAACATTTTAATAGTAAAAAATGGTTACAGTGAGTCAATCTTAAAAGATATATATATGTATGCTGTTGCGGACTTTTTTTTAGAACATTTAAAGAGGAACAATTCTTTCATACATGATATTTGCGTAACTTAAACCGTTTTCGCAGCGCACGCAACGGAAGCTCTCAAAAAGGAATAACTTTTTCCGTTTTTGCAACATTTTTCAATTATGCTCCGCTCTTATTGGACTTAGCGTGATGTTATATAGCCTAAAGCCTTCCTCGATAAATGGACTATCCAACACTAAAAGAGTTTTTCAATTCCAACCAGTAGTTCCAGAGTTTACCCCGTTCAAACAAACAAACAAACTCTTCAGCTTTATAATATTAGTATAGATTAAATTTCCGTGCTAACAAACACATTTATATAGATATAGATTAATACCATATGGGTTAAAATAAGCTTCGCAAAATATCATTATTTTTAACCTAACATTTAATTATTAAAAAATGGTTACAGTGGGTCAATCTTAAAAGATAAACATATGCTATCGCAGACTTTTTTTTAGAACTTTTAAAGGGAAACAATTTCTTCATACATAGTATTTACGTAACTTAAACCGTTTTCGCAGCGCACGCAACCGAAGCTCTCAAAAAGGAATATCTTTTTCCGTTTTTGCAACATTTTTCATTTATGCTGCTATTGATCGTAGCGTGATGTTATATAGCCTAAAGCCTTCCTCGATAAATGGACTATCCAACACTAAAATAATTTTTCAATTCCAATCAGTAGTTCCAGAGTTTACCCCGTTCAAACAAACAAACAAACTCTTCAGCTTTATAATATTAGAATAGATTAGTAAGTCGGAATGGACAGATTCCACATTATTAGTGTAACTTGTATAATAGGGGGACCAAATAGTGGAACAATATTCCAAGGAGCTCCTTACTAGTGCGTTGTAAAGTAAAATAATACTACTATTATTACGAAAAGGTTTTGACATACGAATAATAAAGCCAAGTATTCTTTTAGCCTCTAACTACGTGTACGAGTAACAGATAACTTCGGTAATCTAGCTAGTTATTCTCAGCTGTTGCAAATGGCACTTTTAAGCGCAAGGTTAGATTAATCACTGTTTAACTTAGCCCCAACTTCGCTGTATGCGTAAGTTTTAAGTCTGCAGATCATAGTAGAAGTACTATATATTGAATAAAATACACCATTATTTTAATGAAAAATGAGACCGGGTCAGATGCGAATGCTTTATTAAAAGTGGATGTTTTGCATCATGTTACGAGGAAGCTCGAATACTTTATGCACCACTTACCCGCTGCAGTAATACTAACGCACAATATTGCAATATTACTAACGCACGATAAAACTAAGCTGTGGAATTCTCTGGACCTGATACGTTATTTGATTGATATAAAACCAGGGTGTTGGGTAATAGTACATTATGGTATAAGTGTGTAACGTTGGTGATTACCGCTGAGGCGCCATTGAGACCCGAGCCGTTAGGTGAGGGTCTTAAGAGAGCCGAGGACGGTAAAAAGAAACCTATAACTCACTTGTGAATAAAGGTAATGAAAAATTTACAGTTTGATTACAGGTGTCATTATATGCCTAATTGCGGTGAAATTAGAGCCACTTTATAAGCAACTGTGTTGAAAAACAGTTTTTTCGAAATTTTATATGCACTTATATAAAATTTCGAAAAAACTCTCCATGTAAGCCTAAATCAAATAAAATATTTTGATTTTGAAAAAGTGCTGCTGCTTCCGAAGTTTTGGTCATAGGATAAAAACTCAGGCAGTCATTTCTTCGTCTAAATTATTTAATCACCACTACTCTCCAAACGGTGAAGGAACCCAATGTGAAGATACTTGCCCTAGACCAAACCTTTCCAAAAATGTGTCCCAGCAGTGGGAATATTATAGGCTGGTATTACTTGTAACGGATATGCTAAAGCGGGGCTCACTATAACACCCTACTATTCCATCCTCCTCCCACCCATTCATCCACTATCTGTCTGTCTGTTCGCGATTAACTCAAAACTGCTGCACCGATTTTAATGCTGTTTCCACCAATGGTTAGAGTGGTTCTCGAGGAAGGTTTTAGTTTATAATATGAAAGACATCCACGCGGGTCAAACCGCGGGCATCAGCTAGTTCACTATAAAATACTAGTGTAACATAGTAATATCGTGTACCCATACCGCCGCTCCAGACTTACTCCGTCCATGCCCGCTCGATCAAGGCTAAGCGTCCCTCTCCCGGCACCCCGCTTGGGCGCGAGCCGCCGCCGCTCGCGCCAGCAGTCGGCCTAATCCCTTGATAGCGAGTGCGCACGCCCAACTGCGTGGCGCCAATACCTAAACTGTGTACGCGAGCCCTATATACCGCGTTGACTAGCTGTAAGATATTCTGTAATACCGCATGTTGTGTAAACTTGTGTGCCTGAAACATTATACACCATTATTACCACCTCGTTGCTTTCATTTCTCGTGCCCGCCAAAAATATCGCCGTTAGAAATTGCGCCCAACTAGTGGCACGTGCTCCGACAACGCGAGCACGAACTGAAACCACGCGACTGAGTTCTGCCTACTGGAGTGTGCTGCCGTTATTTATCGTCTTGGATTGCCGCCGAGCGCCATCGACGAGAAGATGCCGCCGAAAACACGCCGACGCGCATCCAAGGACAACCACGACGCTTCCAGTAAGGACGAAGAAGACCACGCGGTTGCAAACCCCGCGAGCACGAGCACAGCGGTGACGCCTACACCTACAACAGGTGGTAATACGATCTCCATGACCGAAGAACAACTCACGAGACTATTATCCAACGTGATGCGTAGCGTCATGACGCCGACGCCGAGCCCGCCAACCGGCGAATCAATAGGACCGACTCATCCCACCGCTACACACACTGGAACGCCGACGCTGACCCCGTACAGTAACTTCACCCGGTGCACGGCCCGCTATGACGGAGCTGCACGCGGCGCGGAGACCTTGGAAGCTTTCGTCGAGAGCGTGCTTATTTATAAAGAGTGCGCAAACGTGTCCGACGAACACGCGCTTCGAGGTTTGCCTATGTTGCTGACAGGAGAAGCCGCCGTGTGGTGGCAAGGCATCAAATCCACCGTGGAGACCTGGGACGACGCGATACGCCGACTTCGTTTCATGTACGGCGCCCCTCGCCCCGCCCACCGGATCTTTCGAGAAATCTTCGCGCAAGAACAAAGTGTTAGTGATAGTGTCGATTCGTATATATCGCGAGTGCGTGCTAATATGTCGCGAATACCATATTATGTACCGGAAATAATGCAACTAGATATTGTCTACGGCCTGTTGCATCGTAAAATCCGTAAGAGAGTGTCACGCGATAGTGTAAGTAGTGTCGACTGCCTACTCGAGCGAGCAAGGTACGTAGAGGAGACGCTGGGCGAAGTAAGTCAATCTCATTCATTATTTCCACCCCGCGATAATAACTCGAACCACTCTCACACGAATAACATTGAAAGTTCTACGAAATCTCGAAATGTAAACAATAACCCTCCGACTGCGAACGTGGTTCAAAATAACCCTTCGCATACCACACCCAACTCTAGTTCGAATAGTTCTACTGATGCCAATTCGAAACGTGTTAGACCACGCTGCGTTTTTTGTAATAAGTTCGGTCATTCGGTAGATGGGTGTAGGAATAAAACGAAATCAAGTGATAATAAGGTTGATAACGCGCCATTGTCTTGTTACGGCTGCGGTCAACAAGGGGTAATACGCTCGAAGTGTCCGACGTGTAAAGGTACACCATCTACCGACAAGGCGAGTTTCCAAAGTGCCGTCACCCATGAGTCTGACCTGTCGCACCCCACGATAAGAATAGGAGTTGCGTCTTTATTAGGTGTTGCAGTGTTAGATACAGGTGCCACCGAGAGTCTCGCTAGCCCGGGATTATATAAAATCCTTCTCAACAGCGGCGTCGCTTTCGCGGAGACGCGACGTAATCTCAGTCTCGCCGATGGAACTCAGCAGGTACGTGAATTGTTGGTGTGTCATACAAACGTCACAATTCAGAGACGCATTATCCCCACCACTTTCCTAGTGATACCAGGAGCGGATAATAGGACGCTTCTAGGACAGGACTTTATCGCTAGAGCAGGTATAGTTTTAGACCTCCAACGTAACTGTTGGTACTTTCGTGATTTCTCTGGGCGAAAGTATACTTTTGTGCGATCATACAGCCTCGACCTCAATTCTAGCAGTGGCGAAGAATTGATGCGAGCCGATTCCACCAGTGACGAAGAGCTGAAGCGGTTCGATACCACCAGCTTGGCGCTGAGAAAGGATGAAGGAACGAAGCTGTCTCCGACCCAGAGAACACAGCTCAACCAGCTCAAAGTAAGTAGAGCTGAGCGTTTCGCCACCGATGGTCCCCCAACAACTTTTGCCACACATCACATTCGGGTTGACGAGAAGCAGGAGCCGACCGCTTCACCACCCTACAGAATGTCGCAAGGTAAGAGACAGTTGTTAGACGGTGAGCTTGAGAAGCTGCTGCACGCAGATGTTATAGAGGAGTGCGAGTCGCCTTGGGCGGACTACCGAAAGCTGAACGCGGTAACAGAACCAGATCGTTACCCGCTCCCGCGCATGGAAGACGTTCTTCATGCGGCGAAGACGACCAGCTACATGACCACGCTCGACCTCCACTCCGGTTATTTTCAGGTTTGTGTCGCAGAAGATCGCGACAAAACTGCTTTTGTGAATAATAAAGAACTGGTTACAGCTCCCATTCCACGCCAAGCTGATGAATGCAAGCCCTTCTCCCTCCAGACAGATAGAGGTAGCAACTGTCTTGGCGCAGTTTTGATGCAGGGGGAGGGCTATGACGAAAGATCCATAGAGTACGCCAGCTTTCTATTAGAGCCAGCTGAGTGCAACTACACCACCGACTATAAGGTAGGTGATCTTGTCTTGTTGAAGACGCAAGGGCTGAGCGATGTCGGCCCCGGACAGTCTGCCAAATTTGTACCTCGTAGAGATGGCCCGTACCGTGTACGAGAAGTCGTAAGTCCCACTACTGACCTGGTAGAAGGAACTGTCAAAGGTGAGCACATTGGACGTTACCATGTCTCTCATCTGACCCCCTTCATCGGTGATGTGGAGGTTCCGATTAGGAAAAAGCGCAGACGTGGTCGACCTCGTAGATATGATTGCTAGCCCGAACGCGAGGGCGCTTTGTTCGAACTAGAGGGGGAGTGTGTAACATAGTAATATCGTGTACCCATACCGCCGCTCCAGACTTACTCCGTCCATGCCCGCTCGATCAAGGCTAAGCGTCCCTCTCCCGGCACCCCGCTTGGGCGCGAGCCGCCGCCGCTCGCGCCAGCAGTCGGCCTAATCCCTTGATAGCGAGTGCGCACGCCCAACTGCGTGGCGCCAATACCTAAACTGTGTACGCGAGCCCTATATACCGCGTTGACTAGCTGTAAGATATTCTGTAATACCGCATGTTGTGTAAACTTGTGTGCCTGAAACATTATACACCATTATTACCACCTCGTTGCTTTCATTTCTCGTGCCCGCCAAAAATATCGCCGTTAGACTAGTTGTATATTAAAAATGTGTACGTTTTGCTTTAGCTTTAGCTGATTTTATACTGTGCTACTGTGTGTACTGTGTGAATAGTACTGTGCTTGTGAGTCGTATAGATTGAAAGTATTTTATAAAATACTAGTTTCTACTCTCAGCTTCGCCCGGATTTCTTTGCTTTGAACAAAAGCAAGCAAGCAGTAGAAAAAGTTTTATCGAAATGAATGAACGGTATGATTGTAACATCGTACGTTACATTTTTAAGTAATTAATCAATAATTAGTAATTTAACAATTAAAACACATCGAAGATCCATTGTTTACTTACAACTGACAAGGATGGGCCAAAGATAATAACAAGTAGTAGTATGCCTTAATTTCACTCATCACTTTCACTCATCTTGTAAACTCCGTCTGATTGTGACAACCCACCAACATCCTTCATCAGAGCTCGCTTTGCTTACTTTTGGTGTTCCAATCAGCGGAGATGACCTTTGGCCATCTCGTGACATGCTGGACGTCATGTTCCAGGGTCCCAAGTTCCGGTTAGAACACCCGTCAAAGTTCAGCTGCACATCTGCGGGCTACGGAGAACCCATATTGGTTCCGTCGTGCGTGCCCAATTAGTTCCGTCATCGGACTTCCCACGGTCGGCCATATTTGCCACGGCAAGGCAATTTATTGAACGATCTAATCTAAACGGATAGATTACCCCATTGATATTCTCTCCATGAGTTTCGCTTCATACACACGTTCCGTATTTAAACAATGTGATGAGTTCATGTCTAAGTACCTAGTTCAAATTGGTTTGTTTTGTAGTGATCTAGATTAGGACCTACTAGGCACACCTTTTATAGTTTTCTTTTGCCTCTTATGGCGGCCTCTCACGCTAGGGTTTGCATGATGGTTATAACTTTGCATGCAAAACCGACAAGCATAACCGAGTTTCATACTACACATACACGTTAGGTTTTGCACGCACTGTCTTGCCATGAACTCTCAGTTGAGCTACGTGACGGTGTGTGTCGCCTATTAGATAACGTCGGATGCACAATTTATAAGGCCAAAAATAGCTCGACTATTACACTTTAAAATATGCGCTATAAAAAAGATAGTTATTTTGCTTTTTAGCCGTACCCGGTTGCGGCTAATCCACAATTTTATCTTTTTTATATTTACGATCTGTTTTCGGATTTTGATTCGGATAATACAAATTTTGCTGTAAATGGAGCTTTTGAATATTATAATAATAATCGTTTATTTATAAGAAAAGGCACATTTACAATAAAATAATAACAGATACAATTTAGAGCACAGTTGTTTTTTGCCTGAACTAGGTTGAACCTGTGTTTCAGGCTATAAGGTTTATAAATATCTACTTAAAACAAATAAATTAACATTTAGTGTTTAATAAAATACTAAAATTAAAACTTATTACACTAGATACAAAAGCAGTATGAGTGTTTACTTGACGACAACAAGTAGATCTTCTGTCTGTGCATAAGATAAAGGTTGTAGAAAGGTAATTACGGATTTTTTACAGCTAAAATAGTTTAACTTATACATACTTCAATTTCTATTTAATCTATTGTATAAAAATGGGACTAAAAATGAAAATATTTTTTCCGCTTAATGTTTGGATTTAACATTAGAAATGCATACTATATCATTCCGTCTCTTGTTAGTATTGTCGGCATTATACGTGAGCATGGTGTGCTGTTTTAATACTAGGTGCATAATGAAAAGCTGGCGCACAGTCAACACGTTGCAGGATTTACGAGAAAACGAAAACGAAAGTTTAAAACCATAATAATAAAACCCTGACATAGTGGTGATAAACCGATCAGCGCGCCGCGTAATGATTTTTTTTTTTTTTTTTTTTTTTTTTTTTTTTTTTTTTTTTAAAAAAAACGTTGCCCCACACTAGGAATTTCTCCTGTATCGTGGGTGCGTTCACAAACATATACAGTCACATACACAAATACCCAGACCCGAAACAACTATCTGCAGGCCATACAAATATTTGTTCCGTGCGGGGATCGAACCCGCGACACGCAGCGCAGCAGTCCAATCGCTTAGCCACTGCACCAACCATGCCGTCAAATGATAATCGATGTTACCATTCCACATGACGAGAACCTCGAGAAAGCTGAAAAAGAAAAACAAATAAAATATTTGGACTTAGCACACGAGGTTGTCGATATGTGGCATGTGAACTCGGCTATCATTGTGCCGATAGTCGTAACGGCCAATGGTCTTATAGCCAAGAGTCTGGACGACCACCTGTCCAAACTCTCGCTTGGCGGTTGGATCAAGAGCCTGATTCAGAAGGCGGTACTCCTCGATACGGCTCGCATTATGAGGAGGTTCCTGTCTCTGGGGCCCTAACCACCGGTAGCTTGGACCCTGCTCCCGTCACCGGTGGACGACTATTTTTTATATTTTTAAATGTTTCTTTATAAGTTTTGTATGAAATATTTAAAAATGTAAATTATATGTAAGAAAATAAATAAAGGACATAGGTAATAATAATCAATTTATTTTCAGGCAACATGGCCCATAGATAAATACCTTACAGACTAACATAAATATGATAAAATACAATTTGTGTTAGTTAATAGAGCCTTAAAACTATTCAAATTCAAAAATCTTTATTTGTGACACATAGGTAAGAGAGTGCACGGTATTATTAAAAATCAGTAACGTATCACTATGTGCTGCCTTGCAAGGCATACAAAAAATAATGTTTACACATAATTAGTGTAGGCAGATAACAGATGGCGCTGTAGTTTTTACGTAAATAAAAAATTTAAAAAAATCGAATACTATTGTTATTATAATTAATTACTTAATACTACATCTTTAATAAAATATACATGAAACAAAAACAATTTTTAAACAATACAAAATAGGGAAACAATCTTAACGACCTACAGCTAATAAAAGGGACAAAATAATAAATAAAATAAAAATCTATTTTTGTTTATCTTCTAAGTATTCATTAATAGAATAATATGCCTTTTTAATTAAAGAATTATAGAGGGTTTTTTTGAATTTATTAAAATCTATCTCTGCTCTTATGGATTTGGGAAGTTGGTTAAATATTTTCGGTGTCATTCCTAGGAAACTTTTTGAGTAAAGGGCTGCTTGATGGGATTTTGATTTTATTGCACCTTGGTGGCGTTTAGAAGATACGGTTTCGAATAAGTTAGGGTTATCTATACATATAATAAATCTGTAGAAAAATCTTTTTTGTACATCGTAAATATTTAAAAAAAAAATTGTCAAGGTATTAAAGTATAACCAACAGAACACATTTCCAGCATTTTTGGAATTTTTGTCTGTTTATCTGTTTGTCTGTTTCGATGACTAAGCATCACGTCAAATTTACGAAACGAATGTAGGTAACTTTTATACGTAAATATTGTGCGTAACTTGGGCTATTACTTAGTCTTTGTTTCATCGTAATCGGTGCTCTCTATCAAAAGATATATGCATTTATAGTTTTCAAGAAGAACTTACCATTATGGTCAAGACAAGAATGAGACAAGCAACGACATCTATTGAATGAATATGGTACTTATTAATGAATGCCTTCACAAGATAACTTTAAATAAGTTATGATAGCAAAAGGTACGTAGATATTAGTCTAAATGACGCTGCTTTCAAAATCTACATAGCCTAAACCCTATAGTGTGTTTGATCGCTCTTTTTTAGCAGTTCATCTTCGTTTTCGACAGATGGCGTTATTCATTTGATGTCATTTTCTGAACCGCGGTGTTATTAAATAAACATATGTTTCGTGAAAAGTCAACAAATAAAGATTTACCAATTAGGTACACAGTATAAAAATACTATTTTATTAAAACTAAATTAAAATTAGATAAAACCCACGACATATTTTTTTTGTACCGTGTGGGAATCGAACCTGCGACACGCAGTGCTACTGTTAATCGTCCAGCCACTGCACCAAACATGTCTTTATATAGATGTGGTGTGTTGTTAGCCCTATGTGTCGAGGCCGCGGTATTTCTTTCGAACAACCCGCAGCCCCGACGGGCGTCGGTCCTTGGGGGCCCCTTCAATGTTGCTGAGATCCCTTTGAGACGCGCGTGGAACACGAACGCGCCTCCATCGTCATAGGACGGACGAACGATTTAACTAGCCCGTTACTCACCGTTCACAGGCCCGCGCCTACGGTGGCCGGAAGCCATCACGTGGCCCCCGATGCCCGGAGCGTCGCCCGCGGCGGCTGGGAAGAGGGGTTGTGTCCCTCTTACGTTCACCTCTTTCGCTAGCATTACTGCTTCGCAGAAGGAGGTGACGGCGTTCCATTTCAGATTCGATGTCCCAGATTCGGTACAGGTACCTCTCGAAACAGCCTCTAATCCCCCCTTTTTGTGGTTCGTAAATTATTAAATAACTCATCCCGCTCTGGGCGGAGCGGAAGAAAGTGTCAGACTTCTACTGACTAAAAACCACCCACGTTTCTTCTTAGCTCTTTGTGTTTCGGGGCCGTGGTATCTCTTGCGGACAACCGTCAGCCCCGGCAGACGACGGCAGCAACCATTAAGGGGCCCCAAAGGACCCCTAATTGTTGCTCACATATCTTTGAGGCGCGAGTGGAACACAAACGCGCCAACGACAGTACCTGTCGACTATAATGTACCTGTTTCAAATTTCTTTAAGATCCGTTCGGCCGTTCTGACGTGGTTGATTAACAAACACTTCTACAGCGGCAGTAAGTTAACGCAGGGCAATGATTTAATGTACTTTTATCTAAGCGACGCATTTTGGTTTCCGACAAGCACGCGAACGAAGTCGCGGGCACAGCTAGTTTTTAATAAATATGGCAACTTCATAAATGTAAAGGGATGGGAGTGTTAATAATTTTAGATTAATAAAGAATGGTTTGCAACTGTCCGTGTTTTGTATCACGCATACTGCACGAACGCATTTTTTTTGGGCTTTAAAAACTGCTTCCCTGTCCGTAGAATTACCCCAAAATATTACTCCATATCGCAGTGTTGTGGAGACGTATGCATGGTATGCAGTAAGTACGGTATTGCGATTCGCGACTTTATTTAGATTGTGAAGGGCATAGCAATATTGGTTAAGTTTTTTTACTAAATGGTCAATGTGTATTTTCCATGACATGATTGTGTTGGTCTAACCAAAGCTCTAGAAATTTAGTGTTGTCAATTTTGTATTGTTCATATTTGATATTTGGATTTATTGAATTGCTTCGCTGGTTAAAATGCATGTGACATGAAATTTATATTTAGGTTGTTATTGGTTAACCATTTAATAATTAAACTTAAACTATTATTTATTTAATTTTCATATCTTTCTAAATTTTTTCCTATAAATATTGTGGTACAGTCATCAGCAAATAGAGTCATGGGATGTTCTATAATTAAGGTTATATCATTTATATAACATAGGAATAACAACGGACCTAGTACACTGCCCTGAGGCACGCCGTAGTTTATAAATCTTTGATTTGATAGGTAGGTTTCTTCAGTTTTGGTTTTTGGGCATACTTTTTCTATTTTAGTTATTTGTTTTCTGTTGACTAGGTAAGACTTAATTAGCTCTAAGACATTGCCCCTAATTCCAAGCTTATTTAATTTTAGGAGGAGGATTTTGTGATCTACAAAATCGAACGCTTTTGTCATGTCCATGAATAAAGCTGAATCCGGGATTTTGTTATCCACGTTTGTGATAATTTTATTGATTAGTTGGTAGATGGCCATATTAATGTTTTTGTTTTTTCTGAAACCATACTGTTCTTTAGTTAGAAGATTGTTTTTTTCAAGGAATGAATATAGACTGTTGTAAATAACTATGTTAGTAACACTTCACTAGCGCACTCAGTTACTGCGCGTTCTTGTGGCACTTCCCCGCGGAAGCGACGGAACACCACTCCCAGCGGCCAAAAGTCCTCTTCCAAGACGAGATGCAAAAAACATGTTGGTATTCGCACCACGAACGCCCTAAAGTTGACGTTGCAGCGCGACATAAGTAACTGCACTCTCGCCACGTACTTCGTCTTCTGGCGCACGTACTCCACGATGTCCTCTGTCGTAGTGGTGTAGTGCAGATGGTAGATATACACCGGAGTGTTCGGCTTTGCGGCACGAATGGTCACGTTGGGCTCCGATGGAGCCGTGCCGCAGCGGTTCTTGACGGTACGCTGACGACGTTTCCTCACCACCGTCACAAAACCATCATCAGCCTGGATCGGCACCTTTTCAGGCACAGGCTTTCGAGCGAAAACAGTTTTATATAGCTCAGCTGTAGGAAAGAAAAAGGGATGAAAGTTTGCTACCTTTAAAATTGCTCTTTGAGCTCTTTCAAGAGGCAGCAGGATCGTTTTTGACGAGCCACCCCATGAAGTGATACAGTAATTAATTACACATTACAATACGAAAAAAACTTGTGTGATTAATTTGGGGTCTGCAAAAGTTCGTATGTTTTTAAGTACATATAACAATTTGCGCACTCTTTTAACCAGACATTCAATATGATACCTAAAGGAGATAGTATCGTCTATTATAACCCCGAGGTATTTAATGGTACAGGTTTTGAGGATAGAAGGACATTTCATCATTCAAGACAAGGTTATCACATTGATGGGCACATATAATATATGGAAGTTAGCGGTGGCGGTGTTGAGTTGAGACTTGCGAATGGAAAAGTGTATATATTTTGTCTTGTCAGCCTTTAATGTCAGTAAATTGCTTTGTTTTCAGTAAGCTGTCGATATTGTCAGCAATGTCGAAGGCTAATTGAAATAATTATTTTTATACCCACTACATGCAAATGAAGATGTTGTAGATTTGTTGTGTTGAGTTTCGTAGATTACAACTATCTCAAAGAACATCTTACATTGACTTAGTGACAGACATCACATTACCTAAATTCATGCATCCAGCTAGAAGCATGAAGTGCTCAAGAATTCATTGTATGCAGGAAAGCAAAGGTTTTCGAAAACTCATCTTAATAACGGACTAAAAAACGGGAATGGTGGGAGTTTTAATGGAAGTTCGTTATTTTTGCGAATGTGATCGATCGCGTCCTTTGGGCACGGCTTGTAATGTAACGTGTCACAAGTTAACAGCCTTCTAACAACACAATGTACGATGGGACTTGTTTGGTAATCTCGACACGCACCTTTTTCGTTAATATTATTACCTCACACTCTTTTCAACGTGTTTTTTTTGTTAATTTTATTAAAATTGTTGACTGAAAAAATGTTTGACCTATGAAGCATAAAATATTATGTTTTTGTTTCAGATAATCATGAAGAGTTTCGACTAAGTGTGACTGACAGAAGATGGTCTATGACAGTGAAAATGGTGTTAATTATAACTATTCGTGCGTCAATTGCCACAATAAGTCTTATTATAATCAGAACTACACTTATCCGAACGATTCCATTTGTATTTTTCATCCCGACGACGACATTACAAAAGTGATTTTTGAAATATTCGTTTATTTGATGTATATTGCAGTGGTCGTAGCTGCATTGGTAGGTAATGGGTTAGTGTGTTCAGTAGTACACACAACGCCGCGTATGAAGACAGTGACGAACTTCTTTATAGCGAACTTGGCAGTGGGTGACATTCTGATGACAGTGTTCTGTGTGCCGTTTACTTTCGTTTCTACGTTGTTGCTACGGTACTGGCCGTTTGGCGCATTTATGTGTAAGGCGGTGAACTTTTCTCAAGCGGTGTCGGTGCTCGTAAGTGCGTACACTCTGCTAGCTATTTCGATAGACCGGTACATCATCATCATGCACCCGCTCAGGCCGCGGCTGGGGAAGACGGCTGCTAAGCTGGTGGTGTTCGCTGTGTGGAGCGGGGCGTTCCTCACAGCGGTGCCCCTACCTCTCGTGTCAACGCTGCAAAGGCCTTCGGCCTGGCATCAGGCGTGTGAAGTGTATGTATCATCTTTTTATTTTAGTGCTTAATAAAACAAATGATTAGTATATTTTGACAAGGGAACTCTAACTATTTTTACTTAACGTCCACAAATTTGGAGGTCAAAGTCCTATGGTGTACAGACAGTTAAACAAACAAGAACCTGATACGAATGAAGAGTAGTGTAAAGGTATAACTAGTATAACTTGTTAGGATTTGTTGATTCGTTGTCTGTGTTCCTAATGTTAATTTAATAGTTGCGTACACCCTACCATATGTAGGTTTTGAGACAACTTTTAGGGTGTCAATATACAAGTATTTACTGACTTACAGCTGGGTATCTCGAATTCCGAGGTGAACTTACTATAATGACTGGACTATAAATTAACTTTGTCAAATACACGCGAAATACTTCATTATCAGTTACGGATTTTGTGCTGTATTTTTTCAAATGGAAAGTTACTGTAGTTTTAATGACGAACAATGTTGTTTTGTTAGTGAAACATCCGTAGAAAATATGCGATGGAAAGCTCAGCCAGATTATAAATTACATTATTTGTAACTTTCATTGTGGGCGTAAGCACGTCTACCGGCGTGTGTAATTACGGCTGGTTTGTCACTCGACATTTTTAATTTATAATGTAGGTATGTGATTTTTTTTATATTGCGATTTATTGTTCTATTTTTTTCTCCTCAAAATTAGGGTTTCGCATTATTTGCGCTTATAGCCTGTCTTTCATCTAGGTACAAATAAGAATAATTATGTAAGAATGAAGTGTGTATGATTAAATGAAAGTTTTTCTGTTTTGTTGAGTAATGTTTTGATAATACTATTCATAATATTATTAAATTGTTCTTGTATATCGTGGGCTTTGTAAGTTTGGTTGGGTAAGTTTGTGTGGTTCTGTAAAAATTAAGTAAATTATTATTGAATTTGAATATTTAAAAGATGATTATAACTTATAAGTGATTATTTGTTTTATCATCTTATTTTATCTGCAAATATTCGCTTTCTGTGCAATTAGTGACATTTGTCTTGAGAAATGGTCCAGTCCGGAGAAGAGCCGACAGTACACCTACGCACTGTTGGTCCTGCAGTTCGTGCTCCCACTGAGTGCACTAGTGTGCACATATGCACGAATTGCGCACAGCGTGTGGGGTTGCCGCCCACCGGGGGAGGCTCAGGATGCAAGAGATACGCGTATGCAACACTCCAAGCGGAAGGTTGGTAACAGAAAAACAACGAACATAGCTGGGTATAAAATGACTGGCTTAGTTTTCTATGCTTCAAGCCCTATGCCCAAAGGACAAGCCCTCGTTAGACTCGCTTTTGGGTCGCGTCACTCTTTACAGCCTCTAGGGGTTACAACTACATATTTCTGTCTTGAATAGCTAACAATGTCTGTGTTTTGATGTTAAAATAATAACATAAATCTGTTGGCCTTTTACGCACGTTTACGTTTCGGTCGACGATATACACTTCTCAGCAGAAAATTCGAAACACTTCCGTTTTTATGGTTTCTGTCCTAATTTAACACAAAAGAGTTTTCATTCCATGAAAAAACACATTTTTGTATAGATGGTAGTTTGGCCATTACAGTGTTATGCAAGAAATCTAAATTCGAAATTAGAATTTCATTTGTTTATCCTCCAAATGAAGTGATTTACTGTTTTCTGACAAATGTGTGTTTAAGTTGGAGTACATTTCACCTTTGAAAACTGAAAATTAGCGCTTATCTTAAAATTTTTTGTTCTTCATTTGTTTACTGTGACTTTGGGACGTCTGAAAAAGTTTTTTTTTTAAACATATGGATACTTCGCCTGCAGAAGCCGCCCCAGTGGTGGCATTGCTGGATTCTGGACTTAGTCAGCATGTTGTGGCTGAAAGATTGCATCTAAGCCTGTCGTCTGTTCAACGAGTCTACAAACGCTATCGGGAGACTGGTTTGTTCACGCGCCGTTCAGGATCTGGCAGGAATCGGGTCACTTCTGAGCGAGATGATCGATTTATTGTAACAACTTCTTTACGAAATCGACGCCTTAATGCTTTTCAAATGCAGCAGCAGCTTCATGTTGTACGTAGGGTGGCTGTAAGTAGGGCACGCCACGATAGTGGCGGTAAGTCCCCTCTTTGAGGAGTGGCTGGAGAGGCGCCACGGCGCCCTCACCTTCCGTCTGACGCAGGTACTCACCGGACACGGTTGTTTCGGGAGGTACCTGCACCGAATCAGGCGGGAGGAAACGCCCGGATGCCACCATTGCGAGGATCGGCCGGAGGACACGGTAGAGCACACTGTGGAGGTGTGTCCCGCTTGGGCGGAGCCCCGCCGTGTTCTCACAGCGGCGATCGGCGGCGGCGACCTCTCGCGTCCGGCCCTGGTGCAAGCCATGGTCCGGGGCGAGGAGGAATGGGACGCCGTCGCCTCCTTCTGCGAAGCAGTGATGCTAGCGAAGGAGGTGGCGGAACGTGAGAGGGAGAGAACCTCTCGTCCCAGCAGCCGCGGGAGGCGCTCCGGGCGTCGGGGGCCACGTGATGGCTTCCGGCCACCGTAGACGCGGGCCTGTGGACGGTGAGTGATGGGTAAGCTCGCCGTCCGTCCGTCTTATGACGACAACAGGCCGTGTCGACGGCGCGTTCGTGTTCCACGCGCGCCTCAAAGAGATGTCAGCAACATGGAAGGGGCCCGCAAGGGCCGACGCCTGTCGAGGCTGCGGGTTGTCCGCAAGGGATACCGAGGCCTCGACATGAAGGGCGAAGAAGGAACATGGGTGGTTTTTAGTCAGTAGAAGTCTGACACTCCCTTTCGCTCTGCCCAAGAGCGGGAGGGGTTATTTGATGATTTCCCACCCCCCAAAAAAAAAAAAAAAAAAAAAAAAAAAAGGGTGGCTGTAAGTGACTCCACAATTAGACGAACGTTGAAGAAACGTGGACTGGTACCGCACAAGCCAGCAAATAGGCCAAAATTAACTGCAAACCATCGAACAGTGCGCCTTAACTTTGCACGTGAGCACCTAAATTGGTCATACTTCCAGTGGAACAAAGTCCTCTTTTCTGATGAGTGTAAAATAATGCTGTATGGTAAAAATGGAAGGAACAAGGTCTACAGAAGAGATGGAAAATGCTTTGCACAATGCTGCATTGAAGAAAAGGTCAGCTATGGTGGCGGTTCGTGGACGGTTTGGGGAGGAATCAGCGCCGACGGTAAGACAGAGCTTGTCTTTGTGTCTGGGCCACATCTGCCGGCACTAAACAGTCATCAGTACATCGAACTGTGTCTTGAGCTTCACGTGATGCCCTATGCACATTTTATTGGTAACGGTTTCATATTCATGCACGACAATGCTACGGCTTACACCGCGAGCGTCGTACGAAATTATGTTACCGAAGTCGTGTCCATTATGGAATGGCCAGCAAGAAGCCTGGACATGAATACGATTGAACATCTTTGGGATGAATTAAAGAGACGAATTCGTTCAAGAGATCCTGCCCCAGAAACACTTAGCCAGCAGCTGCAAAATGCAATCCAAGAGGAATGGAATGCTACAACATTTGATCGTGACTCTCATCCGATCGATGAAGAACCGTATGGAAGCAGTAATAAGAGCTCGGGGAGGGAATACAAGTTATTAAAAAAACGTTTGTTATTAGCTTTTTTTTTCATTTACGTGTGTTGTTTTAACAATTTCCTTGATACTCCATACAGGGTAAAAATGACTTGTTAAACAAAATAATACACCTATAAAAATTTAATTTAAATTTAGAACATTAACATTAGGATTTGAAAACCTCATATTATTATTCGCTACTAGCTGTACCCGGCATGCGTTGCAATGCTCTTTTTCCTATCAACTACCTACCTACTACCCTACCTACTACTCTACTTACTACCCTACCTACTACCCTACTTACTACCCTACCTACTACCCTACCTACTACCCTACCTACTAGCCTACCTACTACCCTACCTACCCACTACCCTACCTACCAATCATACCTATTCTACTATCCTACTTACTACCCTACCTACTACTGTACCCGTTTTCGCAGCGCATGCAACAGAAGCTCTGAAAAGGAATTTCCTTTTCCGTTTTTGCAACATTTTTCATTTATCCTCCGCTCCTATTGGTCGTAGCGTGATGTTTTATAACCTAAAACCTTCCTCGATAAATGGACTACCCAACACAAATAATTTTTTCAATTCCAACTCTTCAGCTTTATGATATTAGTATAGATTAAACGACATTTGACATATATTTCGAAATATACACATTTTTCTGATAATCCTTACAAAACATAAACTTGCAAGGTGTTTCGATTTTTCTGATGAGAAGTGTACTTGGATGGTGCCGTATCACATGGTCCATGCCCTATCATATCAGAGTTCATAGAAAACGAGGCAAACCGACCGACGGGCTCATGACCTTTAATTTGCGGATTGGCGTCGTTGCGAAGTACTTAATATTATTTCGTTTGAATTCGTGATGATATTTGACAGACGATCACGTCGCAGCTCAGTCATAAAACTGTAATCAATTTGTGAAAATACCCGATTTATCAAAAACTTGAGGTGGAATAGTTTCCGGTACTCAAGCGACAATTCCTCCTAGACTAATAGAACTTCGGGAATGTTACTTGATTTTCCCATGTTGCAAAATATTCTTCTACAAAAGTAGAACTTTACCTGAAATTAATATATAACATTTTTTTTATCTTTCGCATAATGTGTTTATCTTTCTTGCAGATGATTAAAATGATGCTGACAGTGGTCACGGTGTTCACAATGAGTTGGTTGCCGCTTAACGTTTTCATTGTAAGTTGATTGAATGAAACCATATTTTCTAGCAGGCGTCTCCAAGGACCTCCCGCGATGTCATGCGATTGGTTACTGGTGCCTTCAGCTTTAGACTTGCTGAAATTATCTGAGATTTTTAAAATTCGTTTTGTAGGAGGTATTTAGAACCAACCACCTTGTTGCTCTAGTGGTCGCAAGCGCGACTGCTGAGCACTGTACCCGGTTGATGGCAATAGGCTCGGCCCTAGTTACATGGGACTTAAACATAACTGGCAAAATGTGAGTGTAGAAGCGTGATGTAACGTTACTTAGAACTAAAACATCAACTTCATACTACCTTTTCTCATTCATTCTACCTTTTCATACTACCTTTTAGATGTAACATTAACCAAAAGTAAAATCATTTATGTACGTATTTTTATAACTGAAAATGATGCTGAGCCTGCATTCCTCGTAAAAAGTATTATTGTGGCTTGATAATATTTCACTGAGCAATAAAATATTCATCGGATGTCGCCGAAGAATTTTGTAACAATTTTCACAATTCTTTTAAATAAATGTTTTGTTATCTGTTTGGTCCACATAGAGTTATGTTTATTGCATTACCGCTTACCTAATTTTCTATTTTGAACATTATATTTAAAGCTCACAAGTCTCACCATGTGAGATTGTCAAGAGTTAGTAGAAAATAAATTACAAATCAGTTTTTGTTTCTGCCACAAAACTCATGCAGTTAAATATCAATTAACACAATTTCAAAATAAAGGGGATAGAACCGATGTGGCATATCAATCTACCCGCCATAGGTTTTAGGTTTTTTTAAGCACATGTTGATGATGTTGAGTCGTAATAGGCAGGAGTCTGGTGCTGTGTAAATTAATACAAAGCGACAACTTAATGATTGTCTAAATATAAGCGAAAAACCGACCGTTAATAATTCGCAAAAAGCATTTTTTGCACACTCGGCTGCTGCACAAGCCTTTTTCTTTTTTCACATCACAATATTCATTGAACTAGTTAGAATCAATTATAGACAGCAACTCTGCCGTAATTGCTGTAATCACTTGGAATATATCTTGTTTATATAATTTCATAACATAATATTACGCTTGTATGTTTTGAAGGGGTATAATCCCACCCTGTCGGGGCTGCGGGTTGTTTGCAAGAGATACCGCGGCCTCGACATGAAGGGCTAAGAAGGAACATGAGTGGTTTTTAGTCAGTAGAAGTCTGACACTCCCTTTCGCTCTGCCCAAGAGCGGGAGGGGTTATTTGATGATTTTCCACCCGAAATAAAAAGGGGTATAAAACCCCCAATTACTAGTTATGCGTAAGTTCCATTTTATTCGGGATAAGGGATTTACAACACGATTGTTGTTATTACATGTATTGTTAACTAGCTGATCCACGCAACTTCGTCCGCGTCACATAATATAGCTTATAACCTTTCTCGATAAATCGACTATCCAACATATTAAATTGAGTTAAATCGTACTCGTAACAAACAAAAAATCTTACCTTTCCTCTATATAATACCTATTATAATGTAGAACAGTTACTTATGTAGTTTAGATTGGCTTCGATTATATTATTAAAGTAACAATTACTATAGGTATCTCTTACTGTTTAATATACAGTAACACCTTGTAAACATTATGGTGCAGTAAATATTTTGAATTTCAATTTCTCCGGAGCCCCCAGAGGCCAGAATCCAGTACCTACCGCACCGGACCGAATGACTGCCACGCGCTTAATTATTTTGTCGCCCGTATATTTTTACATTGCGATATCTTCTAAGATATTTGTTTAAACTGTATAGAGTAAAAGGCACAAATATTCTATATTAAATTTCTGTGCTAATAAACACATTTATTTATATCGCAATGTAAAAATATCCGCGCGACAAAATAATTACGCGTGCGGCAGTCATTCGGTCCGGTGCGGTAGGTTAGTGGGGATTCTGGCCTCCGGGGACTCCGGAGAAATTCAAATTCAAAATATTTACTGTTTACAAGGTACAAGGTGTTACTGTATATTTAACAGTAAGAGATACCTATAGTAATTCACACTTTAATATAATCTAAACTAATATTATAAAGAGGAAAGATACGATTTTTTGTTTGTTACGATTTAACTCAATTTATGTTGACATTATTTGTTATAAGCTATATTATGTGACGCAGACGAAGTTGCATGAGTCAGCTAGTATTAGTATATTAGTATAGATACTCGTAAAATGTAAAATTCATGCATAGTAAAAATTGTATAGAATTTTACTTACTTACTGGAGAAAGAATAAGGTACCCTTTTGTAATATTAATAAAAATAATATTGATTTTAGTTAAAAAAAAGTCTTTTTCCTTGACATTAGGTACTATGGACACTCCACGAAGAAGACGAGGAGTGGAGCAAGTGGCCTGGGATGCCGTACTTGTGGTTCGCCTGCCATTGGTTGGCCATGTCTCACTCCTGCTACAACCCCATGATCTACTGTTATATGAACGTGCGGTATCGACGCGGGTTTAAAGAGGTAAAATATTTTGGTACTTTTAATATGATTATCTACATGGACATAGACGCTTTCGCGGTAAAGTAATTCATTAGTAAAAAGTGGTATTAATGTAGAAATTGTAGAGGGCAAAAGTTTCCGTATAAATTGTCCACCTTTATACCTACTAGAATTTGTATCCGTGTCTGTATGTCATCAGGAATGTCAAAATCTTTCTCCTATTCACTTTGGGTGAACTTATTAAGTACTCCGAAGAATTTTTTGAGAACAGAATCTAAACATCCCGGAGCTCAGAAACTTACCCGGTAATATGTAAATGAAAGAGCTTTTATGTCTACACATTTCCGTGTTTCTTTCTAAACAAGAATAGCTTTTCTATGTTATGTTTAAAACGTGACTGGCACCCACTACGATCGCGTTCAGGAAAAATATCTACACGTCAATATTTCGTGAATACAGCACCATAAAGGTTACCAAATTAATTTGAATTTCAGATGTGTTTACTCGTGAACAATGGGTCGCTATTTTTGTCATATTACGAAATCCGTACAAGGCTGTGTTTTGTTAGCCCATATCCTGTTGAACAAACTAGCTCAAAATATTTTGTACAAGATTTTTTTGGAAAAACAAGGAAACTCACGCAGGAATATTTATAGAAGGTTCACCTTAATTACGTTTCTTTTTAATAGATTGAGAGGCAAACCATTGGTAAACAAACACACAAGATATCATAGCTTGTGTCTATTTGTAGTAGTTTGCAGAAATCAATAATAAAGAAACTTTAATGATGAACAATATAACTCATGGAAGTTTTGATTTAAATTGTGGTATGTGTAGCGTGTACGTTTTCATGGCGCGTAATGCCCGTATAATTTTTAAGTTGACGAAACCATAATTTTGTGAAATTGTAATAAGTTCTTCTTTTATTTCTATAGATTCTCGGTGGACTGCTGTGTTTGAAAAAGAATGAACCCAACAGACTTTATCAGCGCTCAAGTATTTGTGAAGGCATACCCTTAACTGGTAAGAATCTTTATAGTTTTATAGCGGAATTTGTTCTTTGACTAGTAAGAAGTGAAACCCACTAGGCGTATTTCAAAGGAGGCCACTATCGTTCTAGCTTGAAGAACATAGGTACACTGACCTTATTGCCGAAGGCCTTGTAAAAGGACAGGTGATTTAAAGGTGGATGAAATAAAAAAGAGTAATACGTACCTATAACAGCAATGCCCTGACAAGGCCTGCACATTCAATACAACAATGCCTTCAGGGCGCTGTTGAAGCTTCCACCCTTAGTACAGTGTGGAGCTTAGTGGATGGGGAGGTTTATCAAGCTACACGTTGGCAACAAAGCTTGTTAAACCTCTTATTATTGTGATTGTCTTTGTTCTTTTAGTGTTCCTGCTGCATGTTTATTAAGTATAGTTTTTAATACTAATAACTATACTTGATACCTGACAGTAAAATCTTTTTTCATTTTGATTTATTTTAAATAAAGAATGCATAATAGATATTACCAATTAACGAACCCACTGTACTAATAAAAATAGTAGTTGAATACCTACATTAGCCGTGCCAGCTGGCTGACTGGTTAAATGAAACATAATGTCGGTTCCTCGAATACAGAACGGTTTTTTTCTGTACCGTACAGAAGAAAACCGTTCTGTATTCATGTTTGGTATTTGATTGTTTCAAACTCCAATAAAACTACTGCCCTAGTCACCGTCCCCATATATGTAGTATGAAAATCAAAGGAATGCAAAAGCCCAAAAATCAAATCACACGTTACGATTTTGTCATAAACAACCAGTCTTACCGAGTGGTATCGTAATACTCAGCACTAACTGTGTTATGAAGGTAAGTTAGAGGCAGTCGCTCCGTCTAAAATCAAAAAATCAATCGTCTGCGTCTAAAATGCAGCTTAATCCGGTTTCCCTTCATAGTTGGAAAAAGGCTAGGCAGATGATTACAGATGACTCCATCAACGCATACACACACACTCACACCGACGCACAGAGACACACACACACACACGAACGGCACAACTTAAATGCACCTCATGTTTCTAATGATAGTGAAATTAATGTGCAATGTTATCAAGAATTATTATTATTTTAAACTTGATTTTATTTTTGTTATTAGTATTGATTCTGATTTCTGTTTTGATTTTAATTTTAGTTTTGATTTTGTTTTTGATTTTGTTTTGATTTTGTTTTTAGTTTTGTCTTTGATTTTATTTATTTTTAAATTTGTTTTAATAATTCATTAATTTTTGATGTATTCATTGCTTTTTCAACTTTTTTTCTTCCTGTTTTCTTTTTTCGCTACATTTTTGAATACCTATGAGCATAATATGACATGCATTATTATATTTTGTGATGAAAAAAAACACTGTCTCCGAAGTCACAGGTGGAAATCTAGTTTGGGAGCCAGGGGACCTAACTCTGTAACATGTTACTGTATGTTGAATTCTAGGAAATTTATAAAAAATAAAGAATTATTATTATACGTCACGTCCAGAATAAAATTAACTAACTTTCTATCATAAATATATTTGTTTGTACTAAATCAACTCAGAGGAAGAAAAAATGATGCGTTTCGTTTTATTTCCTAAGCTTTAACGAACCACCGTTTTATAAGGTTCGACGAACTTCGTCGACCACTTCGTAGCTTTTACATGAAGTAGATTGGACGCTAACTTTTAACTTTGTTACTGCGGTTAAAATAAAACGCCGCGGGTTTTTTTTAATCGACTGTGGCGAAAACCACAAAGTTATTTACAAATCCTTTCCAAAATAATGTCAACTAAATTATTAATACTTGAATCATAATTTAGTTGTGAGTTTCCTCCATTGTTTTTTGTTTTAAAGTGTTTATTATTCCATTCAAAATCGTTACTAATGGTTTTTGTGTAGGTACTTACATCTTTAGTTGTGCTCCTCAATAAATATGAGAATCTTTATCTTCATTTCGTATCTGTCTAGCCTGTTTCGAAATTATGCTGGGATCGGGTTCCAGTTTAACCGGATGCAGCTGAATAAGTATTAGTATTTTACACGGAGCTACTGCCTATCTGAACTCCACAACTAGTATTGGATAATACCATACCACTTTTTTTTTTTTTTTGGGTTTGGTAATCATCAAATGACTCCTCCCGCTCTGGGCAGAGCAGAAGGGGGAGTGTCAGGCTTCTAATGACTAAAAACCACCCATGTTCCTTCTTAGCCCTTTGTGTCGAGGCCGCGGTATCTCTTTCGAACAACCCGCAACCCCGACGGGGATATGATACCCCTTGACGGGACGATTGGTGCAGTGGCTCAAGCAGTTGACTGCTATGCTACGTGTCGCGGGTTCGGTCCCCGCACGGAACAAATATTTGTATTCTACAGAGAGTTGTTTGTAAACGCACTGTTGCAATGTTTTACAAAATACAAAAAAAATTACAGGCTTCCTTTCGCAGGTTTTCTTTGGCTTGACTTTCGGGCCACTAATTACCTGTAACGACTGTCAAAGATCTTCAAATGCGACCGGGACCAACAGCTGTGCTAAATATTAAATATGACAAAATGGAATGAAATTTAATATACGTTAACAATATTGCACTTTAGTACTAAAGGGGTTACAGATTGTGAATCAGATTTAATTTAAATCCAGTATTCATTTAAGTAAACTAGATTTTTATACTGGCCGATTATTTCACTTTTGAGCTTTGGTTGGAATTGAAACAGATTTTTCAGTTTACAGTCTTGTAATATAATTTTTCTTCAATAAGTTTTTAAAGTGATTGGCTTTCATTAAAACTGTGCACATAAGTTTTTGTTTTGCTTTTTCTTTATTTGTGATAAATTCGGATGACTCTAAAAGTGAAAATTCGGTTACCAGCATAATATTCTTCCGTATAAATATCTTAATTAGCTGTAACCGCAGTAGTCGCACTAATCCTTTCCAGTCACATATTTTACGGAACCAATCACCAATCGACCATGGTTTCTTTGATCTTACTCAAAACTTTTCCCACGACAAGTTCCTAAATTACAGTTAGTAATCTTGAATCTATTGCCCAATCTCTTCACAAAATTGCCAACCCTTCGTGATACAAGACGCAATTTCCGACAAATTATCTGATATTACATCCGGATTTGTTCATCAAATAATATCTACGTACCCCGTCTAGCTCCTGATATCGGGAGCTCATAATAAAAAATAATCACGGAAGATATCCCGTTAGTGACAGTATTAGTGTAGTTATAAGACGTGAACGCTTAAAATAAAAATATACCCATAAATATAGATATTTTTCTAAAATAACTATTCTGTAAAATCTGAATATGCAAAAATGCAATATCTACACTTTTCTAACATGTGTATGAAACAAGTGTTTTTATTAAATCATGAATTGAATTCATAGTTACAGTTCGCGCATTGACGTCCTTTACATTACATTTTATTAACCTTATTTTAATTACAGCTCTGAAGTCAGCGGGACAACTTAATATTAGCCCTAACTGACAATGTTCTGCGCTCCCTCTCTGGATTCAGGTCAACAATAGTATACCTTGTTTACTGGGTGATCTTTCATTAAAAGATGACTTGGTGCCTGACTTGAAAATCACGAATTCTGTCTTACTGTTTACATTTACCCATGGGTACAACATGACTTTCAGACATTGAACAGTTTTCGATGAGCACCGACTACAGCTACTACTACTTCTCGTCCAACTTACCACAGTGTCTCAAGACGAAAGTTTATGACCAGTGTGTGTTGCCAGTGATTACATACGGAACCGAAACGTGGTCGCTCACAATGGGCCTCATCAGAAAGCTGAAAGTCACCCAAAGAGCAATGGAGAGAGCTATGCTCGGAGTTTCTTTGCGTGATCGACTTAGAAATGAGGAAATCCGCAAGAGAACCAAGGTTACCGACATAGCCCGAAGAATTGCCAAACTTAAGTGGCAGTGGGCAGGGCACATTGCTCGCAGAACGGATGGCCGATGGGGCCGGAAAGTTCTGGAGTGGCGACCGCGAACCGGAAGACGTTGCGTTGGAAGGCCTCCCACTAGGTGGACCGATGACCTGGTGAAGGTTGCGGGGATCCGCTGGATGCGAGATGCACGGGACCGGTCAATGTGGCGACACTTAGGGGAGGCCTATGTCCAGCAGTGGACGTCTTTCGGCTGAAATGATGATGATGATGATGACCGACTACAGGGCCCAGCACCATGTCGTCTGCGTCTTATGTTGTTTATGTATATACAAGGGTACCACATGCACGAAGATATTCCTTCCACGACTCATCTTACTAGTTGTAGTTACTACATAGTACTACTACTCTACTAGTTTATTTACTCCAATAGTTAATAAATGAAAAAGTTTGTGGGAATGTATGGGTGGTTAGATGTTTGTTGCAATTTTAAGCAAAACATATATATTAGCACACTAAAATAAATTAGCACACTAATAGATTTTGAACCACGCCGTACGGTTCCCTGAAACAATTACTATATGTAGGTAAAGACGCGGGCAGAAGCTAATTTTTATTTAATCTCTGGTCAGCCCACTGTGAAATTCGGGTCTCCATAAAGGTTTTAACTAATAAAACCACATGAACTACGATTTCAACGGTCCTGTACTTATATTACATTTAAATGGTCAGCCATTATGTTTGTTTTCGGCCATTCTGGGGATATTAAAGTTAAATTGCTTTTGAGAATAAGTTTAAAACTAATAAGCATTTTAAAGGGTCAATGACGTGTTTCTAGTTTGACATTAGGTATAGGATAACCCCCATGACCGCTAGTCACTTTGTAACGTTTTGTTTGCATTAAATTAAAACAATGGTTTTGATCAACTAATTCGAGGGGATAGAAACCTACAAAAGAAACATAGTGTGCTGGTATTGTTTCGAATCCAGCTCTATATAAAACTATTTTGTTCTTTGGGAAATATTGAAATTGTTATTGCTTGTTTCGTGTTTTGTGATTCCTCGTGGCTATTAATATCCTTTGATGAATTTTATCCCCTGAAAGGCCACAATTAAAATACTGATGGCGTTTACATTCAGAAAAGTACACTTCCCTAGTTACGGCTCCTCAATGAAGCCCAGCGTTCTGGTATTACTTTTGTAGGTCTTCGTCGATGTAGAACTTTATAATAAAATCTGTGTCATCTCGGTTCGTTGCACCATACCCGTAACAATGTATTGTTAATGTTAACTTTAGTAATTGAATCTTTCTGAAAACCTCCGTATTATTTCTTCATTAGTTTAACTAAACAACTTACAATTCCATCATACGAATGAGTATCGCGGTATCTATTCACGCAAAATTGTGTAGGCCTCTAAGCTAAAAACACAGATAACGATGAGTCGGAAAAACACAACTCTTTTCGCAAAAACACAAGCCAGTAGGTCCATCGCAGTATCTGGCTCATTACAAATGCGGCGGGACTTTTAGGCAAGAAAAATATCATTAAAACAGTCCCCAAAAAAGAACTAAAGACGCGGCCATAAAATAATTTTATGGCTTTGATTGAAAGTGGCAGCTGATTATTTTTGTAGTTTTAAAAATGCAATTTGCAAGTAAAGAATGGGTGCTAATTAAACCGGCTTCTTTTTAATAGCATTATTCGTCTCTAAAAATCCACATTGCCTTCTAAATTACTAGTTATCTTCTATCTGAGCCACTCTATAAAACGGGCAGTTATGTGTAGTTAGTTAACAAATCGGAATTAGTCGGTATGTCGGGGTCGCTCTATCATCTCTCGCTCTATTTTCGTCTAACTACTTAACTAACTACCCATTTTACAAAATTGCTGGTCATTTATTTATAAGGCATTTATAAATAAATGATTTTTTTAATTTATGCATTTTTTTCGCTTACCTTCTTATTTTTTGTTCAAATATTGAAGGATGAAATAACCGGCCAATTGTTTTTTCATTGTTGTTCATATTTTACTGTTGCAAAGGGGATAGAACCGATGTGGCATATCAATCTGCCCATTATTTTGTTTTTTTTTCGGAATCGCGGGTCACAGTGAAAGTGGTATGTATGGATAGAGAACGTATAGACGAACAAAAAACGTCGTTTAACAAGGTACCCTAAAGTGTCACGTTACCGAGATATTTGAAGGTAAAAAAAAGTCATTTGATGATGTCCTCATGATTATGTTTGTTATTTTTAGAAATGATGGGCGTGAACAACACTGCGCCTGCGCATCGCCATGGGGTCTTCGTATGCAGATACCATATGACCAGGAGTGTTGGAGTATCCAACGTCGGCAAGAGTACCATCTGCACACTATGCACGTCGAAACCTACCCCTCGGTCTTCTGGAAACTCCACGACTCCGCCCATGAGAGCCGCCTCAGTGCGCTCGCAATTTTTCTAAGAACGGGTCAGTTAAGATACTTTAAAAATAGTGCATCAGTGAACTTATTTTCCAGTACTAAGTGTTCTAGTTTTGTAGTAGTATGTAATATAAACAATATTACAATGAAGGGGATTGTCTACTTTTAAAAAATTGAGCTAATTGCGAAACCATAGTGTTAAAATGAAGAATTACTCTGCTTATATTTATTTATATTTTCTTTATTTGACCTTTAATGACGTTATCTCAAGAAAGGATATCGATATGGCAATCACGGGGTACCCGCGTGTCTGAACGAGCCCTTAGCTTCATGTGGGTGCCATTACAAACAAACTGCCATGAGAGTGTCACTCACGTATAAAACCTCTGAAAGAGCAAAGTAATCTTTTTCAGTGATGACGTCTTCGAACTTTATTGAATTTCCAACATATTCAAATTAGTTTCTTATTATACTATATTTTAACTAAAAAAGGTTAGATTTTGTGGACAATGCCCAAATTGATGTAAATTTTATATTTAGATAATAATTACGAAATGTCAATGATAAACAAAGTATTAAATATAGGTATTAGTTGTTAAATATAATAAAAGTATCAGATTTTATTGATGTACGGTCAGCATCAGAAGTAGCTTAACATTTCGGAATTGTAATTATTTGATGTACAGGCCTCCAGCTGTTATTTTTAATGTTTCAGAACAAATATTCTTTTAAATATTCCTTACTCTTCAATAATTTGTTAGTAACGAGTAATATCTACCAAGTTTTTATTAAAAAACCTGCTTTGTAACTTTAAGTAGTGTTAAGCTACTTCTGCTGCTGACCGTACTAATTACAAAGGTGACAGCCGGAGGACTTAAATAAAACCGAAATTATGTGTTTAATGATTAATTTCAAATTACAGTATTTTACTTATGTTAAATCTTAGATAGACTTGGACGATGCTAGTTCCGAAGTGCCTAAAATATTCTTCTAAAAACATATTATTCTAAAACGATTGCGAGACGTGGATGCGCTGTCAGCAGATTGGGAGTAGGTGGCCAATGCGCGATGGCTGCACGAGGCGTCGAGTCAGCAGAGTCCGCCTGTTGCAATTTTGCGTGGAAACATCCGATGTACTTAAATAGCTACTATGTCGCTTTTCAGCCGGTTTGGTGTAGGCAGGGCACGTAACATACTCCACAAGCAATTTTCCCCTGTCTTCTTGTCTACTAATTTTTATTTTGGTTTTTAGGCTCAGATTTTATACAATGAATGTTTATCATACTGATCATCAGCCATAGCAGCATGTAAGTCAACGGAAGAAAACCTTTAGGATTTGAGCAGAATACAACTTTGAGCAAAATTCTTGCCTTTTTCATATAGCTGCATTACCAAACCCAGATTATAGATTTATGGCCATCAATTAATTGACCTTCAAAAAATGGATTGACAGTCTACTCGAAATCTCTACAATTTCAATTGGTAATTAAAGTTTGCAGTCGTTTAAACATTTACACTTGACGACCACATGACTGCATCATCGAGTGAATTTTGGGCCCAAACGATTGAATAGAAATTTGCCATCAACACGCTAAGAAGAAGATTCTACTTATACTTGTCCAGGCATGAATATGACATAAAATGCCTAGCGACATTAAGTCCGCCTTAGTCCTATATTGTACATGAAGTTTAAATGAATAAATATTGCATTCCTCCGTCATTTTCTTTTTCCGGAGCCTTCATGTCTAGGAAAATCGGCATATATTGCAATTCAGAAACTTTATTATAATACACGGAACCGTCTTAAAAGAGATCATCATAATTCTAAATTAAATGCGGGATACTGAGTTACAGTTACACCAGAAATGCCAGTTAGTCTTACGTAGGTATATAGTCAAACACATCAACACCCATTTACAGAGACTGACATCGTTTTCGGGTGGAAAATCATTAAATAACCGGGGTCCCGTTCTTGGGCAGAGCGAAAGGGAGTGTCAGACTTCTACTGACTAAAACCACCCATGTTCCTTCTTAGCCCTTCATGTCGAGGCAACCGCAGCCCCGACTCGATTATAATTTTACCTGTTTACTTAGTAATTGGCGATTTGTATAGGTTAAGAAAGAATACCATATTTATTGACTGTCAGCTGAAAAGCTCACTTCAATCGATCAATCTTCAAGTTAAGCCGCGCTTACCTTGGTTGATCTGACAACTGACAACTACCAAGGGGTTTACCAAGGGGTATCAGGCCAGATAGGCAGTCAATAAGTTGCATCTGGTTAGAGTGGAAGCCAACCCCAACATAAGGAAAAGGGTGGGCAGATTATGATGTAAAGCTATGTTTTATAAATTAAATAAATAAACTGAGGTCGTCAAAATGTGAGCATAAAAGTAAACATAGCCTCCGCTGTTATATTTGTTTTTAATTAATTTAACTATCGCACCGTTAATCCATGAGCTAACAGAGTTTGATGCATTTAATATTTTTTATGGACTAACACTTCACTCGCGACTTCGTTCGCGTGTATTTTGAAAATATTATATAGCCTGTAAAGATGTAACTTTGTAATGGTGAAATAACTTTCTAATCTCAAATCAATAATTTGTATTGTATTTGTATTTGTAAATCGGTCGAATAGTTTCTGATTTAAATAGTTACCAACTAACAAACAAAAATCTATCCTTTCCTCATTATAATATTAGTTTAGATGAATGAAAAAAAAGAATATGAAAGCGGGAATGTTGCTACTTAAGTTACGAGTATTGGTAAATCTGCGGTTGATGGCCAAATAGACTTCATGAATTCTAAAAAACTTTTATTTATATGAAATTCAAATGAACTAAGTTATTTGCTCGCTAGACAAATATTTGACAGAAGCTTTTGTACGATGGTATAGTTTGTGGTTGAATTGTTGCAAATGTCTCTCCCTGTTTAGGGCTTGGTTTTATAGTACACAACAAACTGCTCGGTTGAGTCAGAAACATAGAATATTACTTAATACAATACAACAGATTTTATGACAGATTATCGCTTGAAGACAGCTCCACCGGTCTTGCTGATTTGTCATTCAGCACAAAGATCACATGATTTGAGAAAGATCGGGAAATTCGAAATTAAAATGTACCTAGTTGGATTTTGTTTGACTTTATTTATGGTTGCATATAAGGAACCGTTTTCTGGATCTAATTTCGATAGAGACTATTTAAACAACTGAAATTGTAATAAATGCATAAGTAAGTGTAAAGCTTAACTCTTTAAAAGTACTTAAACACAACACAACACCAGTTATCTATAGGAACAAGAAAATGAGGCGATTCAGATTGGTCAACTAACTGGGAAAAAGCAGAAAAAGCCGCCAAGACTTCTTAATATCCGCAGTCCGCACTGAGCTTTCTAATGAAGAAGGGACGTCGTTCTCTAAGGTAATGTACTTTGTACTAGTGATGTGCCGGATTGTCAAAAATGTACCTACATCCGCGGACACGGATCCGGATACGGATATTTAGGGCCAAGGTCCGCGGATACGGACACGGATACGGATCTTTAATTTCTTCAATTATGACAAGTAATTTTTCAAGTTCCTCTTATTTTCTCTTCATTTATTAACGCAGTAATTAAGCTACTTTACTAGAATAATCATCCAGTTAGAATTTATTGTTGGTTTCTCATTATCTCATCTATATATATAAAAATGAAACCCGTTTTCCGTTGTCACGACTTGGCATGAAAACGGCTTGACCGATTTGGCTGATTTTTTTTTTTAAATGTTCGTTGAAGTTCAAGGATGGTTCTTACGGCGAGAAAAATTCGAATAATGGCCGGAAAAGCCCTAAAAACAGCCCTTTTCTTTTTCCCATACAAACGTTTTCTAACTAAAACGTAAAATCAATTTGAGCTTTAATACCGTACCCATAAAGTTCAAGTGTTAGTGGAGAGGTTCCGGGAAGGCAAAACAATTGAGTGACGTTCAGTTGTTCAGTCAACGAATGACAACTTCAAACAGACCATACGACATTATCACAATAATCACAAATAATTACTGTTTCTTTCCCAATAGAAAAACGATTTTTCAAATGGTGTTTGCGTATAATATAAAAATTAATTGCTGTTAGTTAGTCGCGCTAGAACTAGAGAACGGGTAGACCGATTTGTCTCATTTTGGTTTTGAAACATTTGTGGCAGTCCAGAGAAGGTGAGAAATTAGTAGTATCTAGGTAGGTAGGTGGTAGGTAGTTGGTACGTAGCCAGGTAAAAGGGCATTGCAACGCACGCGGGGTACAGCTATATTATATAAAAATGAATAGCTGTTCGTTAGTCTCGGTAAAACTCGAGAACGGCTGGACCGATTTGGCTAATTATAGTGTTGAATTATTCGTGGAAGTCCAGGGAAGGTTTAAAAGGTGAGAAAGTTTTAGGTAGGTAGGCAGGGTAGTAGGTAGAGTAGTAGGTAGGGTAGTAAGTAGGATAGTAGAGTAGGTAGGGTAGTCGGTAGAGTAGTAGGTAGGGTAGTAAGTAGGTAGGGTAGTAGGTAGGTCGGGTAGTAGGTAGGTAGGTAGGGTAGTAGGTAGGTAGGTAGGATAGTAGGTAGGTAGGTAGGGTAGTAGGTAGGTAGGGTAGTAGGTAGGTAGGGTAGTAGGTAGGGTAGGAGGTAGTAGGTAGGTAGGTAGTTGGTACACAGGCAGGTAGTAGGTAGGAAAAAGGGCATTGCAACGCATGCCGGGAACAGCTAGTTAGTTATAAAAGTGATCTTGTAACTTTCTAGTTTCTACTAAATTGATCTCATTGTAATTACAATAAAAAAATAAGATTTAAGTTCTATGTGTAATATTGATCTCTTTAGTTAGTTGATTTAGTATCTTTGAGTTATATACTATTGGTATGGTAATTTACTAGAATATATGTTTGCAATTAAAGGTGTCAAATATTTGATTTTAAGAAATAAAAAATACTGTGAATGGATTTTTTTTTAAATTATACTACTTAATCACATAATCTAAGTTATTATGCAGCTTTTGATCCTGTCAATTAAATTTGAAAATTAATAAAATATCCGTAAAAGGTCCGCGAAAAAAGTGACCCCTACGAATGCGCACCTTATTTCTCCCGCGGATATCCGGGGATATGGATACGGATATCCGGAACACCACTACTTAGTACTAGAGGGGCAATCCCCGTGTTTTCGAAAACATATAACTACAGTTTTAGTATCCTCATAAAACCTCTCGTTAACTTACCCACATTTTTGATAATATTTTGGTAATGGTTGTCGCTGAAATGAGACTTATAAGGCCTCCTCGACATTTTACAATTACAGTTTCAAAACTGAAAATGTAAAAAGTTGTACTTGGCGGGTAACCAAGCACTCCTTTGGGCCTTCCTCGTATCATATTTACGTAAACAATGTCATAACAATTGATAGGATATTGTTTACGTATACAGGGTGTAAATCAACCCATCACACAGCCGTCAACCAAGCATTCTGTTCATCAGTCTAAGTACCCCTTCGCAAAAATTTCTGCTGGGAAATAACTTTTTTTTTTGGGGCAAAAATCACATTTTATGGTAAAACTCAATGTCGCTCACTCTTAAATCACTGTGCTAGTGGATGCTTTGAATAATAAATGGGTCATGGAGGTAATTTAAGTAAAGTTATAACCTGAAAAACTAGTATTTACAAAAACAACTGTGAAAAATTTGGAACTTTGACCCCCAAAATTTCCGTGACTGAAGGTTCCCAGGTATGGTCTAGAACAAAAAAAAATATCGCAGTGGCGGGGAGAACAAGTGCCTTTCGTTTGCGTTAAGGGTACTTTTACACCCTATATGTGGTAGAAGTAGCTATGAATAGATTATAAATTATCACTGTAACACTTAATTACAAGATATCTCTCAAAAATGTTTTCCCTCTGTATTAGATTAAACAATGACTCTTGACTATGTATGTTGTGATGAAAAAAAAAAAACTTAATATTTTATCTGAACATATCTATGAATATTTATTAAATACAACCACACACAGACAGGTCCTTTCAACTTCATTAACTTGAATTGGATATATTAATGGATGGCGATGGTACGAGCCTTCGTCTCTCAATGGAATAAGGATTTCATTACATTAATTAATTTCGTGGCCTACTGAATTCCCACTGTTTTTGAATAATTAAGTAACTTTGTATTAAAACGATTATTCTTTCACGGTTAAACATTTGAATAGAACATTCTGTCACATTGTTAAAATCACTTAGTTTTGAGCAATTAAATATTAAGCCGAGAATTACATTCCAGATCACTTATTGTCTGTATGCTTAAATCTTTAAAACTACGCAACGGATTTTGATGCGGTTTTTTTAATAGATAGAGTGATTCAAGAGGAAGGTTTATATGTATAACACATGCACAATATTGTGGAGAAACCCTGATAAATTTAGAGGTTTCTAATGTGATGTCGTAAATAAACACATAATTTGGCGCTTAAATTGCAAACGCTGGCTGAACCCCACAACATAAATCAAATTAATGTACTACAGTATTGTACACCTTAAAAAGGTCAACAAAAAAGTCCGCGATGGTATATGTCTAACTCTTAAGGCCGTTGCGTCGCTAAAATCCCAAAAACGACGTATGTTTAAAGAAATTTGTTGAGGAATCCTTCCGTACGATTTCCATATAAAAAATATATGTTATACTTAAAGTCATCACAAATAATTCGTATTGTTTAAAATTTTAATAAACCTTCACATTATTTAATAAAAAATCGTTGTATGTCTTAACCTAAATCGAATTTTGTCTCTGAAACGGCTGAATAGTTTGGTATGAATTTTATACCCAAAAATACGTAGTGATGTATTTATCAATCCGTATTGTTTATTTTCTCTGATTTGTAATAAAATTTTGAAATAATAAATTAATTCCCGACATTTTGAGGCAAATGCGGCGCAAGACCCGTCGCGCATACTTGGAACGCGCTGCGCCAGTGTCTCGATGACTGTTGTCACGGGTGGACTGCACGCATGTCATTACTTCACAAATAAAATTCAAAAGTTCACGTTTTTAATGTTTTCTGAATTAAAACATATTGTAAATTGTATAGTTATCAATATTTCGTAAAATAAGAACAGAAAATAAGTTTGTAAATATATTTAAAGTAGTTTGTAATTTCATTTTGTTGTTAGCACCTATCATAGACTAAGCTGACTATGCCTAATAAACGTAAAGTGACGCGTGGCCGAGTTCTCCAAAACTGTTGGTAAATTACTTACGTTTCTTAGTAGATATTTTGGTATATAGAATATGTATGATATTATTTTGATTTTGGACTGCCTCGTTGGTCTAGTGGTCGTAAGCACAATGCTGAGCATGAGGTCCTGGGTTCGATTCCCGGGTCGGGCAAAGTGTTATTGGGTTTTTCCATCAGGAAATTATAAGTAACAGCCACGGAGTCTGGATTTGTGCCCGGTTGATGGCATTAGGCTCGCCCCTATTTTATGGGACTTAAACATAACTGGCGAAATGTGGGTGTACTATTAGGTACACCTCTGCCTAACCCTTCGGGGATTACAGGCGTGATGTTATGTTATCTAACCATTTTGTCTTGAGATTTTCGTTTGATGGAAGATGGAGATCTAGATGACTGATGATGTCTCGTACCTAATGATGGACTCTCATACTACATGATACATTTTGAAGGTCTGATGAAGACCAGGTAACTGCTTATCGGTTCTCAGTCACGGAAATAGTCAGAATGCTCCAACTTTCAGCTTTTATCTCATTGAGCACGGATGCTACTACATGATACATTTTGAAGGTCTGATGATGATCAGCTAAGTGCTTATCGGTTCTCAGTGACGGATGTAGTTAGAATGACCTAGCTTTCAGATTTTATCTTATTGAGCACGGATGCTACTACATGATACATTTTGAAGGTCTGATGATGACCAGCTAAGTGCTAATTGGTTCTCAGTGACGGATATAGCTAGAATGACCTAGCTTTCAAATTTTATCGATCTGAGCACAGATGCTACTACATCATACATTTTGAAGGTCTGATGATGATTCCCTAAGTGCTTATCGGTTTTCAGTGACGGATGTAGTTAGAATGACCTAGCTTTCAGATTTTATCTTATTGAGCACGGATGCTACTACATGATATATTTTGAAGGTCTGATGATGACCAGCTAAGTGCTTATCGGTTCACAGTGACGGATATAGCTAGAATGACCACCATCAGGTAAATGGCACCATCAGTCTCCAAGGCCTCTTCGAGCTCTTTCGAATGAGTCCACACACGACGGTTCTACGTGGTGCCATCAATGAGATCCTATACCCACCTTCGGAGTCCACCATCAGGTACGAGACATCATCAGTCATCCAGATCTTCATCTTGCATCAAACGAAATTCTCAAGACAAAATAATTGTTTTTTTTTTTTTTAAACTTTGCCCCACACTAGGAATTTCTCCTGTATCGTGGGTGCGTTCACAAACATTTAAACTTACATACACAACCAAACACCCAGACCCGAAACAATTATCTGTAGATCATACAAATATTTGTTCCGTGCGGGGATCGAACCCGCGACACACAGCGCAGCAGTCCAATTGCTCAGCCACTGCGCAAACCGTGTTGCCAATTAAAACGATAAAACAATTAACACCATTAAAATAATAACATACATTACATAACATCGCGCCTGTAATCCCCAAAGGGTTAGGCAGAGGTGTACCTAATAGTAGGCGTGATGTTATGTATGTTATTATTTAAATGATTTTAATTTATTTTATCGCTTTTAGCGATAAAACAATTGTAGCAAAAAACAATTGTAGTCGTTCTTGTAGCACGGATGCTACTACATGATACATTTTGAAGGTCTGATGATAACCAGCTAAGTGCTTATCGGTTCTCAGTGACGGATATAGCTAGAATGACCTAGCTTTCAAATTTTATTGATCCGAGCACGGATGCTACTACATGATACATTTTGAAGGTCTGATGATGACCAGATAAGTGCTAATTGGTTCTCAGTGACGGATATAGCTAGAATGACCTAGCTTTAAAATTTTATCGATGGGGGCACGGATGCTACTACATGATACATTTTGAAGGTCTGATGATGATCAGCTAAGTGCTTATCGGTTCTCAGTGACGGATGTAGTTAGAATGACTTAGCTTTCAGATTTTATCTTATTAAGCACGGATGCTACTACATGATACATTTTGAAGATCTGATGATGATCAGCTAAGTGCTTATCGGTTCTCAGTGACGGATGTAGTTAGAATGACCTAGCTTTCAGATTTTATTTTATTGAGCACGGATGCTACTACATGATACATTTTGAAGGTCTGATGATGACCAGCTAAGTGCTTATCGGTTTACAGTGACGGATATAGCTAGAATGACCACCATCAGGTAAATGGCACCATCAGTCTCCAAGGCCTCTTCGAGCTCTTTCAAATGAGTCCACACACGACGGTTCTACGTGGTGCCATCAATGAGATCCTATACTTACCTTCGGAGTCTACCATCAGGTAGCTGGTATCATCAGTTTTCAAGGCCCCTTCGGCTCTTTCAAATGAGTCTAAACACGATGGTTCTACTCAGTGCCGTCAATGAGATCCTATACCAACCTTCGGAGTCCACCATCAGGTACGAGACATCATCAGTCATCCAGATCTTCATCTTCCATCAAACGAAATTCTCAAGACAAAATAATTAAAAGCGATAAAACAATTAACACCATTAAAATAATAACATACAATGCATAACATCACGCCTGTAATCCCCGAAGGGTTAGACAGAGGTGTTCCTAATAGTAGGCGTGATGTTATGTATCTTATTATTTTAATGATGTTGAGACCTCGAGGACGCCTTGGAGACTGATAATGTCATTTACCTGATGGTGGACTCCAAAGGTAAGTAAAGGATCTCATTGACGGCACTGCGTAGAATCGTCGTGTTTGGACTCATTTGAAAGAGCTCGAGGAGGCCTTAGAGACTGATGATGCCATTTACTTGATGGTGGACTTCGAAGGTGGGTACAGGATCTCATTGACAGCGCTGCGTAGAACCATCGTGTTTGGACTCATTTAAAAGAGCTCGAGGAGGCCTTGGAGACTGATGGTGCCATTTACCTGATGGTGGTCATTCTAGCTATATCCGTCACTGTGAACCGATAAGCACTTAGCTGGTCATCATCAGACCTTCAAAATGTATCATGTAGTAGCATCCGTGCTCAGATCGATAAAATTTTAAAGCTAGGTCATTCTAGCTATATCCGTCACTGAGAACCAATTAGCACTTAGCTGGTCATCATCAGACCTTCAAAATGTATCATGTAGTAGCATCCGTGCTCAATAAGATAAAAGCTGACAGCTGGAGCATTCTAACTATATCCGTCACTGAGAACCGATAATCACTTAGCTGGTCATCATCAGACCTTCATAATGTATCATGTAGTAGAATACGTGCTCAGATAGATAAAATTTGAAAGCTAGGTCATTCTAACTACATCCGTCACTGAGAACCGATAAGCACTTAGCTGGTCATCATCAGACCTTTAAAATGTATTAAGTAGTAGCATCCGTGCTCAGACAGATAAAGTTTGGAAGCTAGGTCATTCTAACTACATCAGTCACTGAGAACCGATAAGCACTTAGGTGGTCATCGTCAGACCTTCAAAATGTATCATGTAGTAGCATTCGTGCTCAGTTAGCTGAAAGCTGGAGCATTCTGACTATTTCCGTGACTGAGAAGCGATAAGCAGTTATCTGGTCTTTATCAGACCTTAAGAATGTATCGTAGTAGGAGTACCCGTGCTCAGTGAAATAACTAATAAATAAAATAATGAAAGCTAGGTTATTACATCATTAGTCAAAGTGTATAATTTATTATTAAATATTTTATTCATACATTATGATGTCGGTACTCCAAGAGATACAAAATATGTTAGGCAAATACGATGACCGCTCTGCGACACATTTCTGTTCTTTGGTACGTTTTTCTGTAGTACAGTCGTTTGCCGGTAGGGGCCGAAAAATAAACAAAAGCCAGTACAGAGGTCAAATCGTCAAAGTCATCTAGTGCTGCGATCCCCTTAAGGATAACCCACAACAACCATTTTTTATCCTTTACATTTTACGGGAAAAAATGTTTTATTTACGAAGTGTATTTAAGTAATACAGCATTAATCCTTATCCAATAAAGTACCTTAAATACATTGTCCATTTAATATAGATAAATATGGCTCTTTACAGCATTTAATTTAAATGAATATTTCCGAAGATATTACAGATTTAAAATGCAGGGACATAGCGGTGCAGCGGTGGTACCGGCCCGGCGGGCGCGGGCGGCGCGCGTGACGTAGGCCGCGCTTCGCCATAGAACTATTTATGATTAGGAGCGATCGGACACGTTTATCGGAGCTCTCTAGCGAGAAAAATAATAACTTAACTTATAAAAACGTGCATACACACGTGCAAACATTCCGTACTTTGCTGATAAGTTATTTGGTAACAAGTACGAGTAGCTGCTCGAGTTTGTCACGAAGGATTTAACACCATCGTCTTCAAAATATACACGGTGTGGAAAACACGCTTATGCCTATGCCACGAGGTATTTCAGGCGAGATAATATATAGGGACTAGGGAAGGATTACTCCGTAAACTCTCGTAAACCCAAAAGTGTACACGTGTGTGAAATCGTAATTAGTCATGAAAGGAAAAAAAGGAAGGTCTCTGGAAATTAGGTATTTTACAAAAAGACAATCTTTAGTGTCACGGTTAGAACCATTTATTTACTTGCCACATAATGAATGGTGATCACTGATATCCAATATCTAGCTAGGAGGAGGTGTATGCATGAGTACACTAAACTTTTACCAGTAGGTATGTATGTTTAAGTCTCATGTAATTCGGGACGAGACAAATCCAGACTCCGTGGCTGCTACTGAAAAATTCCTGATGAAATATCCCAATACCACTATGCTCATGCATAGCAGTCGCACTTGCATCCACTAGACCAACGAGGCAGTGTACATTCCATATAATATCTTATTAGCACTTTCACTGACGTCACGGCCAGAGGCGTATTTTTTTCGTGTTTGATATGACACTACGCCCACAGGCGTTTAATTTTACAAAGTCAAAACAGACAGACCGCCTATACCCGTGTAAATTTGCGTACATTACTATGAAGCCACGCTTTCCAGTGTCATATTGCACTCAATTAAATTTGTCTAGTGTCAAGGCAAAAAGAAATTTAAATATATTTCGAAACTCCCCCCGCCGTTCCACCCTCACACATCGAAGCACATGTCATTGTGTGTGCGACGACGCGCCTCTGGACGTTAGATTCTTTGCCGACAGTCATCTAGTGTCACGGTTAGCGGAGCCCGTGTTTTTCGTTGTTTGCTCGGAGTGTTCGTCGTTATCAGCGGTATAAAAAGGTAAGAAACTTGCTTGTTTTTATAGTACGGACTACTTTTCTTATTTATACTGTTAAATTATATTATTTGTATCTATTTTATTATCAATTTATATGAATAAAACACGAAATAAATAAGTGTAGGTATTCTTTTTTCTATGATTGTGTCTCTGACGAATATTTTTGTTAGTAGATGGCTCCGGAACGAAAGAAATGGACCAGAAAACGTTCAAAAACATCTGACGGTGATGGCGAATGCTCGAATACACTACCCAAGAGTACCATCGAAGCTAAACGGTTAAGAACTTGTTCTCAAAAATGCCCAAACTTATTCGAAGATCGTAGTGACATATATTCCGTCCGTGACGACCCATATAGTGATGTAGATGGGGAGTACGGCTCAGATGGTAATTACGAACCAGAGAACGGAGACGGTATCAGCAGTGATTCAAGCCTGGAAATTTTTAGTAAACCAAAAACTGCTCGAGTTTCACAACATTGCCGCGTGTCAGAGAGTATTTGCTCTGATACTTCTGATTCTTCTGATACTTCAACCGAAGAACCGCTTCCTGTTAATAGCCCTGTAGAGGCTGTAGAGCACTGCGCTTATTTCGAGGAGAACCGCCGCTCTTTTTGAAAGCCTCACACACTCACACATAAGCAATGCTCCTCCGAGGAATACCAACGCCCTCTTAGTGGGTCTCTTGAGCTACCGCGAACAAGATCTGCTTCTGAAGAATGCCGACGCCCTCACAGTGACTCTGTTGAGCTGCCAGAAACAAGATCTGCCTCTGAAGAACGCCGACGCCCTCACGGTAAATCTGTTGAGCTGCCACAAACAAGATCCGCCTGTAGACGGTACCGGCTATGGGCGGATCGCCATAACACCAAGTAAACTAACTCCTTTGATACGACAGTCCGCCTGTAGACGGTACCGGTTATCGACGGACCGTCATACTACAGATACCCTGGCTTTTTATTACGGCAGTCCGGCTATACGCGTGGTACTGTTTTATATGAAAAATTTTAGTGTCATTTACTGAATGTCAACTTCATATCAGTGTCCGTGAAAGTGTTAAACAGGACAGGCGAATGCTGCAAATCGTCCGCCATATATGTATTTTAAGAAACGGTAATCTAAATAAAAAAAAAGTGAAAAGAAAAAAAAAAGTGTCATAGCTGTGATATCTCACAGCTATGACACTTTTTTTATTTTTTTTTGGGGGTGGGAAATCATCAAATAACCCCTCCCGCTCTGGGCAAAAGGGAGTGTCAGACTTCTACTGACTAAAAACCACCCATGTTCCTTCTTAGCCCTTGTGCCGAGGCCGCGGTATCTCTTTCGAACAACCCGCAGCCCCGACGGGCAGCTATGACACCTTAATTTTATTTCGTCGACAAAGGACATAATCTTATTTGAATGGAAGTAATAGCTTATCCATTTGGACGACGATACATCCATAAAAACTCGACATAAAAGCTTCTTTTATGGACAGGCCAGGCCTAAACTTTCCTATCTTATGCGGCCGAGATAAAAGGGCATAAGACTGTTTATAAACCGAATATAATGCTGAAGGTTTTGCTGAATATGCTGCTCGGTCTATTCTCAGGTATTATTCTTAACGTTATTAGAAGCAACATAGGTTTTGAATGTGCGTCCGTTTGATAGCAATAGGCTCGCCCTGTATGAGGCACATTAGTCTTGAAGGTAACTGACGAAATAGGTGTTGAACTTCGTGAAAAAAATATGTCACATAAATTCTATTGTGATTTATCAATGACGAGATATTTTAATGTAAGTAAATGGAAAACACGTCATACCACGAGTTACTACTAAGTGTTCATTGTGTTTTTCTCTATTTTCGACTTACTCTGTTTGCTCACATTGCCGAATATTTATAATGCTCGTTGTTCAACACTAGTACCTACCGTGGGGCGATTTTATGGGATTTATATTTCTATTAGATCATGGCTACTGTGATAGTAAAACGGTTTGTTATCTTCACACTCGGGGTCTGTCAGTGAGATATGAAGTGCAGTTGGAGTTTAACTAACTGATCGTTTTAGTGGTCGAACGTTTAAATAAATGATGAATAAAGTAATCTGATCAGATAACCTGATATTTATAAGTGTCTTTGTAACACAAGTTTAAGTTGCTTTGCTTCTTTGTAGAATGTAGAATGACTATTACTTGAATGGCTTTCATCAAAGAATCACATGATCAACCTGTAACGTTAAGCCTCCTCTCTGTTGAGAGCGAGCGGGCCATAATGCGAAAAGCCAAGCCTCACGGGTCCAATGCGGATTGTTGGATCTCATTTATGTTCGATTTTTTTATTCTAGAACTCATTGCTAGTCTTCTCAACTAGAGAGATTCTACACTTCCAATAGTTGGTTGGTATTCGGCGACCTGCACCTAGTATTTTTTTTTAATTCACCTAGTAGATTGGGTATCTTTATCTAAGCGACCCGCAATCTATATGGTTACCGTGTATCATTGGATGTAATAAGAGGATTTGATTCCGGCTCTTTTTCTAATACCGAGATCAAAATACTAACTTACGACCGCGACCCAAAACAAGCCTCTACCTTGTTCTCTAATGGATTTTTTACATTTGAAGGACAACCAGGAAGTGAAGTGTAGAACCACGCGACCGCCCTGTGCTCCGGTCACCGGATAACACCACGTTTTGAATTCCACCTACACCGCATGCAATAAAAAATATAATAACTGCATTTTTGATTTAAAAATTCATATTTTAAACCTCTCTGGTGCCAACCAGATCATTGATCAGAGCATTGATGACAATCAATACTCATTATAAATTGGACAGACACGACCACTAAAATGTATACCTACACATAGCAACTACTAGTGACTGAACATAAGTATCTGAACTGTTTTAGTTTCATTTCACTTTTAGGTCTTTCATATCAAATTAATACTAAGAAAAGTCAACTGAATTTTAATCGTTTCTAATTAATTTTGGTGTCGAATGTTGCCATGGGAGCCTTAAATTTGAATACATAAATAAAACATGAATATTTTTTATAGGAAAATGTAGGTGAATCGGTTTTCCTGTTCGTATGTTCTTGTGGTATATTTATCATCTACTTACCAACATACTTACTTGTGAGACGAAGATCAAAGTCCTTCATCTTGCCTACATCTGTAATGCATGTACCTCTTTTTTATTTTTTCCAGGAAAATGTGAGATTACATGATATCGCACCTTCACAAGGATATGGACTTAACTCAAAAATCTAATAAATTGGTAGAATAAAACCAGGTACCATAAAACATCACTTCTTTAATATTTACCCAAAAGTGTGTACCTTTTAGTGACCCTCTATGACCGTAACTCCATAGATTTTTAAGTTAAGTCCATATCATTCTGAAGGTGCGATATTTGTATGTCTATTAGTCTTTTTGTGCCTCGGAAAGCACGTCAAGCTGTTGGTCCCGGCTACCATATATAGATCTTTGGCAGTCGTTACAGGTAGTCAGTGACCTGAACGTCTGACAACCAAAGAGTATCGTATTACCTAGTATTAACTGAAGTGTGGAGGCCAGATAGGCGACTGCTCCATGTAAAATACTGGTATTCAGCTGCATCACACTGCGTTACACTTTAAGCCGACCCCAAAATAGTTGGGAAAGACTAGGCAGATAATGAATTAGTCACTTAATTCATCTTCCACCTTTCAAACATATTCATAACATTTTTGAAAAGGTATTTCTTAGTATAGAAAAAACGATATGCTTTTACATTTAAAAATAGTGGTCCACCTGTGTCGAGAGCAGGGTCCATGCTAGTGATGGTTAGGGATCCAGAAATAGAATGCGGACAGCATCGAAGTGTAGACTTCTGAATGGTGAGCAATTCTCGACAGATGTTCGCCGCGGTCGTAACGACAATCGACACAATGATAGCCAAGTTCATATTCCACTTGCCGAAAACCTCGTGCGCCAAGTGTCGAGATATTTTATTTGTTTCTCTTTCTCAGCACGAAGTTTTCATCATGCGAAATGGTGACATCGATTATTATTACGCGGAATGCTGATCGGTCTATAACCAATTTATCAGGCTAATTGGCAACAATAGTCCTATCAGAGACGACAGACCGATCCCAGTACAGCGTGGCATGGTCTTCTCGAGAACTGGGTCGGACACATACTTGTAGTATTATTAGTGTCTTATTGTATAGTAGGTAGTACTGAGCATATTAAACGAGATAGGTATTAGTTTTATAGTGATCGAAGAATCTCATTGAACGCTCGCAAAAAGGTGGCCATAAAAATGAAAGTGAACTGAGTATTGGTAAGTATAAGATGTTATCGCCCCTTTTAAAAACGGCTATTTTATTAGACTGTAAGGATTTATGAGCAAATCACATTTGGGTTTATCACTCCGTCATAACTGTGATAGGAAAAGGCGCACCTAGGTTGCTTTGAAGGGCACAAAAGAGCTGTAGGTATCGTGAAAACCGATTTTACGAACATTACCACTACCACTTACTATTTACCACTTATTATCAAGGTAGATTGAAAACGTTTTCAGCTTAGTTATACGAACATTTTAAAGAGGTAAAGTTTGTGAGATTGTAGGGGTAATCTCTGGATCTACTGAACCGATTTTACCAATAGAAAACCACATTATTAGTGAGTGTCCTGTGTTATAAATTAAATTTATAATTTCATACATATTAGCCGAGCTATCACATTTTTCGCGAACGAAGTCGCGGGTGAAGTTTTTTTTTGAACAGCTTATGCTATCCTACGCAGGAGCAAAGACCTCCTCCAAGATTTTCCAGGAGCTATTGGCCCGCGACTCGTATGCGACCTGGGCGTCTCGCCACCTCTTTCTGGTCACTACTCACAAGTTAAAAAAAAATGGTATTCGTACCAGCAGGGCTATTGCGTATCTTTTTAAATGTCAGTGGCTATCATAGTGTCCATCAATTGACTGTCAAATGGTTATGGTTTGGTACAAAATGGAACCATTAGACAATTAATCGATGGACACTATGATAGCCACTGACATTTAAAACGATACGCAATAGCCCTGCTGGTCTTCCTGATACTTTCTTTCGAACTTAATTTTTTACGTAAATAATCCAGCAACAGCAACAATATTGAGTTTGTTTTTTTTCGGCTATATGGTGATTGCAACCGTCAGTTTTTTGCGGACACAAATTGCATTTACCGGGAACACGATAGGTTTGCACTATTTTATGCTCGGCAGTGTGTTTTTGTAGAGGTGATGCAATTACTGTGGCAAACTAGATGTGGTTTTCTTTTCGTTATTTTTTTAATTATGACAAGCGGCGGGCTTGTCATTACACACTATTCCCAAACCACTGTAACTCCTGTAAGCCAGAATCAACAGTGGCGACCACAAGAAAAGCGTCGAGACAATGAAGCCCGACGAAGTCCCAGAGAAACGATTAAACTGTCTTGGATCCCGCAACGAAATTAATCAGAAAATAATAGAGGAGTAGGAAAAAACATAAAAACATAATTTCTTTTCGTTATTCGAAAAAGTGCGTTTTACTACCTATCTTGTAATACATTCATTAAGTATAAATCCATAGCCTATACCCTTGTCCCATTTTCCAATTTTTTTTTCATTCTCCTCTGTCAACCGTGACGGTAACATTTACTCCTTTTTATGACATTATTTCACACTAATAATCCATTCATCATTTCCTTGGCTTCCTCTTCCTTTTCATCCACCAACATTTATATTCATCCTTACTTATCTAAGTCTGTACTTATTTATAATCACTTCTTAACGTTAAGTCAGGAATTATACTACGCCGAACTGTTTGAAGCGGCCAAGTTGGGTACGCAATCAAAACAAGAAGAAAACAACGTGTTATCAGTGCCTGCTAGAAAGCCATAAAGCGTTAACACTGACATTTCCTACGCCCGGCTTCTAAAAGTAGGTGGCCATTTAAATGTTTACTTCGTGACCCTTATCTATATCACGATGACCCCAAAGGGTCGCCTGGGAATGACGGGCTTTATTGCCTAGCCTTGATTTATCTTCTGATTTCCGGATTCGTAGGTAGCAAAATACTTGTAGATTTGATAGAGTTTTTGGAAAGCCTAAAACAACAAAATTGTGGAGACTTTCAACTTTTTTGGCGCAGTGAGAGTTTGTAATCTACATCTCAATTCGGAACCGAGGGGGCTCTTAGATGTTACACCTGACGCCACGTCATTTGAGCAGGTTTCTTAAACATTTATCTAACGTTGTGTTTCTGCTACGGGGACGCACTAGACTTGTCTGTGAGAGAAAGGTTTCTTAAAAATACTATAGAAATTTAAGAAAAATCTATCTGTTTACTTTTCATTAGAATCTACTTCCAAGAGCGAAGCTCACATACCGACAATCGATTGTTTTGTTTTTAAAAGAACGTTTCATAGATTCAGATTTTTCTGAAACCACACGGAGTCATCTATTATGATTTGAGGAATCTTATTTGACTTCTGTAATTAGGTACCTATTAGCTACCCTACTAACTGAAAATAATATCTTCTCGAGTAAATGCGAATCTTCAATATGTGATTCGATAGCATGATAGGTATAAGGCTGGAATAAACATGCTACTATAAAAGCACGCTTGTTTGCTATTAGGTAGTAGGGCTGAAATACACAATAAGTTACGTAGTAGCACAAAAGCATGCTAGTTTCGACCAGCTATCACTTAGTAGCATACAAAGTAGCACGTGTATACGAAAAGAGCATGCATGTGAATAAGCATGCTACTTATTCGCAAACCAGTCTACTTTTTGTGCTAACTAGCACGACGCATAAAGCCTATTTTTTGATACTCTTTGGTTTTATATTTTACTAGCGGACGTCACGCGGTTTCACCCGCGTAGTTCCCGTTCCCGTGGGAATACAGGGATAAAAAGTAGCCTATGTCACCCGCGGATAGTGTACTTCCCAACGGTGAAAGAATTTCTGAAATCGGTCCAGCAGTTTCGGAGCCTATTCGTTACAAACAAACAAACAAATCTTTCCTCTTTATAATATGAGTTTCTCTCTGTAAGGTAGTACCTACTGCAGAATCAGGTAGAAAGGATAATGAAATGAATGATGACGATTGTAGTAATGAAATACCAAAACATACATTTGTGTCTAGGCACAGGATGGATCATAGTTGTACGACCTATTAAGTAAAGCTGTAAATACATAGTACGAAACTTTTCTACCTTTAGGTTAAGGCTATACGCTATATAAACTTTTCCATTTGAATAAGCAGCATCAGCAGTAGTCAAAATAAAAAGTGTTTTTATATACAACCTTATTTTTTGGCGTACAGCTCTTACCAAAACAGTTCAAGGATTTTTTCCGCACCATTATGTTTCAGAATTGAAAACCAATAGCTCTAGTACCTATATGTATTTCATCGTATTTGGGAAAAAGATCATCCCATCCCGGCTCTTCACAAGAATCTCTAAAGGATTGGTTCTTCTACACGGGTCGATGATAATTAATTAATTAATTCAGACTCAATGTTCAGAACTCAGTCACATCGACGGCGATGACAACACTGTCATCGCCGTCGATGTGACAAGATTTGTCAACTGGACACCCAGTTGACAAATCTTGTCACCACAATGATTCCCCACGGTCCATCCCATCCCAAGACCATCAACAAAGGCATTTTTCAGCATTGGTGTCATTAGTGATAACATCTTTAAAAAAAAGAAAACGTTGCCCCCTCCCCCCCCATTAAGTATTTCTCCTGTATCGTGAGTGCCTTCACAAACATTTAAAGTCACTTACACAAATACCTACACCCGAAACAAATATCTGTAGGCCATACAAATATTTGTTCCGTGCGGGGATCGAAACCACGTCACGCAGCGCAGCAGTCAACTACCTGTGCCACTGCGCCAACCGTGCCGTGTCGTGCCAACATAGACTCATTAGTGTCTGTTACAATTACTGTGTTTTTTAAAACAAATTCATAGTATTTCAGTTGACCAAGGAGTTTAAATAAACTCCTTGAATTTGAATAAAGACGTTTGTGTCGAAAGAATAAAAAACATAACCCTTTCCTTCCAGTCGGATAAAACGAGTTGCCGCCAAAATGGCATTTGAATTTTCTATTTTCCTTCCAAAAACAGTTGTTTTTTAAAAGAAAATAGAGTATACGTACTCTAACTTACTAAAAGCAATATGTTTCAATAATCTTTGTGATCTAGCATTGCGATCTAGTCTAAACTCTCAATGATCACAGTAGTCTAATAATATTTTATTTATCTTAACTTCTAATATATTCAGTGTATACTTTAACTATCTGTCTTTATAGCTTTCGTACCGACTTATATCCATCCCGAGAGAGCTTTTACCGTTATCTTAATATATTTACTGTCCGATGTGTCTGAGACTTGAATCTTGTTAAAACTTGATATATGTATTTTTAAAAGTTGATCACGTTCATTCAGTTTCGATTTTCGTGTAATTAATTGGACAGTTCCATATTGAAGTTTAAGACAAAGTTATATAGATTAAATCTGCAAATAATACGTTCAGAAACCTATAACCAAGCATTATGTACATCAAACTAAGTACCCTTTTTTTTTTTTGGGGGGTGGGAAATCATCAAATAACCCCTCCCGCTCTTAGGCAGAGCAAAAGGGAGCGTCAGACTTCTACTGACTAAAAACCACACATGTTCCTTCTTCGCCCTTCATGTCGAGACCGCGGTATCCCTTGCGAACAACCCGCAGCCTCGACAGACAACCCGCAGCCTCGACAGACAACCCGCAGCCTCGACAGACAACCCGCAGCCTCGACAGAAACTAAGTACCCTTACGCAAAAATTTTTTTTGGGGTGATAAATCACATTTTACTGTAAAACTCAATGTAGCACTCTTAAAACATTGTGCCACTGAATGCTTTAAAAATAGTAAACGGGTCATGGACGTAATTTAAGTAAATTTATAACCTGAAAAACTAGTATTAAAAAAACAGCTGTGAAAAATTTGGAACTTTGACCCCCAATATCTCCGTAACTAGGGTGTTCCCAGGTATGGTCTAGACTAGAACAAAAAAATATCGCAGTGGCGGTGTGAACAAGTGCCTTTCGGCTTCGTTAAGGGTAACTTTTACACCCTTTGTAAAGAAAAAAAAAAAAAAAATTTTTTTAAATTTCCACCGTCGAATATGTAAAGCTCGTCTAAGCCCTCAAACTTACTAGGAACATAATTATCTCTATCTATTCTACAAAGATCTGACGATAGGTAAACAAAGTTATCAGACAATGATTATTTGAACTCATCATTAGTATTTAAAATCAATGTCAACCACAATTTTCGTTAACGTTTTCCAAGCACTGAATTTATTGTTCGAATTTAAGGAAAAGTTGTGATATTAAGTTGAAACCTTTTAAAATCAAGTGAAACTGTTTATAAGGCTTGTTAACACCTGTGAAGGTTTTGTTAAAACTTTAATCAAAGACTTTTGATATCGACCATACCTACTTTTACAAGGCTGAAAATTTTAATTTTATTGTTATAACATGAACATGATAGAATTTGGCATCCAGCGACACCTAAACGAGAACTGCACTTAGTTTATTAACAAAAGGAAGCATTTGGACAAGGTTTGCTCCGTTCTCTGCCTCTTTTAATTAAAATAATAATTAACAACAGGATAATAAACGGATAACTATCAAAGAAAACAATTATCTTGAGCAATACTCTGCCCTATAGACTTTAACTTCAGTCTACACACGGCTTTATGTACGCGAGGTCAAGAGTTCAAATCCCACGAGCTAACAAGAAAATGTGTGAATGTTCCACCCACGTTGCTGGTAACAGTTTATTCCACAACCGCTTCATTTATCTCCCTCAATCACCAATTGAAATCAGCATCTCCCGAAATACCACCTCATTGTTTATTTCTAAATACTACCTATAACAAGGTTAACAGTTTGTATGATAGACATGGTTTACCATCGGGTCCATGTCTGTCAGTTCGCTTCTTTAAGGTTTCAGAAATAAATGAAGAGCGATTTCAGCAATGTTGAATTTATACAAGCCAGCATGGATCCATTTAAATACTTGATGTATTCGTAAATAATTCATCTTTACATTAACATAGTAAAATGACTAGGATAAAGGTACACTTCTTATAAATATTTTATTTTCTGGTTGCGTAAAGCATTAAAACCTTATTAGATAACAATGACAAGTGCTGAATAATTAAAATAAAACTAAAAAGAAGATATTCAGAGTTAGATAATTTTGTAACTGAGATCTCTTGGTTCGTGTCCGAAAACGGAAGAAACTCGCCTTAAATTCATGAATTTATCGGAAATGAACTCCATACAAAAATAATCTAATAAAATGTGTTAATATTGAAACACAAATATTTACCAACAGATATGAATCATGATCGCGTTCGAAACATAATATTGCGCTCCAAAACAAATATGCTGCCCAGCTCAAATGGGACTGGGCAGGACATGTCTGCCGTATGCCGGACAAACTGTGGGCCGAAATAGCAGGAAACTGGTGCCCTGACACAGTGAGGCGGGGTCGCGGCAGGCTACGAAGGAGATGGCGGGACGAATTAGACAGGTTTCGCCAGAACTGGAAGGAGGAAGCACGGGTTCGAGAGAAATGGAAGGAGTGGAGGGAGGCCTTTGCCCAGGAGTGGGAAAGAGCAGGCTAGAAAAAAAAAATGTGAAAAACAGATACCCATTGTTGTTTTGAGAAAGTCATAAGAACACAAAAATAACTTAGGAAATGACTAAAGTAGGAACATGTTCCCATTACTCCTATAAGAATTCAAAGTCTACTAATTAATCGCCACGATCAGTTTAATTAATAACAAATTGCGGTTTGAAATGTTTGTTGAGATAATTATCTTCTCAAAATTAACTTAGATAATAATGAACGTTAACAACTACATGTAACAACTTCGCTGTTCACTTCGTTAACAACTACAATAACTTCGTGTCTGTAAGCGAGTGAATCTTGTGAGACTTGTGAGCGCAACTTAACGGTTTAATTACTTATTAGACATAACATACCGGCTGTAATCCTCGAAGAGTTAGGCAGAGGTGTACCCTTTAGTACACCTACAATACCGCCACAATAAGCTCATCCCCTATTGCATGCAACTTAAACATAACGGGCTAAATATGGATGTACTATTAGATATACCGTGATGTAATGTAGATATATCACAAGGACAACCATCACGTGAGTTTCACTAGCTAATTTTATTAGACCCCGTGTAGCTGCCAAAATAGTTATTTCCGCCTACCACGAACTTGTAGGCAACTAATTATATTTCGGCCTTCTTAATGCTTTAGTTATTTAGTATCAGACAAGACGTAATGATTGTGCTTCCAAACTTATGTTCTAGACTTTTCGCTTTCCTGCCAATAAGCGAGACAAGTAAAATCACCTTCTGGTTCCATGAAAATTATATAATTAGCTAGGTATATTTAACACAGACACCTTCGTAATTACATGGATCCCTCTGATAATACGAAAATTTAATCAATCTCTGGTGCTGATCCCCCAGCAGAATGTCATAAGACAAAATACTGTGGAATTAAGTCTAGCACTCGTACACTAACCTTACTGTGGCTACATCAGTTAACTGCCTTATTTTTCTTAGTGCATATGCAGATGTGCTTTACCTACCTGTAAGAGTTCTAATGTGCTATGTCCATAGACATTAGGTTCCCATTGCTCTGAAAATGTAAAGGGCATTATAGTTCGGTCAATTTAGACATCCGAGGCTGAAAATTGGTAGAATTGTTCAAAACACCATTATAAATTAAATGTGAAAAGTTATCATAGATCCGACACCCTGGAATAAATATTAACCCTTTTTTTTGGCGGGTGGAAAATCATTAAATAACCCTTTAATGATTTTCCACCCGCCAAAAAAAAGGTTACATTAATTCACACCTAGCTAAAAATTTGTCCTCCCGCTCTTGGGTAAAGGGAAAGGGAGTGTCAGACTTCTACTGACTAAAAACCACCCATGTTCCTTCTTAGCCCTTTATGTCGAGGCCGCGGTATTTCTTGCGAACAACCCGCAGCACCTACGGGAATTAATGTAACCTGACCCCTATTTTTTGGTCTAATTTGACCGGACTATTATCCACGTTTAAGCTTACCGTATAGAGATTGATACTTACCTTTTATTGCATTTGTGTATTTGATAACATTATGAGTATTATTCGAAGGTCATGAATAAAATTCATCGTAAACCAAATTAGTTGAATAACTTAGGTGCCATTCTCTTTGTCCGAACAGGATTAGCCAACAGGTACTGATGGGCCAGACTAATGCGCTGTCGTATCAGTCTCATTTTCGTATGATACTAATTTTATTCATCCAAATGTATTATCTTGTTGACTGCTCGTTAAGTTTGACTGCCTCGTTGGTCCAGTGGTCGCTGGCGCTTCTGCTGAGCATGAGGTCCTGGGTTCGATTCCTAGGTCGCGGAAAGTGTTATTGATGTTTTTCATTAGGAATTTTTTAGGAGCGGCTACGGAGTTCGGGTTTATGCCCGGTTGTTGGCAATGACATAACTGGCATGTGAAATGTGGGAGAACTTATGGGTACACCTTCAAAAAAAAGGGTAAAGGGTTACATCAAAAAAATAAACTTAGAAATAAAAGTGGGTTATGTACATTAAGCCCGAGGGAGTTACAGAAATTATGTAACAAAAAGACTAAATTCAAAAATTATTTAAATAAAAAAAACTGAAAAGAATAGGATGAAAGTGGGTGCAATTAATAAACCCAGCGTCATACATAATATACATACATACAAAATAATACTCCACAAAAAAGCTTTTGAAATAAGGGAAATTAGAAATGGAATTTGTTTTAGCAGGAAAGGGTTCGAAAATAATTTTCGTTTGACTTTGATATAAGTGTTTTCAAATAGTGATGTAGAAAATTTGGTACACTCTCACCTCACCTGTTATGTTGAGTTTTGTTTGAGACAATAATAATTCATGCCGAGTCACAAGTTCTCGTAGACAAGGAATGGGCTTTAACTTTAATCCACAATGCATCTGGGAAATGTTAACAAGATTGTGCCATATTTCTAAGAAAACCCCTGTGGTTTTGCTTTACATTTTCACTGTAAAATATTACGGTGTGATTCCACCGGTGTTTCCTTGGGTGGACTCACTCAAGTGAACATAAACAAAATGTGAGCTTGTTTACCAAGTATTATGTAATATTCGCGCTTTGTGACGCACACGTAGAAGCGGTGGACTCGCTGTTCGTTCACTCTGTTAGTAGTCTGGAGACCGACTTTTATTCATGTGTTTACTGAATGAAAAATATTTATAACAAGCTTTACTTACGCACCTTTAGGCACCCTATGAACCCGTCGGGGCTAATAGGGTGCCTAAAGGCACTAATAGGGAGCCTATATTAAAATGTCCACTGGGGAGTTTGGCAGCATTGCCATCCAACGCGACAGCCTTCTCAGCACTACATATGGACGAATTATCGATTAATTATTTTCTTTCATACCTTTTCCTATTTTTATACGTGAACATATTTTTCAACGTAAATACACATCCAAAGAAAGTTGATTAAATTTTTTTAAATGTTCTTTGACTAACAAATAGGCTAGCCTTTGCGTCACGGGAAATTCGACCAACCGCTTGGCGATGCATGTCCCGAAAATCTAACGGGCGCTTGGACCCCATGGCCCTAGCATTTCTACCCCAAAAGGCTTACACACTACAAATATTCTATCTTGAGGGACTTTACTGTGCGTCGGGGGCCACGTGATGGCTTCCGGCCACCGTAGACGCGGGCCTGTGGACGGTGAGTGATGGGTAAGCTCGCCGTCCGTCCGTCTTATGACGACAACAGGCCGTGTCGACGGCGCGTTCGTGTTCCACGCGCGCCTCAAAGAGATGTCAGCAACACGGAAGGGGCCCACAAGGGCCGACGCCTGTCGAGGCTGCGGGATGTCCGCAAGGGATACCGAGGCCTCGACATGAAGGGCGAAGAAGGAACATGGGTGGTTTTTAGTCAGTAGAAGTCTGACACTCCCTCTCGCTCTGCCCAAGAGCGGGAGGGGTTATTTGATGATTTCCCACCCCCCGAAAAAAAAAAAAAAAAAAAAAAAAAGGGACTTTACTGTAGCACAAATCACTTTGTGGCTTTCAGGAGAAGCTTAATCCTGTCGAGGCTGCAGGTTGCTCGCAAGGGATACCGCGGCCTCGACATGAAGGGCGAAGAAGGAACATGGGTGGTTTTTAGTCAGTAGAAGTCTGACACTCCCTTTCGCTCTGCCCAAGAGCGGGAGGGGTTATTTGATGATTCCCCACCCCCCAAAAAAAAAGAAAAAAGAAAAAAAAAAAAAAAAGGAGAAGCTTAATGTTGCAAACAGACTATTATTATATCAGACTATTGTTTGATAAACGAGAGTGAAATAATCTCAAAGTCAGATGAGTGGGGGTTGCCTGCCGTATTTATGTATACAACTAACGGGAACTATCTATGCTGGATATTATGTTCCGACATGCATTTGTTTGCAACAGGGAAGCTTCTTTGAGGATCTTATGGCGTTGACGATATGCGACGTAACAAGTTGTGAGTTCTAGAATCTAGAAAATAATTAGAAAATCAAGGTATAGGTATTTGATCAGGCAACCCCGAATGGCCGAATTATATCTACAGGTGATTGAAAGGTTCTCTTTGGTCAATGGTCACACAATATTTGAGTTTACCTTAGAGCGTTTCCACATTATCCGATCCGATATCGGTGTCGGACGACGATAGCCGACATCCGATAGCCGACATCATGTGCTATTTTCACATAAAATATATTTCCGACAAAATCGTTCCGATACGGCCATTTGCTCGATAGCTTAGTGCGGGCAGGTCATCATGGCAGACTATAATAGAAAACTTTATTTGCTGTATCTATTATATTTGAGACGCAAAAAAAGATCTGTCCACAGACAGTATTGGATACATCCCATTGTGGAAGCTAGATATTCAGAGGGAGCATTTTATACTCTTTTTAGCAAGCTACAAAACGCACCTAGAAAGTTTTTTAATTACTTTCGTATGAGTGAATCCACATTCAATTATTTGCTAATTCATCTCACAAACAGTATCAAGAAACAAGACACACATTTTCGAATGGCTGTGGGGCCTAAAGAAATGCTGGCTGTGACATTAAGGTAAGTTTACTATTTTCATGTTTGTTTTTTAATCATTGGTTTCTATCATTATCGTTTGTTGGCTGGTGGTCAACACTATACATGTATAGTGGGCAGCACATCAAGCTGGACACAATAATTGTAAAATAGCCCATAAGATAACGGGGCGCAGAGCGCTAGTGTGTCTAGCTTGATACACTGGCCACCATACATTATTATTTAGTTATAATTAAAGAAAGTTCGTTATAAAAACTATTTTAATCAGAAACAGGTATTGTTATACAAAGTATTATAATCAAAATGAAAATGAAATAGCATATGACAAGGTAAACTTACAATTCGGAATATTTATCGAAACATTGCTGAAAGTTATTAGTATGGGATTCTGTAACCGACTCACAGGACTTGCTTGTAGTCGATGTTTGTTGAATTCCAACTATTTGTGGAGTGGGTACATCAATGTAGGAGTTGCTTGGAGTCGATGTTTGTTGAATTACAACTGATTGTGGACTTGGTACATCAATATAAATATTTATGTAATATAGGAGTTGCTTGTAGGTGAAGGAGATGTCAGTAATATAGGTGAGGGAGAATTTATTGAATTGCTATGAATCGAATGGCCATGTTTTGGATATGATCTACTGTATCCAGGTGCAGGGTTTACGAGAATATACGGTGATTGTACACGTTGATGAAGGACCCGGTTTTGTTTAATTTTTTGTATACTAGGTAGAAGGTCCATTTGCAGCTGTATTTTCTCTGGTTCTGACATATCTTTAACATATGGTATAAAAGACGTAAAGAAACTGTCCTCTGTTAACACTCTTTTAGAGTTGGTAGTTTTATTTTCTTTTATTTCTTTTAATATTGCGGCCTCAATGTTGTCTATTTTCCTTTTATTTTTTGACGGCTCCTTCTTTGGTTCATGTATAGCAACATTATCAGAATGTTCATTATCATTAGCAGCGATCACTTCATGCTCCTGTTCTGTTTCTTCCACAATGTTGGCATCAGTTTCAGCTTTTTTTGTAAATTTCAGTAACATTTTTAGGTTTTCATGAAACACATATGGTTTTTTTGCAGCTTGCCCTGACTTTACATTAAGAGATCTAATGAACGCGTCTCTTATATTATTCCATTTGTTTATAATGAGTTGTGCTGAAGCAATAATTAGCTAATTAATACAAATGTACTTAGGTATCATTACATAGTTTAAATAGGCTGAGGCAAAGTTTATGTAACCACAATTTTTAAAAGAGCATTAATGAACAAGATTACAATTTCTTTTTTACTTTTCAGGTACCTGGCCCGTGGTTGCTCTCTGACCGATCTGCACTACAATTACAAGCTAGGAATCAGTACATTGAGTGAAATTATAAAATTTGTTTGCCAAGAAATATGGGAAAACTTCCGTAGCGAACATTTAGAGAATATGTCTGAACAAAAGTGGAAAACAGTAGCAGAGGGTTTTAAAAAAGAGCATCTTTTCCCAATTGCCTCGGTGCTATAGACGGAAAGCACATACGCATTCAAAATTTTCCACATGGCGGTTCAATGTATATGAATTACAAGAAATTCTTTTCAATTGTCCTTTTGGCAGTTGTAGATTTAGATTATTTGTTCATTTTTGTTGATATAGGCGCATATGGCAAAGATTGTGATTCCTCTATACTACAAAACACTCATTTTTGGAAATTGTTGATGCAACACACACACACATTCACTACATTCATTCTACATTCATTACACATTCCACAGCCAAAACCCATTACTGAAGGAGGACTTACAGTTCCCTACGTATGTGTTGTTGATGATGCATTCCCAATGAATGAACATATGTTACGAAGCTATTCTGGACATAATTTAAGTCAAAAACAACGCGTATTTAACTACAGACTTTGCAGAGCACGTCGGTATGTTGAGTGCGCATTTGGAATTATGAGTAATAAATGGAGAATATTCCATCGACCCATCGATATGTCCCCAAAATTTGCCAAAAACATAGTGAAAGCTTGTGTTATTTTACATAACATCGTGAGGAAGCGTGATGGATATCGAATAGACGATATAATTTTAAGTGAGAGATCATCTCTAGAAACTTTGTCCAGTCCCCAGACAAAATCCACTAATAAAACAGGACGTGGAGTCCGTGCAACCTTTGCTGATTATTTCGTTTCAGATGTAGGTAAATTACCATGGCAACTGTCCAAGATCTAGGTCATAAAAATAAATATTTATATAACTTGTACATTAATTATTAGCTATAGTAGGGCCATTAGCAACTGAACGTTGGGGCAATAAATATTTTAACGTAGTAACTATTATCTAATCTGTGTCCCAACGCTCAGTTGCTAATGGTACTATACGTACCTATACATTAAACAAAACAGACATTATACCTATAATAGACAATCACATTATGATACAATTTTGGGGTTATAATTTTGTGAAGTTTGTTTATGAATTTTAGGTTGCTTGTCAGATGTAAATAACCCATGTAGGTATTATAATGTACTCGTATGTAAACGTGTAGTTCTGTTTTCAGATTTATTAAAAGTGTAAATTACATACCAGTCTTTTTTTTCTCATCCTGATTTAAAACTTCATATCCCTCTTCAAGGTATTCACATACTTCTCGCCAATTATTGTCTCGGAGTATTTTATTTTTATATTCCTCGTGAGTTTTATCCCACAAGCATGGTTTAGATTCTACCAGTTCAGTTAATGTAATTATATCGTATTTAAATGATGACGACGCCATGATGACAACCAAACTAGTAAACAAGCTCAAAATGGCCGTCGCGCATCGGGCTCTACGCACACAGAGACAATTTAGATACACGTATAGCACACATACAAACATTATCGCCCGACGGCTCACGGGCGTCCGATGGTGCCGCCAGCATATCGGTGTCGGCTTCGATATCCAATATCGGAACAGACAATGTGAAAGGCAGGTACATATTTCATACATTTTACTTGCCCCGATATCGTATCGGCGTCCGATACCGATATCGGATCGGATAATGTGGAAACGCTCTTATAGTCTTGATAGGGGCCGAGCGATATTTACGTATCATCCCCTGCAAACACTTAAAAACTGTCTGTGTTTTAGTGTTTGTTTAAAAACAACTGCTGGTTTGTTTGTGTCGCTCAGTATTTATTTACAAAATATAATTTGATGTTGGCGATGTTGCCAGCAAAAAATTTTGAGCCAATCAAATGACGCTCTTAGCTCTTATCATAACAATATAATAATGCTCATTTATAGGTCAATTTAAACTAAACACCAAAACTTTTGTTAAAAATGTTTTTCATTGTAGGTTACATGTTATAGAATAACAAAGTTAGGTACTGCTGCAGCTTCATAAAAAAAAACTATGTATCTCAAAGCAATCAAATCAATTTCAACACACAATTTTCACTGCTTTGGAAACAAATATCTCATCAAGCATTGACTAAAGAAAAAAGTATTTTTCGAACATCAATATTTTTTCTTTGACTGGTTAATCGGTCTTTCGGGCCTTCACACTATCTGGAACGACGGTCAATGAACTATAAGTGACAGCATGGATCAACGACTTAACCTTGAAGACCGACCCGTACAGCTTTAGCTAATACCAGTAAAGTTCAAAAGTTCAATACGAAAATCGTGTTTGCAATAGAAACTATAAAAAGTAAAAAGACATGTTTCAATCTATCCAGTAACTAACGTCCATACAATGAAACATTGCGATGCAGATTAAGTTTATTAATAAGACTAGTTTCAGAACAAATTGATAACTGCAAATAGATTCAGAAATCCTTTTGAGAAAATAAATTTTCCACTTAACGAACTACAACTTTTTTTAGTCATTAGCAAAGTCAAGTTCATAAAGAGGTTCCGTTTGGATGGTAACTGATTTTTGGACCTTTTCCCATTTAAAGCTCTAAGTACCGAAGTAGTTTCCTTGAGACGTTTTTCGGTAATTTAGATCAAGGAAAACGAAGCCTCGTCATGTACGCTTGTTAGGCAGAATTAACGATTGATGTCAGGGTCGGTTATTCTGGTATGATGACTTTTTGTTAAGTGTAGGATAAATTCGGAGAATTATGACAACTTAAGAAAATAATTATTTTCCTTCTAAAAGCCTGTCCGGGCTTAAGTCACGAAAGTAACTTTTAAGTGCGAGGAAAAAAGGTGTAAGAAAACCGAACTCTAGAAGTTTGGTTTCTCTACACCTCTGCCTAACCCTTAGCGGAACATCATAGCATAGTGAAACAAGACTAAATTTTACCACTATTATAAATGCGAAAGTTAATGAGGATGGTTGGATGGATATTTGTTACTTTTTTATGCAAAAAATAGGGAACGGATCCGGATGAAATGTGGTACACAGATAGTTTATAACCTAGATTTATTCATTATACGTTTTATATCGGATAAGGATTTACTGCGTACAGAAACACGTTACGTCAATAAAAGCGGAACTGCTTGCTAAACCCAATATAATATTGGATCTCCATACAAGAAGTTGTGTTCCCAGTCTGTTCGGAGTCCGGAAAATGTTTGATTTTTTTTTTTTCCCCCTACGTGTCCAACATGTACCACTTGCCTTAGTTTTGCTGTAGACCAATGTGCCTAGTAAAGGGGATGGAACCGATGTGGCATATCAACCTGCCCGCCATTTTGATTTTTTTTCGAAATCGCGGCCCACGATGAAAGTGGTATGTATATACGGATACCCCGGACATCTAGACGAACAAAAAATGTTATGTAACAAGGTACCCCAAAGTGTCACGTTATCGAGATATTTGAAGGTAAAGATCGACAAATGAATACAATGACCACATAGAAATATGGTCTTCCTTTGACTCCATGTCTTAACAGTTTTCGTAACATGCCCAATGAGGCAAGGTTTTTACTTCATAAACTGGAAAACCTAGTACTTGGCCACATGAATGTGAAATCTAGTTAGTACGTTGTATCAATGTTATCTGAATACTAGCTGACCCACGCAACTTCATCTGCGTCATATAATATAGCTTATAACTTTTCTCGATAAATCGACTATCCAACATATTAAATTGAGTTAAATCGTACTCGTAACAAACAAAAAATCTTACCTTTCCTCTCTATAATACCTATCAGTTTCGATTGGCTTCGATTATATTATTAAAGTAACAAAAAATTACTATAGGTATCTCTTACTGTTATATATACAGTAACACCTTGTACTTTGTGAACATTATGGTGCAGTAAATATTTTGAATTTGAATTTCTCCGGAGTCCCCGGAGGCCAGAATCCCCACTAACCTACCGCACCGGACCGAATGACTGCCGCGCGCGTAATTATTTTGTCACGCGGATATTTTTACATTGCGATATCTTCTAAGATATTTGTTTAAACTGTATATAGTAAAGGGCACAAATATTCTATATTAAATTTCTGTGCTAACAAACACATTTATTTAGATATAGATTAATACCATATGGCTTAAATAAGCTTCGCAAAATATCATTATTTTTAACCTATCATTTTAATAGTAAAAAAATGGTTACAGTGAGTCAATCTTAAAAGATAGCCATATGCTGTCGCGGACTTTTTTTTAGAACTCTTAAGGAGGAACAATTCCTTGATATATGATATTTGCGCAACTTAAACCGTTATCGCAGCGCACGCAACGGAAGCTCTCAAAAAGGAATATCTTTTCCCGTTTTTGCAACATTTTTCATTTACGCTCCGTTCCTATTGATCTTAGCGTGATGATAAATAACCTAAAGCCTTCCTCGATAAAGGACTATCCAACACAAAAAGATTTTTTCTATTCCAACCAGTAGTCCCTAAGTTTACCGCGTTCAAACAAACAAACAAACAAACTCTTCAGCTTTATAATATCAGTATAGATTATTAGTATAGATGTAATTCACTCATGAGTAACAAGTACGATGTGTTATTCCCGAAAAAGAGTTCACAAACTACTCCATAAAAATATAATATTTTTAATTAGATTTCATTCTACTCCATCATCATCATCTGCCTAGCCTTTTCCCAACTATGTTGGGGTCGGCTTCCAGTCTAACCGGATGCAGCTGAAATACCAGTATTTTACATGGAGCGACTGCCTATCTGACCTCCACAACCCAGTTAATACTAGGTAATACGATACCCTTTGGTAAGACTGGATGTCAGAATTTCAGGTCACTGACTACCTGTAACGACTGCCAAAGATCTATATATGGCAGCCGGGACCAACAGCTTAACGTGCTTTCCGAGGCACGGAGGAAACTCGGTATGTCGGGCGCTCACCCATCCACAGACCGACCTAGGCAAGCACAGCTTTACCTAAAGATCGACCCGAGTGGCAGTTCTTATTAAGCCACGAGCTCCTATTATAATATATAATAGATTTCATTCTACTCCATGATAATATTAAATATAAACACGTATATTCTTGTTCACTGAACAAATATCGTAGTAGAATGATAAGCTTTGAAAATAAAACAACGAAAATGTTGTCAACAGGTAGGTATGTGTTTACTTTCGCTCAACACGGGTATATGGTTTTATTTGCTTAGTTTAGAAAACGTGTTACAACAAGCAAGCAAGCTGTATTATATCATAATTATGTATGTTAGTCTGTAAGGTTAAAGGATCTATGGGCCAAAGTAGCCTGAAAATAAATAAATGTTATGTTATCTCTACTAATATTATAAAGCTGAAGAGTTTGTTTGTTTGTTTGAACGCGGTAAACTCAGGGACTACTGGTTGGAATTAAAAAATATTTTTGTGTTGGCTAGTCCATTTATCGAGGAAGGCTTTAGGCTATATGACATCACGCTACAATCAATAGGAGCGGAGCATAAATGAAAAATGTTGCAAAAACGGAAGTAGTTATTCCTTTTTGAGAGCTTCCGTTGCGTGCGCTGCGAAAACGGTTTAAGGTGAATGCTCCAACTCAAAATTCAAATTTTCTTACGTTTTTTGCAATTTGCAGGCCAGTGCTAGTTTGTATGTTGATTAAAATATAAATTGCGGCTGTAAGACGTATGTAGTTACAGAAATATAATCATCAAAATCATCAATACAAGCTTCCAAGTACATAAAGGTGCAAAAATTACTTTTTCAAGTTCCTGCAAATTGCAAAAAACGTAAGAATATTTGAATTTCGCGGGGTGGTTGGAGCATTTACCTTAAGTTACGTGAATATCATGTATGAAGGAATTGTTCCTCTTTAAAAGTTCTAAATAAAATTTCGCGACAGCATATGTTTATCTTTTACGATTGACTCACTGTAACCATTTTTTAATATTAAAATGTTAGGTTAAAAAGAATGATATTTTGCGAAGCTTATTTAACCCATATGGTATTAATTTATATCTAAATAAATATGGTGGTTAGCACGGTAATTTAATATAGAATATTTGTGCCCTTTACTCTATACAGTTTAAACAAATGTCTTAGAAGATATCGCAATGTAAAAATATACGGGCGACAAAATAATTAAGCGCGTGGCAGTCATTCGGTCCGGTGCGGTAGGTACGTGGGGATTCTGGGGGCTCCGGAGAAATTAAAATTCAAAATATTTACTGCACCATAATGTTTACAAGTACAAGGTGTTACTGTATATTTAACAGTAAGAGATAGCTATAGTAATTGTCACTTTAATAATATAATCGAAGCCAATCTAAACTAAAAGGTATAATAAAGAGGAAAGGTAAGATTTTTTGTTTATTACGAATACGATATAGCTCAATTTAATATGTTGGATAGTCGATTTATCGAGAAAGGTTTTATGCTATATTATGTGACGCAGACGAAGTTGCGTGGGTCAGCTAGTGTTATATAAACCCGTGACGTTTAGAGTGCTTAGGCGGCTGATTTTTTTTTATATAAACGAGGGCCTTGTGTAGTAAAGTATCTGATAAAGTGCTACAATATGCTAAGTGCCATGCAAAGTGGTACTAAACAAATGCCTACTTCTACATTTCTTCACAAAATAAATATTATAAAGAGCTGTGATATTCGGAACTACTAACTCCGATTCTGAAAATTCTTTCAGAAAAGCAAGGCTGTTTAGTCTAGTTGTCGCAAGTGCGACTACCAGGCATGATGTCTTGGGTTCGATTCCTGGGTCGGGCAAGTGTTATGTCGTTTTTCCATCCGGAATTCACAGTAGCAAGCACGGAGTCCTTTTTTTTTATGGTGCGTGGAAAATCATCAAATAATCTCTCCCTCCCGCTCTTGGGCAGAGCGAAAGGGAGTGTCAGACTTCTACTGACTAAAAACCACCCATGTTCCTTCTTAGCCCTTCATGTCGAAGCCGCGGTATCTCTTGCGAACAACCCGCAGCCCCGACGGGAGGCACGGAGTCCTGAATCGTGACTGGTTGATGCAATAGGCTTGCCCCCCCCTATTACAAGGGACTTAAACATAACTGTCGAACTCTGGGTGTACTAATGGTGTGATGTTATGTTAACTATTGAACGTTCCCGTAGGATAATTCCCGACCATAACACGAGCGAAACCGCGGACAAAAGTAAGTAATACATAAAGTTACAAAAACCTTTATTGGTTTCATAGTATAAAATGTATTAGGTGCGCGGTTGCGTGAGCTAATGCCACGAAACTCTGTATTTATGGCAAACATGTATTAAATTATATATTAATTGGCTGCAGAGAGCCTCAGGCGGCGTAAATAATAAAATAACACTCGGAAATAATTGCCTATTTTTTTTTTTTTTTTTTTGTAGTGTGGCACTAGTTGGTTGGTAGTGGCCGGAAGCCATCTCGTGGCCCCCGACGCCCGGAGTGTCTCCCGCGGCGGATTCACAAATGCCTTGAATCGATTTCGATTTGGAAAGTCATATGTCTATCTGGCTCACTTTCGTTACGTAAAAAAAAGATACACTCATGACATATCGAATCGAAATCGATTCAATGGAAATTAAATACGGGGCCAGGTCGCCACGTACCTACTGGTCGGACAAAATCTGACTCGAAAAGAAGAAAGATCGTTGGACTTGTAGTTCCAAATCTTACTGTGTTAAATAAGAACTTATCGGTGTTAGTTACCTCATGTTCACGAGATCAAAACGTGTCGAGTCACCATTTCAATGAAATCTAAATAATAAAGCAGTAAATGCCGTAACTCACAGAAATAGTTACTCAAGAAATATCTGTTTCAAATCATCCGTCACTCTATAAGAATTTAAATCAAACTTAAGTCTGATTCTGTCGAGAATCGTGTTTATTTTCCCATGCGTTCAGTGGACTCTTGTTTATTGACAGTGTTGTTTTTAAGCTATTGCATAGCTTCTATCGCGGGCCTTGAGCGTGGGGACCGAATCCAGAAATTCCGTAACGAAAATAAAAACCTAACAGTTTGACACTTGACAATGACTTTTTGAAATATCATGCTTGTCTCTTTAGTTCAGCAACCCGCCTTTAGGTGGCATTGGTTGTATTAGAAAACTACCGTAATCAGAAGTTTGTGAGAAAGTATATAGGTGTATAGGTATTTATCATCTATGTACAACAGTGAATATCTGTACTCGTATAATTTGTGTACAAAGTGTTTTAAATATGAATAAACAAAGTGCATTTATTAATGAAGAAAGTCACGAAAAAATTGTGAAAGAAAATGAGTTAGTACTCTATATACATTCATTTTATTATTATTATAACAAATGCAGTATTATTTTTTTTGTTTTGTTAATTTATGTATAATACTGCTATAAAGATAACCAAAATGTTGGGGAAATATAGTATTTATACTTACACTTTTACTAATCATCCTCATATTTTATAAAATATTAAATCTTATAAGTTTTCAATGTTTACTTTTCATCTGACATTACGTCAGTTGTCAAGATGTCATTTACTTTTTCTTTTAATTTGTGTCATAGTTTTTCTTAGTGGTTAGAACAACGAAGGTTACATTTGATTTATATAAATAAAAAAAGACGTGTGGCACTCGGAGACTGCCGCGGTAAAGCTATTGCATAGCATTTTTTATCAACTTATGCAATTATAATTATTTATTTATTTTATTAATGCAGTATTTAAATATAGTATTTATACTTACACTTTTACTAATCATCCTCATCTTTTATAAAATGTCCTTTTACGTCTCATGTCGCGCCTTGGCGACAACTATTTTTGTTGGCAGCCTTATAATCGATCTTATTCGATTTATTAACTTTGATTTTGCTGTTTTAAAATATTAAATCTAATAATTTTTCAATGTTTACTTTTCATCTGACATTACGTCAGTTGTCAAGATGTCATTTACTTTTTCTTTTATTTTGTGTCATAGTTTTTCTTAGTGGTTAGAGCTATGAAGGTTACATTTGATTTATATAATTTAATTTATTTTTATTAATATGTTTGCTCAAATAATGTAATTTATTGATAATTTCTATTAATAGTATCTTATCTTACGCTTATAAAATTAATTAACACGCTCACAGAAATTCTTTGAGGAAGTTTTTGACTGAATAATAAAATTAAATACAGGCAACTCACAATTTTTGATTTCAAGAAATTGTCAAGTGTCAATTCGTTAGGTTTTTTTTTTTTTCGTTACGGAATTTCTGGATTCGGTCCCCACGCTCAAAGCCCGCGATAGAAGCTATGCAATAGCTTAATAATTATAATTGCATAAGTTGATAAAAAATCCTATGCAATAGCTCTACCGCGGCAGTCTCCGAGTGCCACACGTCTTTTTTTATATTTGTTTTAGTACTAGTATTTTCGATTTACGGATGTTTCGAGAATTGATCCACAAATTGGAGCCACGGATTTACACTACGAAATTGTGTGGGTCAGAATAACGGGTGCACTTTATTTTTTTGTAATTGTTCTTGTTTCATGGAGGTACATTGAATTTTATTAAAGGTACATTCCAGTACATTGCTGTTACATTCATTAAATTTTATATTTAACATATTCATTTCTGCAACAATACACCCGTCATTCTAACCCACACACGAAATTAGTTGAAAACGAACCATGCATTTAATGCTCGGCACGGTTGGCGCAGTGGCTGAGAGACTGGACTGCTGCGCTGCGTGTCGCGGGTTCGATCCCCGCACGGAACAAATATTTGTATGGCCTACAGATAGTTGTGTCGGGTCTGAGTGTGTTTGTGTATGTGACTTTGAATGTTTGTAAACGCACCCACGATACAGAAGAGATTCCTAGTGTGGGGCAACGTTTCTATTTAAAAAAAAATGTTTCTGTTTAAAAAGAACCACTCCCCCCCCCCCTCTAACCTAACCTGTCCAAGTCGGGGTGCCCCAAGTCCCAAGCTCACTTCGCTCGTTCTTGGATTCATGTTTTCCTAGTAGCGGGTTCGCAGGGTATGTCGGGATCTCGTTTCGCTCGCTTAATAGCTGGCTCGCTGATTGAGATTGTGTGTGTGAAAATAAAACACAGGAAATTTTGAATTGAAATTATGTAAATATCGTATCGTATCGTTATGTAAAACTATGTTAGTTGACCTTTCTGTATTTCTAGTCGCTCACTTAGTAATTTAGTCGCTTACTTAGTAATTTAGTCGCACGGCCAGAATTTTAATATCTGAAATGGATTAATCACAACCCACTTTTTGTAAGCTCGTTCTGAATTTCATTATTAATCAATACTCGTCGTTAATTTAGTTAATTTTTCGCTTACTCAAATTCATACCGCTTAAGTTATTAAAACAGTATCTTATCAGCAGTCGCTAAGTTTTTTTTTATTCGCTCGTTTTATAATTCCCCCAGTTAAGGGGATCATAGCAGTGGATGACTTTGACGATTTGACCTCTGTACTGGCTTTTGTTTATTTTTTGGCCCCTACCGGGAAACGACTGTACTACAGAAAAACGTAACAAAGAACAGAAATGTGTCGCAGAGTGGTCATCGTATTTGCCTAACATATTTTGTTTCTCTTGGAGTACCTACATCATAATGTATGAATAAAATATTTAATAATAAATTATACACTTTGACTAATGAAGTAATAACCTAGCTTTCATTAGTTATTTCACTGAGCACAGGTACTCCTACGATACATTCTTAAGGTCTGATAAAGACCAGGTAACTGCTTATCGCTTCTCAGTCACGGAAATAGTCAGAATGCTCCAGCTTTCAGCTAACTGAGCACGAATGCTACTACTTGATACATTTTGAAGGTCTGACGATGACCACCTAAGTGCTTATCGGTTCTCAGTGACTGATGTAGTTAGAATGACCTAGCTTTCAAATTTTATCTGTCTGAGCACGGATGCTACTACTTAATACATTTTGAAGGTCTAATGATGACCAGCTAAGTGCTTATCGGTTCTCAGTGACGGATGTAGTTAGAATGACCTAGCTTTCAAATTTTATCTATCTGAGCACGTATTCTACTACATGATACATTATGAAGGTCTGATGATGACCAGCTAAGTGCTAATTGGTTCTCAGTGATGGATATAGCTAGAATGACCTAGCTTTCAAATTTTATCGATCTGAGCACGGATACTACTACATGATACATTTTGAAGGTCTGATGATGATCAGCTAAGTGCTTATCGGTTCTCAGTGACGGATGTAGTTAGAATGACCTAGCTTTCAGATTTTATCTGATTGAGCACGGATGCTACTACATGATACATTTTGAAGGTCTGATGATGATCAGCTAAGTGCTTATTGGTTCTCAGTGACGGATGTAGTTAGAATGACCTAGCTTTCAGATTTTATCTTATTGAGCACGGATGCTACTACATGATACATTTTGAAGGTCTGATGATGACCAGCTAAGTGCTTATCGGTTCACAGTGACGGATATAGCTAGAATGACCACCATCAGGTAAATGGCACCATCAGTCTCCAAGGCCTCTTCGAGCTCTTTCAAATGAGTCCACACACGACGGTTCTACGTGGTGCCATCAATGAGATCCTATACTTACCTTCGGAGTCTACCATCAGGTAGCTAGTATCATCAGTCTCCAAGGCCTCCTCGAGCTCTTTCAAATGAGTCCAAACACGATAGTTCTACTCGGTGCCGTCAATGAGATCCTATACCCACCTTCGGAGTCCACCATTAGGTACGAGACATCATCAGTAATCCAGATCTCCATCTTCCATCAAACGAAATTCTCAAGACAAAATAATTAAAACGAAAAAACAATTAACACCATTAAAACAATAACATACATTACATAACATCGCGCCTGAAATCCCCAAAGGGTTAGGCAGAAGTGTACCTAATAGTAGGCGTGATGTTATGTTATGTATGTTATTATTTTAATTATTTTAATTGTTTTATCGCTTTTAGCGATAAAACTCCGAAACTCCGATGGTAAACTCCGAAGGTGGGTATAGGATCTCATTGACGGCACTGAGTAGAACCATCGTGTTTGGACTCATTTGAAAGAGCTCGAGGTGGCCTTGCAGACTGATGATACCAGCTACCTGATGGTAGACTCCGAAGGTGGGTATAGGATCTCATTGACGGCACTGAGTAGAACCGTCGTGTGTGGACTCATTTGAAAGAGCTCGAAAAGGCCTTGGAGACTGATGGTGCCATTTACCTGATGGTGGTCATTCTAGCTATATCCATCACTGAGAACCAATTAGCACTTAGCTGGTCATCATCAGACCTTCAAAATGTATCATGTAGTAGCATCCGTGCTCAATAAGATAAAAGCAGAAAGCTGTAGTCCGTAACTGAGAACCGATAAGCACTTAGCTGATCATCATCAGACCTTCAAAATGTATCATGTAGTAGCATCCGTGCTCAGATCGATAAAATTTGAAAGCTAGGTCATTCTAGTTATATCCGTCACTGAGAACCGATAAGCACTTAGCTGGTCATCATCAGACCTTCAAAATGTATCATGTAGTATCATCCGTGCTCAGATCGATAAAATTTGAAAGCTAGGTCATTCTAGCTATAGGTATCCATCACTGAGAACCAATTAGCACTTAGCTGGTCATCATCAGACCTTCAAAATGTATCATGTAGTAGCATCCTTGCTCAATAAGATAAAAGCAGAAAGCTGTAGCATCATAACTGTATCCGTCACTGAGAACCGATAAGCACTTAGCTGATCATCATCAGACCTTCAAAATGTATCATGTAGAAGCATCCGTGCTCAGATCGATAAAATTTGAAAGCTAGGTCATTCTAGCTATATCCGTCACTGAGAACCAATTAGCACTTAGCTGGTCATCATCAGACCTTCAGAATGTATTATGTAGTAGCATCCGTGCTCAGATCGATAAAATTTTAAAGCTAGGTCATGCTAACTACGTTCGTCACTGAGAACCGATAAGCACTTAGCTGGTTATCATCAGACCTTCAAAATGTAGTAGCATCCGTGCTACAAGAACGACTACAATTGTTCTTTGCTACAATTGTTTAATCGCTAAAAGCGATAAAACAATTAAAATCATTAAAATAATAACATACATAACATAACATCACGCCTACTATTAGGTACACCTCTGCCTAACCCTTTGGGGATTACAGGCGCGATGTTCTGTAATGTATGTTATTGTTTTAATGGTGTTAATTGTTTTATCGTTTTAATTATTTTGTCTTGAGAATTTCGTTTGATGGAAGATGAAGATCTGGATGACTGATGATGTCTCGTACCTGATGGTGGACTCCGAAGGTGGGTATAGGATCTCATTGACGGCACCACGTAGAACCGTCGTGTCCACACACGACTCATTCGAAAGAGCTCGAAGAGGCCTTGGAGACTGATGGTGCCATTTACCTGATGGTGGTCATTCTAGCTATATCCGTCACTGTGAACCGATAAGCACTTAGCTGGTCATCATCAGACCTTCAAAATATGTATATCATGTAGTAGCATCCGTGCTCAATAAGATAAAATCTGAAAGCTAGGTCATTCTAACTACATCCGTCACTGAGAACCATTAAGCACTTAGCTGATCATCATCAGAACTTCAAAATGTATCATGTAGTATTATCCGTGCTCAGATCGATAAAATTTGAAAGCTAGGTCATTCTAGCTATATCCGTCACTGACAACCAATTAGCACTTAGCTGGTCATCATCAGACCTTCAAAATGTATCATGTAGTAGCATCCGTGCTCAATAAGATAAAATCTGTAAGCTAGGTCATTCTAACTACATCCGTCACTAAGAACCGACAAGCACTTAGCTGATCATCATCAGACCTTCAAAATGTATCATGTAGTAGCATCCGTGCTCAATGAGATAAAAGCTGAAAGTTGGAGCATTCTGACTATTTCCGTGACTGAGAACCGATAAGCAGTTACCTGGTCTTCATCAGACCTTCAAAATGTATCATGTAGTATGAGAGACCATCATTAGGTACGAGACATCATCAGTCATCTAGATCTCCATCTTCCATCAAACGAAAATCTCAAGACAAAATAGTTAGATAACATAACATCACGCCTGTAATCCCCGAAGGGTTAGGCAGAGGTGTACCTAACAGTACACCCACATTTCGCCAGTTATGTTTAAGTCCCATATAATAGGGGCGAGCCTATTGCCATCAACCGGGCACAAATCCAGACTCCGTGGCTGTTACTTATAATTTCCTGATGGAAAAACCCAATAACACTTTGCCCGACCCGGGAATCGAACCCAGGACCTCATGCTCAGCATCGTGCTTACGACCACTAGACCAACGAGGCAGTCCAAAATTAAAATAATATCATAGATATATCTATATACCAAAATATCTACTAAGAAACGTGGGTAATTTACCAATAGTTTTGGAGAGCTCGGCCACGCGTCACTTAACGTTTATTAGGCATAGTCAGCTTAGTCTATGATAGGTGCAAACAACAAAACGAAATTACAAACTACTTTAAATATATTTACAAACTTATTTTCTGTTCTTATTTTACGAAATATTGATAACTATACAATTTACAATATGTTTTAATTCAGAAAACATTAAAAACGTGAACTTTTGAATTTTATTTGTGAAGTAATGACATGCGTGCAGTCCACCCGTGACAACAGTCATCGAGACACTGGCGCAGCGCGTTCCGAGTATGCGCGACGGGTCTCGCGCCGCATTTGCCTCAAAATGTCGGGAATTAATTTATTATTTTAAAATTTTATTACAAATCAGAGAAAATAAACAATACGGATTGATAAATACATCACTACGTATTTTTGGGTATAAAATTCATACCGAACTATTCAGCCGTTACAGAGACAAAATTCGATTTAGGTTAAGACATACTACGATTTTTTATTAAATAATGTGAAGGTTTATTAAAATTTTAAACAATACGAATTATTTGTGATGACTTTAAGTATAACATATATTTTTTATATGGAAATCGTACGGAAGGATTCCTCAACAAATTTCTTTAAACATACGTCGTTTTTGGGATTTTAGCAACGCAACGGCCTTAAATCTCCAGAGTCCAAAGCAACGAGTCTTGGTTTACGCCTGCCAGTCGGCAGCGCATTCAAAACTTGTCACTAGCATCGAATGAATTTACTTTTGTCAGTTTTTCATTCATTCATTTTCTAGTTGGTTTCTATTAGCTTGCAGTTGTTTTACAAAAGTACTCGTTTAGGCCGGGACTCCACCAAAGCGGATACGAGCGGAGATATGCAAAGCGGAGAGGAGAGGGGATGTGCACCGCATGCCGCTCACAGCACACACTCAGCAAGTCAGCATACACTCACCGCATACAGCGCGCCGCACACAACATACTTCTCACCTCTAGTCACTCAAAGCACCACACACGTTGCTCACAGCACACCGCACGCCGCTCACAGCACGTCGCTCAAATCCTGTCTCTTCTCGTGTCCGCTCTGCGCTTAGCTGCCTAGCGCGGAAGCTGGCCTCACCAATTATGAGACACCTCCTTTTCTCACTTAGCTCAACTGTTTCCACTAAAGCTAAGCGGAGAAGAGAACTGTAAAATAACGAAATTCAATTTGTGGTTTACATCACGTATCCTTTCCTCTCTTCTCGTCTCCGTTTCAGTGGACTCCGTTACCTTAAGATTCAGTCATTCAAACGAGCTTCTATTAATACTGCCTCATTGGTCTAGTAGTCGGAAGTGCGACTGGTGTGCATGAAGTCCTGGGTTCGATTCCTAGATCAGGCAAAGTGTTATTGAGTTTTCTATACGGATTTTTTCAATAGCAGCCACGGAGGCTGGTATGTGCCTGGTTGATGGCAAGAAGCTCGCCCACTATTACATGGGACATCAACATAGCTGGCGAAATGTGGGTGTAAATACTAATGAGTAAACCTCTATTTAATCCTTCGGGGATTACAGGTGGTGTTACGTTATGTTATTAAGATTTTGGTAATACTTTTCCGTACGTACCTACGTACGTATACCTTACTTCTAACCAAAGCAAGCCTATTACCTACTAAACAAGTTGCGAGTTTTCCTCTGGTCGTTATTGTTCTCTACAGTACCTTTTATTCTGGGTACCTTTCTTAGACGGCACCATAATTTCTACTTAACGCACTAGATGGCGACAGTAGTCTTGTCTGTTTCTCTATTGTTTAGTGTTTGTTTTGCTGAAAATAAGTGGTACTTTCAATTTATGTGTAAATGTTACAGCCCTGCTGGATTTGAAAGCCTCGGCGCTGAGCAGTGGACTTTTATGTAGGCATGCATTTAGGTTTCGTGATAACAGGCACAGGATTCGTCTTATCAGTTACCCTATTCCCCTGATGGCTAACGTTATCAGAGTAAATGCAGGCGGCCCTGGGTTAGATTTCCGGGTTGGTAAAGTGTTATTGGATTTTTCTATCAGGAATTTCTCAGTAGCAGAAACGGAGTCTAGATTTATGCTCGGTTGATAGCAATAAGCTCGCCCCTTATTATACCTATGCCGCCTCTGCCTAACCCTTCGGAGATCGCAGGCATGATGTTATGTCACTACATGAGTTCGAACCCAAGACACGTGTACCTCTGATTTTCCGTATTCATGTGGATATTGTTTAATTATCACTTGCTTCGGTGAAGGAAAATACGTAGGTATAGTGGGCAAACCACCATGCATGAGATATATATTTCGACAGCATGTAAAGCCGAGTCATGCCATGGGTGGCACCCATGCCTATCCAATTTTGACTACCAATGGCACATTATTTAATGGAATTTATTTTGGAATCATTGAATCAATGACATAATATTAGATCAAGTAACTTCAAAAGTCAAGCACTTATAACTTGGAAAGCAAACTTAGGTTATAACTTGAACTTTGGCAAAAATCAACGTAGGTATAATAATATACGCAATCTAATATTATGTTTCGGGACTTGTTATTATATCACAACTTGTGTTGTTGATGTTGATTTGTTTCACACGTTATTACTGGGATAAGTTTGAACCTACTTTTATATAGAACGATATTCACATTACATCCTGATGAACCAGTAATTAAGCACGAAGGTTATTGTAAATCCCAACAAATACCACTGTTGTAGACCGCTGTCATCGGTGAAGTAAAACATTCACAGATAGTTATTATTTTGATTCACATTTAGCTAATCACCTTCATCATCATCTGCCTAGCCTTTTCCCAACTATGTTGGGGTCGGCTTCCAGTCTAACCGGATGCAGCTGAATACCAATATTTTACATGGAGCGACTGCCTATCTGACCTCCACAACCCAGTTAATACTAGGTAATACGATACTCTTTGGTAAGACTGGATGTCAGAATTTCAGGTCACTGACTACCTGTAACGACTGCCAAAGATCTATATATGGCAGCCGGGACCAACAGCTTAACGTGCTTTCCGAGGCACGGAGGAAACTCGGTATGTCGGGCGGTCACCCATCCACAGACCGACCTAGGCAAGCACAGCTTTACCTTAAGATCGACCCAAGTGGCAGTTCTTATTAAGCCACGAGCTCCTCCTTATTATTGTTAATTACCCACTAATTGTCAAGTATCGTCATCTTCCCTGAACGAAGAGTAATGAAATGTTGGTCTAGTTGCAGTAGTCCGGTTGTTAGTCCGGGTTTAAACAATAAATCCATTTACGAGAGCGAAGATTTTGTACGCTGTAAGCTTACGTAGGTACTGCTTATTTAGGAGCGGGGTATTTACCTCGACAATGGTGGGAAATTAACAGCTGGCGCATTTAAGGGATGTTTCCATAAAGATAGGTAGGATAGATAGATAGATACCCAGATTGCATTAGGATCATTAACTCGTGTCAAAAGTCGTCGAAAATTGTCTTCAAATTTTCGAGATATTCTGGGTTTATTCAAATCATCGTCGTTGTAATTCTAACTCCACGGAAGTAAAAAAAAACAACTTTACAGCAGAGTGCAAAAACTCCATAAATATAATTACCAATTTGATAATAATTTGTGTTCACTTCAAATTAAGATAAAGACGGTGCTTGTTTGTGGTTGGCTGAAACCCACGCCTTCCTATTCTGCAGCAAACGGCACGAAAATGTCAAAACCACGAAAAATTGATTTACGTCGTGTTAGAACTGCGACAACGTTATGAGAAAACGAATAAGGAGCTTAGTGGATTATCCACAAACTTGTATTTCTTTAGCTTTAATTAATTGCTTATAAGGCTTAATTAGGTTCAAAAGACGTGAAGTTTTAGCTAATTAGACAGGCTTCCATATTTCTACAGAAACTTCATACAAAGAACGCGACTGTATAACTGAAGCACATTGAATTTTAGACAAAGTTCATGTTTAAAGAGCGTCTTTGACTGTCATGACTAGAAATCTTGTACATGGACTTATAACAATGATTATTTAAACTTTATCATTATCACCAAAATCGGTATATTTATGACATTTTTTTTTGAGTTCTCGATATTTCGGTGCTGTTGCAAGCAATGCTGCCCCCGATAGGAAAAAAGGCGCATCTAACATTTTTTCCAGATTTGAGTTATGTATATTGCCGAAATCAGAAAAAAAAGGCGCATCTGCCTGTATTTTTTATATTTTTCTAACTTCCTCCAGTGCGGTTTTAGCACAACAAAATAGGGCGCTTCTGTTCATTTTTTTACACCCGATTGAAGATGAAAAGACGAATTTATGTGAAACTTAATTAAAAAGTCGCATTTATGTAGATAATGTCCTTATACTTTATAGTTTTTTTTAGTTCAGTAATATAAAAGGCGCATATTTGCCCCTATTTCCAAGAGGAAGTTAATAAGACGCAAATAGGTATTTGCGACTAATGCGCTAAAAAAAAACTGTTTTCACATTAAGAAAAAAAGACCACATCTGACCACTTGCGCCCTATTTACTTCGTAAAATTGTTTTAGCATAGGCGCATTTCCCATAAGCGTCTTAATACTTTACGTTGAATAAAAAATTACAATATGATACTTAATTAAAAAGGCGCAAGTGTACAGAAACGTCCTTTTTTCATAGAATTGTGAATCAAGCGGAGATTGCGCGGGGGTCGGGCGGGGTATGTTTAGTACGGCGCCTGACCAGTTTCTATGTCAGTTGCGCCCGAGGAGGTTTAGGAGTACGACGTGTCGCGGTCGCGCAATTTTTCGCAGCGTGATTCGTCGTAACAAAGTAAGTATTTTTTATTTGATAAGTTTGTTTGTTGTTTATGTGTGCAATTTTATTCAACCGTAGTGTGCCAAATAATAATACAAATTGTATAAGACTTGCTTTGATAGAAAAAAAAATTCAATGTCTTACTTCTACCTAAGTTGTGCCAAGTACCATTATATAGTAAAATAAATAAATTAAAGTAAGTACTTCATTCGGATTTAGATGTATGAAAATTATTTTATTCATAAACATTTTTATTAGGTACCTACTTACATTATATCCTTTCATTGATTATGATTTATAATACATTAGTAAACTAACATTAGCATTATACATTAGCTAACTGAAGTAAGCTTTTATTGAGATAATCTTATTGAATTGTGTGTGTTTATAATGCATTCTAACACTATTAATTTCTGTTGTTACAGCTAAAACTAACATGAAAAAGGTCGATGCTTTGAGTTAGTTACTAAAGCTTTAGCTTCCACAAGTGCGGAAAGTACAAATAGTACTGCCGAAAATACAGAGCGAATTTCGCCTTTTCACCCTTACCAAATAAGCCATGGTAAAGAAATTAACCACGTCTCTACAACTGACAATGTTCTTCCGGATAAAGTCTGCGATAATACCACCACTGCAACTACTATCAGCAGCAGCAGCAGTTCAACAGAAAGTGATTTTGACTCTGATGATTCAATTTTTGATAAAGATTACATTCCACCACAAAGAAAAAACAACAAAAGTAGTGATATCGACTCAGATTCAGATATTGATTTCATAGAGAATTCACAACAAAACAACATTCGCGTATCAGAGTCACCTGAACGAGAAGATTTTGAGCCCGAAAATCAGACTGACCAGGTTTTTGAAAATGTAATCCAACTTACCAAAAAAGGAAGTGTACGTAAACGCAAACATTACGGTACTTCATTGCGAGAGCGTACTAAAGCTAAGAAAGAGTTAAAGACTATTACCAAGTATTGCGTTAAACCAGGTTGTGGCGAAGAATGTAAAAAAAACTGTTCTTCAAATATATCTGAAAACCAGCGAGGTATTATAAATAAGCAGTTTCGTAATTTCACTTGGAGAGAACAATACATATATATAATTAACAACACATCTCAAACAAAAAAAAATCCTAACTCAAAAGTAATTAACCGAGGAAAAACTATTACATATTTTATGTTGAATGAAAATAATGAGAGAGTAACGGTGTGTAAGATTTTTTTTTTGACGACCCTTGGATTTCTGAAAAAAAACGACAAGGTTCTGCGAAACGCTTTAAAACAAGCGCAAGTAGAAGAAATAACGGATTTGCGAGGCTGTAATCCTAACCCTAAAAAGATCGATAATAAGCCCATCATTGATCACATTAATTCTTTTCATCCTGCTGTATCACACTACAGAAGGGTACATGCACCCAATCGAAAATATTTACCGTCAGACCTAAATATTCGTGATATGTACAAAGACTTTTGTGAAAAGATGGGTATAACTGAGCAGTCCGCTCCCGAAGATTGTGTATCTTACGATCACTACCGACGAGTTATTAAAGAACTTAATATCTCTTTCGCAAAACTAGGCAATGAGGAGTGCGAAATATGCGAAAAATATAAATTACATAACCCTGATATTATGGAGATCCGTCATCGAAATTGCACAGGATGTAAGGAATACGAATTACATCACAGAAGATACATTTTAGCACGACAGAAATACGATGAAGATAAATCTCGTCAAATGAGTATGCAAGACCAAACCAGTGACGCTATGTATTACTCAGTAGACCTAGAAAAGGTAATAATGTGCCCTCGACTAGATGAATTCAAGGTTGCTATATTTTGCCCAAGACTGATATTATTTAACGAGAGTTTCGTACCTCTGGGAGACAAGAAATTTCGAGGCGCGAGGGACACATTTGCTTGTATCTGGCACGAAGCTATTGCTGGCAGGAAAAAAGACGACATCATAAGCTGTTTCCGAGCCTTTTTTTTGCATTATCGTGATGTCAAGCACATAACTCTGTGCCTAGACAACTGTGCCGCTCAAAACAAGAACTGGAGTCTTTTTTCCTATTTATTGAATCTGATAAACTCAAGCGATGTCAATTTGGAAACTATCACTCTGAAATATTTGGAAGTAGGACACACTTACATGTCAGCGGATGAATTTCATCACCAGGTCGAGTTGTCACTCAAAAAGAAGAAAAGAATATAATATGACTTTGAAGACTTCCATCACGCGGTTTCTGATACTCATCGCAAAATCACTGTGAAGAAAATGGTCGTCAGCGACTTTTGCAGATTTGAAGATTGCTCTTCTTCCTACAAACTTCAAAATATGATACCAAGAGTATATCTGAGTAACATGTGCGAAGTCATTTTTCGAAGGGGAATTAATACATTAGCATTCAGAACTGATTTTGATGGCTTAGAAAGAGAACTGGACTTCCTGAGAGTGAAAAATATTAAAATTGGCATTCCAAGACCAGTAATAAAAACTCAATTCAGAGGAGTTAATGAAAAGCGAAAATCTGATATAATCAATCAGTTACTTTCTCTTATGCCAGAGAACCGAAGGGCGTTTTGGCGAAATTTGCCAGTTAATGACAACTCTGTCGATTTGATTAACGAATATGAGGAAAATGTTGACAAATAGGCACACAAAGCAACAGCAGCTCTTTTTCTTTGGTGGCAGTGAAACTACATTTACTTCGCTGGTTAATGCTATCTATTTATAATTTTTAGATTAGACAATATTTTCTCAAAAAAGCAATTTTTACACTTATTTTTAAGATTTGTTCAAGGATTAATAATAATTGTCTGTGATCTTACGTTAAAGTTAGATTTTAAGAAAATCTAGAGGCAGTGATCTTACGTCAAAGTTATATTTTAAGAAAATCTAGAGGCAGTGATCTTACGTTAAAGTTAGATTTTAAGAAAATCTAACTTTAACGTAAGATCACTGATGTTTTTTTTTAATTTTTTGATATTGATTTTATAATGTTTTTCACTTTGATATTTTAGTCACATAATAATCATAATATTGTTTGTGTAAACACTTAGTAATGTGATTATTAGCCTAAGAATGTTAATTTTTTTAAGACGTGTTTGTCAAAATAAAGATTAAGGAGATAATTATAATAGATCTGTATCTATTTAAGACTGATTAAGCTAAACTTTGCTCAAGTTTACTAAATAAATCAGATTTTTACATTTTGTGCCATGCCATTTTTGTTTATGTGGGTCAAAAGATTTTAAAATAAATACTTGACTATATCAATTGTGTTTTATTTACAAATAATAAATTAGGCTATGACTTATACGAACCTACTTTACTATTTCGGATATACTACCTTAGATAAAAGGATTATTAAATAATTTTATACACATTTTACCTAACCCAAGGGCTATCTACATACTTTCTAATTCTTAAGAAAAAAGGCGGAAATACCTATATGCGCCCATTTATGTTAAAATCATTTATTAGATAGATAAACTAAATACTTAGAAAAAAAGTACAGCCAAAAGCGTTTGAAATTTAAAGGACGCATCTAGCCGGTTACGTCTATTCAATTAAGTATGTAATATTTTGCTTAATTTTTTATGCTAAGATGAAACTGTTTTTTCATTATTTTTATTATAATAATTTAATAAATTCATATTATTATTAAACCAAGTTAAAGCCTAATAGTAGAGGGTATTATTTCAACTTTTAGTATGTAAAATATTAATTTACTCGAAGACAGCAAACGATTTCCCGTTTCATTCATTAAAACATTTATTTCTCCGTTTTTACTTTTTGTTAGATACGTCTTTTTAACTATCGGGGGCAGAATGGTGCTTGTATATGACTATAATTATACATTACGGAAACATGAAAAATAATATCTCGTTTTCTTAAGAGTTTGTTTGTTGTTCCACTTGAATAAATTGAAATAAATAAATTAAAAAACTTTTTTGCAGCTGATTTTTCTTCTGAAGTTTTTTTTTCACTTTTTGGTGTTTTTGAAGTCGGTTGTTTTTTTTGCAAAAAAGTGTTTTTATTTTTTCATTTTTAGTTGTAGTCCTATACAAATATTTACTATGCATTTAACATTCAACCAAGAAACCGAACCATTAGCCTTCCAGATTCCCTTGTTATTGCTTTCAACTCCTAATCGTTGAGGAGTAAGACCTTCCATCATCAGTTCATCAACATGAAGTGATGACTGCTAAATGCGAATACTAGAATAGCGTCAGAAAAAGCACGAAATAAGTAATACATGCCTATGAAATTTGAGGGTTGCCCTCGATTTCTCTGGGATCCCATCACCAAGTCCCGGTTTCTATATCATGGTACCACCCTTGAAATATCTCCTTTATAATAAAAAGTTTTACGTGACAACGAAAATAGAAGCGCAAGACATGAACCGGTGTGTATGCCTATCTCTCTCACTCTCTCTCTCTCGCTCTGGACGCGTGCCTCTCACTCGCTCTCATTGTGAGCGCATAACGTGAGCGGAGCGTAACGCAGTTTCTTAAAGTGTCACCCGGCAAACCAATTTATAAGACGTTGTCACGTCAAAAAATAATCATCAAAATTGGTTCATAAACGACGAAGTTATACAAACGAAAAATGTTCATAAATTAAAAAAAATGTTCATAAAATGAAAACTACTGGGTCAAACAATCTCAAATGGCAACTATTACGCATCAAACTAAAAAAGAATCACGTAAATCGGATCATAAATCTCGGCGTAATCGGTGTACATACATGTAAAAAAAAAAAACATACCGATCGAATTGAGAACGACCTCCTTTTTGGGAAGTCGGTTAAAAAAGCATCCGTGCCTTATTAGATCCTTTTTCATATCAGTTGAAAAACTCGGTGTACCCATGTTAATCCATGTTAACCCATGTTTTTTTAATGTTTATGAATCATTAGGGGAAGCAAACATCAACATTCACCAAAACCTTGGATAATGGTAAACAAGATTAACGAGCAAAACAGAACAGCAATTTAAAAATGTATGTTCCACAGTTCTGTTGGAATGTTGATGACGTTCCAGTTTGTGAAAATAAACAGCACATTCACAGTAAGTGCACTGATTTATGATAATTACACCGAGTACCGATGGGGAAGGAAGGTTCTCGAGTGGCGACCACGAACCGGAAGACGCAGCGTTGGTAGGCCTCCCACCAGGTGGACCGACGACATCGTGAGAGTTGCGGGCAACCGGTGGATGCAAACGGCAGGGTGCCGTTCTTTATGGCGTTCTATGGGGGAGGCCTTTGTCCAGCAGTGGACGTCTTATGGCTGATGATGATGATGATGATGACACCGAGTAGGGTGGTTAGAACTAGAACCGACGCAACAATAAATGCGATCGATCATTAAAGGGGATAGAACCGATGTGGCATATCAACCTGCCCGCCATTTTGCTTTTTTTTCGAAATCGCGTCCCACGATGAAAGTGGTATGTATGAATAGAAGACATATAGACGACAAAAAATTTCCAGTACCTAACACGGTACCTCAAAGTGTCACGTTACCCAGATATTTGAAGGTAAAGATCGACAAATGAGTATTACGACAAGCATTAAAAATAGACTTATTACGTGTATAGGCGTTAAATTGTATCCAAATAATCGTTCCCAGGTTGATGACTATTAATCGCTTCGCCTATGCGAAGCGATTTTCTCGTGCGCTTTTTCTAGAAAATTGCTTCGCATCGGATTGAAACGCTGTGTTAAGTCAAAGAATAGTTTTCTCTTGCTCCTAGTAGTATGTAGTGTATATACTCTCTTTCAATAAACAGTTATAATAATAATCAACACCTATAGACACGTAAAAGGTCTATTTTTTATGTGGTCATTGTACTCTATGTCGATCTTTACTTTCAAATATCTCGATAACGTGACACTTTGGGGTACTAAGTTACATGATATACCTACTTTGTTCATCTAGATGTCTTCTACCCATACATACCAATTTCATCGTGGGCAGTGATTTCTGAAAAAAAAACAAAATGGTGGTGGGTCGATATGCCAGCTTCCATACAAAAAAGTTCAAACCCCTTTAAAATACGAGTATTATTAGACGACCACTTTTAGTAACTATGATCTCCCTTACACCTTGTGTTACACCTAAAGATGTAAATAGTATCTAAGCGTCCGATCTCTACTTGGGTGAAAATGGGGAAAATTAATTTTCCCAGATATTAGACCTAGCTAGATGGATTATTTGCCGCCGTAAGTCCCTATGTAGCAACTTTAATCGAAATCGTTAGACCCGTTCGTTTCGAGTGTCGTTTCGAGATCGTGCTAACAACTATGGTGGTATTGCTCATTCAATGTCGTCGATATTGTGACTACTTGAGTGAGGATTATTAGAAAAGTATGAAACAGAGGACATACTGCGCCGACCCCAAATAAATCAGGATAAGGACCAAATGACCAGTTTACTTATACAACATACTTACGAGTACCGCGAATCGGCAAGCATAAAAGGTGGGACCGACGATCTTCGCAGGGTGGCTGGTTGTAACTGGATGAGAGTTGCTGAGAATCGAGTTGAATGGCGTGCGATTGAAGAAGCCTATGTCTACGAGTGAACTGCTATGGGTAACTGATAATGAATAAAAAGGCAATCATTCAATATATAATTTATTAATTATATCCACAAAGTCTTGAGATGTCACGTCACTGTTGTTCATTAGTTAGTGTGGGTTCGCACTGACAGCGCGCGGACAGGCGCGGCGGAGGCACAAGACCGAGGCGCTGTGGTTACTCCACGCCTCACTGATGTACACGATGAACACGTTGGGGCTCTGTGAAGACGACTGAGGCAGCTACTCGTCGTCCCTCGACGTGTCATGCCGTTCACACCGACGATCTCTGTGAGAAAACAAATGGAGTTAGGTTAATCCTTGATAATACTTCTATCAAAAAATCCACAGCTCTTTGAAATATAATGGTTCACTAATAGGTACACCTCTGTCTAATCCTTCGAGGATTACAGGCGTGGTGTTATATGCTAACACTAATATTATAACGGGGTAAAGTTTGAATTCAGGGGATTTTCTTCGGAAACGAATGTCACGGGTTATATTAGAAAAAAAAACAGAATTTTCCCGTGGATTACGAACAGAACACGAGCAAAGCCACAATGGAAAGCTTGTTAGAGATACAAATAAGGGATAAAGGGATTATCGAAACATAACTAATCTAGCACTGCACGCATACTTTTTGTAACATTAGGTAGCTACCCTAAAAACTATTCTAGCATCTTAGAGATTGAATTACTTTTTGTTGCCATAGTTAGGTACTAGGGCAACAAAAAGTAGTTCAATCTGATGCGTGTATCTAACGAGATACTCTAACAACTTGTCTATCAAACAAGACGGGTTGATGAACTAAATTCACATCGATACAAAGCCAATATTCAAGTTATTTAACGTATAAGTACCTACACAAATGAAACACTATTAGCTCTTTTTCATAGCATAGTATAACAAACATATTTAACTAACCATAAAGTAAGATTTTCCGAAAGGGTTTCGTTTCCGTAACATTTATCTACATTTGAAAATGTGACTGACCTTTGTTTTGTTAGTTCCCTGACTGCGTTTCCGTTTAGAACGATGGGGTCAGAACGTGACGCACGCGAGGCAACTCACGTTGAGTAACATATACATGTACATCCTTTCCGTAATGACATGAGTTTTAAAATACTTTTACTTTGGGACCTGCCACATGTAGATTAGATTTTTTTCAGTGTTTTTTGTACCTTAACAGGCTATCGTTTTGCATCCTCATCAAAATCAAGCTATAGTTACCCCATATTAATTCCATTTTCGATCCGAATCAATAATAAAATTGGTAGACATAATTATTTTTAATTTTCTTATAATTATACAAAAATTGGTAAAATGCCGTCCTTCTGATTTTAGCCCGATCGAGAATACAAACTGCACCTTGTATATGAGAAAAGTCTCACGAAGTTTAGCGTCATCTAATGTGTAGTGGGGTGACCTTTGCAGCGTAGGAGGGGTGCTCGGCAAATCACGTCTTAAAACGAGACGTGTTTTGTTAAGATAAAGGCATTATCTACTCTGCCTGGGCCCTGGTGTGACTCACACCATATAAAGCAAATAATAAGTCTTCTTAAAAAAATACGAGTATTGATACACTATTTTCAGCTTGCTAGTGGAAAGACACTGGTCAATCCAATGCAAAAAGCTTTTTAATATTATTAGAGTTAGGTATCATGACCCTCTCCTTCTCAGTGTGTCGATGACAATCTAAATTGAGTGGTCCCTTAAACCGGGCTATGATTTTGATGTCTTCAGTAGCGTAAAGACTCTATCTACTGTGAGTATTCACTTTGAAAATCTTAAGGAATCACGATGGCAAATCTTTGTCTTCAATCAGGCTAACAGCAGCACCAAAAATCAATTTCTATTAGGGAAGCAATTCTTCCCACCAATATAAGCCACCATCAAAGGAAAACAATAAATCATTTTCAATACACAGCTTTGCTAGGCGTATAATAGAAATAGATTATTTTCATATAAATGTATATATGTATGTACCTAGTTAGTTTTGATTTATTGTGTCTAATCTAGTATATTGTTCTTTTCGTCCTAACTTAACCTGAAAATCAAAAAAGGAACCTATTAGATAAAACACAAAAAAAAAATCGAACCAAAAACAAAAGAAAGTGACACTGTGTCAAAATGTTTCAATATATTTATCACCTTTTTATGGCCTTAATAAAACCTTTAACAAAAAATTTAATAAAATACTTTATCATTAAAAAAAATGTTTCATTTAGTGCTGTAGTTTATTTGATGAATGGGCTCCACTTGTCTCTGGGTCGTGGGAAAAGGGGCACGTACGAATTTAATAAAAGCCATCTCGCCTGTAACAAAATAATTTGTAACATGTTTTACAGTTTAACCAAACCACTTTGATAGAGGTTGTTGAGGATATTACTTACAACTCTAAACGAAGTTGCCTCGTATGGCAACATTGGCAACTTTGTGTACACACATTATTCTTCACTTTCTTTTTAACTCAATACTTTATGGATCTATGGTATGACTTTGAGGTGCTATGTTTCCGTTTAGTTTAGTCTTATATTTATTGTACTATTTATTTATTCTTAAGTACCTATTATTGGGTTTTTATTATTAAGTGTTATTATCAGGAATTTCTCAGTACAGCCGAGGAGTCTGGATTTGTCCTCGGTTGATGGCAATAGGCTCGCCCTCTGTTAGCCATCAAGCTGTTGTTGTTGTTCTTGTTGTGTGTTGCTGTGTGTTTGTTGTTTAGGTTATGGAATTTATAACTGTCAAAATATGAGTGTAGGGGCTCTTTTATTCAATGAAGCAAATATTTATATTGATATTTAGCAAAAAATAGTATTAATACCATGGACGACCTACTAAACTAAAAATGGACTTCTTACAATTTTTTTGTATTCTAAATCTTCTGAAGTGGTTGTCATACAGCTAAATAATAAAAATAATCTACAAATTATGAAGAAATTATATAAATTTGTAAGAACTCCACTGGAAAAATTCTTAAGTGGCTAGGTATTCGTAACTTCATTGTAGAGTGGCGGAGACGAAATTATTAAATATCAAAGGTAAATTAATGCTCGGCGACATTCTAGCAAGTATACAAAATAGATTGAAAAACCCAAATATAGAAATATACTTGAAATACTCACTCTTAATGAAAGTTAATAATTTACCGACTATTTCTTATAAGGCAGAGGTGTACCTTATATTACGCCCACATACACAAGCAAAAATAATTAAAACGACAGCTGCCAAATTAAAGGTAGTATAGTATATAGCTCTGGTTAAATCTAAATAATTACAAAAGCATATTTATGTAGTTAGCATTTTACACTAATTAAAAGTAAAGGTTACATATTATAACATATTAATAAACTATTATACAATAATTATATTACTAGTTATTAATTGGTTAGTTAGTAATTGAACCTGAACCAATGAAAATACACAATACAAAACATAGTCTTAATAAAGTTGCCATTTTAATAAAGTAAAAAAGTACTCTAAAGTGCCTTTAAAATAGACCCTCGACATTGAAAACTTTCTAAAGATTCTAAATATAAAAGCCACAGTGGGAGACGAACAAACAAGTTACAAACGAATTCAAAGATTTTATGAATGATCGTGTGTCCGAAGAACTACAAAGAGGATGGCACGGTTGGCGCAGTGGCTAAGCGATTGGATTTTTGCGCTGCGTGTCGCGGGTTAGATTCCCGCACGGAACAAATATTTGTATGGCCTACAGATAGTTGTTTCGGGTTTGGGTATTTGTGTATGAGAGTTTAAATGTTTGTGAACGCACCCACGATACAGGAAAAATTACTAGTGTGGGGTAACGTTTTTTTTTAAAAAAACTGAATTATTTACTTCTTTTTTGTAGGAAGTATTGTTGTATTTTGACATTCAGTTACTCAGAAAAACAAAAATGAGTTTCGTACCAATCTGCACAGAACGGTAATTTGCAAAGGCCGACAGGATTTTGTTGGTAGGTCCTTATTATCTATCGTAGAAGTTTATAAAGAAATGAACGTATTATTTGTGAAGATCTCTACGGGATACCTAAACAAAGAGACAACTAAGTGTGGCTGTTTAGAAAATTTATGTGAGTTATTTGTTGTACAGATTTATAATATTACTAGCTGACCCACACAACTTCGTCTGCGTCACATAATATAGCTTATAACCTTTCTCGATAAATCGACTATCTAACATATTAAATTGAGTTAAATCGTACTCGTAACAAACAAAAAATCTTACCTTTCCTCTTTATAATACCTAATAATTTAGATTGGCTTCGATTATATTATTAAAGTAACAATTACAATAGGTATCTCTTACTGTTTAATATACAGTAGCACCTTGTACTTGTAAACATTATGGTGCAGTAAATATTTTGAATTTGAATTTCTCCGGAGCCCCCAGAGGCCAGAATCCCCACGTACCTACCGCACCGGACCGAATGACTGCCCCGCGCTTAATTATTTTGTCGCCCGTATATTTTTACATTGCGATATCTTCTAAGATATTTGTTTAAACTGTATAGAGTAAAGGGCACAAATATTCTATATTAAATTTCCGTGCTAACAAACACATTTATTTAGATATAGATTAATACCATATGGGTCAAATAAGCTTCGCAAAATATCATTCTTTTAAACCTAACATTTTAATATAAAAAAATGGTTACAGTGAGTCAATTTTAAAAGATAAACATATGCTATCGCGGACTCTTTTTTAGAACTTTTAAAGAGGAACAATTCCGTCATATATGATATTTACGTAACTTAAACCGTTTTCGCAGCGCACGCAAAGGAAGCTCTCAAAAATGAATATCTTTTCCCGTTTTTGCAACATTTTTCATTTATGCTCCGCTCCTATTGATCGTAGCGTGATGTTATGTAGCCTAAAGCCTTCCTCGATAAATGGACTATCCAGCACTAAATGATTTTTTCAATTCCAACCAGTAGTCCCTGAGTTTACCGCGTTCAAACAAACAATCAAACAAACAATCAAACAAACAAACAAACTCTTCAGCTTTATAATATTAGTATAGATTATAAGCTTCAATAAAGTGCGTGACATGTACGCGTTTTTGGATGGATAATTCAGGTCGTCATACGGTCTAAGGGTAAGTCGAAGGGTTCTCTGTATGCCTCCTAAATATAGTTATTTATTCCAAACATGATGTTCAGTATCCGTTTTTAATACAAATAATTATTAACTTAAAATATTTTTTATTATTTGATATTATTTAAAACTTAGGTTTTCTGATATATCAGGGGTCTGTACATATCTAAAAAATGCATAAAAATATATTTTATTTTAAATGCTAATTTTAATTATGTTACATAAAATATATATATGACACTTATGGTTCTGTATATGACACGAGTACTGATACTTATGTCATATATATAGGGTGTAAAAGTACCCTTAACGCAAACGAAAGGCACTTGTTCTCCCCACCACTGGGATCATTTTTTTGTTCTAGACCATACCTGGGAACCCCCTAGTTACGGAGATATTGGGGGTCAAAGTTCCAAATTCTTCACAGCTGTTTAGGTAAATACTAGTTTTTCAGGTTATAACTTTACTTAAATTACCTCCATGACCCGTTTACTATTCAAAGCATCCACTAGCACAATGTTTTAAGAGTGCTACATTGAGTTTTACCATGAAATGTGAATTTTGACCCCAAAAAAAAAATCGTTTCCCAGCAAAAAATTTTACGTAGGGGTACTTAGTTTGATGTACAGAATGCTTGGTTGGCGGCTGTGTGATGGGTTGATTTACACCCTGTATATGACACTGGCATTCAACTCCAAAAAAACCAAATATTTGATTAAATCAATAATTATGCATTTATACTATATAACCTCTAGTCAGTCTTGTTAATCATTTTTCCTAATATAATTATTTAGTAGTAATTTTTGGTTTCCAAAATAACTTTTTAACATAATACTTTTAATAAACATGAGAATATAACGTAAATGAAAAGGAACTGAAATGTGCCACTGACTATGCACACAAAAAGTAATAAATAAAATAATAAACTTCTCATAAACACTGAAACATTGTGATAATTAGGTTATCACAAAACGTAATGAAATAATTCTCAAATAATTTAATCAACTAAAAACAAAATAAAACATATCATATCACTTATTTTTATGAAATCTAAGATGGCAATTTCGGGCTCGGCTCCTTCTTCTTTCTGCTACAGAAGATTGCAGAGATACGTCTGATTGGGAAACTACTTAGGGAGCTGGAAGATAAAGTACTGGATTCTACGTCTTCTACAGGTCTTGGTGTAAAAGTAGTATCCTCATTTTCATCAGCATCAGACAGTTTTGTGTCTGATTTTTCGAGTCGTCTGTTCGACTCTGAGCAGAGCGGTAGGGAGTCAGACTTCTACTGACTAAAAACTACTCATGTTCCTTCTTAGCCCTTGTGCCGAGGCCGCGGTATCTCTTTTGAACAACCCGCAGCCCCGACGGGCGTCGGCCTTTGTGGGCCCCTTCCATGTTGCTGACATCTCTTTGAGGCGCGCGTAACACGAACGCGCCGTCGACACGTCCTGTCGTCGTCATAAGACGGACGGACGGTGAGCTAGCCCATTACCCACCGTCTATAGGCACGCGACGAAAGTATTCCTTATACTGGTCTTAATTAGGTGCCGCAAAAGAACTCTGAGTACTTTTGAACGCTAAGATCGTTTTTGTAAAGTAAGTACTACATATATTTAATTAAGTGGTTACTATTAGACTTTGTTAACAAGGCAATATTTTGAAGGAACCACTTTGAAAAAGTTTGTCAATTAAGAGTATTTCGATTAATCCTTTTCACAACTCTTGTCGTTATAATTGGTACTTAAAAATTTAACGTTAAATCGTGATCACACTTAGAAAAGTTTGAAAATAATATTGTTAGTAAAAAAGACAGATGGAAAGTGAGTAAGTAATTGATGGCAATGTACTCGCCCCCTATCACATGGGACTTCATCATAATTGACGAAATGTGGATGTGCGATTAGGTACATCTCTGCCTAACTAGAGACGTGATATTATGTTATGTAATCCAAAAAGAAAATCGGTTTTACTTCATTACCATTTATCTAATAAATACCTAGGTCACACTTAGTACTAAATATGGAACTTCAAATCCAAATACTTAAATGTACAAATAGCTTAATTGCTAAGCGAAATAATTCTAGCCATGCTCTTCATTGTACCAAGTTCATCATCCCCACTTATTTCCTAACAATATAGGACATTACTCCGATGTCAGGCAGAATGACGTCGTCAAAACATGATAAGTACTCGTAGCATCCATTAATAACAATAATTATTAATATGGCACCGTCGCGACAGGCGTCATGATAATTTGACGTTCGATGTGTGAATTCGTTGAGTGAACTGATCATCAATTACCGTACCTACTTGAATTAGAATTAGTACAGTATAGGTAAGTACTTACCGAAAATAATTATTGTGTAATAAAGCGACACACAATATGAATAACATTGTAACTTTAGTTACACGTTTGTACAACTTTATGTCATAACTTTATTCATATTGGTTGTCGTTAGGGCATAAAGTTGTACAAACGTTGTCGAAATGAATGTTTCATTTGTTTAAAGCAAACAAAAAGAGATGAAATCAGTTTGTAAAAGAGTGCTCAAAGTATTGTTGGGTAATAGTAGTAGTAGGTAGTAATAGTAGTTGGTAGTTTAATTAAATGTGTACCAGTTTAGGACAATAGCTCAACAGCTAAATTGCTTGCCAACGGATAAGGTGTAAACAACAGATATAGATAGACCTAGATAACGCAAGTATCACGATCTGTATGAAAACCAAGCGTGCCATTTTTTGACTACCTATTATGACGTCACAATCACTACATATATAGTGACGGAAAATCAGAAAATCAAATCGTTTCAAAGACGCCGCCGCGTACGGCCCCCACTTCGCCCCAACCCCCGCCTATGCACCAACGCCGACGTCCGACTAGCGCTATACCACAGTATAAATATGGACAGTAGCGAAACTAAGCCTAGTTGATGCGATAACTACCTACGCTCCATTGAAGCCATAGGGTTGTCCCTTTTATGCACGGTTGCTGAAGTCCCTAGATAACTTCTCAACATAACATTTTTATTCTGTTGTGATCAATCAATCGAATTAAAAAAAGCTAGCTTACAAATACAATCTAAATAGAATACTTAAATAGCATTAGAAAAAATACGAAACACGTAATACGTGCCTATAAAATTTGAGGGTTGCCCTCGATTTCGTTAAGATTCCATCATCAGATCCAGACATGGTAACAGTGGGACCATCTCGGGAGTATACTTTTTCGATTAAAAATTTTTTTTTTCAATTCGGTTCATAAATGAGGGAGTTATGCGGAAACAAATATGATACAAAAACAAAACCAAACCGACGAATTCAGAACCTCCCTCTTTTTGGAAGTCGATTAAAAATACTTTCTTCTGCTGATGAAGCCGAGTTGACACAGCCGTATACCGCGCAATACGTTCGTTGCATTTAAAAAAATATCGGGAGATATGAACTTATACGTGACCAACTGACCACTCGTCTCGGCGCGGCACGCACAACTGAGCGCACTGCGAAGACTTGCCAAGTGCCCCGTCGATGCGCATGTTTGTGTGAGTGTGCGGTTTCGAGCGTTTGTAGGTAGTTTCCGTACTGTCCATATTTATATTGTGGCTATACACCGATGCAGACTGAGCGCGAAAGTGGCCACTTATGATTTTTGTACGTAAGCTAGGCACGCGAAATGGCACACAAGTTGTTGCTCTTGCGTTATCTACGTCCATCTATATCTGTGGTGTAAACGGACTCAACCAAACATTCTGTACAGCAAAACCGTAACTCCACGCAAAAATTATTGCTCGGAAACTCACTAATAACGGACTCAATATAAGGTACTTCAAACAATTTACGGATGGATGTATTTAATAATAAGGGCTTAGTCGAGGCATTTGAGTAAAGTTATTACATTAAAACTTGTAAAAAAGTTAAAGGTAAAGTCTAGGATAAAAAAATGTGCTATGACTGCGAGAATAAGACAAGTACGTTTTGGGTTCGTTAAGGTTACTCTTATACCCATTATGTATCAGTACTGTAAGTGTACAATGTACATGGAGTTTAAATAAATAATAGATACTGACTCTCGACTCTCATCTTAACTCTTATGCCAGTTTATTCAAATGAAATGCACACTACTGACACAAGAGTCAAGTTTTATTCCTGAGCCCCTAGCGAGGACCCTTTATGCTATGTTTATACCTCGATCTCGTGCTAGGACCTCAGAACACACTTTTGTAAGACTCAAAAAAATCACATTATTTTAATGAAGAAACACAAGCTTATTTAAATACTTTGGAAACGCTGTTTTTCTTATCATAATTTCGCTCAAGAAACCGTATTGGTTGCTTTAAACTCTTAAATATAAACAAAGAAGGCGGTTTCAAAATGCACTAATGTCGAGCTAAATTAAACCTGTAAATCCTGTAAGCCCTAAATGAGCCTTAACAACCGAAAGGATAAGCGGCCTACTCAGCCAAATTTAATATCGTTAAGGAGTATCTACTTCATATTATTGATGTGATTCTATTGCTATATTGACGCGGACGGGGCAAAAGAAGTATGTAAGGATCGTAGCAGGTGATATTCTGTGGTTTCTGCCTACCCTCATAGGAAAAGGCGTCAGTTTATGTATGTGTTCATTTTTAAATTCGTCTGTAGTTCTATAAAAATAATTCGTCCCTTTAAGCCTACTTTGTATAGCTTGACAACATCATTCGTCAGTGTTTACATTTCGACCTTGAGCTGTCCTATTATGGAGTTTCGAAAGAAATATAGGCCAGCTTATACTGGTTTTGTTATCGCAGACGTACGGCCTACTTATACTACCTACTTTATTATTATCAAAGCTTTACTGGCAGGTCAGATTGATAATAAATATGTCGGAAAGATGAATCGTAGACCGAGACGACAAATAGAAAGCTTTTTCTCAAATCGGTTTCAGTCGGGGGGGAAACTTGAAAAGTCCCATTCATCTTCGTGAAGTTTATTTTTATTCCGATGGGAATTCTTCATTTGAATAACAAGTTTTTCTCGTTCCAGCAAAACAAAACCCGTACCTAAATAATATGTGGTTTTAAGTAAAGCATTCCGTGGAAAGCACGTGGTCGAATAGTGAACTAATTTGATGGTCTACCCAAAATGGCTGTTTTTTTTTTTGTGAAAATTCATAATATTAACTGTGTCAGCTACCATTTTAAGAATTTTAACGTGATTTATATTATTATGATTCTGCTAAACGGCTATTTAAGGTAATAATAATAATCCTAATCTACATAAAATATACTGTAATCAATCATCCCAGCCCCGTTCCTTCATAATGCCACCGTAAATGACCCACTGAATATGGGCCTGAAAATGAATGGGCAGTTCAAAACGGTTACTCACCCGACATTTGTACTCCTTCGCACATGCTAGTTCGATGTCGCGACGACGTGTCCAGGCGTATTCGAAATACGCATCCAAAGGCCTAAAAAGAGACATGAACAAATTAAAAACTGAAATAGCCGAACCAACGGGGTAAAATTAAGATTTATCTGTGTGGTTTACCATCAAATACTTTGTTTTTAATGAACCTGATAGACACGCAGAACAAACTAAAGTCCATTTCACGAAAGAAGTCCCGCGGACAATTGTGGAACTAAATTTAATAGATCGGCCATGTTGTCGTTTGTCGATGTTATCAAGGTGCGTTTGTTGTGGTAGATATTTTGTGAGTTTATTATTGGATTAGTGCGTTATAAGGTTTATTTACGATGCCAAAAGTTGTGAAACAACATTATGTCGCGCGACATACAGCGCTGCGTCTGCGGGACTTCTTTCGTGAAATGGACTTTATACTTCATTGTGCCTATGCTACTGATCACATTTGACATGTGAAAAGTATCGCTACTCATCAAGCTACTCAAAACTGTAAAATTATCGCAATCAAACTTTAACCTAATGCTTTAGCGATAAAGTTAAAAATCAATTCAAGAAATCTGACAGCTGAGGTAGCTTGTTGTGCTGGCGTCTGTACAAAGACCTTCTCATTCTATGTTTAGCCATTACATAATTGGGTACTTGACACAAAACCTCTAATTCACATACACAAAATATGATACACATGGAAAACCCGATTACTTTTTACCCGACTGCGGCGAATCCCAAAAGGAGGAGAGACGGGTTTTTGTATGTATGTTTGAATGTATGTACAGTCGAACAAGCTAATAAGTATACAGCCAGCTAACTTGCATTTACTTTTAAGATTATACTGATACATTCAGAGACTGATGTCAAACGATACAGCGTTTGACATCAGTCGCTTAATGCGAAAGGCTTTATAAAACAAAATTGCAATCAATATTTTCAGTGTACTAGAATTATAAAAAAACTCTACCTGTATACTTATTAGCTTGTTCGACTGTACCAGTATGTCACGAAAATGGAGTAGCTACACGCTTTAGAAGTTTTTGGTGGGGGCACTTTCTATCCTTGTCGCGCGAAACGGCCATTTGTACTACATACTCGTAACTATGGCGGTATGTCAATATGACGTCATTTCTTTATAGCGCTGTCTTTGTCTAGCAAGTCATTTTAAATCGGTAGCCTTTTTTGAAGATCTTACACTATTTGTTTTACTTTTGTCTATCTTTTTATTTACTGTTTCCAAATCACAAATAAAAAAAAAATTGTCAAGTAGCCAATTGGTTGGTGGTGTTAACTACTAATTAGGATTATTAGACTTCCTGTGAAATATCAGGGTTTTATACGAAGCTATCACATTAAATTTTATGACAGTACCAGAGATAAAGATATACCTAGACCTAGATAACGCCAGTATCACGATCAGTATGAAAATCAAACGTGTATTTTTTTTTACTACCTACTATGACGTTTCACTATTTAGTTCCTATACAAACTAGACTACGTTTTCGAGAGTTCACATCTTGAGTTGTAAAAGTGTCACGTTGTTGTTTTACACAAACTATCATGCTATGTCAGTGTTAAGTATAAAATACTTAAGCCGGGCAAGCGCATTGGCACGCAAAGTAGGTGCCCTTGCACGTACAAAGACAGTTGCCACCACATACAGGGTGTAAATCAACCCATCACACAGCCGTTAACCAAGCATTCACTAACTAAGTACCCCTACGCAAAAAAATTTGCTGGGAAATGATTTTTTTTTTGGGGTCAATCATCACATTTTACGGCAAAACTCAAAGTAGCACTCTTAAAACATTGTGCTATTGGATGCTTCGAATAGTAAACGAGTCATGGAGGTAATTTAAGTAAAGTTATAACCTGAAAAACTAGTATTAACAAAAACTGCTGTAAAAAAATTTGCACTTGACCCCCAATATCTCCGTAACTAGGGGGTTCATAGGTATGGTCTAGAACAAAAAAATTATCGCAGTGGTGGGGTGATCAAGTGCCCTTAGTTTGCGTTAAGGGTACTTTTACACCCTATATATAGATAAACCCAGATTGTTATCTAGGTCTACCTAGATTGTAATAATATATATGTGGTGGCAACTAAATCTCAGAGCAATTCTGATATCCAATGGTTTACCGAACTAAACTAAAAATATGCAGCGCATACCAGCAGTATACAGTTACTATGATTAGTACAACTTTCCTAAGCCGGACCTCTGCGTTAGTTGATCCCTTTCCAGAAGAACTGAACTAAGTTATGATAAGCAAACTGTCTTATGAATTCCACGTGCCTCTCTACGTAATTAATAAATCTCTGTTAGAAAGGCAGACTGCCCAGCTACCCCCAAATGCGTGGTTTCATGAATACCCACCACACAGGCGAATTCTCGCCGAAAGGATGGTCAACACAGGAATGATTGAAATAGATGTACAAAGGTCTCTAAACTGCAGACGTCCTAAGACTGTTGATTCGATTGTCACTTAATGAAATTAATGTAGGACACGACTTCCCAAAATACGTAATATTTGTGAAAGGTTCGGCCTCTCATACAATGTATAAGAATAACTAGCGGACGTCACGCGGTTTCACCCGCGTAGTTCCCGTTCCCGTAAGAATACAGGGATAAAAAGTAGCCTATGTTACCGCGGATAGTGTAGCTTCTCAACGGTAAAAGAATTTTTGAAATCGGCCCAGTAGTTTCGGAGCCTATTCGTTACAAACAAACCAACAAATCTTTCCTCTTTATAATATTATTAAGTGTAGATGTCCATCTTAAACTGACCCGAGGCAAGTACAGTTAAACCTAGCTCCTACCTGAATAGCCACGGGCAATGTGTTTCCTTTAACCCCGCTATTTACCGACGACACAATTTAACTTTCCCAAGAGACTACCAAGACATTTCATTAAGACCTTTAGGATTTATGTTGAGCCCGTTTTTGTATGAGGAAACAATTAGGTAATTGAATGACAGACACACTCAGCTGTTTTTATTTATTTACGCACTTCAAAATACAAACATTGTGAAAAATATTTAAGTTAATAAACTCTGCTAAGAATGGTTTTTTTTATAACTAAGTGCTTTTTTATTATAGTTTCGTAAAAAGTCTTTGTTTTTGAAAAACGTGTTTTACGATAGCGTAATTTGAGATGTGAGAAGGTAATATTTTACGAGAGTGATATTAGAAAATCTAGTCAAAAATTGGGAGAGTCTTGATCATTACCGTAAAAAAAATGAAAATGATAGAGATAGAGAAGCTTATAATCTTTAATTTTATAGTAACTATTAATTGGTAAAAGTCTGTTCCCAAAGATATTATATTTTATTTATATTTTGTTTATATATATCTTCCTTAGGAGTACCGCTCAACATTCTGGGAAACGTAATTACTTCTACAAGGACATCTTCAAGAAAATACTTGAAATACGGATTCGGGTTAAGTACTTTATCGGTGACATTATTTACTGTAGTGGCTTGGAGATTGACTTTCAATGATAGGAGACGCGAGCTCATTCAATTGAGAAAAATAATTGACAATTGGATAGCCCTATTACCGAAAATAGAATCAGAAATTAGAACTCTTTAGCGGTATTACAAATAGTAGGTACTACAGACATCTATAACACAAATGAAGAATCAACATTAAAAATATGAATCGTGCTATCAAAGATATCCACGAGTTGAAACCATAAAGAAAAGTACGAGTTTAACTGTCGCATTAGCCCACCAGACACAACATCCGTTTGGTCGGAGGGTCCTCCTTTTTCCATACAGTATTGAGAATTTTTAATCACTGTTTATTATACCCCTATAGATCTTACGACGTCAGTAACAAAATGCTCTTACATACTAAACTAGAATATGAAAGATTTTTGAAATTATACAAGAAAAATAAATTAATAATAGGTATAATTGTACAGGTATACTATATTGTCGAATAATAAGTGATCATAAAGTATAAGTAAAAAAAACTTGTAATAAATGAAAGCCAATTCACTAAGTCCTAGATATTACCTGTTTAAATCCTCTTCTATATCGATTGTTCATGTAGCAATATATGATAGGGTTGTAGCAGGAGTGTGACATCGCCAGCCAATGGCAGCCGAACCACATGTACGGCATACCAGGCCAAGTCGCCCATGTTTCATCCTCTTCATGTATCGTCCATAAAACCTGTGAAAAATTATTTTGTTTAACTTCGTAGCACTTTCGTAGCACGAAACTCTTTACGCTACGAAAAAGCTACGACGTAGAGGGAAAAGAACGTGCCTTCACACGTGGAAATAAGTGTATTTATCTTCTCACACGTGTCCGTACTTCAAGAGGACGAAACTTAAAGCTGGTATAAGTATGATTATTAGAACTAGAAGAAAAGTATTTTGTTCCGCCAACTTCTAGGTACTGCAGTGAGCAATGAAAAAAAAAATAAAAAAATTGGTTGCCTGTAAAGTCGGTATACGGGCGAAAGTTTTACGTGACAACGAAAATAGAAGCGCAAGACATGAACCGGTGTGTATGCCTATCTCTCTCACTCTCTCTCTCTCGCTCTGGACGCGTGCCTCTCACTCGCTCTCATTGTGAGCGCATAACGTGAGCGGAGCGTAACGCAGTTTCTTGAAGTGTCACCCGGCAAACCAATTTATAAGACGTTGTCACGTCAAAAATAGAGACAAAGCCGTTTGTAACATTTCCTTAGAATAGAACAAAGTTTCTTTTAAAAATATGATATTTACATACGTACATACATATTATACATAACATAACATTACAGAACCGTCAGTAACTGTACTAGGAATTTCTGTAAAGTATTTAACTTTCAAGTATCTCTTTTTGCAACTGATGATTAATTTGATTATATTATTTGATATGGTCGGGTTAATTACTCATTATTGAATTGACTGCCTAATTGGTCTAGTGGTCGCAAACGCGACTGCTGTTTTTTGTTTAAGAATTTCTCAGCAGTAGCCACGTTGTCTGGATTTGTGCCCGGTTAATGGCAATGGGCTCGCCCCCTATTACATGGGACAACAAACATTAACACATAACTGGCGAAATATGGACGTACTATTAGGTACACCTCTGCCTAAAGCTTAGGGAATAACAGGCGTGGTGTTTGTTATGTTGTTATGTTTATTGAATTCTTCTATAGGTATATAGATACAGTACCCGGCGATAAATATTGCATATCGACCTTTGGAAAGTGGTGTATTTTATACAAAGAATTATCAAAAGAAGCAAATCATAATTGTTTTAACAGCTCCTAATAGATACCGGGCTGTTTGAATTTCGTGCGACATAGATAACGCTCTACGAAGCCGAAATTAGCCGATTGTCTCTTTCCAAAGGTCGATGTGCAATATTATTATCGCCGTGTACTGTACTAATATTCTAAAGAGTTTGTTTGTATGAACGCCCTTATCTCAGGAACTACTTGTTCGAATTGAAAAAAAATTATCGATGAAAGTTATGTTTACTTATAGGACGCATACAAGTATATATAGTATAGTATGGGTGTAAGTATCAATAGTAAAGCGGAGACAATATGTTTAATCTATTTTCAGAGCCATTCCAATCTAACGGTCTTACAAGTTTTCCGATTCGGAATCTCATTGACACGGTTAATTAGAAAATTATCAAGCCGAGGCAGTCCCACCTAATCGTTTTACCACGCAGAACTAATTTAATTTGATGGCTTAAATGTTTCCTGATGCGGATTCTTGTTCACACCGTTTATCGGAATTTTGTAAACCAATTTAACGAATCTGGAAATGGAGAGTACCTACAAAGCGTATTCTGAATTATTGAAATTGAAACTCATGGACGGTTGGTACCTGAAAATGTACGGACGCCAGTTACTATGGACTGAGAACTTTAAACTCACGATGGTCTGTGTGACATGATTTATGCTTTTTTAATTAATTGTAACAGTGTGTTTTTGAATAATACAAGATAGAAACAAACTTAAGATTATTATGAACGCATGATATAAATTATACAGGCTGTCGTTTTGCATCCTTGTCAAATTCAAGAAGGTAAAGATTATCGATCGAAATCAATAATAAAATGGGTACTGTTAAATTATTAACAAAACCTTTTTGCTGCGGATAAAAACCAACAAAATTTCTCGGTTTATATTCACTTTGTTTGGAACACTACAAAGCGGGATTTACTCTTTCCTAATGTAACCACGCGTTCGGGTTCGCCGCACAAAACGAACATATATTCATGTATCATTATTTTCAAGTCGCCTTTCTTCGTTTGGGACGCGGGTTAATATTTATTTGAGGAGAAACATTTACATTATGACAGATAAATTCAAGTTATTGTACAGGAATGACGAAAATATACAATGAAATATTTTAAAATAACTAGATAAATATATGAGTATAAATTAATAAGAGCGACTACTTGCAATAAACATGTTGAGGGGCAGCCAGCACATCGTAAACACTGTCACCACGATCACCATCATCTTGATCATCTGAAATAATATTATACACTTAGAATTGAGATTGGGTTGTTCGCAAGAGATACCGCGGCCTCGACATGAAGGGCTAAGAAGAAACATGGGTGGTTTTTAGTCAGTAGAAGTCTGACACTCCCTTTCGCTCTGCCCAGGAGTGGGAGGGGTTATTTGATGATTTTTCACCCGCCAAAAAAAAAAATAAGAGAGTCATAAATCAGAGACCATTATAAAATACATCTCTCAAGGCGCCATGATCTTTCCATATTCAGCGAGTTGCGGTCAAACAAATAAATATTTCTTGAGATAAAAATATCATACTACTCAATTTAAGTAGACAAGTCAACTGGCTAAACAATAAATATCTTGAACTTAATTTAAAAATTTGGCTGGTCATTGAAAACAAAGGCTATACAGGGTGTAAACGAACCCTTCACGCATCCGTCAACCAAGCATTCTATACATCAAACTAAGTACCCCTACGCAAAAATGTTTGCTGGGAAATGACTTTTTTTTTTGGGGTCAAAAATCACATTTTGCGGTAAAACTCCAGGAAGCACTCTTGAAACATTGTGCTAGTGGATGCTTTGAATAGTAAACGGGTCATGGAGGTAATTTAAGTAAAGTTAAAACCTGAAATACTAGTATTTACAAAAACAGCTGTGAAAAATTTGGAACTTTAACCCCCAATATCTCCGTAACTAGGAGATTCCCAGGTATGGTCTAGAACAAAAAAATGATCGCAGTGGTGGGGAGAACAAATGCCATAGGGCATTTGTTCTCCCCACCACTGCGATCATTTTTTTGTCAAAGTTTCATAATTTTCACAGCTGTTTTTGTAAATACTAGATTTTCAGGTACTTAAATTACCTCCATGACTCGTTTACTATTCAAAGCATCCACTAGCACAATGTTTTAACAGTGCTACATTGAGTTTTACCGTAAAATGTGATTTTTAAACCAAAAAAAAAAAATCGTTTCCCGGCAAAAATTTTTGCGTAGGGGTATTCTATTCTATTCTATTATTGGGGGTTTGGGTTTCCGCACTTGGTCCTTAAAGTGGACCATTGTGCGTGAGCCATGTTGGCCGATCACTCTAACCAGCCTACCTCCCTCCAGAAGCAGATCAGACTTCCCGGTCTCCTCAGGGCATCCACAAGGGACCTTGGTGTTCCTAGGGTTTCCTCACGAATCTTGGTAACGCCTGTGCACTCAAGGAGCACATGCGCCACCGTTTCCTCCGCCTCCATGCATGCTCTGCACAGGGGACTGTCTGTGATTCCTAGGGTGTGGAGGTGCTTATTCAGTGAACAGTGTCCAGTGATGGTCCCCGCCACCAGACGCAGGCTATCCCTGTCCAGGCGCAGAAGGCGCCTGGTCAGTTTTATATCCAGGGATGGCATAGCTTCCTTGGATTGCCTACATCCTGGTGTCGAGGTCCACCACCTCTCCGCTTGTATTAGAGTGTGGTCTTTTAACCAGCTTCTTAGCTGCTTGAAAGGAATGGGCACAATGGGTTCGGGTCCGTAGGGTTTTGTGCTGGATCCTCTTTTGGCAAGTTCGTCAGCCGCATCGTTTCCGAGTGATCCGCTGTGACCTCTAATCCATTGTAGTGTTACCGTGTTGTGATTCAGTACCGTGATTCGTTCTAAGGCCTTGTGGCATTCTAGTATTAGTCTCGACGTGATCTGATTATTTTTTAGGGATTGAAGAACTGAGGCACTGTCGGAGAGTATTCGAATGTTAGTATCCGTAACCTCCCTGGCCTCTATAGCGTGTGCCGCTTGGATAATACCTACACATTCTGCTTGGTAAACAGAGTTGAGCATTCCAAGTGGTTTGGATGCGTAGGGGTACTTAGTTTGATGTACAGAATGCTTGGTTGACGGCTGTGTGATGGGTAGATTTACACCCAGTAAAGTATACCACGGAGATGACTGATGACTGCTGAGATGTTTGGAAGAAGAAGACAGGTTGCAGCGACCCGTATTATAAATTGTATTAAGAACGATGATGATGATGTACTATTCTGCTTATACCAACCTAATAATTATGTAACATACATTAGTGGCTGGGGTGGGGTACTACCCGAAACATAACTCTATACCTACTGCGTTTTTATCCTCATTAAGTTAGTTATTACAATTATAATTAGTTTCACTTCGTCGAAGTTTCGCCGCACACGTTTAGCTTTTATTAGATTCCATTGTCAACACTTTTCAAATTATCTGTAAAGTAATTAGTTGAGTGAATTGATGAAATTATTTTCAATTATAAATTACTAACGACTAAGGTTCATTTACGTATTAGGTACTGTAAATAGTTTAGCTAATAAAGTTATAAACCAGCTTTTCCTCATAGATCTGGAAACCTAATATTAAATTTTCCTTAGTAAATATTTAAGTAAACAGTACGAAACATAAAGCACTATTATTTTTATTATTATTCGTGAAAATTAACAACGCCGGTCGGCTTTCAGGCCTTAGTTAAATTTTATAACACCCAAACCGAGAGGCTGCCGAGGCAACAACGTACCTGTATTTTAAAAGCAATAAACTTGAATTTACAGCTAGCGTACCTACATTAGGCTCAAAAATTTTATTCGGTGCTGTTGGATTTTTACTTTGCAAATAAGGTATAGTTTACTCTTGAGAGGCGCCACGGCGCTCTCATCTTCCGTCTGACGCAGATCTTCACCGGACACGGTTGTTTCGGGAGGTACCTGCACCGAATCAGGCGGGAGGGTTTCCTCCCGCCTGATTCGGTGCAGGTACCTCCCGGGCGTTTGATCGGATATCACCATTGTGAGGATCGCCCGGAGGACACGGTGGAGCACACCGTGGAGGTCTGCCCTACTTAGGCGCAGCCCCGCCGTGTCCTCGTTTAATAAGTGCCTTTGTGAAATAAAATATTTTTATATTTTACCACCACAGACCTAACATCTCACACATATTATTACATACAATGTCCAACACAGTATTGGGTAAATCAACTAAAATTTTAATGAACTAATTAGTCATGACTAATTTAATCATGATTGTTTTACTAAAAAATTCAATCGTAATCAGAACTAAATAAATCAATCATTAGTCGTAATCATTACTTCTGATTGATAACTAAATTGAAAAAGTTTAGAAGGTCTTTTACTTTATGTGATCGAACTCAAGTCCACCGGTAGTAAATTTATAAAATAACACATAACATAACATCACGCCTGTAGTCTTCGAAGGGTTAGGCAGAGGTGTACCTAATAGTACACCCACATTTCGCCAGTTATGTTTAAGTCCCATGAAATAGGGGCGAGCCTATTGCCATCAACCGGGCACAACTCCAGACTCCGTGGCTGATACGGAGAAATTCCTGATGGAAAAGCCAATAACACTTTGCCCGACCCGAATCCCGCTTATTTTTTGTTCTATGTATGTATTTGTTATTATATGTATACTTATTTATAATAAGTTTTCAGGTAAATGGATGGCATAGTAGAACAATTAACTTTAAAAACTATAAAACCCGACTACGAATAAATTGCGATTTGAAAATCATTAAATATGATGTTTTTGATGTTCAGAGGATAGCCGAGGCCGTACCTATGCCACTTTGCTTTACTGTCGATTACTTCTCATCTATTATAAAATGGCCTACGACCACGGCTATTATTCTCTTTGCCGTTGTTGGGTAAAAGTGTCAATTTCTACATTTATAACAACGTCCGTGTCGCTATAAACCGACGAAACAATCATAAATTTAGTCATGACTAATGATTGAAACTAAATCAATCATCAATCATGACATGACTATTGATTAATTTTTTTAGTAATTAGCAGTGATCAGATATTTGGATGCATATTTACCTAAAGTTCATTTTTGGTTAGGAAATTATGGAAGCGTAAAGCATGTTTTTTTTTAATAAATCCCGGGATTCTACAAACTTCGGGAATGCGAAACTATAGCATGTGACATGGTGGTGTGGCATGGTGGTGGTCTTTAGCATGTGGTATTTTTTATTGAAAAAAAAACAGGGGGATTACATAGTTATTCATGTGTATATACTTGAAGTTAATTTTAAGCTCCCCATCAATTTATGACTATGTTGAATGTAACAGGAATAGTACCTAGGTATATATTGTACTTTTTTTTTAATTAACACCTACGTGTTAATAAAAAAAAAAACAAATATCCTTTATTACACATAAGTACACGATACAAAACATATTAAGGCCGTTGCGTTGCTAAAATCCCAAAAACGACGTATGTTTAAAGAAATTTGTTGAGGAATCCTTCCGTACGATTTCCATATAAAAAATATATGTTATACTTAAAGTCATCACAAATAATTCGTATTGTTTAAAATTTTAATAAACCTTCACATTATTTAATAAAAAATCGTAGTATGTCTTAACCTAAATCGAATTTTGTCTCTGTAACGGCTGAATAGTTCGGTATGAATTTTATACCCAAAAATACGTAGTGATGTATTTATCAATTCGTATTGTTTATTTTCTCTGATTTGTAATAAAATTTTAAAATAATAAATTAATTCCCGACATTTTGAGGCAAATGCGGCGCGAGACCCGTCGCGCATACTCGGAACGCGCTGCGCCAGTGTCTCGATGACTGTTGTCACGGGTGGACTGCACGCATGTCATTACTTCACAAATAAAATTCAAAAGTTCACGTTTTTAATGTTTTCTGAATTAAAACATATTGTAAATTGTATAGTTATCAATATTTCGTTAAATAAGAACAGAAAATAAGTTTGTAAATATATTTAAAGTAGTTTCTAATTTCGTTTTGTTGTTTGCACCTATCATAGACTAAGCTGACTATGCCTAATAAACGTTAAGTGACGCGTGGCCGAGCTCTCCAAAACTATTGGTAAATTACCCACGTTTCTTAGTAGATATTTTGGTATATAGATATATCTATGATATTATTTTAATTTTGGACTGCCTCGTTGGTCTAGTGGTCGTAAGCACGATGCTGAGCATGAGGTCCTGGGTTCGATTCCCGGGTCGGGCAAAGTGTTATTGGGTTTTTCCATCAGGAAATTATAAGTAACAGCCACGGAGTCTGAATTTGTGCCCGGTTGATGGCAATAGGCTCGCCCCTATTATATGGGACTTAAACATAACTGGCGAAATGTGGGTGTACTGTTAGGTACACCTCTGCCTAACCCTTCGGGGATTACAGGCGTGATGTTATGTTATCTAACTATTTTTTCTTGAGATTTTCGTTTGATGGAAGATGGAGATCTAGATGACTGATGATGTCTCGTACTTAATGATGGTCTCTCATACTATATATATATGATTATGATACATTTTGAAGGTCTGATGAAGACCAGGTAACTGCTTATCGGTTCTCAGTCACGGAAATAGTCAGAATGCTCCAACTTTCAGCTTTTATCTCATTGAGCACGGATGATACTACATGATACATTTTGAAGGTCTGATGATGATCAGCTAAGTGCTTATCGGTTCTCAGTGACGGATGTAGTTAGAATGACCTAGCTTTCAAATTTTATCGATCTGAGCACGGATGCTACTACATGATACATTTTGAAGGTCTGATGATGATCACCTAAGTGCTTATCGGTTTTCAGTGACGGATGTAGTTAGAATGACCTAGCTTTCAGATTTTATCTTATTGAGCACGGATGCTACTAATAATATTTTTCTTTCTTTCTTTCTACTACATGATATATTTTGAAGGTCTGATGATGACCAGCTAAGTGCTTATCGGTTCACAGTGACGGATATAGCTAGAATGACCACCATCAGGTAAATGGCACCATCAGTCTCCAAGGCCTCTTCGAGCTCTTTCGAATGAGTCGTGTGTGGACACGACGGTTCTACGTGGTGCCGTCAATAAGATCCTATACCCACCTTCGGAGTCCACCATCAGGTACGAGACATCATCAGTCATCCAGATCTTCATCTTCCATCAAACGAAATTCTCAAGACAAAATAATTAAAACGATAAAACAATTAACACCATTAAAACAATAACATACATTACATAACATCGCGCCTGTAATCCCCAAAGGGTTAGGCAGAGGTGTACCTAATAGTAGGCGTGATGTTATGTTATGTATGTTATTATTTTAATGTAGTTAGCATGACCTAGCTTTAAAATTTTATCGATCTGAGCACGGATGCTACTACATAATACATTCTGAAGGTCTGATGATGACCAGCTAAGTGCTAATTGGTTCTCAGTGACGGATATAGTTAGAATGACCTAGCTTTCAAATTTTATCGATCTGAGAACGGATGCTACTACATGATACATTTTGAAGGTCTGATGATGATCAGCTAAGTGCTTATCGGTTCTCAGTGACGGATACAGTTATGATGCCACAGCTTTCTGCTTTTATCTTTTTGAGCACGGATGCTACTACATGATACATTTTGAAGGTCTGATGATGACCAGCTAAGTGCTAATTGGTTCTCAGTGATGGATATAGCTAGAATGACCTAGCTTTCAAATTTTATCGATCTGAGCACGGATGCTACTACATGATACATTTTCAAGGTCTGATGATGACCAACTAAGTGCTAATTGGTTCTCAGTGACGGATATAGCTAGAATGACATAGTTTTAAATTTTTTTCGATCTGAGCACGGATGCTACTACATGATACATTTTGAAGGTCTGATGATGATCAGCTAAGTGCTTATCGGTTCTCAGTGACGGATGTAGTTAGAATGACTTAGCTTTCAGATTTTATCTTATTGAGCACGGATGTTACTACATGATACATTTTGAAGGTCTGATGATGATCAGCCAAGTGCTTATCGGTTCTCAGTGACGGATGTAGATAGAATGACTTAGCTTTCAGATTTTATCTTATTGAGCACGGATATGCTACTACATGATACATTTTGAAGGTCTGATGATGATCAGCTAAGTGCTTATTGGTTCTCAGTGACGGATGTAGTTAGAATGACCTAGCTTTCAGATTTTATCTTATTGAGCACGGATGCTACTACATGATACATTTTGAAGGTCTGATGATGACCAGCTAAGTGCTTATCGGTTCACAGTGACGGATATAGCTAGAATGACCACCATCAGGTAAATGGCACCATCAGTCTCCAAGGCCTCTTCGAGCTCTTTCAAATGAGTCCACACACGACGGTTCTACTCAGTGCCGTCAATGAGATCCTATACCCACCTTCGGAGTCCACCGTCAAGTAAATGGCATGGCTGGTCATCATCAGACCTTCAAAATGTATCATGTAGTAGCATCCGTGCTCAATAAGATAAAATCTGAAAGCTAAGTCATTCTAACTACATCCGTCAATGAGAACCGATAAGCACTTAGCTGATCATCATCATACCTTCAAAATGTATCATGTAGTAGCATCCGTGCTCAATAAGATAAAATCTGAAAGCTAGGTCATTCTAACTACATCCGTCACTGAGAACCGATAAGCACTTAGCTGATCATCATCATACCTTCAAAATGTATCATGTAGTAGCATCCGTGCTCAATAAGATAAAATCTGAAAGCTAGGTCATTCTAACTACATCCGTCACTGAGAACCGATAAGCACTTAGCTGATCATCATCATACCTTCAAAATGTATCATGTAGTAGCATCCGTGCTCAATAAGATAAAATCTGAAAGCTAGGTCATTCTAACTACATCCGTCACTGAGAACCGATAAGTACTTAGCTGATCATCATCAGACCTTCAAAATGTATCATGTAGTAGTATCCGTGCTCAGATCGACAAAATTTGAAAGCTAGGTCATTCTAGCTATATCCGTCACTGAGAACCAATTAGCACTTAGCTGGTCATCATCAGACCTTTAGAATGTATTATGTAGTAGCATCCGTGCTCAAATCGATAAAATTTTAAAGCTAGGTCATGCTAACTACGTTCGTCACTGAGAACCGATAAGCACTTAGCTGGTTATCATCAGACCTTCAAAATGTATCATGTAGTAGCATCCGTGCTACGAGAACGACTACAATTGTTTTTTGCTACAATTGTTTTATCGCTAAAAGCGATAAAACAATTAAAATCATTAAAATAATAACATACATAACATAACATCACGCCTACTATTAGGTACACCTCTGCCTAACCCTTTGGGGATTACAGGCGCGATGTTATGTAATGTATGTTATTGTTTTAATGGTGTTAATTGTTTTATCGGTTTAATTATTTTGTCTTGAGAATTTCGTTTGATGGAAGACGGAGATCTGGATTACTGATGATGTCTCGTACCTAATGGTGGACTCCGAAGGTGGGTATAGGATCTCATTGACGGCACTGAGTAGAACCATCGTGTTTGGACTCATTTGTAAGAGCTCGAGGAGGCCTTGGAGACTGATGATACTAGCTACCTGATGATAGACTCCGAAGGTAATTATAGGATCTCATTGATGGCACCACGTAGAACCGTCGTGTGTGGACTCATTTGAAAGAGCTCGAAGAGGCCTTGGAGACTGATGGTGCCATTTACCTGATGGTGGTCATTCTAGCTATATCCGTCACTGTGAACCGATAAGCACTTAGCTGGTCATCATCAGACCTTCAAAATGTATCATGTAGTAGCATCCGTGCTCAATAAGATAAAATCTGAAAGCTAGGTCATTCTAACTACATCCGTCACTGAGAACCGATAAGCACTTAGCTGATCATCATCAGACCTTCAAAATGTATCATGTAGTAGCATATCCGTGCTCAATAAGATAAAATCTGAAAGCTAAGTCATTCTATCTACATCCGTCACTGAGAACCGATAAGCACTTAGCTGATCGTCATCAGACCTTCAAAATGTATCATGTAGTAGCATCCGTGCTCAATAAGATAAAATCTGAAAGCTAGGTCATTCTAACTACATCCGTCACTGAGAACCGATAAGCACTTAGCTGATCATCATCAGACCTTCAAAATGTATCATGTAGTAGTATCCGTGCTCAGATCGATAAAATTTGAAAGCTAGGTCATTCTAGCTATATCCGTCACTGAGAACCAATTAGCACTTAGCTGGTCATCATCAGACCTTCATAATATATCATGTAGTAGAATACGTGCTCAGATAGATAAAATTTGAAAGCTAGGTCATTCTAACTACATCCGTCACTGAGAACCGATAAGCACTTAGCTGGTCATCATCAGACCTTCAAAATGTATTAAGTAGTAGCATCCGTGCTCAGACAGATAAAATTTGAAAGCTAGGTCATTCTAACTACATCAGTCACTGAGAGCCGATAAGCACTTAGGTGGTCATCGTCAGACCTTCAAAATGTATCAAGTAGTAGCATTCGTGCTCAGTTAGCTGAAAGCTGGAGCATTCTGACTATTTCCGTGACTGAGAAGCGATAAGCAGTTACCTGGTCTTTAACAGACCTTAGGAATGTATCGTAGGAGTACCTGTGCTCAGTGAAATAACTAATGAAAGCTAGGTTATTACTTCATTAGTCAAAGTGTATAATTTATTATTAAATATTTTATTCATGCATTATGATGTAAGTACTCCAAGAGAAACAAAATATGTTAGGCAAATACGATGACCACTCTGCGACACATTCTGTTCTTTGTTACGTTTTTCTGTAGTACAGTCGTTTGCCGGTAGGGGCCGAAAAATAAACAAAAGCCAGTACAGAGGTCAAATCGTCAAAGTCATCCACTGCTGTGATCCCCTTAAGTACTATAAATATATTTTATTGAAGTGTACGAAAGTGAGTAAGATATATCTTCCAACCAGCCCTACTGATATCCTCATTGGGCGTAAATATTAACCCTCATTTACTACAACTTTAATCAATATATCACTGTGCTTTGGTCGGTGTTGATTCCGAAATCCCTGGATTTTTTCGGTACAAAAGTGCATTCCATAATATTAGCCAACACCATAAACTAAGTAAATATTCCTACACCCGATTTGATTAAATAGTAAAAAAAACTAGATTTGTCGATTCCGAATTCCCGGGATTTATCGATAGAAAAGTGCATTCCATAATAGCCAACACCTACACTTTAGGTAAATATGCCTCCGAATATCCGATCACTGGTTATTAGTCATTAGAACAATTTATTCGTTAATCATCAATCAAACTAAATTTTGCCCGTCACTGGTCCAACAGCGACTGAATGACACAAACATGATATTCCTGTCATAATCCGTTGTAAATAACCACGATTCTGTAGTACAGACACGTGTTCAAATTGTGTCACTGAAATTGTAAAATAAAACGTTTCTCCTCGAGTTTCACGAATATTTTTGACACTAGACATTTTTTATATGAATACTTCTAAGGATATTTTGATGTCGATATTCCATTTATCTCTATTTTGGAATAGGCGACACGTGCATTTTGTCAGGATTGTCTTGGACAGTTTGGGATTGCGTTGGAACGTCTACAGTATTCTGAAAATATTCTACTTATACTCTTTAACACCTGTGCACAAAGCAGTCCAATCATATAATAACATTTTCATTCGTTCGTTCATTGTGCTGTGCTTATGTTCCAAACAAAAGCTATTTACTTTACCTTTACTTCGTGGCGTCAAAGAAAAGCTATAATAATATATTAAATACATTTTTCAACACACTTGCTCATAAAGTGGCTCTAATTTCACCGCAATTAGGCATATAATGACACCTGTAATCAAACTGTGAATTTTGCATTGCCATTGTTCACAAGTGAGTTTTAGGGTTTTTTTTTTAATTTTTTTGGTTGAGTTGCTTTGTTCTTAAAGATGTTTCGATACTAAAAAGATTGTGTTCAATACTACAAATAAATGAATGTACATATTCCTTGCTCATTTCATGCAACTTCGAATTTAAATAGATAATCTCAACTTGTAATAGTACATTATGATATAAGTGTGTAACGTTGGTGATTACCGCTGAGGCGCCATTGAGACCCGAACCATTAGGTGAGGGTCTTAAGAGAGCCGAGGACGGTAATCATCAATACACACGTGTATCATACGTTTTTCAACACATTTGTGAAGAAAATAACACAAAAAAATCATTTTCAACTGTTAAAATGAGTTGTGAAAAAAATTTCGCCATGGCGGGAAAAATTAATCAGTTTATAACGTTCTATAATTGGCCAATGCACAAATCGTGCGAAGCCACAAAAAAAAAAAAAAACGTTCTTTAAAAACATAATAATATCATTGGTTCAAACAGTCTTATTTGCACAAACTAGTCTTTCAATTACTTGGTGCAAATTTTTATTTTACGCCTATGAAAATAAAGTCGAGAACGCAATGTTGCAACTGTATTTTTTAATAAAGTCACTCGTCGTCGTCGCGTCGTCGACTCGTTGTACGTTCCGCGTTCTACAAAACGAAAACGCAATTCTATTCCATGAAATGCGGTTGCAGAAAACGAATTACGTTTTCTGCAACCGTTTTCGTCGTAGCGAAAACGGTTGCGTTTCGTCCGTCTAAAATTCGACAACGTGTGGTGGGTACCACACTTGTCCTGCACGCGCATCTAACAATGGCGATCAGCCATAGACTAAAATAATGAGGTTTCTTTTTTTTTGCTTTTTGCGGATAGCGTTTGAGCCATGTACAAAATGAGGAATTCAAAGTTTTTTTTATTAAAGAGAAAACAAAAGTTTTATTTATTGACAACGTATATACAAGTTGAAATTATCTATTTAAATTAATAAGTTTTCCTCCGCGCGCATCTAACAATGGCGATCGGCTATAGACTAAAAGATTAAGTTTTTTTTTCGCTTTTCGTGGATAGCGTTACAGCCACGTACAAAATGGGGAATTCATAGTTTTTTTTATTACAGAGAAAACAAAAGTTTTATTCAATAAAAACGATTAAACAAGTTGAAATTATCTATTTAAATTCGAAGTTGCATGAAATGAGCAAGGAACACAATCTTTTTAGTATCGAAGCTTTTTAAGAACAATCTCAACCAAAAAAATTAAAAAAAAAACCTATAACTCACTTGTGAATAATGGTAATGAAAAATTCACAGTTTGATTACAGGTGTCATTATATGCCTAATTGCGGTGAAATTAGAGCCACTTTATGAGCAAGTGTGTTGAAAATACGTTTTTTATAAATTATTATTATTATTTATTTAATGTCTAAAAAAAATTATTAATTACAATTTTTGTTTTAGCACAAAACAAAAAAAATAAAACAATAAACAAAACTAAAAAACCAAAAAAAAAACAAAACTAAATAAAACAAAACAAAACACAAAAATAAACAAAACTAAAAAAAAACAAAAAAAAAAAACAAATTAAAAAACTACAACAAAAAAAAACAGAACAAAACTAAAGAAAACGTTTGTTTTCTCTGTAAAAAAAAAACTTTGAATTCCCTATTTTGCACGTGGCTGCAACGCTATCCGCGAAAAGCCAAAAAAAAAACCTTAATCTTTTAGTCTATAGCCGATTGCCATCGTTGTTGTTGGTTGGTTGTTGTTGTTGGTTGTTGGTTGTTAGATGCGTGAGCAGGGAAACTTATTAATTTAAATAGATAATTTCAACTTTTATATACGTTTTCAATAACTAAAACTTTTGTTTTCTCTGAAATAAAAAAAAAATGAATTCCTCATTTAGTACGTGGCTAAAACGTTATTCGCAAAATGCAAAAAAAAGAAACCTCATTCTTTTATGGCCGATCCCCATTGTAAGATGCGCGCGCAGGAAAACTGATTAATTTTTCCCGCCATGGCAAAATTTTTTTCACAACTCGTTTTAACTCTTAAAAATGATTTTTTTATGTTATTTTCATCTTAAGTGTGTTGAAAAACGTCGTATGATACTCGTGTGTATTGATGATTAACGGTAATCATCATCAATCGACGTTTTCCTCGGCTCTCTTAAGACCCTCACCTAACGGCTCGGGTCTCAATAGCGCCTCAGCGGTACTCACCAACGTTACACACTTATACAATAATGTACTATAATGGGACTATGTTTTAGTCATTTCAATGTCGTTCATCAGTTGTTGTATTGAAAAACAACATGACACGTAGGACAAGATATTACACACCTTTGTGATACGTTGTATTGTTGTTTAAATTTACACGTTGAATTTGCAATTCAAAACTAAAACTCAAAGCATTTATTTCAATTAAACAACTGCAGCCACTTTTGAATATCAGGAGAACAATTCATAAAACAAAGCTTCAGTCACAGTCATCAAACTAACTTTAGTAAAGTGGTCAAGTCATTGCTAGTACGGTTTATGCATTAGGTAGGTAACCCAAATATAAACTAATTATTCCAGTAAAATTAATTCATTACCGGTGCGTTTACATTTATGGACATAATTACTAGGACTCGCTCGATGTAGGTACCTACGTTTCATGAATAGGCAGAGTATTATATTGAAAACTAGCACCCTGTCACAATATAAATATGGACAGTACGGAAACTACCTACAAACGCTCGAAACCGCACACTCACACAAACATGCGCATCGACGGGGCACTTGGCAAGTCTTCGCAGTGCGCTCAGTTGTGCGTGCCGCGCCGAGACGAGTGGTCAGTTGGTCACGTATAAGTTCATATCTCCCGATATTTTTTTAAATGCAACGAACGTATTGCGCGGTATACGGCTGTGTCAACTCGGCTTCATCAGCAGAAGAAAGTATTTTTAATCGACTTCCAAAAAGAGGGAGGTTCTGAATTCGTCGGTTTGGTTTTGTTTTTGTATCATATTTGTTTCCGCATAACTCCCTCATTTATGAACCGAATTGAAAAAAAAAAATTTTAATCGAAAAAGTATACTCCCGAGATGGTCCCACTGTTACCATGTCTGGATCTGATGATGGAATCTTAACGAAATCGAGGGCAACCCTCAAATTTTATAGGCACGTATTACGTGTTTCGTATTTTTTCTAATGCTATTTAAGTATTCTATTTAGATTGTATTTGTAAGCTAGCTTTTTTTAATTCGATTGATTGATCACAACAGAATAAAAATGTTATGTTGAGAAGTTATCTAGGGACTTCAGCAACCGTGCATAAAAGGGACAACCCTATGGCTTCAATGGAGCGTAGGTAGTTATCGCATCAACTAGGCTTAGTTTCGCTACTGTCCATATTTATACTGTGACCCTGTCCAGGCTTCACACGGGTGCAATGTAGATACATACAAATCTTCCTCTTGAATCACTCTATCTATAATAATAATAATAATAATAATAATATTCCACAACTATCACACAACGCCATCTAGTCCCAAGCTAAGCAGAGCTTGTGTTTTGGGTACTAGACAACTGATAAACATACTTATATATTTCTAAATACATACATATTATAGATAAATTACACCCAGACACAGAACAAATGATCGTGCTCATCACACAAACATTTGTCCTGGGTGGGAATCGAACCCACGACCTCCGGCATAGCAGTTAGGGTCACTAACCACTAGACCAACAGGCCAGTCAAAGAGAAACAAGAAAAAAGAAGAAGAAGAAGAAGTGGGGAGTTCATCTATTGTTGAAAATAGCATCAAAATTCGTTGCGTAGTTTTAAAAAATCTAAGCGTGCAAACAGCAGCGGGGGCGACTTTGTTTTGTACTACTTATATAAAGAAGACAAAATTGTAAAAACAATGTTCACGACTCTTTCAGACGCAGGCCGAAGAATAAGAAACTCTTTAAGAATCCCCGTCGGGGCTGCGGGTTGTTCGAAAGAGATACGGCGGCCTCGGCACAAGGGCTAAGAAGGAACATGGATGGTTTTTAGTCAGTAGAAGTCTGACACTCCCTTCCGCTCTGCCCAAGAGTGGGAGGGGTTATTTGTTGTCACCCCCAAAAAAAGAAGTCTCTAAGTTTTCAGAATCTCAACACCTTTAACTGTTTGTTTACGTTGTAGACCATAAGGTTTAATTAAGCATAAACACGCACTCCGTAAGAGGGCGCGTTTATGGTCAAGGTCAAACTTCTTACCTGTGCCAGGTTTTATTGCGCGTATGATCAGTTTTGCATAGGAATACTGATATTTTAGATTACTGCCTCGTTAGTCTAATGGTTACAAGCGCAACTGCTGAACATGAGGTCATGCGTTCGATTACCAGGTCATGCACAGTGTTATTTGGTTTTTCCATCAGTAATTTCTCAGTAACAGCCACGGAGTCTGGATTTGTGGACGGTTGAAGACCTATTACGTCAGACTTAATGGCGTAACTGGTAAAATGTGGGTGTACTATTAGGCACACATCAAACCGAATCTAACCCATCGAGGATTACACACGTAATGTTATATTATCTGTGACAATATTGTAGTGGTCGTTTTTTGTGTAATTACCGAAAGTAAAACAAACCAACACAAGTGACAGCTGGTTTTTAACCGTTTTGTAGACTACTTTCAACAGGATCGCTTTCGTTCTCTGATTCGTTTTCAACCATTCTGTCATCGTTATTGCAGCTAGAACGTCACTTTACATGTCTGGGCTCTCCGCTTTCAATCCTCAGAACCGGGAAAAGTTATCAGGTATTTTTAATAAAAAAAAATAAAGTTAACAGCCTGGATTTTTGCCCAGTGATTGCCCCGTAAGTCTTTATGCAAGGTTAAGACAATATGGTGAGCCCATTACTGACTTTACGTATACAATTACACACGAAATGTTACATTACGATAATAATACTAACCTTACGTTTAGAATGTTGGAGTCTTGAGTCCCTCGCGTCTTGCGCCTCCCCTGGAGGTCTGCCTCCCCACACGGCGTGAGCAATGCGTGCATACGTGCACACGAGAGCACCCAAGGGCAGCGCGAACTGCAGGATCAGTAGCGCACACGTGTACTGCCCACTTTGACCCTCGTGCTCCCAAACCTCTAGACAAATGTCTCTGTAAACAGGCCGTGACGAAAAAGAATAAGATCCTGGGAAAAAAACAAAGGCATTGATGATAATTATGCTTTGTTTTTTTTCCAAGTATGTTGGTCAGTTTCAGTCGTGGAAAATGCTGGTATTCAGCTGCATCTGGTAAGACTGGAAGCTAACCGAAAAGGCTAGACAGATGATTATGATGTTGGTCAGTTTCCTACCTGTATTTTTCACGATTGCCTATCTGTCCTTCTGTTTATCTGAACTCTGTTACAGTCATATATCGCAGGGCACCCGGTAGCGTGTTATAAGTAATAATTACTTTACTGTGTACGGAAGATTGAGATCAAAATCTAGCGAAATAATATGTTAAGATTTTAGGAATACTAAAGTTAAAAGACAGCTTTATTTAGAGATTAAATTAGTTAGATGGGATGTACTTTACAATATACCAAAGTTGTTACACAGATCTTTTACAATAATGCTTTAACTTACGCTTTACACATCTGATGCCACGTAGTCGGCCTCTGCAGTTTGGAAACAACTACGATGGGAGCCGCAGTTGTGAACGCGCCTAGCCACACTGCAGCCACCACCATCTTGGCGGCTGCCTTGCCCAGCCTGGGCCTCAATGGCCGCATGATGGCGATGTACCTATCAATGGATATTGCTAACAACGTGTACGCACTCACGAGCACCGACACAGCTTGCGTATAGTTCACTACTTTGCACATCACGAACCCGAACGGCCAGTACCGGAGTATCAACATTGGCACAAATGAGAACGGCACGCAGAACAGTGTCATCAGAATATCCCCCACTGCTAAGTTCACTATAAAGTAATTCGTCACTGTCTTCATTCTCGGAGAAGTCTGTACCACGAAACACACTAATCCATTTCCGACAAGAGCTACTAGGAACACAATTGAATACATCAGGTAGATACAGCTGTGAAACAGCGTAGATGTCAGGAAATCTTCTGGATATGACGAGGGATCGCAGATGTCGTATCCTGGCCATGTTGTGTTTGTGGAGTTTTTTACATTATCATTTTGTTTCTCAGTTGTGCTGGTGTACGCTTCGAGGGCGTCGTATAATGTAGTCGTTTCAAATTCGAAGTTATTGGTATCTAACATAATGCGCCAGCTTCGGCTTAACTTCACCGATGCATACCTGAAAAAGAACGAAGAAGATTGTATTTTCTTTTATTTCTTTCTTACATAGCTCTACATTTCTACAGCTTTCTACATAGCTTTCTACAAGCTAATAAGTATACAGCCAGCTAACTTGCATTTACTTTTAAGATTATATAGATACATTTAGAGACTGATGCCAAACGATACAGCGTTTGACATCAGTCGCTTAATGCCAAGCGTTTTATAAGATAAAATTACAATCAACATTTTCAATGTACTAGAATTATACAAAACTCTACATGTATACTTATTAGATTGTTCGACTGTACTAAACGATATAACATAAGTCAAAAAATAAAAGTCTTACTGCGGTACTCAGAGATATTTAATGATTACTTAAGCCGTCACTTGGTGAAGATTTGACATACTTTTGTAAGACAAAACTGTCAAAACCTTTACTAAGTTATGGCCTAAGTAATCATTAAAGCTCTCTGAGTGCGGCAGTAAGTGTGTTTTTGTTATATGAAACCAAATGCTTCCAAAAACTTCCTTGCACGAAAAGATTCCTACCATTAAATTACATCATACATAGATAATAGGCTATTTTGTAGGCAAAAAAAACACAAAACATAACCAAACAAAATGTTATGAACGCAAAAAATCATAAAACGTATTTTGCGGCGAAAATGTGAGCTTAAACGTAAAATACCGGAGTCACAGCAGTCATAACCTCGATATAGTTTACGATCACATGACCTTGCACCTTATTTTACATTCTCACAAGGAATATCAAGGGAAATATGAACATTTTTATTGGAGAAAAGAAGAGAAAAACTATTACCATTACCTCCGATTGCTATGCAAGGTGGATTTTTGAGACGGGGTGGGGTAGTAAAGGCAATTGCCCATTTTCTTGCTGACTGTACAGTTTTCCAAAGATCCGTAAATGGAATCCGTTAATCCCCACCTTAAAAATCACCCTAATAGGAAAATATTTTAAACCGTAATTTAAAAATATTGCATTATAAATTACAGTTACTTTTAGTGTATTTCTATGGGAGAACGTTGTTCTTCTTAACTCTACAACTTATTATTTTTTGTTAGTTTTATTCCGGAAATTGTACGTGGATCATATATTAATCAACTAAGTACATAAAATATAGGAATCTATAATTGAAAAGTAAGTTTAAGTAAGTTTATGAAGACTGGTAATCCGATATTGGGTTTTCTCAGTAGCAGCCACGGAGTCTGGATTTGTGTCCGCTTGTCGGTAATAGGCTTGTTATTACATAGAACTGTCACATAACTAACGAAATGTGTGTATACTAGTAGGAACACCACTACCTAATCCATCGAGGTTTACAAGGCGTGACATGTTTGCAATCCGTTTCTCATCATGGCAATAAATCACAATAGGTAGTTGACAAGAAAAAAATTAATTAGTCCGTCAGACAGATTTCCAAAAAATATTGGTCACATATTTTTTCTTTTTTCACGTAAACAAATGAAGACGATACAGTCTTTCGAAAACTCGTGCGACGTCACAGTTTAGTACATTTTTACAAGTAAGTGACGTCACAAGCCCCCCACTTATGATCTTTGACACGTTTTATTTTCGTCAACTTTTATTAATTGGACTAAACATAAAAACACGTATTCAATATTTTTCGATAATTTAAAATTATCGAAAAATATTGAATATTTGTTTTTTTGTTCAAATCAATCAAAAATTGATTTATTTTAGGACAACTAAAATCCATAGGTTAGTTTACAAAAACTTACTAAACTGTTGTTAGTTCATACAATTACAAAAGACAATCACATACATAAACAGATTCATATTTTTTTAGTCAGGAAACATCCCAGCCAAAGCTTGTTAAATATAGGCGTCTAGGTACAATATATTATTAAGTTGTAAATATACTCGAATCACAAATGATTTTGGTATAAGTTTTGTATGGACAATTCATCATCCTCTGGCCTCTAAAATCCATGTACCTACCTAATATAAAAGTGTAAAAGACGTCATTCGTTTCATTTTGGTTCGGTCGTCACGACTCGACACAGTGTTAGATTATTCGAGTTTATTTCTGACAGGCTCAAACTTTTTTTTATTTCGAGAAATGCCTTGGACTGAGCAGCTAACTTTCGTGAGCTTAAAGTCCCGGTTTGGAGTGGAATGGCTAGATAGTAACAGGCACCCAGATTAATCTTCAGGTTAAGCCGCGCGCTTACCTAGGTTGCTCTGTAGTTTGGTGACTACCCATTACATACCGAGTTTCCGCCGTTGGTCTCGGCTTTAATTTGTAGGTCTCTGACAGTCGTAACAGGTAGTCGGTAGCCTGAAAGTCTGACAACTATAGTCCTTACCATCATCTGCCTAGCCTTTTCCCAACTATGTTGGGGTCGGCTTCCAGTCTAACCGGATGCAGCTGAATGCCAGTATTTTACATGGAGCGACTGCCTATCTGACCTCCACAACCCAGTTAATACTAGGTAATACGATACTCTTTGGTAAGACTGGATGTCAGAATTTCAGGTCACTGACTACCTGTAACGACTGTCAAAGATCTATATATGGCAGCCAGGACCAACAGCTTACGGTTACTTCGGTCACCCATCCACAGACCGACCTAGGCCAGCACAGCTTTACCTAAAGATCGACCCGAGTGGCAGTTCTTATTAAGCCACGAGCTCCTATAACTATAATCCTTACCAAGGGGTATCAATTACCCAGGACTAACTAGTTTGTTAAGGGCAGATAAGTAATCGTTCCATGTAAAATACTGGCATACAGCACTGCTGCATTCGGTTAGACGGGAAGCTAACTGAAACATAATTGGGAAAAGGCTAGGTAAATGATGAATTAAATACGCGAGAGTCTGAAACAGTGCTATTTTAAATCTACTTTACCGAAATATGTATAAAATAATATAGCTTTTAGAACGTATAAAAATTATTTATTTCCATTAGTGTTGGCAGCATACCTCCTTTAATCTTGTTCTTGTTGTTAAATTTATGCAATTCAATGAGCACTTGTCGTATAATACATGTTTTTATCGTTTGCTTATATTATCTTTATGTTTTTTGAATGTCTTGTGTAATGTATGAATGTTTTACGAAAGCATCATCATAACATCACGCTTGAAAGCCATGATAGATCGGGTAGAGGTGTATCCAAGAGTACACCCATATTTCGCCAGGTATGTGTCCGAAAGTGACTCAAAATATTGCTTTGTGCTTTTTTTGAGAATTTTATTGAATAAATGAAATTGTGATCGATTTTTACAATTTAAATTGTAGTCAGTTCGTGACGTTTGACAGAACGTATTTTACAACATTACTGTTTTGTTTGATGATGAAGGTAATGCTGGATGAAAACTTGAACGACTGAACGTTAGATGGTACTGATAGACTATAACCTGGGTCAAGACAAGAATTGTCCCAGTGCTATGTCCCCATGGGATAATATCCGACATCCACGTGAGCGAAACCTTGTAAGAAATAATTATTTCAGTACACGTAGAGGATAAATTGCGATTTCACTCAAATGAGAGGCTTTTATCTCTTTAACAAAAATCACGGTGATAATAAAGTTACTCATTTCCCAAGCTACCTAATTAATTGCCTTAACGTTTACTTATGTATTGAAGACCCAATTAGTGAAGACTTAAACGGATGAATGTACCTGTTACATCACCTGAGGCAGTATCGATATCCACTGGGTCATTAGGTAATGTAATTTGTTTGTTAGGTATTTGATACCTAACGAGGCAATTAACTTAAAGCGACGGGGATTGGAATTGATTACTATATCTGCTCTGATTAGTCTCTCAAAGGCGGTGGGTTAACTAGCTGAAGTAATTGATCAGACATGGCTGGGACATGAGGACCGTAAGGATCGTGGTTGCCACGTTGCGGCAGTTATGTTTAAGTCCCATGTAATAGGAGGCGAGCCCTTTTTCATCAACCAAATACATCCAGACTCCGTGGCTGCTACTGAGAAAATCCTGACGGAAAAATCCAATAACATTTTGCCGGACCTGTGAATTGTGCCCAGGACCTAATGCATAGCATGGCTTGTGGTCACTTTACCATCGCGGGAGTCGGAGGATATATTTCCTTTTCAATAGAGTATTGATGAGTTAAAGTCGCGGGAAACACTTAGATAAGAGACATATGCGGAAAAAAGGCGAGGCCTATACCCAGCAGTGGGTGATTCCGGGCTGATATGATGATTGAGGAGTCAGCTCCTCAATACTCTGTTGAAAAAGAAGGATATCCTCTAACAGAAGGTCAGCCTTTTGTTTGTAACTAATTTAATCAGCGGTCACCCGTGGTTTACGACCAGGTCGTCAAATTGAGCGTAAGAATCCGCGGTCTTACTGTGAGTAACCGCCCTTGACACCAGAACATTCGGTCGAACAACCACTGTTGATTTCGTCTAAAACACACCATATGTGAAAATATTGGGTATACAGGGTGTATACCATAGATATAACAAATGAGTACGTGTAAACGAATTCTTCACGAAGCCGTCAACCAAGCATTATGTACATCAAACTAAGTACCCCTACGCAAAAATAATTACTGGGAAATGACTTTTTTTTTGGGGTGGAAAATCACATTTTACGGTAACATTCAATGAAGCACTCTCAAAACATTGTCCTAGTCACCTAGTGGATGCTTTGAATAGTAAACGGGTCATGGAGGTAATTCAAGTAAATTTTAATAACCTGAAAAACTAGTATTAAAAAAAAACTAGCCAAGTGCAAGTCGGACTTGCACATGAAGGATTCCGTACCATCGTAGTAGCGAAGCCCCCTTTAGTTTGTATTATTTCTTGTTAAATCGGAAACAGAAAAACGTATTTTGTGATAAGTTTGTTTTTCATAGTGTTTGTATGAATTACAAAGTTATATTAGCGGTTTTTTAAATGTGCTATATCTCAAAAACTATTCACTATATATCGTTCAAACCAATTTTGGTTGTAAGTTTACATTGCGATCTATGTATTTTTTAGATCTTTCACTTTCTTAGTTTAAAAGTTAGAGGGGAAACACACATTTTACCACTTTGGAAGTGTCTATTTTCCAAACGATTGACTTTGAGAATAAATAGTTTTAGGGACCTCAATGTCATTTTTAAGGACCCGTTTATAAACACCCCACGCGTATAGTTTTGATGAAAAAAGTTTTTTTAGTTTTAGTTCCATGTATTGGGAGACACCCCTTAATCTTTTAGTATTTTTATTTTTGCATAAAAACCCATCAAGTTTTAACTGTGTAGTCTTATTAGTTTCCGAATAAAGTTGCTGTGACATATGGACGAACAGACGAACAGACGGACAGTCAGACAGACGAACAGACAGACATGACGATTCTATAACGGTTCCGTCTTTTGCCACTTGGCTACGGAACCCAAAAAACAGCGTTGTAAAATTTGGAACTTTGACCCCCAATATCTTCGTAGCCAGGGAGTTCCAAGGGATGGGGAGAACAAATGCCTTTCGGCTTGGTTAAGGGTACTTTTACACCATCTAAAAAGGGGACTTTTTATAGTTCACAGGTGCAATTTCTATCATATAAAATCGGTGCTAAAAATAATATGAGCCTCGATTTGACAGACGACGTTGTCCCCATTTCAATGGATTTTTTTATGATATTATGTTATAATTGCTGCCTTGTTGGTCTACTGGTTGCAAGCGTGACTACTGTGCCTGGGGTCTTAGGTTCGATTCCCAAGTCGGGCAAACTGTTACTGAGTTTTCCAATCAGTATTTTTTTAGTAGCAGCCAAGGAGTTTGGATTTGTGTCTGTTTAATGGCAGCAGGCTCGCCTTCTATTACATGGGACGTAAACATAACTGGCGAAATGTGAGTGTACGTATGGGTTTACCTCTGCCTAACCCTTCAAGGATTATGATGTTTTGTTAAGTAATAATTATTATATTTAAATTACTGGGTAAACTATCTAATGGCTTCACGTACAGGGTTTTAAATAAAACAGTCCTTAGCTAATGTACTTCCGTTAACAAAGCCATCAGTTGAATATTTCTAACTAGCTGTTTATCGTTTGTCGCGAAAAAACAATAAGATTACCTAATTAAAACTCCTCAAGCATATGTGGTCACTACTGTGGTTGTTTTGCCAACTAAGTATATAATGTTAAATTTACATTTGTTTTGCTGTTTTGTTGGTTTGATGGTTAAATTACGATTGCCGAAATAGGTTGCAAAGACGAGATTTTTTAGGTTAGTTTTCCGTAATGGAACCAAAAAATTTCCTTACATTTTTTGGAACGAAGTTCCTTATCGCGCGTTGCGAAAGGGGGCTAGACGGAAAAAATTAAGACCAATAGTTGTAACGACACTTTTTGCTATAGTTGTAAGCCGTGCGGCGTCCGCGTGTTTCTCTGGCTGTCTCTCTCTCTCTCTCTCTCTCTCTCTCTCTCTCTCATATTAGGTTTAATATACTTTATTCTCAAAAAAGACAAAAAGCCACTTACATGAGAACATATGTTAACATAATGTAATAAACTTATTCTAGGTAACGGTCACAAATACAATACAATAAATAAGTGGTCTTAGAATTATTTTGTTTTAAATTGAATTTTAATTTGGATACACTTTCAACGGTTTTAATCTCAACTGGTAGGTTAGTAACTTTATTTGTGCATGCTTTCAATAATATAATTTGATAATTTAGATTTAAAACCGTTGAAAGAGTTTAATTTTTTTATAAAAGACGGTAAACTATTATAGAATTGTGCTCCTTCATAGGTGATGTTTTTTTTTAGCATATTTTTTACGTACGTGTCTTTTGCAGGACAAGTAGACTGGGTCGACGAAGACTACGTTTAGTTATTTCCGTTTTTTTTGTAAATATTACGTTTGTGTGAATGGCTCCATCCATTATTTTTCTAATTAAGACACATGTGTGTTATAAATATAAAGTTGCTTAATGTTCATTAATTTTGTTTCCTCATATATTTTGTGCGTAGGTGTCAAATATGGATAACGAAACAGGATTTTGCATTCTTTGCAGTTCCTGTATCTTAGCTTTACTGGCACTACCCCAGATTTCTATGAGATATAACAAATGAGATTTGATAAGTGAATTGTAAATGTTTATTCGCAGGTGTTTTGGTATACATTTACTTACATCGCGAAGTGATCCAATAAGTGAGGAAATTTTGTTTCTAACATAATCTACTTGCTTATTTCAAGTTAAACAGTTTTCGATTCTAAGGCCAAGGTATTTTTCGTAACTTTTTTCTTCTAATGGAATGTTATCTATAGTTAACGGGTCATGCAATGGAATTCTTTTATTTTTAGCTTTAAAGATAATGTAAAATGTCTTTGAGATGTTTATGGTTAGTAAATTTTTAAATCTTGTTGGGCCTGTGAAATAGCGTCCTGAATATTTGTCCCGAAATAAAACAAGCATGTGTCATCTGCGCACAAAGTTAAATGACCATGTAGCCCTAACTCTGATTTATCTATACTAATATTATAAGAATAAGAATAAGAATAAGAATAATTTATTGTTCCAAAAATTACATTCGTAACATTGATTCCTGAAACTCACACTAGGATTCCCTGTGTCGTGAGTTTCAGGCTCCTTCGTTCCGTTGACATTTTGTGACACAAATAATATTCGTTACATTAAAATCTAATAATAATCTATTTCTAAACATTATAATTATACTAGTAATCTAAAAAAAAAGGAATACACAAAGAAAACAGTGTGCTGTGTGTCTGTGTGTTTGTGTGAGTGTTAAGTGTGCGTGTGTGTGGTGTGTTGGGGGGTGAATAAATACCGTCGTGTTGGTGTTGTGAGAGTGTGTCTGAATGTTGTAACCGTTCTTGTTTATGGAAGTCTGTGTTATAAAGTAATAAAAGCAAAGTTGTAAATAAATAAGTGCAAAAGTACCCATCAAAGTGAACTATGTGCCTTTTTTAGGATAGAAGGCTTTCAGTCAGGTCATAGTCCAGTGTAAGAAGCCACTTTGTTAAAATAATTTTACATTTGGTTTGTGTAAGATGCAGAATTTCGTGTTGGTCATTAAGTTTCGCATAAAGGTGCGGTCCCATATATCCGTAAGACTTTCTACCGATTGTTTTACGGCATCGAATCCTTTTCCAATGTACCCTTCTACTCGATCGGAGACAAGTGTACAGGGAGGTTTTGTGAAACCTTAGAGTGATAGACAGAATGTAAAGCTGTCTGACTCTAAGAACTCCCACTTCGGTGTATAGTGTGTTGGTGGGGTACCGGAACGGTCGCCTGTAAGCAACTTTAAGCAGAGCTCGCTGAGCTCTTTCAACCCTCATAAATGCGGTTTTGCCAGCCGCTCCCCATGCTATTATACAGTAGTTTAAGACTGATTGACACAGAGAGTAGTATATCATCTTTAGAACCGATTCATCTGCAATCTTACCCAGTTGCTTAAAGATACGGAGCATCTTTCGTACCCTACTCCTTAAAGCACTCAGGTGTGTGGACCATGACAAGCGGTTATCTACAAAGACTCCAAGATATTTAATCGTATCAGTTGTCTCAAAATATGGGCAAGTACAGTTTTCTGGGCTAGAACAAGAGTGTATTTGTAGGCATGCAACACTACAAGGGGACGTACGTTTCGAGATGGCAAAGTTTATAGCCTTGGTTTTCTCTATATTTAACGTCAGGAGATTATGTTGCAGCCAGTTTGCAACAGCTTTCATCCCGGCTTCGACTGAGAACTGAACGTTGTCCCATGTTTTCCCATAAAAAACGATTGCGGTGTCGTCCGCATATGTAAAAACCTTGGCTTGAGGTATTTTCATGGCGCATAATCCGTTAATATAAATAATAAATAAGGTAGGTCCCAGCACGCTTCCCTGCGGCACACCAAAATGCACCTTGGTTGTGTCACTAGCATACTCCCCCGAGATGACTTTCTGGGTTCTATCATTGAGGTATGAGGTGAACCAGTCCAGAGCAACACCACGAACTCCTAGAAGTGACAATTTTTTAATCAGGAGTTCCCTAGAAATCGTGTCAAATGCTTTGGCGAGGTCCAGGAAGATGCCAGTACATGCCAGTCCTTGACCAAGGTTGAGGGATATGAAATCGGCTAAGTTCGTTACTGCATCCTCCGTGGACCTGCCAACCCTGAAACCGTATTGATTGTCCGACAGTAATCTGTTTTTTTCTAGGAATGCGAGCAGTCGTTTGTTCACAACTTTCTCAAGGATTTTCGAGAGAGATGTCAGCAGAGAAATCGGGCGATAATTTAAAGGGACTTTGGGATCACCACTTTTAAATATGGGACATATATTCGCAATCTTTGCGCAATCAGGTACTTTCCCCGAAGTTAGGCTTAAGTTGCACAGAAAGGCAATTGGACATGCCAAAGCATGTGCACACTGTTTTAGAAAAGTGTTATTAATACCATCATAACCTGTTGCTGACGTCGTTTTGAGGTGTGAAATAATTGATAATATTTCTGCTTCATCAGTCGCAGAAAGGAAGAAAGAGTTTGAACCAGGGTTGACAGTGCTGTATTGCTCATTGTTACGTGCCAATTCAGTTTCAGTTAAGCCCAACTGGCTGAGTGTTTTTGCTGCAAGGTTTTGACCCACTGTTGAGAAATAGTCATTTACATTATTTAATTTGGATACAGGGTTATCGGTTTCTGACAAAAGTTCAGACTTTCCAGTTTTCTTATTTTTAATGTTACAAATGTTCTTTATTTCATGCCAAAGCTTCTTACAGTCGCCTTTTGTTTCCATAAGAAGTCTACGGTCATGGTCGAGTTTTAGGTTTGTTAAAATGTTGTTACAATAGTTTCGGTATTTTTTATATTGTTGTTGGATAGCAAGGTTATCGCAATTTTCTTTTTTCTTTGCTTTAATGTGCATTAGGTCACGTCGTCTTATGCACTTTAAAAGGTTTTTCGTTATCCACGGCTTGATTATATCCTCTGAGCCACGGCAGACACGGTTAGTGGTATGTTGTTTAATTTTAGTCGAGAGTGTTTCGGTAAATTTTTGAAATGCAATTGTCACGTTGGGCTCTTCAAGAAGCCAATCCCAACATTCGTTTTCAACATCCTTTTTTAATTGAATATAGTCAATTCGTGCATGACGTTTCTCAGCTTTGGCCCTAGCTAGTTCTTTGTGAATGCCTAAGATAACCGTCTCATGATCTGTTATGCCCGTGTCACACACAATAACAGTTGCCGACTTCTGAGTCCTAAGCATTGCATGATCCAAGCAGTTGTCGCCACGCGTAGGCAAAGTGTGACCCGGAAAAAACCCATAGTGTCCAGTCAAGTCCAGGTACTCAGCGGCGCGCCTGTCAGTGCAATCTGATTTGATATCAATGTTGAGATCCCCAACAATAGCACACGTGGTTGCCTTACACGACTCCATCAGTTTTGTCAAGGATTCGCAAAAGTTAGTAATATTATAAAACGACGGTGATCGATATATGGCAATCAGCGATAGCTCGTTCCCAACATTGATAATCAAACAGTTCGAGTCATTGCAGGATGGTTCGATGACAGAGGCCTGAAGAGATGAATTGCTATATACAACTATACCATCATTTTGATTTATGTAGTTTTTGGAACAATGACAATCGTAGTTATTTATTACAGGACAAGTATACGTGTCATCAAGCCAACATTCTGTTAAAATAATTATATCAGGCGAAAAATGCAACCGGCTTAAGAGAACAACGAAATTATCAAAATTCTTTTTAATACTTCGTATATTTTGAATCACAACCGAGTACTGACGTCCTATGTCGCCCAGGTGCACCCCACAGTCTTCTATACAATGAAGTCTCATGTTTGTTGTGAAGGCTGTTTTGTCAATGTCGTCAATAACTTGCGCTACGTTAGCCATTGGAAAAACTAAGCTTGATGTATTCGTATAAGACGCAATGTGTTGTGCAGAAGGCAGTTAATAGTAAGACGGTGTATTCGTACTGATATGTAATTATGATTATGGTATAAATTGGATAGTGAGGGCGTAAAAAAGTTAAGTAATAGGTGTATAAATAAGTGTGTAAACAAATGAAATAAGAAGTGTGTATATATATTAGGTACTGAGGTTTATTATTATTAGGTATAAGAAAATTCGAGCATAATTCATAGGGCAAAGTTGTTAGGTGTATTGGTTTAACACATGTGGTGGGATTGTATACTTTGTATGAGAGCGTAACTAAAAGGTAACAGTTTATACAATTAAAAGAGATTTCAAAGCACTTACGATTTGATCGGTGAGTTTTAAATTGAGTCAAATAATAGTATAAGTAAGTAGCAGATAAGTATATAAGTCTATCATACAGTCATTGATTTACATTCAATTGTAGATTCCGTAGAGTTTGCTCCGAACTAACGAGAATTTGTTTCTCCCCTTCAATTTTTCTTAAGAAAATATTGCCATTTGCTGTCCAGCAGAACTTATATTGTTTATGCTTCGCAAATTCTCTAGCAGCGTAAAACAGTTTTCTGGAACTAGCGGGAAGATATTCTGCAACATATACCGGACGTCGGTCGCCGGGTAAACCAATACATTTTGTGTTCAGTCGGCCCTCGTTGGGATGGATTTTATTAAACTCACGCACACCTGTGATGACTTTGTTCTTAATCAGAACATTTGTGAACTCCGCGATGATAGGTCTGACGGAGCCTGGTTTCCCGGGTAAACGGTATGCATCGCGTAGTTCAGTGCTTTTAAGAGCCACATCAACTGCTGCACCGACTTTGACGATAATCCCTGATAGATCTGCCGCTGACTCATTCTCCACAGCAGGCACGTTGCGAATCTCGACGCACGATGATCGGGAAAGCTGTTGGATGTCTTGAATCTTCATTTCCAAATTAATTATATTGTCTTTGTGAAGTTGGTTTTCTTTTTGCAGGGCATCAATTTTTTTAATCATATCGTCGTACTGCTCAGTGATAAATGTGATAGACTTTTCTATTTCACTGTTTGATTTTTGTATCGCAGTATTCTGGAGTTTTAGTTCAGCTATTTCGGAGACTAACTTTGAGAGGCAGGTACTTTGTTCGTGTGTAAATTTGGTAAGACGCTCCTCATGTTCTTTTTTCCAGGTCGACAGCATTTGCAGTATTTCACGTTTTACATCTTGTAGTTCATTACCAGGCGAGGATTCCGGGCAAGGACGTTTAAACCACGACGCAGTGTTAACATTCCCTACTGGGCTGTTCATTACCGCTGCGGGTATATCGGAGTCTGACTTTACTTGCAGTACACCGGAGTTTAGCGATGGCGAAGCCGTAGGCGAGCGTTGAGCGCGAGGCATTGTACGCAATCCAATATCGATCACACACTCGACGGTGGGCTCGGAGATTTTAGGTGCGTGTGCGCGCAGTACACGAGCACTCAAGCGCGCGTAAGCGAGAGAGCGATTCAGGCGAAAGTCCTGCTCATGCGTGTGGGTGTGGCTAAGGCGCGAGTTAGATGCAGTGTACACGCACTCCGGCGGCCGGTCAAAAACAATTAATATTTTTAATTAAGTTTATGGTAAACTGGTCACTTTCACTTGACTGTTACGGGTTAGAGTCGCGTGCGCAAACTTTTACGAATTTTTGCGCAAACCGAACACACGTTCACTCTCAAGTAAGGTAACGGGCGAAGAGGAATATTATATATATATATAAAGCTGAAGAGTTTGTTTGTTTGTTTGTTTGAACGCGGTAAACTCTGGGACTACTGGTTGGAATAGAAAAACTCTTTTTGTGTCGGATAGTCCATTTATCGAGGAAGGCTTTAGGCTATATAACATCACGCTACGACCAATAGGAGCGGAGCATAAATGAAAAATGTTGCAAAAACGGGAAAAGATATTACTTTTTGAGAGCTTCCGTTGCGTGCGCTGCGAAAACGGTTTAAGTTACGCAAATACCATGTATCAAAGAATTGTTCCTCTTTAAAAGTTCTAAAAAAAAGTCCGCGACAGCATATGTCTATCTTTTAAGATTGACTCACTGTAACCATTTTTTACTATTAAAATGTTAGGTTAAAAAGAATGATATTTTGCGAAGCTTATTTAACCCATATGGTATTAATCTATATCTAAATAAATGTGTTTGTTAGCACAGAAATTTAATATAGAATATTTGTGCCCTTTACTCTATACAGTTTAAACAAATATCTTAGAAGATATCGCAATGTAAAAATATCCGCGCGACAAAATAATTAAGCGCGCGGCAGTCATTCGGTCCGGTGCGGTAGGTCAGTGGGGATTCTGGCCTCCGGGGACTCCGGAGAAATTCATATTCAAAATAATTATTTACTGCACCATAATGTTTACAATGTGTTACTGTATATTTAACAGTAAGAGATACCAATAGTAATTCACACTTTAATATAATCTAAACTAATATTATAAAGAGGAAAGATACGATTTTTTGTTTGTTACGATTTAACTCAATTTATGTTGACATTTTGTTATAAGCTATATTATGTGACGCAGACGAAGTTGCATGGGTCAGCTAGTTATTAATATATATTAAAAATAATAATGGTCCCAATATGGAACCTTGTGGGACTCCATATTATGTGATAGGTCAAGCATTATTTTCAACATTATCCATCTTGACTACCTGGAATCTGTTTGTCAGGTAAGATTTGAACATTTTAAGTGCATTTCCTTTGATACCAATGTTTTCGAGCTTTTCTAACAACAGTTTGTGGCTTACGGTATCAAAGGCTTTTTTAAATCAATAAACACACCTACAACAATATTTTTCTTGTCTATATTATCTCTAATTTTCGATATTAGATCAATAGTGGCTGCAGTAGTATTATTTTTAGCTCTAAAATCATATTGTCGTTCCGATATAAAATTAAAAGAGTCCAAGTAGTTTAACAGACGACCATGTATTATTTTTTCTAGGATTTTTGATATTATGGGTAGGACAGAGATCGGGCGATAGTTTCCGGGGTCAGTTTTAGGTCCCGATTTATAGATCGGTGTGACCTTTGCAATCTTTAGGGTATTAGGAAATTCCCCGTCAGTCATGAGTTCATTGAAACAATTTGCCAGGTTTGTTGATATTCAATTTTGAAGACTTTTTATGACTTTTGTGCTTATTTTATCTATTCCACTACTTGAATTTGGGTCGAGATCATTAATCATTTTAGTTATCTCGTCAGCACTACATGGATCCAATGTCGAAAGTTCTTCTTTATTATTATGGGATTGGAAAACACACTGGGTCGAGGTGTCATAATATTTTTTCGGGATTTTGTTTGCTAGTTTGGATCCTATGGTAGAAAAATACGTGTTAAAAACTTCGCAAATTTCATTTGTGTTAGTCACTATGTTAGCATCAACTAAAAGCTTTGAAGGAGCACCACTTTGTATTATTTTATTTTTAGAAATTATTTATCACCACCATGTTTTTTTAGGGTTATTAGCACAATTTGTAAATAGTTTGTAGTAGTATGAGTTTTTCGTGTTTTGTATTAATTGGGCAGTTCTTTCTTTCATTTCCTTGTAATTCTTTTCTAATAATTTATTTTTCTGATCACTCTTGTATTGTGTCCATAGATGGTTTCTTTTGCTGATTCTGGTAATTATATTATTGTTTACCCAATCTTCTTTGGGTGTATTTAGGACCTTTGTTCTCAATACTTTATTGTCTTCGACGCCCCTCTTTATCTTTGACTCTAATTCACTGTAGCTGTTTGTCATGTCTTCTATTCCCCCTGATTTCATCGAGGTATAAAGTTTCTTTTATTCTATTATTTCGTAGTTTAGGCGTTTTTTTGGAGGAGGTTTTAATTTGTTGATTTGTAGGTATATTTGTTTGTGGTCTGACATGGATGAGTTGATGATAGTCATGCTGAAATGTTCATGTTTTAAATTTGTACTGACATGGTCTAGTATAGATTTCTTTGTATTAGAGTCTCTTGTGCAGTAGGCTTTATTGGTTTTGTTTAGTATTTTATGTCCTGATTCCTTTAATACCAGTTTGTACTTCTTTAGAGTTCTATTTTTTGTAAGAAGGTCGATGTTAAAATCGCCAAACACTATAGTTCTCTTCCGTTGTTGTAATTGTGTGTCATATATTTCCAGAAATTTTTCAAGATTTGTATTACCAGGGTTGTAGACGACGCCAATATTGAGCGCTAGCTTTTCAATCTTTACCCATAAATAATTGTTCCCATCCTGATATATTGATTCACTGAGGTTATGTTTCAAATCATTATGTACATATTATGCAGACACTCCACCGCTTCTTCTGTCTGTTCTATAATTGTAGTAATGTGTATAGTTTTGTATTTGTAGTTGTAAGATTTGATTTTCATTCTGTGTCCAGGTTTCCGTTAGCAATATTATGTGTACAGTTGTAGTTATAGATTTTATAATAGATTTAAGTTCATCTAGCTTTCCTCTCTTTCGTATACTCCGTATGTTTAAATATAGTAATGATAGGCGTGATTTTTCAGTCTTTAATTGTTGGTAATCGTTTACTATTTGATAGGTTATAGTGTCAGCCAGGGTATCATTTAGTTTAGGTGGTTGGAGTTTTTTGATGCTTGTTTTATAATACTTGGTACACCATTGATGTATTTGATAGTTAAATCCCTTTCTCCAGATTCTGTTCGTCGTGTTAGTTCATCTCTTACAGCCAGAAAATATTTTTGTTGGCTTGGTGTTTGGTCCGAGAAGATTTTAATGCTATCTGGTATTTTTTCTTTATTGCGAAGTAGTAACATTGCTGGCTCTGGCTTATCATAGTAGACTCTGATTCTACGTATTTTGCCGGCATTATACTTGCCGATACGATAGATTTTATTCGGTTTTGGTATGTTCTCGCTTACTTTTGTGGTGATATTTACAACATCACATTCATCTTTAAGTATTCTCTCCTGGGTACTAGTGGAGCTCTGTTCAGGTACACCAACAATAATGACGTTTTTTTTTCCCTTTTTTACGATCCTGAACTTCTCTAATAATTTGTTCGTTTACAGTTAGCTGGTTTGTTTCAGTAGATTGAGGGCTTAACTTAAATTGATTATAGTTTGTTTCAAGCATATTTATTTTGTCTTCACTGCTGAGTACTTTTATTTCCATCTGAGATAACTGGCTCTTTATGTTGAAATGGTCTGAGGCAATTTTCGCCGTTGTAGATTTGATATCTTGAATTTGTACACTAATGTCTGCTACATTAGAAGTAATTAAACTGCTTGTTTGTTCATGCGATGCCCTCAAATCAGCCATCTCACTTTTGACAGCGATGACACTTTCGTTCATTTTATCCATCATCTGTTTGTTCTGACCAGTGTAATTTTCTAATAGCGAAGTAATTCGTGATAGATCATTTCTCATTTGCTTTATCTCGTCGGAGCATGCGCATTCCGGTTGTTTACGCTTACGATAGGTAACTTTCGCGTCATATAGTTCATCGGATAATTTAGACAAATCCGGTTCTGAACCGGTCCTCGAAACGTACTCGGTTGCGGCCTTAGAGCTCCTGGTTAATTGCTCTAGGGTAGTGACAGTAGCTTTCGTTGGAGATTGAGACATACTCATTGATTATGTATTATTATTTGTTCGTAACTTTGTTTACAATAATCCAACTAAGTAGACTCCGCATAAACTCGTATAAAGCAGGTAGGTGGGTTCTAAGTTAGTTCAGTATTACTCACGCGCAATAATGTACACCGAACGCAGAGTCACTGTGCGAGCGGATGAAAGATATCGACCGTGCTCGTTCCGCGGGGGTGAAGTAGCGACGCACGCCTCGCTGGTACGCGCTGTGTTGACTTTCACTTTTTATACAGTCACAAGTCACTCGGAACAGTTTACACCGAAGTGTTACTTATTTACTTTTGTGCAAATATTATATTTGAAGAGCACAGAATTCACCAATTTAGTAAAAACAGAATACACGTCTAATCTGGACAGTGGCCGGTACCAAAACTTGTATTGTTGAGTGTATACAGGTTTTTTGTACATAATAAATAATAAAATTCGTTTGAAAAATAATAAGGAATAATTAATAAATAAATAATAAAAAAAAAATTAAAAAAATAATGTATATTTTTTTAACAATAATAATAAATGCTTAGGAACTTCGTTCCATCCGGGTGTCCCTTGACACCTCTCATGTTTTTTTTTTTTTGACGGGTTGAAAATCATCAAATAACCACTCCCACTCTTGGGCAGAGCGAAAGGGAGTGTCAGACTTCTACTGACTAAAAACCACCCATGTTCCTTCTTAGCCCTTGCGCCGAAGCCGCGGTATCTCTTTCGAACAACCCGCAGCCCTTACCATGGACGTCACTTCCATTGATTACGTGGATATTTTTTCTCCATGGAAGTGGTAAGTTCGGTACATATTTTTTTATAGTAGATTATGACCTAAATTATTAATATTTACAGCTATTTCACGTAAAGTTGATTAAAACATTTTTTTTGTTTTCGCTATCAGAAGTAAAAAATACCCGTATACAAAATGGCACCCACAATAATATGAAACACATAAATTATGGACGTTTATTATTTTACGTTCCATTTGATCTTTATGATTGTTAGCATCCACACTTTTTATAAGAGCAAAGCGCTTCTACATATATAATATGTATGTATATTTTGTTAAGTGGAAATAGACTTTCATCTTTCATCTCAAAGCTCGTGTGTACTTAATACTTTATTTAAACGACTACGGTTCTTTCATGTCATTGAAAAAGTAATTCTATTAGATCTACTTTCCTTTGAAACTTTACTTTTCTTACTATACAGAAGCGGTAATCTAACAGGCGACAGTTATACAAGTTTCCTTAAAGCCTTCGCATATGTTCAGTCACCTGCGAAATTGCATGGATACCTTAATGTGTATTTTCCTATGAGTGTTTATAGTCGATAACTAGTTTACGTTAGGTGGCGTCATTTCTCCCTTCACACGATTTTAGTTCTGAATTGTCCATGCATTTTTGCAGGTGACTGTACCTTTTTTAAGTGGCTCCGTCTCGAGCGAGTGGAGCATCTACCAACCTACACTAAATGAATCTGGATGCACACTTACTTGTACCGATTATCCGGCTTATTTATTTTAAAAAATTAACTTACCTACTTTTACCTTTTATAAAGTACCTCTTCCCATAGGTGTGGTTTATGTGAGGTTATAATTCAATTAACTTCTCTATTCTTTGCGATTTTCTATTTTCAGTACTACTACCTAAGCACAATTGATCAAATTGAAATAAATTATTTTGACTAAAATGTCAATCTTCACTTCAAATGAATAAAGTACCTACAGCGAAAGAAAAGGGGCCTGACAACTTGAAGTGTCTTCCACCATCTGTCAATATGAATTCTTTCAGAATAACGAAATAATGAGGAAGGAAAAGTCACAAAGATCACACGAGCGGAAAAAAATAAAATAAAATAAGATTTTGGATAAACTAGCTCAGTTCAGGATACACAGTATACAGGAGTGTCATATTGCATTGAATAGCGTAAGGGTGAATTACATAATATGGGTAAGCTCGCCGTCCGTCCGTCTTATGACGACGACAGGCCGTGTCGACGGCGCGTCCGTGTTCCACGCACGCCTCAAAGAGATGTCAGCATGGAAGGGGCCCGCAAGGGCCGACGCCCATCGTACCTGCGGGTTGTTCGCAAGAGATACCGCGGCCTCGACATGAAGGGCTAAGAAGGAACATGAGTGGTTTTTAGTCAGTAGAAGTCTGACACTCCCTTTCGCTCTGCCCAAGAGCGGGAGGGGTTATTTGATGATTTTCCACCCACCATAAAATAAAAAAAGAGTGAATTACATTTACCCCGCAGATCATATTTCCACATCTGTTCCCTCTTCTGTCTCTTGCAGTGACTCTTCAAGTAGGTAAGGGTTACAATCGCACGTGCTGCCGATACGAATGAATGCGGATGCTTGAGACCACACCTCTCTATCTGCCAATTCCTTTACGTATCAGATCGACATAGAGATACTTGATAACGTTGATATGTGCGTGTAAATGTGGTAACACCCTAAATCCTCCAACTGCAACGTATAACCGTAGCCGCATATATAAGCCTAATGAGTGTGCGATGGTCTATACAAAGTGTACGAAGTGGCAGATGTTTTCATTGCATTGTTTTCATCAAATAACCCCTCCCGCTCTTGGGCAGAGCGAAAGGGAGTGTCAGACTTCTACTGGCTAAAAACCACCCATGTTCCTTCTTAGCCCTTCATGTTGAGGCCGCGGTATCTCTTGCGAACAACCCGCAGCCCCGACGGGACCCGCAGCCCCGACGGGGTTCTCATATATCTGAAGCATAAGCTAGTGTTTACATTCCTCAAATAGTTCGAACTACCAATGAGGATGACCTAACAATTCCCAACGTTAACCCAAACCGCAAAAAACAATGCATTCTTCGTTCGGAAATCAGTATTCAATGATATAATAATATTGAGAATATTATTATGTATTGCTATTATTTATTTTATTTTAATATAAATAAAAGTATTTAACGGATTTTCAGTTTTCTTTAATAGATGCATACCATCTGGGTAATCCTAATTCCGTTTTATGAGATCAGTCTGTAGCACTTGCAGTTGGAGGAGCTCATGGCTAAGAAATGCCAGCCGCTCGGATCGATCTTTAGGTTAAGCCGTGCTTGCTTAGGTTGGTCTGTGGATGTGTGACCAGTGTGACCACAACCATCACAGTTTCCACCATGCCTCAGAAAGCACGATAAACCTTTGATCCCGGGTTGCTGGTTGTTCGAGGGCTGCGGGTTGTTCGAAAGAGATACCGCGGCCCTGGACACAAAGCTACGAAGGAACATGAGTGATTTTTAGTCAGTGGAACATCAGGAAAAAGGCTAGGCTGATGATAATGATGAGGCCAGTAGCACTAATCTACTAATATGTACATTGAAAACCTTTCCAAACATATCAGACACCCTACATAAAATTACTCTTTCATAAGAAAACCATGGCGTTACTTTGTCTCAGTATAAAGTCGAAAAATAAATAATATTATGATGTATCCAGAAACGGTATTTTAACCGTTTCCGGATACATCATAATAATTATTATTTATTTGAAGCAAAAAAATACCGTTTCATCTTCAAGTATTTTCAACTGATGCACTAGAAGAAGTAATAAAAATGTTTAGACTGGAACCTAAATATTATATACAAATTGGTTAACAGATCTAGTATTATCAAATGAGATTTAACGAACTATCAAGATGATACCCGGACATGTCTGTCTAAAAGCTACTGAAGATTCTTTGCAATGAAATCTTGGAATTTACGTTTGAACGTTGGTGTGATTACAAATAAAAGTGTTTACTGTTAAATGATCTTCGTTTAATGTATGCGGATGTCTTGTTTATGAATCACGTAGATCGGGCTGATCTCAAGAACGACTAGGCGTATTTTGATGTAGTCTATTTTTCTTGCTTCCTAATGAAGATTTATATTCGGAAATAAACCCGAGCGTTAAACAGCCGACCCTCCGCTATAAACTTACGGCTGGAACATAAAGGTATTTTCTACCGATACTGTTGTTTCTACTGTGATTTCGGAATCTCACAAGAAAAGGATTAGTCACATTATATATTTGCTGCTCAACGTTACTAATTCTTGTACTTTTGGAAAGTACTCTTACGCAAGTATGTCACGATTTTTAGGCTTTTCCGAGGGATACGTTTCACACTTAGTCGGTAGTCATTAAAACTTCACTTAAAATCATGCAAGAAATATATTTCTATCAGCAAGTTTATTGATATTCACAAATGTCAGACAGTTACGTTGAAGTCAGTACTATCACGAGCAATGATATGTATAAATGTATATGTTACCGTTCAAACTCGATTTCTGGCCAAACTATGTAGGCCAAACTAGGACTATAGAGTCGGCGGTGTTTTTTTTAACCGACTTCAGAAAGGAGGAGGTTATCAATTCGGCGGATCTTTTTTTTAACCCCCGACGCAAAAACGACGGGGTGCTATAAGTTTGACGTGTCTCTCTGTGTGTGTGTGTGTCTCTGCCTCTGGCGTCGTAACTCCCGAACGCATGAACCGATCTTGATTCTGTTTATTTTTGTTTGAAAGGTGAATTCATCGAGAGTGTTCTTAGCTATGTTTGATGAAAATCGGTCCAAGATGGCCGCCGCCACAAAATAGCGGATAACATATTTTTTCACAACTTCATCAATATGGGTATCAAATGAAAGGGCTTGATTTGTAGAATGCTATACACTATGACAAATTTCAAATCCAAGATGGCCGCCAGCACCAAATGGCGTTTTTTTTAAACTCCCTCAATATGAGTAGCATGAAATAAAAGGGATTGTAAAATAAAGTACACTATATTGAAAGGGAATGAGAAATAGAAATTAAAGAAATTAAAACTAACAGCTTGAAAATTGATTTTTTTTGTGACCAAGTTCGATTTAAAGGCAATAAAAGTGGAGAACCAATGTTTAATTTTTATTGCTTCTCAGCGAATGACTGTCGTGCGCGTAATTATTTAGTCGCGCGGATGTCTTCTTAGATATTTGTTTAAACTATATAGAGTAAAGGGCACAAATATTCTATATTGAATTTCCGTTCTAACAATAATATTTGTTTAGACATAGATTAATACCATATGGGCATCGCAAAAATAATTGAGTCGGGGGTTTAATAAATTTTTAATTTATACTTGTTTAATGTATGTTCCCCGATTACTCGAATGTGGCTAGACCGATTTGGATTCCGAAATTCTTTGAAAATTTCTGTCTGCGAAACAAGGGGATACCTATTTCTTCGAAAGTGTATTGAAAAACGTCGTTTGATACACGTGGGAATTTGTTATTGCATTTCTCGACCCCATGAACATTCCGCCTAGAATGCAATAAGAAACTTTCCGCACTTGTATCAAAATGTACTATTGTTTGGGTTTGTGTATCCTGCCAGATAAAACGTGGTTTAGGACAAACTAGTTTTGCCTGAAATCGGGTTTGGTCGGTAACATTATACACATCCGACATTCAAATACTTTACTTTAAAACTTATTTAAACTTTGAGAAATCACCAACTTTATGATGATATGGGTTCCGAAATATTAGTTTCGTTACGTAACATTAAAAGGAAATCAGTACAGTAGACGAAAATTGCTTCTAAACGTTACTAATTGTATACATATTGGTGCAGCTGACTGTACATAATATGTAAATTATTATCTGTACACCCATACGCTCCATCTATTTTGAACTACGAAGAAAATATTCAAATATTTGATAAATAAGTTGCTCAAGATTAGCAGTTTACTTTGAGATTCCTACATATAGGGTGTAAAAGTACCCTTAACGCAAATGAAAGGCACTTGTTCTCCCCACCACGGCGATATTTTTTTGTTCTAGACCATACCTGGGAACCTTCTAGTTACGGAGATATTGGGGGTCAAAGTTCCAAATTTTTCACAGGTCTGTCAAATACAATATGCATAGCTGGACATGAAATTAGGAGGGATGAAACGGATGTGATTAAAAAACGTGGTGGATATGAATGTTTATGAATGGAGAGGGAGAGGAAGGCCAAATAAAGGATGGATGAATTGTGTGAGTAATGATTATGCAAGAGAAAGGAGTCATCGCTGCCTTAACGTCGAATGGAGGAAGAAAACGTGTGGTGACAACCACAAGTTGGATGGCACAAGGGCAGGAACATGATCAGAGAACACGCATATGTACCTAGTACAAGAATTTAGTTAATATCCATTTCGAGTGGGTCCGGTTGACCAAAGACTCTTAATATATGCTCTTATTCAAAAAAACCTTTATTAGATTTATTAGCTGACTATGCTATGCTGTATGTATTATTAAGATAATTAATTTCAACAATAATTGTGGGAACAAACCTGTAAATTAAATGTTATCGATAACTAGCCCAAGGCGTGTACTATATAAAGATGAACATCAATGTGGACGCCTAAATGATTTAATTCCTATTCATTCAAAATGCTATTTACAATAGTTCTAATGTACATATTTTATCACACGGACACATGATTCACTTAATCCCAGAAAGACAAAGAAAACCGAGTACTTAAGTACAAACAAAACTTGCAAAAAAAGCAACTAATAGTAAACACACTTTGTAAATGGTCTATTTTTTCCTTATAATTTTAATCTTTGTATCCTTTGGGAAAATTGTACAAAGAATAAATCATACCACGAGTATAACAAAAATCTACCTTAACTATTTCCTAGCTTAAATAAATATGACGATGATACTTATAACGGCACGGTTGGCGCAGTGGCTAAGCGATTGGACTGCTGCGCTGCGTGTCGCGGGTTCGATCCCCGCACGGAACAAATATTTGTATGACCTACAGATTGGTGGTTTCGGGTCTGGGTATATGTGACTTTATATGTTTTTAAACGCACCCTCGATACAGGAGAAATTCCTAGTGTGGGGCAACGTTTTTTATATAAAAAAAAACAATTCATCGTCGCTTTAATGACTGATAACTTTTAAAAGCTTTCAGTTGATTCACTTAACTCACTGGCAGATTGTAGACGTGTAAATACTTTATAGGACAGTAAATATCGTTAAACGAAACATGGAATTAATTTCTGAATATAAAGCGCGCGTTCATAAGCTGAGCGTGATAAAATTAATGACGAGCGAAGCGTACCTTTGAAATGTTTTCAAAGCTAAAATGACTGTAGTATAGTATCTTTATTATATTTAGTTGTTTTTATTTCAACACAGTAGTGACGTCGCTTTTTCTACCCTAATACTATAAAGAGGAAAGATTTGTTTGTTAGTTTGTAACGAATAGGCTCCGAAACTACTGGACCGATTTCAAAAATTCTTTCACCGTCGGTAAGCTACACTATCCCCGAGTGACATAGGCTTTTCATCCCTGTATTCCCACGGGAACGTGAACTACGCGGGTGAAACCGCGTGACGTGCGCTAGTTTAAAATAAAAACATTCGTTGTACCAATACATAGTAAAATCCCCATCAAAATAATAACTTAACATCACATATTCTCACCTGTAAGGATTAGGCAGCTGGCGAACCTTATAGTACACCTAATTTTCGCCAATTATGTTTAAGTCCCATTAAAATAAAATAAAAATAAAAATGGCCCGAACCCAGCACCTCATGGTCAGCTGTCGCACTTGCAACTACTAGACCAACGAGGCAATCCAATGGGATACAAGTTTTAATTACAACCAAAGTTTACTCAAAGTATCGGAATTTAAATCGTGTAAGTCACATACTATCAGCGATTTTTTGAAATTATAGAAATGTTTAACTTGAAAATCCCATTTCACTCGCCGGTGACTCATTGAATCACCTCAGCATTAATTTATATTAACCAAACTGATTTACACAAATTTCACAGTGACACGCTGAGTTAAGTAATCAACTAATTAAATTTATCCTAGTTAAATAATCAAGGCTGTATTTCACAAGTTTGATCTGGTTAATCAGTGTAAAACTTTTATTAACTTTACAATAACCCAAAGTTTGTCTTTGTGCTCGTTAATTCCTGGAATATTCAAACTGTATTCCGTTTGAGTATTTATTCCGATTCCGTTTGCATTAATAATAATTAAGAAGAGCTGGATTTCTTTTTTATTTCGTAGACCCAGATTTTGTCAAAAGATTAGTATCGAGTACCCACATGTCCCATATACGAGGTAACCTCATTAATTTTGATTGAAGATGTTACATTCTTTAGTATCACGCTTTTTTATGAGAACCAAGTACATAGGATCAAAGATTTTCCTCTTTGATATAAGACTTGGTTCACCTTTCCTTTTACACATTATATCGCTGTGATGTGTGTGTATGAAATATGTATTAACAACTCTATTTGACGAAAGAGAGTGGTAAAACCACAATTAAATTTGAATTTTACCGAATCGGTTCATAACGACATAATTTTATTGTTTTATAGTACCAAACACCTTTGTACACGTAACTTAGTACTATGCTAGCCAACTAAGAATAGGATCGCGCTTTCTGCCAACTTCACACGGTAGCAGTCTTATTTGACAGATAAGTACTGCCAGCAAAAAAGAAATGCGAATTAGAAATGTTACGTTTTTTTAATCATAGATTTAATTATTGTAATATAATATGTTAATTTTATAAAAAAAATATTTCTTGAGTTCCAAAAATAAATTTTCAACTCAATGTGAGTTCAAAGAGAGGTGTGGTGCTCCATCCTAGAAATCGCTTTAATGTGCACAAGTACTTTGAATATTTTTATCTTATGAATTGATTTTGAATATTTAATCGTGTAATATTTTTATCAACATGCTTTTTTTCATATCCTACTCATGTATAACTAATTTGACGTAAAATTGATTATAAATACCAAAAAAGTGAACATTAATTAATTAAACTGAGTACCTAAAATCTTCATTGATTTTTCTGCACATCGTACGCTTTGGTAATGAAGTTCGCGAGTTTTGCTGAACAAAATGGCGTCTTGACAGCGCTATTCTTAGTTGGCTCGCATAGTACACCTTTCGAGCCATATCCTTCACACAGTCCATATATCGTTTCTTTGGTCTTCCTCTACTCGTATACTCATCTACAGTAATACTTTTTTTTTTTTGGAGCTGGGAAATCATCAAATAACCTCTCCCGCCCTGGGCAGAGCGAAAGGGAGTGTCAGACTTCTACTGACTAAAAACCACCCATGTTCCTTCTTAGCCCTTGCGCCGAGGCCGCGGTATCTCTTTCGAACAACCCGCAGCCCCGACGGGGTCATCTACAGTCATACTCAAAACGTTTCCTCGCGACATTTTCCTTATTTCTCCGCATCACATGACGCTCTGGGTAATACAACAGGTACTTTATAGACCGCGGAAAAAGAAGTAATTGCCATAGAAAATTGTCGTCTGGCCACAATTTCCTAACTATAAAACTGGCCAAGTGCAAGTGAAGGGTTCCGTACCATCGTAGTAGGGTCCCCTTTATTTTGTATTATTTCTTGTTAAAGTGGCAAACAGAAAAACATATTTTGTGATAAGTTTGTTTTTCATAGTGTTCGTAATGAATGACAAAGTTATATTTGCGGTTTTTTTTTAAACTAATCGAAAACTATTTACTATATATCGCTCATACCAATTTTGGTTGAAAGTTTTCATTGCGATCTACAGCATATTATATATTTTTTTTAGATTTTTCACTCTCGTAGTTTAAAAGTTAATTTTACCACTTTGGAAGTGCCCATATTTCAAACGATTGACTTTGAGTAAAATTGGTTTTAGGAACCTCAATGAAAAAAATCTAAATCTAATTTTTTTTTAGTTTCAGTTTCAGGTAGGTATACCCTTAAAAACAAAAATCGGACAGACAGACATGACGAATCTATAAAGGTTCCGTTTTTTGTCATTCGGCTACGGAACCCTAAAAAAGAACAGTATTAAGTTATATTTACGTAAAGTCAAGAAAAGCTTATGCCATAAAAGGTTTTCAGTCAAAATGTAAGTATTTTTTACAGGAAATATTTTCTGAGTTTTCTGGTCTAATGCGTGGTCGATGTTCAGAGATGTGGCCATTACTATACTGATAAAGATTTATAACGTACCAAAAGTTAGGTACGTACATTAGCTATCCGAACAGAACATTTTCATTATTACGGACAAGGTACCAAGTACCTGGCGGACTCGAATCTACTCCTTACTTATCTCCTTGTCAGACTGTCTCGAGTGTTTTTGTTTTATGATTATGACCCTTACTTATGTGAAGCAGCTGTTTGTGTTTGACATACTTAAAAAACTGGCCAAGTGCAAGTCGGACTTGCACATAGAAAGAAGGGTTCCGTACTATTGTAGTAGATATTGAGAGATTTTCGATGTTTTTTTTGCACCATAGACTTCTGATAGATTTCCTGTAATCTATAAGTGTCTTACTAATTTCAGTATATTTTTCAAAATTTTAGGCTTACTAGTTTCGGAGATAAGGGGGGGGGGAGGAATTGTCGGACAGACAGACACACGAGTGATCCTATAAGGGTTCCGTTTTTCCGGAACACGGAACCCTAAAAATATACAGAATAAACATAACATACATAACATAAAAGGTCCTCAGCTCAGCAAAATGGCATATGGCAACACAGGATGTATCACCTGATGCTGATTTTCAGACTAGTGTCATACGCTCGAAAACACATTGACAAAATTATGTTTTCAATTTATGAAAACTTAAAGTTATTAAGACATTTCCAGTTAGTAAAGAATCTAGAAAGTTTCAGCCCACTCTTGCAATAAATGTCCTTGACAAAATAAAAGCGCGCCGAAAGTGCGCTTAACCCTTAATAAATAGGCGTGGCTAATTAAATATTGAAATCGGCCGTCAACAAACGGTCTAGTGGCAGCCGACATTAATGAATTCAACAATATTCATTGATTTTATGACGTAATTGATCGGGAAAGGTTTGTATTCACAATCTTTACAAAAAATATTGACCAACTTTTGGTTAGTATTTTCAAAAAAATGTTGCGTTTGAAGATCAGTTCAAAAAGAAGGAACTGCCTAAGCTTTATATAACCAGATATGTACAAAACACCTCAATCCAAAACGGTCTACACAAGCTGCAATTCCTCACTAAAGGGGTTTGAGTAGGGTGCTAATTAAACCGGGTTCTTTTTAATAGCATTATTCGCCTCGATCTACATTGCCTTCTAAATTACTAAGTCAGCCACAATTAACGAGCGTCTAGATATTACTATCTTAGCCGCTAGTTAACTTCTATCTGAGCTACTCTAAATATAACTTGGCATGATGGTTATTTCTTAGCATCTAAATTTGTAACATGCATTCAAGCAGTAAACTTCTAAAATATTAAGGCATCAGAAAAAATATTCTATAGCTTCTAATTTTTTAACTCAGTATGTTTAAAATGTAACTCATCCCCAATTATTTCATCGTCAAAATTGTCATCAAATAGTACAATACAATAGTAGTATAGTAATGCAATACGAACGCGCAAACGACAAAAACAAGTACTTGTTTTTGTCGTTTGCGCGTTCGTATTGCAATTGTTTCGGGTACGGCCGGCGAGCGCTACTTCCGAATTGCTCGCAGAAATGTTTTCACCATAGTCTAGTTATCCGATAAAAATAAAGTTTTGCAGCAATTCTGTCGATAACTTTTGTAGCACAATAGAATAGAATAGAATAGAATAGAATATTTATTTATTACATTGGTTAGAAAAAAAAAAGGTTACATGTCACTTACAAATCATAATTTTACAAGTGCATTCGGTGTATTTTATTCGGCGCAGTTTGTCCGGGAGGGGATCTTTTGCAACCTACTGTGTAATTCTTTTCACACACAGTTGAATTATATAAAGCAAGTGTGAGAAGTTTTGGATTTAGCATCCCATGAGGTCATAGACCTGAAGTTACTTATAAACTAGGAGTGACTCTGCGAGTCAAAGCCTATGCTGACGGGGGAGGGCCGTTTTTTTGTGGAGCGGTTTGCCTCTCTCGGTTTTGTTTATATATTCTATGTCGCCTATTCTATTTGAGAAAAGGAACGGGTTGAATTGTCCATATTTCGTGTAAGCGGGACCGGGATCTTCTAGGCCGCTGATCGTCAGTGAGGTTAGTTTTTCGATCATATCGTGATGGAGGTCGTGTGCTCTGAGATGCCACGGGTCTTGTCCAAGCATTTCCCAGAGTGTTTTGGTTTCAGTACGACGTGGGAAGTCACCTGCAGCTTTCAGTGCCATTCTGTATTGTCGTTCCAGTTTCGTCAGATTGCTCTTGCTGTATCTTGGTAGAAGTTGGATGACTCCATAATCGAGTACCGGCAGGAGGCATGTCTGTATGATGAGCAATTTTGTTTCAGTGTTCACTTTGGATCGGTACCCTATGATGGAGTTCAGGGCGCCTCTTACTCGTTTTAACTTTTCTACTCTTTCTTTTGTGTGTTTATTCATTGATAGTCTTTTATCAAATACGACACGGAAAAACGGAACGTAACCGTGCCAAAGAAAAGATCGTTGTCATTGAGCTCCTATATTTTTAATCATTTTAAATAGTAAATAGTGTTTGTTTAGACTATTGAGCGATATTATTGCATAGTGAGTAAAGTGGTCGTTCTAGTGGTTAAAACCGGACTTCAAAACTCCCAAGAACTAAAAAGATATGGGTAAATAACTTTCAAACTTTTATAAACGGTTCCATACCCTGACCTACCTCAATCCGTGGTGCGCCCGATACTCCTCGCGCGCCCATACCTCACACCCGCAGACGCCAGTGCTGTCTCGATCAAGAGTGACAGCGCGTTCGACACGGATACATTACCTTATATGGCCCTACAAGTTGAAGACAAATTACTTCGCCCAGAAGCTATAGCGCTATTTCGGCACATGGAACACGGAGCTTTGTAGCGTAGCGGTTTACTACCGCGCTTTGGAAGAGAGCGATCCCGAGTTCAAATCTTGCTAGACTAAGGTTGAAGAATTGAACTTTTTGTATTTTTTTTAAGACTTTTACTACTTATTACCCACATCATGGACAAGTCTGAATTAGAAAATATTACTTTTCGCAAACCTCAGAGGTCGAGTTCAATGGACAGTGTATTTAACGCTAACTTGAGCACAAACTCCACACTATTAGATACAACGATGTTAAGCCTTCCAAATACCTCACTAAATGACAGCGATGCTGTTCTACATTTTAAGGAAACAATTAATAGGTTAAATATGGAGCTAAAAAGTGCACATACTGAAATTGAAAATTTAAATAGCGAGAATTTTCGCCTCAAAATGGATATTGGGCAGTACCAGAGACTTATAGAAACGTATAAGAAAGTGAATATATTAGACAAAAAGAGCTTTTCACCAAGGTCCGCAAGTAAGCGAAATAAACTACGAACAGACAGCGCCTCCACACCAACTAAACTATGTCTCTCGCCTTTGGTGACTCACCTGCCACACTCTGTCGTATTAACCCAATCCACAGGCAATATAGATGACGACTCTTTCAACTCGGCTCTGTCAATCGGCAGCTCAGAGGCAATTACACTCACCAAGTCGCCACCGAAATTCGAACAGAGCATAAAATCATGCAAAGGTTCAAGTGACCACGACTCTCAAAATGAAGGGGAGTCCATATCTGCCTCGAACACATTCAATGATAAAAAGGATAGTCGCTCGAAACTTAAGCAATGCCCGCAAGAGACTAAGGATCAACAAGGAAATATCACTGAAAAGTGCAAGCTGTGTATCTTAAGTGGTAATAAAAACAATAAGATACTATCAATCGCAGAAGACTCATTCCCTAATTATGACATTTGCCACTACTTAACGCCTAACTGTGGAATAAAGAAACTGCTTGATAATATTGAACAAAAGTTACAAAACTTTACAATGTACGACTACTGCCTAATTTTAATTGGCGAAGAGGATTTTCGACGAACTAAAAACTATGTTGAATTAACAATCTACATACGCGAAACTCTTTTAAAAATACAGCACACAAATGTTGTAATTTGCGCCCCTACATTCAAATTGAACGACTATTCAACGATGTTTAACGGAAGAATAGAGACATTTAACAGCCTTCTGTACCTAGATGCATGTACTCATAACTTTGCATACTTGTTCGATTCAAACTATTATCTTCGCTATGATTTCGAAATGTTTTGGAAGAAAAGTGGGTCAGTTAACAATCACGGAATGTTAAATATATTTTTGAATCTTAGTTTAATGATAAACGAATTTATATACTATGATAACGGGAATATAAGCCACTCCATTGACGCTGAGCTTGGAGGGTCTCCAGTCAAAAGCAATTCAGTTCATGCGAATGAGTTTTTTCTTTTATAATCACATGCATCTGTTGCATCAAAACATAGCAGGGCTTCTTAATAAATCGGACTCATTAACAGTACATATCCAAGAACTGCTTGAAAAGAATATAGATGTAGATGTGATCTGTATAACGGAACATTTTGTAATGGCTGGTCACGAAAACTTAATAAATATACCTAACTTTAAGATAGCTGCATGTTATGCAAGAAAATCACAAAAACGTGGAGGTTCCTGCATTCTTATTAAGAATAGCTTTGAATACAAAGAACTAAAGAACACATCAAAGTTTTCCGTTACGGGGGTTATAGAATGTTGCGCTCTAGAACTAATTAAGCAAAAAATTATAATTATATGCATATATCGTCCACCCAGTATGTCTAACATAAGCCTCTTCTATGATAACCTGGATGCTCTACTAAAGTCATTATGTACTAATACTAATAAAAGGGTGATTTTGTGTGGGGACTTTAACATAGACATAATTAAAAGAAATAGATTTACATTGGACTTTGAATCCCTACTTCTCAGTTACAATCTTAAATTGGAAATAGATCAACCTACACGACTAATGAGCAAAACGTGCTTAGATAACATAGCTCATAACTCTAAGCAAAAATGCAATAGCGAGATTCTCGATCTTGCTTTATCTGACCATACAGCTCAACTTCTGAAAATCCCAGTTAAAAAAACATGTATTCTTAATTCTTGGCGGGTACAAAAACGTAATATTACAAAGGTAAATTTAATTAAATTTAAAAAATATCTACAGTGCCTTTCTTTTTCAGATGTATTTGGTACTGAAAACGCTAATGAAGCCTATGATAATTTCGGAGATATTTTTTGTTTATTGTACGATCTTTGCTTTCCGACAAAATGGGTTACCGTTAAACCAGATACAAAAGTTAAGTGGATATCTCGGGGTATAAGAATTTGTAGTCGGAAACAAAGAAATTTACTGTGGAAGTTCAGACTATCTCCTACGCGTAAAAATGAATATATTTTCAAAACGTATTCACAGAAACTCAAAAAAATCATTAGACTCACCCAAAAAGCTCAAAATAACTATATTATAAATAATTCTGAGAATAAAACCAAAGCAGCATGGCAAATAATTAACAAAACTAAATTCACTAAAGATCCGATTTTAAAAATCAAAATACAAAATTCTATAATTAAGGACCCTCAAGAAATTGCGGAATCTTTCAATAATTTCTTTGTTGACCAGGTTCAAGATTTATCTAACGGAAACCCAGTATCAGATAAAACCACGAGGATAGTTAATAACCCTAACTCAATGTTCATGCCACCAGTTGTTCCACAGGATATAGTTAGAGCAATAAAAACATTAAAAAATAAAAAAAGTCATGGCTATGATGGTGTAACAACCTCCGTGGTCAAATTTGTATCTGATATAATTGCGGTTCCTCTATGTCACATTATGAATACAAGTATTAGCTCAGGTACCTTCCCCAATAGTCTTAAAAAAGTAATCATAAAACCACTCCATAAAAAAAAATGCAAAGAAGACATGACTAATTATAGGCCAGTAGCCTTAATTCCAGTGTTTTCCAAAGTTCTTGAAAAAATTATGTATGAGACAGTTTATAAATTCTTAACAAAACATGAAATCTTGTGTGACGAACAAAATGGGTTCAGAAAAAATAAAAATATCAATATGGCAATATACGATTTATTGAATAACGTAATGCCAAATGTGGACCATAAAATACCTGTATGTGCCATATATACGGATATGACGAAAGCATTCGATTACGTAAACCATGACACTCTAATAAATAAACTTTACACGTACGGGATAAGAGGAAATGTCTTAGATCTAATTAAGTCTTATCTTACTAATCGAATGCAATACACTGAAATATCCAGGATATGCGTGAAAACAAAAAGAGAACTCAAATACCTATCCGGCTACAGGGAAGTCAAATATGGCGTACCACAGGGAAGTGTGCTTGGACCGTTGTTGTTTCTTTTATATATCAACGACTTGCCTCGCCATATTCAACAACCTGTGGTATTGTTTGCGGATGACAGTACGGCAATAGTAAAATGCGACAATAGAATTAATTATGAGAGTGACATTAATAATACATTAAAAAGTATAATAAATTGGCTTAATGAAAATAATCTAATCTTAAATATTCAAAAAACAAAAGTTATGCATTTCCATCAGCGTGTAAGAGCTGAAAATTATGAGGTTGAATTTAATGGACAAAGAGTAGACTCGACAAATAATACAAAATTCCTAGGTATACTAATTGACAATAAATTGACCTGGAAACCGCATGCAGAGGATGTATGTAAGAGGCTAAGCAAGTCAGCGTACGTACTATATAACTTGGCAAAAAAAGTAAGCATTCGCACCGTGCTGGAAGCTTATCATGGTCTAGCTGCGTCGGTTTTGAGATTTGGCGTTATATTCTGGGGTAACTGTTCAGAGAGAGAGAGGATATTCAAGGTCCAAAAACGTTGCATAAGATCAATGACCAGTCTTAAAAATACCGACAGTTGTGCACCTGTGTTCAAGTCGCTAAAGTTACTCACCTTTCCGTCTCTGTATATCCTTGAAGTGGCTATATTTGTAAGAACAAACTTACACCTTTTTACCCTTATGAACGATATTAGAAAACGTCCGGGATGTGTTAGATCGCAATACAGAAATCTAATGTATACAGGTAGGTACAAAACAGCTTTATTAAGAAAAAGCTTACTTTCAATGGGGCCAGTCATCTATAATAAAATACCTCATACCTACAAGGAAGAGTCATTAAGCATGTTTAAAAAGAGGCTTACATCCTTACTTATAGATAAATGCTACTACTCTATAAAAGATTTTTTAAATGATAAGAGTCTATAATGTTATTTTGTTTTATTCTATTTTATTTGAATGATAAGAGTTGATTATGTTATCTTAATTTATCCCATTATATTTGAATGTTTATGATTTTTTTTTTTATTGATTTAATATTTTTTTTTTTTTTGAATTTAATTATGTAATTGTCGAGTTTAATGTACGCAATTTAATCAATTTTAATTAATTATTTGTTAATTATAGAAGAAAGTTTGTTTGTTGTTTATTTATTATGTTGTAGAGAACGTGAGCGATATTTGTCTGTATTTTTATCCACGATCTCATTTTTTCTCTTTGTTATTTGATTGTTTGGTTTGAGTATATATAATTTCTTTACTATTTGCATGCCGTAAGGTAGAGTGTGTTGAAACTTTTTTACAATGTTACCATCTTATTTTGTACACATATTCTTCGCAAAATAAATGATTTCTGATTTCTGATTTCTGACACCAAGGTATTTTACTTGGTTCTTATATTCAATCCGTTCATTTTTTAATTGGATGTAATTTCTGTATCCACTGTTTATGTTCCCTCGCCTAGGTCGTTTGTGAGAAAACATGATACATTCCGTTTTATCCACGTTACATTGGAGGCCCCATCTCTTGTAATAATCAATAACTTCCTCCGCAGCCCATTCTGCACGCCTTGTGGCATGATCTGGCTTCTCCGCTGCGTTTAGAATACATAGGTCATCTGCGTATTGAGAGAGCATCTGACCAGCAATTCGTGGTTTTGGTATGTCAGCAACATATAAATTGAAAAGTACGGGTCCTAGAATGGAGCCCTGTGGGACGCCGTGTGGCACGTCTTTTTCTGTTCCTGTTGTTGTTCTAAATCTGCCTTTGGTGGTTCTTTTTGATAAGTAATTTTCCACTAACTTTATAATGTTGTTACGTGCTCCTGCTTCGTACATTTTCTTTATAAGGCCTTTGTGATTTATGGAGTCAAATGCCTTGCTGAGGTCAGTTGAAATCATGGACACACTGTGTCCTTTCTCTAGGGCGTCGGAGATGTATTTGCCAGTCCTCAATATTTGTGTCCCTGTGCCTCTTTGACGAACGAATCCATGTTGGTGTTCAGGAATCAGTTCATTGACTTCCGTGTTTATTCTCGAGAGAATAATGCGTTCTGCCCATTTACCCATGATATTAAGCAGGCTTATGGGTCTGTAGGACTTGAGTTGTGTGTAGTCTTTTCCTGGTTTATGCAAGAAAATGCAGATGCTTTCTTTCCATCTCTTGGGGAAGTATCCCGTGTTAATAATATAATCCATAATTCGCTTGAAAATGGCTATTATCGTATCGCCTCCCAACTTTAGAACGTCCGCTCTTATTCCATCAGGGCCCGGTGCTTTCTGATTTTTGAACTTTCGAAGGGCTGTTTTTAACTCTGCATGTGATGTTGCTTCCAGTGGATGGAATGGTGTGTATTTTTCCGTATTTTCGTCTTCATTTGCAATATCGGACTCGTGAATGATTGCTGTGTTTACTAGACTATCTATAATTTCCAATTCTGTGTTGCAATTTTCTATACGGGGGAGCCTTTGAGGTGGTCTTTTCATGGCTCTTTGTATACTCCACATTTTTCTTCTGTTGTCTGTCTTATTTTCTAAAACTTTATTCCAAGTTTCTTCTCTATTTTCTACAATTTTCTTAGCTAGATAACGTTTTAATCTGTTATGTTCTCTCTTTAGTTCGCTATATCTGTTTGTGAATCTTAAACACCATGCTATATTTTTCGCCTTGTTTCTGCTTTCTATCAACTTTTGAATGTATTCGGGAAGATTGTTTCTGAGGTTTGTTTGTTTGAGCGGTGCGAATTCATCCAGCGTTTGTACTATAGCTGTTTCCAACTTAACGATAATTTCGTCGCAGTCTGCGTCTGTTTCTATTTTAGCGTATGGGTCTATTTTAGTTGCTAGAAATTGTTCAAATTCATCTCGTTTTTTCAGGTTTGATTTAATATCCTTCAGGTTACGACTGAGTGGTATGTCGTAGTCGTTTTCCAAGTTTATTGTGGTTACCCAAGGCATATGGTCAGAGGCTATGGATTCTACTTGTTTGCATGATTTTATGTCCAAGTCTGAGTGGTCATATGTTGTGATTGCTATATCTAGTATATGATTGTTGCCCATGCTAGTAGGTCTTGATGGCTGACCAGAGTGTATGATTTTGCAGTCTCCGTTGATATGTATATCTCGTACTAGAACTCAAAGACCTCCATCATTTGGGTGGCCGAGTAGTTTCATTCTAAGGTTCATGTCTCCAATAATTATAGCACCCTCTTCTCTAAGCAGTTGCTCGAATTCATCAGATAATTCGTTTTGATTCGGTATTGGAACATAGATGCCTTTAATTGTGATGTATTCTCCAGTTATGTAATTGGTAAACACTCGAATGCTGCACCCTTCGATGTTTCTCTCGTCATCATTGAAGGAGTTGATAAGTCTGGTTTGAGCCCACCTCATGCCACTTTTGATGTATATAATAGTACCTAGATGGTTGGCTTTCTGTTCATATATCTTGTCGTAATTGAGGATGTTGAATTTTTGGTTATCCAGGTTAATTTTTGCTTCGTTTATGATGGCAATGTCTATATGGTATTTCTGAATTAACTGTTTTATTTCGGTGAACTTTTTTCTGACCCCCTGCGCATTGATGTGCAGGATCTTTATATGTTTCTTACTGCCTTTAGTCGAGTAGAATATCTCTGATTTCTTTCATTAGTTTTATAAACTTTTCCATAGTTTTATCGAATATAGTAATTTTTTCTTCTTTACTTAATTTTTTACATGGTTGGCTCTGTTCACTTTCGCTATTGTCTCTTAAACTTTTCGTTACCTGTGCATACGATGTACCCTTTTCAACAGTCGATCTGCGTGCTGGAGATCTCGATTTCCTATTTGTTATGTGAAGTGTCGGCTTAGGTGCAGATGAAACATTGATGTGTTTCTCTTCCGCTTTTTCAGCATTTTTCATTTGTCTCTCAATTGCCTTTTTAAAAAATGGGCATTTTCTCTGAGTTGCGGTGTGTTGCTCCGGCTGTACATCTTTACAGTTTGAGCAGACACTCACCGATTCATTCTGGTTGTTTTTAATCAGTATGGTTGGTTCTCTTTTAGGTGCGTGGCATGCACTTGTTGCGTGATTGAATTTAAAGCAATTTTTGCATTGGAGCACTCTATCCGACCCTGCTTTGTATCTTTCTGGTCTTAGCTTGTGTGCACAGTAAAACGATTCTGTCGTATTTTTCATTCGTTCAGCTATCTCGTTGTATGAGAAGTCGCCACTGAATATACACAGTTGTACATCGCTCGTTATCTTTTTCATGTTGAGAGGGCGAATGCCTATGCACTTTTCCATCTCGTCTTTTTGTTCTTCGACTGGATAGTCATGTCCCATATTTCTGATTATAATTTTTGTTGTTTTTATTTGTTCAGCCTTAGGTTTTGGCGCTATGAACACGAGGTCTGGTTTGTAGCTCTTGATGTCTTCTATTGCTTTTGCTCTCTTCTCTAAGTCGGTGAGTGTGATGAGAATATTTTTACTTCTCTCATTTCTGATAATACGGCCATGGTACTTGTCTATTATCTTTGTTAAGTCCCTCACAAGTTGGTCACTCAGCATCTTTTTCGTGTCCCTGTTGTCTTTGTATTTGTATGTCACGTCTGTGATTAAAATTGGTGGTACATGTGTACCATTCCTGGTTGGTTTATTTTGCAAGGTTGATACAGATTGTTTAGGTGACCTATGGTGTGTTTCTTTTCGCCTTGTAACTTTTTTTGCTTGGGATACGCCTTCTCCTTCGTACGGGTGAGGGCGCTTCAATGACTGGCTTCGTGATCTCGGTGGATGGTCGCTTACTGATGAAGCTGAGTGTGAGCGAGATAGCACGATCCCGTCACTATTACCTTGGTTCGAGGTGGTTTGAAGCGCAGCTAACCGATTTTGAGTAAGTATTGCATTAGGTATCGCCTTAGGTGTTATAGGAACTTTGATTTGTTTCCGTGTAGTATTTTCCTTAGTTGTTAGGCTCAGTTCGTTAGGTTTGATTTGAACTTTATTTATTTTTAAACAGTTACATACGTATTCCTCTTGAGATGTGAACTCAGTTTGCGGTATTGCTTTAATATATCTTTGTTTTTTGCATTCCTCACAGTTATGGGTCACGCTTCTTGCTACTGTATTTATACACGCGTAGATTTTATAGTAAAGGTCTGGTATAAACTTGCCGTTCATGTGACGATGGTTCACGAACATACAAATCTTTATTACACTGGTTCTGTTGCACTTTTTGCACTTCATTGATTTTATTTTAGATTGTCCATTTGTCCATTCTAAAAAATTTTTGATGAAATTCTTGTGGTTACACTGGTTGCACTGCACGGTAAAAGTTCCGTCATCGTTTGTTGACAGTTCTCTCACTATTTCGTAAGTTACTTGATGATCTAATTGTACTATTTCACTATTAACTAATAAGTCCGTCTCCATTATTGAAGAGTCGCTTTCACATTTACTATTGTCTAAATTAGTAGTTTAATGCACTCATTGTTCACTAAAAAGTCACATTTTGCAATGTTCTTCACTTAAAACAATAACATAAACAGCGGAATATTCCGCTAACCGTTGGCGGCGCGTGACCTTGGATCGACACGAAGCGACAACGGAGCGCTCGCTAAACACGTCCGACCCGCGCAGCGGCGCACGCGCAGCTTCTGTAGCACAACATGTAAATAAATATCGATCTTTAGGACTTTCGATTCTCTGAACTTCTATATTTAAGCTTTTCGATGACATGACAGTAGTTTCTACGTACTATTAGTGGCCATTACGTACTATTTGATGACAATTTTGACGATAAAATAATTGGGGAGGAGTTACATTTTAAACATAGGTACTGAGTTAAAAAATTAGAAGCCATTTGTTGCCGGCTAAGTCTAAATCGTGTTGGCGGGAGTCGTATGGGACATTCATCTAGACGGACATTTAGGTACTATCGTGGACACTCCCGCCTGACCACCACTAAGCTCATTTTTGCTTGCACTTACAACATGAAACGCTCTCTAGCTCCGCCCCGCCTTTGTATAGAAATAATGAATGAAATACAATACCGTTCCACCGCACTGACGAGTCCGACGCACGCCGAACGAGAGTTATTGTTATTTTCAAACTACCATTATTAGAAAAAAAAATATAAACTGAATTTGACTTTCGTTACTAATGGTGCGTGTGTGTTGGTTTGGTAATTGTAAATTAAAAACTCAATGATTTCTGTGAGTAATTTTAAATTTATTATAAGAATCTTATGAAATCCCATGCTATTTAACAGGCAATTGTAAGCGTGTTCTCTAAATCGGCTTTAACGATTTCGATAAAATTTGAAATAATGGGGCTTTAGGGGGGTGAAACGTTGATCTAGCCAGCGGGCCTAAAATAGCCGCTTTTGCAGAACATAATATGAAAAATGTTTAAATTCTTAAAATGGACTTTATAGTGATAAACATAAAGTCCATTTTAAGAATTTTAAATTTTTAACGTGATTCATATTGTTTTTTTTATTTTGGGACTCAGCTCAGCGATTTGACTGATGTTAAATCCCTGTCCATGCAAAATTATAATTTAATTTTGTTCTTCGTGTATGAGATTTCTGGAAGACATTATGCACAAAATGTTCTAACACAGGTTCTCAGGAGTCCAATATTATTGCACAGGTTATAGTCTAGTCGACAAGTTGAAAATGGTACAAAATAGAGATACTGCTCTTAAAATTATGTGCGATAGCTCATTGGATCCGGAATGACGTCTAGAAAAATGTGCCAAAAGCGTGTATTAGCACATAAAAAATTGCAAAAGTTATAAACAATTAAAGATGTAAAGAAAATGGCATTTCGTTTTTTGCCAATATTTAATAAACTATTAATATTTAAGAAATTTCAAAAAAAGATTCTGAAAGAAGAGGAAATTTCCAATAAAATACTCCCAACTACTGGAACTCTATCTCCATTATTTATAATTTTAATTTAACGCTGAAAATAGGTCTGCGTGTGACATTTTTAGGATGCGCGCGTGGCGTCAAAAGCGAGTACGGCACATTAATTAATTTATTTAAGGTATTGAATATTTTTTTTTAAATTTGAAAAAATTATGGTGTGTTCTGAACACTATAATTAATTTATTCCCGTTGGAAATTACACTTAAAGTTAATTTTTCAACAAGTTAAACAATTGTTAACTAACGAAATTTTCTCGAACGACCGTCTTAATTGTAAGTGAAAAAAAATGTTTAAATAATGGTCGTAAAAAATTTTCGCTTCGTAGAGCCTTTCTTACATACATACTTAACAAGATCGTGCCATAAAAGTTAAAAAAATATTTATACTTTGTTTATAACAATTTTTTTACTTAAACAACATTACTTGGATTTTTAAGTTTTTGTTTAAGTAAAAAAATTATTTAAACATTTTTTTTCACTTACAATTAAGACGGTCGTTCGAGAAAATTTCGTTAGTTAACAATTGTTTAACTTGTTGAAAAATTAACTTTAAGTGTAATTTCTAACGGGAATAAATTAATTATAGTGTTCAGAACACACCATAATTTTTTCAAATTTAAAAAAAAAATATTCAATACCTTAAATAAATTAATTAATGTGCCGTACTCGCTTTTGACGCCACGCGCGCATCCTAAAAATGTCACGCGCAGACCTATTTTCAGCGTTAAATTAAAATTATAAATAATGGAGATAGAGTTCCGGAAGTTAGGAGTTTTTTATTGGAAATTTCCTCCTCTTTTAGAATCTTTTTTTGAAATTTCTTAAATATTAATAGTTTATTAAATATTGGCAAAAAACGAAATGCCATTTTCTTTTCATCTTTAATTGTTTATAACTTTTGCAATTTTTTATGTGCTAATACACGCTTTTGGCACATTTTTCTAGACGTCATTCCGGATCCAATGAGCTATCGCACATAATTTTAAGAGCAGTATCTCTATTTTGTACCATTTTCAACTTGTCGACTAGACTATTAACGTTTAGTCAATCAAAGGTCAGGTAAGCAGAGCAATGGTCAATGTTCAAAGGTCCGGTAAGCGCGCCAAAGTTCGTCCGTAAAATTCGCAAAAGGCGTACAGAGGATACGTCACTAAGCTGCGCAGTGCAGATTGCAACTAAATACGTTGACGCTTCTCTAATAGGCCTAAACTTTGAGGGGGCGGGGTTTGGCGCCTACGCATGATTTATGCGAAAAAATTTTTAACTGGGCAGGCGGAAAAGACCGCGACTGTACGTGTACATTCTCGTAGAAAGAGCTACACAAGGGCAATATTGGGCTACTATTGCTCATGTATTATTGGGAAACAGAGCTTAGGCTGCTGTTCGCATGTAATGTCCATATAAATATGATACATGCATATAGGGTTGCCATCCGTCCGGGTTTCCCGGTTTAGAGGGTGTCCGAGGAGCGTCCGCGCGTCCGGGCGGGGCTTCATTTGTAGTCCGGGTTTAAAAAATTAAATTTTTGGGTCACCCGCACGACACACGCACTGTACCCGCACGCCGCGATCATGCGACGAACCGACTCGCTAAAAATTTTTAACTGATTTGATAGTAACGATTTGATAAAAAGATTCTGTTTTATTAAGTACATTTAAAATGATGATAATAAATGACTGTTTAATTTAAAAGTCTGAAAGTAAAAAAGGTGATTTTGACGTTTTAAACTGTTTTTTTTACTCTGACTATATTTAAAAATATGAGATGTTTTTAGATTTCTCACTCTCTTAGTTCTCTTTTTTAAAGTTACACACAGTTTACCACTTTGGGAAGTGTATATCTTTCAAACGATTGACTTTGAGATTTAAAATGGTTTTAGGAACCTCAACGTCATTTTTTAAGACCTGTCTATAGACCCCTCCCCTCACGTATAGGTTTGATGATTTTTTTTTTTTTTAATTTCAGTTCCATGCATGGGGACCCCCGCCTTCTCAATTTTTTATTTTTGTATATAAATCGTGAAGCGGTTCACAGAATACATCTACGTACCAAGTAAATTCAAATTCAAATTCAAATTCAAATTCAAATTCTTTATTGCAATCCATAATGTACATTTTCAGGTAATAGGTAAAATAATTCTAGACACAATTATGGACCCTGTCGGGCACAGCAAATGTTTATAAGTAGAGAGAGGAAGAGCGGTTTGTTTTTTTTAAATTTATTATTAACTTGGTATTATTTATAATTATATCCTATTAATCTATATCGCTATTTATATTATACTTATTCTATTAATATTTTAAATGCAGTCTATCTATTCTTTTATTATTTATTTAGTTATATTATTTAATTGCTTATTTGTTTACCTCCTTGGTACAAAACTTTTTTATTTTTATTAGTATAATTATAAGTAATTATGTATTATTATTGGATTTATCAGTTAAATATTCCTGTATTGTATTATAGCTTTTTTTAATTAAGTATTGCTTTAATTTATTTACAAATATGTATATTGGTTTTCTTTAGTTGCTTTATGTTTTCTGGTAATTTATTATATATTTTAATGGACATTGAATATGGACTAGATTGGTGTAATTTAAGACGGGAAGGGGGCAAGTTCAGTCTATTCTTATGTCGTAACGAATAATTTGTTTGTACGTCTCCCCGTGTACTGTAAGAATCCGGATATTTGCGGACTAGTTTACATAATTCCAATATATAAATACTAACTAACGTTAGGATCTTGTGTTTCTGGAAGTAAGGTTTGCAACTGCAGTAACTGTGTAGTCTTAATAGTTTCCAAATAAACTGGCTGTGACATACACACGGACAGACGGACAGACAGACATGACGAATCTATAAGGGTTCCGTTTTTTGCCATTTGGCTACGGAACCCTAAAAATTACGCCACTAGTCCTCAAAGCCCTTTCAGTTGCAAGTTCAACAAATGATGATCAAATAAGCAATAAATTACGAAAAGTTTCAGTGAAACTTGTATGCACATCGCATGAAAGCTGCAATTTATGATTGTAAATAAAACAGCTCGTGTTAATTCAAAAACTTATTGCTCTAACAGCACGGTCAAAGAGAAAACTAGAGTCCTACTAAAGGCAACATTTGAAATGTCAATGTTTATATGTTTGTTACGCACAAACACACTCTCACACTCTCTTACGGCTATGTGGGTTTAGACAAAGAGTGACATATTATATGTATTTAACTGGGACCAGTTTTAACATTATAGGATACTTCTTATCCAAATACGTACGTGCAATAGTTTCAATGAAAAGCGAATGAAACTGCAGTATATGAAAGTTATGCGTGAATACACATAAAAAGAAATATAAGTATGTACTTGTTGAATTGAGAACCTACTCCTTTTCTTTCATCGGTTAATAATCCTCAGCTAACATTATAGCTACATGGAACGACTTATATATATGCGAAAAAGACCCAATTGTGTCTTTTGACAACCAAATACTGAAAGTTATTTGCCATGATCCGTGTACAAAGGGTTTGTGAAAGGTTTTGTTACAGCTCTGGATGAAATGAAATCATTGTAGAAAATACAAGAACAAATAAATACTATGTTAGGTACCCATAAAACCGTAAAGGCCTAGCTAAAGGGTCAAAGGCTAGCTTCAAAAGTTGCTTATTTTATGTCCATTGTCAACATTTAACTTTTATCTTTATTATAATAACTAGCTGACCCACGCAACTTCGTCCGCGTCACATAATATAGCTTATAACCTTTCTCGATAAATCGACTACCTATCCAACATATTAAATTGAGTTAAATCGTACTCGTAACAAACAAAAAATCTTACCTTTCCTCTTTATAATACCTATTAGTTAAGATTGGCTTTGATTATATTATTAAAGTAACAATTACTATAGGTATCTCTTACTGTTAAATATACAGTAACACCTTGTACCTTGTAAACATTATGGTGCAGTAAATCTTTTGAATTTGAATTTCTCCGGAGTCCCCGGAGGCCAGAATCCCCACTAACCTACCGCACCGGACCGAATGACTGCCGCGCGCGTAATTATTTTGTCGCGCGGATATTTTTACATTGCGATATCTTCTAAGATATTTGTTTAAACTGTATAGAGTAAAAGGCACAAATATTCTATATTAAATTTCTGTGCTAACACACCTATTTATTTAGATATAGATTAATACAATATGGGTTAAATAAGCTTCGCAAAATATCATTCTTTTAAAACCTAACACTTTAATAGTTAAAAATGGTTACAGTGAGTCAATCTTAAAAGATAGACATATGCTGTCGCGGACTTTTTTTTAGAACTTTTAAAGAGGAACAATTCTTTGATACATGATATTTGCGTAACTTAAACCGTTTTCGCAGCGCACGCAACGGAAGCTCTCAAAAAGGAATATCTTTTCCCGTTTTTGCAACATTTTTCATTTATGCTCCGCTCCTATTGGTCGTAGCGTGATGTTATATAGCCTAAAGCCTTCCTCGATAAATGGACTATCCAACACAAAAAGAGTTTTTCTATTCCAACCAGTAGTCCTAGAGTTTACCGCGTTCAAACAAACAAACAAACAAACAAACTCTTCAGCTTTATAATATTAGTATAGATATAGTATAGATTATAATTATTAGTATAGATTAGGTTACTATTTTTTCAACACACTTACTCATAAAGTGGCTCTAATTTCATCGCAATTAGGCATATATTGACATCTGTAATCAAACTGTTTTCATTTCATTTGTTTGTTTTCATTTTTCATTACCATTATTCACAAGTGAGTTATAGGTTTTTTTTTTAATTTTTTTGGTTGAGTTACTTTGTTCTTAAAAAAGTTTCGATAAAAAGATTGTGTTCAATACCACAAATAAGTTAATGTACCTATTCCTTGCTCATTTCATGCAACTTCGAATTTAAATAGAAAATTTCAACTTGTATACGTTTTTAATAAATAAAACTTTTGTTTTCTCTGTAATAAAAAAAAACTTTGAATTCCCCATTTTGTACGTGGCTAAAACGCTGTCCGCAAAATGCAAAAAAAAGAAACCTCATTCTTTTAGTCTATGGCCGATCGCCATTGTTAGATGCGCTCGCAGGAAAACTGATTAATTTTTCCCGCCATTGCAAAAGATTTTTCACAACTTGTTTTCACTGTTGAAATTTTTTTTTTAGTATTATTTAGTATTTTCTTCACAAGTGTGTTGAAAAGCGTCTAATACACGTGTGTATTGATGATTACCGTTCTCGGCTCTCTTAACCTTTTGAACGTAGATCTACGCGAGACACAATGGCTTTTAATTGTGTCTCATTACACGGCATACGAAAGGTTAAGGCTCCTCACCTAACGGCTCGGTCCTCAATGGCGCCTCAGTGGTAATCACCAACCACCAACACTACACACTTGTACCATAATGTACTATTATTTAATTGCCTGCCTCGTTGGTCTACTCCGTCCTAGGTTCGATTCCCAGGTCGGCCAAAGTGTTATTGGGTTTTTCAAATTGGCTCAGTTGATGACAATAGGCTCGCCTCCTGTTAGATGGAGCTTAAACATAACTGGCGAAATATGGGTGTACTAATAGGTAAACCACTGTCTAACCTTTAGGCGATTACTAGCGTGATGATATGTTATACCAGGAATTCCTAGATCTCCATGATGTTGTGTTCTTAACAAAGAATTAAATTAGTTTGATTACATTACTAAATCAAGACAACTTCATAATAGAATTAAACTTGTACTAAAACTTCGATCTTGTTAGCTGAAAAGTTTTCTTTCATATTTAAATTGTTTTGTTTTCTATTGTGCTAGTAATTAATATAAACAAAATAAATTCATTTATCCGTGTAACCACAGGATAAACCTTCAATGTGTTTGCCACCCTTGTGTGATTACTGAAGGGTAATTATCTTTTTTCATAGTTTTTCGGTGTAAATGCATATTTACCGACAAAACCAGTCATTCACTTCAATCACATACAATTCATTTAATGCAAAATGTGCGTTGCAAAGCAAACAAGTTTTTCGAAAACTACATGAAAAAATGGATTGGTTGACAGTTAGCTACACAATGGGGAATATTTGGATGCTAGTTTTTTTACGATATTGTCCTTCACCTTTACTCAGTAATAAACTTACTGAATGTATAGGTACTAAATTCACATAAAATACGAAGTTAAGTGCAGGTAACGAAGATATGTTTTACTAACATTTGACTAAAAGTAAACATACATAAAATCGGCATTACGATACTTTACTACTCCTGAAAATACAGAAATGCCAGTTCCCACAGTCCAATTTTACGACGTAGCTACGTGAGGTGTCTGAACGTTAATGAACAGTGCAGAAGGATACCACACACCACAGATGTCGACAGCGTGTGCACCACATCCGACACATTCTGGACGCGCTTCGAAAATAAATCGCTCTTGAAAACAATGGAGAATTTTTAATTTAACGTTGTAAATCCAAAAATCAGCTGGGGACTGCATTTTTAATTATATATTAAAACTTTATGCACGGGTATTAAAAAAACACTGTACAAAGGCGGGCATAAAGACTTGTTCATTACGATATTTTTTCGTAGATAGTTATTTATAAAAGTTGAGTGTAATAAGCACTTGATCTAATTACTTTTTAACAATGGCAAGTGAAAAATAACACATTGTTTAGGCATAAATTTCATTGTAAAAGTGATACATGCATTTCTCGAACCGCCATACATTCCTAGAGTGGATAAGCGCATAAACAATCAGCGGCGATAATAGAATACGAATCAAACAAAGAAGATATATTATAGTGGCCAGCTGAACAAAGACGAGCAAACATATTTGTCTGGGACGAATCGTTTGCCACTAGACTGTAAGTAATCCAGGATATATTATAGCTATGATCGAGATATCAATTCCAAACTCGATAAATATTTATTACAAAAATAGCTTTCCAGACGCGCCAACGTATTGTGGTAGCGTTTACCTTGACATTGTGAGATAGATCGAAATGAATATTGCATGGATTCACTTGGGCTGCAATGTATCCACTTCTTCCTTTAAAAATGTTGTTAAACGTTTGTATATTATATTTATTGATTATTTTTGTTGCTTAAACCGAAGCATATTTTGTTTAACATAAACCCTGACACTAACCTACAAATTGTAATAATATACCTAAGATAATTTGAAGTTCACGAACTACCCTGGCGCAAGTTCAGTTCGTAAAGAAACTTGACTTTGTAAAGAAACTATTCTGTATAGTTTTTTTACAAAGTCAAGATTTCTGATTCGATCACGAAAGGAAACTCCGAGCATAGCGCTGGATGCGAGACTCACGGGACCGGTCAATGTGGCGACACCTGGGGGAGGCCTATGTCCAGCAGTGGACGTCTTTTGGCTGAAATGGTGGTGGTGGTGGTGGTTTAAGATAAACGAATACGGCAATGCATGTTGTAGGCTGTAGATTAGATGATGTTACTAAAGTTTAACTAGTTCTAGTTTTCTTTATCGTGTGGTTAGTGTCAGAGCCAGGTGCTGATTTTATCACGATCTTTTCCTTCACCGAAGCTAGCGATAATGATACAATGCGAACATGAAGCGAAACAAAATCAGAAAACTCAAGACCTAACTTGGTAGTCCGACCGCCACACGACTAGACCATCACTACGACAATGCAAGTTAAATAAGAGTACATCTAAAATATATCTCTCTTTTATCGCCCTGATGTGCAGTATTCTAGCAAAAGTTTTAACAAAGCAAAAACATTTTAAAACTTCTACTTCGTTGGTAAGTATCCTAAGTAAACGTTTAATGGCCCGCTTTGCCCGCTTTATATAGAGTAAAAAGATACAAATAAAACAACATGCTTTATACGAATATTCGGTGGTCAGATTTCATTAGTGCACTTTTATTATTTGAGTTAGTTCATAATAGGTGCATGTCTGTTGCTTAATATACCTAATCAAGTTTTACGATTTGTACAGATAAAAGCTTTTTACGAACTTATAAGTTGGATTAGTTAGGTATGTTATATTTCAAAGTTTTTATTAAACACTGTTTTGGCTGCTTAAACTACATCATCACTTCAGGGACTCAGGCCTCCTCTCTAGGAGAGGGGGATGGGCTACAATCCACCACGCGAGCCAGTGTGGGTTGGCAGATGTCACATGTCTTCGAATTTTTGGTTCTAAGACATGCCGGTTTCCTCACGATGTTTTCCTTCGCCGTTTTGAGAGCAGCGGTGATGAAATAAATTACACAAAGTAATGGTTCGAACCCACGACCTACTGTTTGTAAGTCGGGGCCCCCACTGGGCCACCGCTGCTCTCGGAAATTAATTACTTTATTATATAATTATAGACGCAGACTGCTTCGTTGGTCTGGCGTTCGTAAGCGCGACTGTTGTGCATGACAAAGTGTTATTAGGTTTTTTCATCAGGAATTTCTCTGCAGCAACTATGGAGTTTGGATTTTTGCCCGGTTGATGGGTATTTAGATAGGATCGCCCCCTATAACACGGGATTTAGACATAACTGGCAAAATGTACGTATGTGTACTAACTAACAGCTCTGCCTAACCCTTCAGGAATGGGGTAGTTACAAAAAAAATCTAAGTAGTCCGTCAGATAGATTTCCAAAAAATTTTGTTGGACACGTATTTTTTCTTTTTTCACATAAACTAACAATGAAGACAATACAGTGCTTTGAAAACTCGTGTGACGTCATTTTCTAAGACATTAGTATGACATTTTTTACCGGTAAGTGACGTCACAAACCCCAATTTAAATCTTTGACGCGTTTTATCTTCGTAAATTTTTGTTGATTTGATAAAACAAAAAATACGTATTCAATACTTTTCGATTATCTAACAGACATACTAATTAGAATCATATTTTTTTTTAGTCAGGAAACATCCCTATTGCAGGCGTGATGTTCAGCTATACGCGCAGATACGTCCACTACTGCGAATTATAAAATAAAGGGATAAAGTAAGTTACACACTGCTAAAGAGAGAAAAAAAACAAACCAACAAGTGCCCATCACATACATTTTTTGTGGATGGACAGCCACATAATTAATGCAACCTTTTCTTTATCTATTCATCCTTAAACTGTCATAACAATTTCGTGGGGAGTTTGGATACCCGGCAGTGGAATATTTATAGGGGACTTCGCAGAAATGGAATATTTACGCTAGCGGAACCGAGCGAAAGTGTAGTAGCTATTAATATTTATAAAGTCACGCAGAATTCTGTATTGTGCTAGACAGTTATCATCTTGCATTCCAATTTTATATCTAGAGCAGTTTAAACTGCTGCATTTTAGCCAATTTCTAAAATAGGAGGAGTTTTTGTATTCCACCTGCACCTTTTTTTCTAGAGTTCCGTACCCGAAAGGTTCCGTACCGGGACCCTGTTAAGCCTCCGATGTCAGTCTGTCTGTCAGCCCGCTGTATCTCATGATCCGCATTGAACTTGAAATGTTTTTTAGTACAGGAACATTTATGTACGTGTATAGTTTACAGTGATCGTAGATATTTCGCATCGCGGAGATTGTTATGAGTTCGAACGATATCGCTGCAAAGTAGTTTCTATTATAATGAAGAGGAATCTTCATATTACTACAGATAGGTACTAGATTTTTAGTCACTTATATCACAGGAGTTGCTTTCCAATGGTTGTAAGGATATTCAACAAACTACCAAAATCATAAACAAGGCCCAATCAATCGTTTAAAAACAGCATTATACAGATGGCTTATCGATAAGACCTTTTATTCTGTAAATGAGTACTAGTGGGGAAGTTGCTAAAAATACGGAACTTGATTTTAGGAAGAATCTATGGATCAATTGGACTGCACGGAACAAATATTTGTATGGCCTGCAGATAGGTGTTTCTGGTCCGGGTATTTGTGTATGTGACTTTTTATGTTTGTAAACGCACCCACGATACAGGAGAAATTCTAAGTCGCAATTTAAAAATACAAACTACAAACAGATTATCTGTAAAGTCTGTCCCGTTTTCTAGCTAAAACAACAAAAATACAATTCTTATCTTTCTAGCTTTGGTTGCTATTTTGTCTAGTTCTACTTTTAATCGTATAAGTCCGTACAATAACGTATTTCTAGCTTTTTATAGTTTTAATACGTTAGTGCTACGTAAAAATAAAATTGCTTCAAGATTATATTAAAATTCTTTATAACATAATATAACAAAACGTAATCTGTAATGTCTCGAAGGTATAAGTAGAGGTGTACAACTACATTTCGGTAAAGTTTACGTCGGCGAGCCTATTGCTATCAACCGGGCACAAATTCTTTATAAATAATTATTAAAACAACAAACTAAACATACAACTTTAGGAGGCAGGAACTAATTTATTTTATTGTTTACAAACAAAATGTCTTCGAAAATAATGCTGGAGAAATTGACGGATTAGGTGATGGAGTTGTTTGAGAAAATTGATAATCGTCCTTCGGCCATAATTTAACGTGTTTGGCTACTTGTGAAACACTGAGTTTATTAGAAAGTTAACCACTTATACAATGTTTGATTGGAGCTGGCAAGGAGCGGAACTTTTAAGTGTAGTTCTGTAAATGCAATATAGAGTCTGTAAAGGGAAAGGTCAAGCGAATAAATTATGAAGTAGGGGAGTTCAACTTCGAGCAGTCGTAGATGGAAAAGTTTCTGGTTTTGTTATGACGGCCATTTTAAAATGGCACATCTACCTTTGCGATCAAGCGTGTTTATACTAATCTGTGGTGTTACCTCCTGCCCTCGTCCTGTCCAAGTACCTAGTAGTAGTAGTAGCTTGGCTCAGTTCGGTCAATTACATAACATGCTACATAACAAGCAACATGCGGAGTTGACAGCTGTTTTTTCAATATTTTCTAATAATAAGTCATTGAAATGTTATTTATAAACAGTGTTCGACTGTTTGCTTCTCGAACACTGGTCTTTTGTGGCTTAAATCACCAGCAACATTTATGCATAATTTAAAACATGTCAATTGTCTATAGGTAATAAAAAGTCGGTCGCTCTCCGTTAGGTCGTCCCCAGGAAAATATTTATAGACGCTAACACTAGATGTTTAAAACGTAAGTATGCTTTCATCTGTTCCATCCATGCTCTCATTCAGTTTTTAACAAAATTCCACTTTCTCACATTGTTATCGTAAAGACTATAACAATGTCAAAGCATGTGTTTATTCTCTTAATGAACGAGAACAAAACTCGGAGAGGGATACTGTTACAACAGAAATTGGCTAACACAATTGAATCTAACACGTACCACAAAGCAAGAGATAAAGTTACGCGTATATTATTGTCAAGGGAAAAGGAAGACGAATAAAATGATACTAAGAAACCGTGCGACTTATCCATTCCTTACGATTGAATTGCGGCCACACGCGGTTACGTCTGAAGTAATATGAAATGTTCTAGACTCGCATTCTGAGAGAACGCTTTTTCTGTCAGTTCATTAAAGTCTTCTAACGGGGATGCACTAGGGTAACCCGCGTTTTTTTTTTCGTTATTTTCAATTTGCCAGCCAATGTCCAGGGTTTGTAAGTCATTTATTTTAATTTCATGAAAAGGTAATTAAATAATATTAAAATAATTTTAATATGCGCGGGCTACCGTGGCGTTTACCGCTTAAACACAGGCGTTCCAACAGGATTGGTATTTCATAAACACTGCTCGTCGTTACAAAGCTGATTAATGGTAAGGCTGAATCAGTCCATTCAACTGAATGAAATCACATCATACGAGTATGTATTACCAAAATCCCCTAGGCACCACAGTAAGCCGCAAACCGTTTACAGAACCGAAGTCTACGTCTAAAATATTTATATTCAGCTCTCTAGTACATGAATGAATACATTTATTCAATTACTCTATTATGTAGATACCTGAATACACTAATATACATAACAATATTGATGTATTAGCATATTATCTACAGTTATTGTGCAAACATTGGGTACTGTGAGTAAGTACCTACGTCTTCAGACTGATTTATTTTTATATTGCCTGATTTATTTTTGCTTACAGTTATGTATGAATAATAGATCGCCTTGAGTTATATTAGGGAAATTAAAATAGAATGTACTGGTAGAATGTAATATATTTATTCGTGGGTGTACGAGTATGTGATAAAATTGATTAATGATCAAAAAATATTTATATAGCGAACTGGGTAAACGAAATCAATGGCTAACCATTGACTTCGTTTTCGTGGGTATAATTTACCAGTTTTTTTCTGAAAGTAAAACTAAAATCCACCTTACACATACTTGTGTAAGGGGGAGGACATGTGGCTTCCGGCCTCCGTAGGCGCGGGCCTGTGGACGGTGAGTAATGGGCTTGCTCGCCGTCCGTCCGTCCTTTGACGATGACAGGCCGTGTCGATGGCGGTGGCGACCTCTCGCGTACGGTCCTAGTTCAAGCCATGGTTCAGGGTGAGAGGCAATGGGACGCCGTCGCCTCCTTCTGCGAAACAGTGATGCTAGCAAAGGAGGTGGCGGAACATGATGGCTTCCGGCAACCGTAGGTGTGGGTCTGTGGACGGTGAGTAACGGGCGTGCTCACCGTCCGTCCGTCCTGTAACGATGACAGGCCGTGACGGCGCGTTCGTGTTCCACGCGCACCTCCAAGAGATGTCAGCAACATTGCAGAGGCCTGCAAAAGCCGACGCCTGTCGAGGCTGTTGGTTGTTCGAAAGAGATACCGCGGCCCCGGACACAAAGAATTAAGAAGGAACTTCTAGTCAGTAGAAGCCTGACACTGTGACACACACCCAGAGCGGGGGAGTCATTTCATGATTTCCCACGCTTTAAAAATAAAAACTAGCCAAGGGCAAGTTGGACTTGCGCATGAAGGGTTCTGTACCATCCTAGCTGTAGGGAAGCCACGTTTTCTTTTTTTTTTTTCGGGGTGGGAAATCATCAAATGACTCCTCCCGCTCTGGGCAGAGCGTTAGGGAGTGTCAGACTTCTACTGACTAAAAACCACCCATTTTCCTTCTTAGCCATTGTGCCGAGGCCGCGGTATCTCTTTCGAACAACCCGCAGTCCCGATGGGAGTAGGGAAGCCACCTTTAATTTGTATTATTTCTTGTTAAAGCGACAACAGAAAAACATATTTTGTGATAAGTTTGTTTAATGACAAAGTTATATATGCGGTTTTTTAAATGCTATATCTCAAAACCTATTTACTTAATATCGTTCAAACAAACTTTTGTTGAAAGTTCTCCTTGCGATCCATACATTTTTTTATCACTTTCTTGCTTTAAAAGACTACGGGACACACATTTTACCATTTTGGAAGTGTCTATCTTTCAAACGATTGACTTTGAGAAAAAATGGTTTTAGAAACCTCAATGTCATTTCGAGAGACCTATCTACAGACACCGGTTCACCTAATAGGTTTGATGAAAAATTGTTTTTTTAGGTTCAGTTCCATGTGTTCATTTTATTAAATGTATAAAAATCTAATAGGGGTTCACAGAATACACTACCTACCAAGTTTCAACTGTGTAGTCTTAATAGTTTCCGAATAAAGTGGCTGTGACATACGGACGGACAGACAGACAGACGGACAGACAAACATGACGAATCTATAAGGGTTCCGATTTTTGCCATTCGGCTACGGAACCCTAAAAAGGGAAGAACATGTGAAAGGTTTCTAAGGGGCACCTCATTATTTTTTGGCAATAGTGATGTTCATCCCATGGAGATTACGGTCTGTTAAGTAGCACACTTAAGTATAACTTTAGAATTTCTGCTACACGTTTTAGATTTCGGCCCCTGTTTCAACTTTCGCTCAACTTATGCCAACTATCCCTTTTAGTTGGGTCTAACGAGTAAGGCTAAAACATTTACTAACTACCTACAGACTAGATACTTCAGCAACAGCTAAGATTACTACAATTATTATAATTTATTATAGTACTAGCTGTTCCCGGCATGCGTTGCAATGCCCTTTTTCCTACCTACTACCTGCCTGTGTACCAACTACCTACCTACCTACTACCTCCTACCCTACCTACCTACTACCCTATCTACCGACCACTCTACCTACCTACCTACTACCCTACCTACCTACCTACTACCCTACCTACTTACTACCCTACCTACTACTCTACCTACTACCCTGCCTACCTACCTACCACTTTCTCACCTTTTAAACCTTCCCTGGACTTCCACGAATAATTCAACACTATAATTAGCCAAATCGGTCCAGCCGTTCTCGAGTTTTAGCGCGACTAACTAACAGCAATTAATTTTTATATTATACGCAAACACCATTTGAAAAATCGTATTTCTATTGGGAAAGAAACTGTAATTATTTGTGATTATTGTGATAATGTCGTATGGTCTGTTTGAAGTTGTCATTCGTTGACTGAACAACTGAACGTCACTCAATTGTTTTGCCTTCCCGGAACCTCTCCACTAACACTTGAACTTTATAGTACGGTATTAAAGCTCAAATTGATTTGACGTTTTAGTTAGAAAACGTTTGTATGGGAAAAAGAAAAGGGCTGTTTTTAGGGCTTTTCCGGTCATTATTCGAATTTTTCTCGCCGTAAAAACCATCCTTGAACTTCAACGAACATTTAAAAAAAAAAATCAGCCAAATCGGTCAAGCCGTTTTCATGCCAAGTCGTGACAACGAAAAACGGGTTTCATTTTTATATATATAGATAGATGAACTGTCTCTATATTTTCTACAAACTATATTATTGGTGATAAATGTATATGTTTACAGCCATTAACATTTTCATAATGTTTTATATTTCGTCACCTACATTCAATTTATTAATGATACATTTTATTTCTTCTGTGATATTTTTCATCTCAAGATTATGTACCTACTAGGTTGAATCAAAATTAAATTATTAGTGCAACACGTGATTTAGTATTATACAGAGTACTCTTTCTTTATTTGTACATTATTTAGTTTTAATTTAACTTACAACGAACATTATAGATCTTGACCTAATTCGTTAGTATGGGAATCAATTAACATAAAAATACACGTTTTTTACAAATTAATCTACAGCTAAAAGCAAATTGAAAAACAATCAATTTTCTCTGAAACAGGAATAGCAACATCTATTCTAATATTATTTCTTAAAATCGTCGAAACTGTGATAGGTATATATTGGCTTTCAGTACCGTTTGACTTCTAATTTAAAAATGTCACAAGTTTATAAGAAAAACTGTGTGCTTTGTGTGTTCCGCCACACTTCCCGGTTCTGCGCGTATCTTATCCACGTGTTTCCGGCAACTGACGATATCGTCAATCCAACGAGCTTTAGGACGGCCATGGTTTCTTTGGCCTAACCTTGGCCACCACTCGGTCAAAGCTTTGCTTCATCGGCCATCTTCGTGTCAAGCCAGATGTCCTGCCCAGGTTCACTTGAGGCGCACCGCCCGGTTTCCGACATCGTAGACTTTCGTCCGATGGCGGATTTCGGTGTTACGCACTCGATCTAAGAGGGTTATGCCGAGCATGGCTCGCTCCATGGGCCTTTGAGCCACTCGTACTCGATGAACAGTCTCCTTTGTGAGCGTCCATGTCTCGGCACCGTAAGTTATTGTTGGAAGGACACATTGGTTGAACAGGCGGGTTTTTAGGCACTGAGGGATCTTTTTGGATCGAAAAATATGTTCTAATTTACCAAATGCCGCCTATCCGAGTTGTACTCTCCTAGAGATCTCTTTGTTGGAACGCTCCTTGTCGAAAGATAGAACATGTCCCAGATAAAAGTAATGATCAACCATCTCCAAACTAAGTATACAAACTTGAAACTTTATAATTCCCAGCAAAATAATAATCCTATATGTTAGAACGCTAGAACAACTTTCGTTCTGCACGTCCTTAACAAACTGTGAAACATTTCTAAAGTAACGGTAAGTACAGCGAAGAACTTTACGAAATGGGTCATGAGTCATGATTGAAATTAATCTTTCTCGATCAAACATTTGCATGTATATTTAGAACATATGATTGAAGCTGTGTGGTTGAGTGACCGTGCGGCCGTCCACGCGATGTGAGTTATATTTTTGACACGTCAACATCCCTGCCTGACTCCCTCGTTGGCCTAGTAGTTAATAAGGGCGACTGCCGAGGTACCCTATCCATTTGCATAACATTTTAAGACCTAATAACACCTTAAATTACACTCTAGGGGCAGACAAGACTACGACAAGTCGGTTTTGCAGCGATTCGATTCTGTCACTACTTTTGTCTAACCATATACATGAAAATTCAAAATAGAATTTGTTTCCGTTATTTATATTAATTGTATGCCTAATGCCTAGCAGCAATATGCGTATTAAATGTATGCCAAAAGAAATTAGCCTTCAAGATAATTATGCCAACATAAACTGTATGTCAAAAAATATATGGTAAAATATTATAATGGCAAAACAAATTATGACAAAATCGTTATGGCAAAGTATATTAGGAAAAAGAACATTATGCAAAAACTTGCAGTCGGGTAAAAAGAGGGATCCCGACTGCCGAACATGAGGTCTTGGGCTCGATCCACGGGTCGGGCAAGTGTTATTAGGTTTTTTCATAAGGAATTTCTCAGTAACAGCCACGGAGTTTCGATTTCTGCCCGGTTGATGGCAATAAGCTCGCCCACTATATCCGTGGCTGGCGTGAACACATTGACATGTCGATTTCTATGTTTTTTTTTTTATTGGCTTATTACATCCTACGCATTAAGAATTTATATGAAAAAAATTGACAGTTATAGATATACATAATTTTTGGAGCAATCGACTTTGAGAATATGTTGATATCTCGCATTTTGACGTGTCTAACTTAACAAAACCTCATGTCAAATTAACGATTCACATGTTTTTGTGATCGAACATTGATATTTTGTTATATCAACCTATACTCAGTACCCAAAATAATATTCGTAATTTGAAATCTCAACTTATACACTTAAAAGTTTTCTTAAAGTACTAATTTTAAATTGACAAATTGAGATATCAAGTTATGGCCCACCGAAGTATTTCTGTTTAAATTGCGATATATTGAGATGTCCAGTTACTGACAACGAAGTTCTGAACCCTAAATGTAATAAGTATAGGTATCACTACATGTTGTCCGTTACAAAATCTTTAACGTTAAATAAATATGTTTAGTTGACAACTTATGTACCCAAGTGGTATTAAAAGCCCGTCGGGGCTGCGGGTTGTTCGCAAGAGATACCGCGACCTCGACATGAAGGGCTAAGAAGGAACATGGATGGTTTTTAGTCAGTAGAAGTCTGACACTCCCTTTGGCTCTGCCCAAGAGCGGGAGAGGTTTTTTGATGATTTTCCACCCGCCAAAAAAATTAAATAAAAAAAGTTGTATAAAAAATAATCGAGTTATCAACAAACTTTCGTAAGAAGTAATAATTTTTAAAATAACCTCGCTCGTGTGTTGGTAAAAAAACGTCAGTTTAGAGTTCAGAAGCCACGCGCACGCGAACCGCGAAACGAAAGTACCCTTTACTGTCAAAAACCTGGACGATTCTGGGGACAGATTTCTATGGCAACCTATTAAATGGCTGCAATATAATAAAAACAGGGTAGAATAAATCAATTTCAAGATGACCCTGGATCGCGAACCCTCTTTCAACATACATACATACATAAACTCACGCCCTTTTCCCATGGGGGTAGGCAGAAACCACAGAACGCCACTTACTACGATCCTTACATACTCCTTTTGCCTCGTCCACATTCATACATCTGGTCATACACGCACGCCGGTTACGAGTACTACGCACCTGTCCTTTCAGAAGAACTTCACCAATATGATCAGTGTATGTCTTTCTAGGGCGTCCCCTCCCGGCATTACCACTCACATCTGCCTTGTAAATACCTTTTGTTAATCGCCTTTCCACATCCTTTCCTTTCTTTTCCACATGACCGAACCACCTTAGCATACTCTTTTCAATTTTTGTCACTACATCTTCTTTTAAACCGCAACGTTCTCGTATTACCTCATTCCTCAACTTATCATTCAGAGTTACACCACACATGCTTCGCAAAGAACGCATCTCCACAGTATTAATCCTACTTTCATGCTTCGTTTGCCACACCCAACATTCACTGCCATACATAAGAGTAGGCACCAGCACACCATTGTGAACAGCCAGCCGAGCCTCTTTTGACATCGACTGGTTGGTCACCACCGCATGCATAGCACCATTTACTCTATTTCCCGCGTTTACTCTCCTTTCTACATCTACGTCAATCTTTCCATCTCTTGTAAACATACTGCCCAAATATACAAACTCATTCACTTGTTTCACACTCTTATCATTTATTTCCACATCACACACCGATATATCCTCTTCTCTTTCAAATACCATAACATTCGTCTTGTTTACATTTACATTCATCCCTTTTCTCTTAAATGCTTCATTCATAACAGTTACCATATCTTGCAACTGTTCCGCTGACGATGCAAGAAGAACTTGATCATCTGCGTACAGAAGGCATTTGACAGGCAACTCATTCAACCTTAATCCACAGTCATTCTCTTTCAAATCTGTCAGACAACTATCCATGTACAGGTTGAACAGCCAAGGGGACGCTACACAGCCCTGCCTAACACCTTTTGAGATGATAAACCAGCCAGTGTATGCCCCATTTATCCTAACACAAGCACTAGAATCCTTGTACAAAGATTTTAGTGCTCGTACCAAGCACCTGTCCACACCATACATAGATAGAGTCGACCACAGCTCTTCCCTCCACACACTGTCGTAAGCCTTCTCCAAGTCTACGAAGGCACAGTAGACCTTTTTGTGCTTTGCCAGATGTTTGTCAGATGTTGTTGACCCTCTTTCAAGTCAGTAAATTTTCGGAAAAGAGGAAAAACCACCATAGATGTCTTTAGGTTGAGCCAAATCTCCAAGGAAGCTTTGCCAATCAGTGCAGAAAAAAAAGGATTTGATGGACATGATTGACCTGATTGACAGAGTTTTATATTAATATAAAAACTGTCGGTGACGTCTTTGCATCTACTATTCCAGATTTGGACGAAAACAACCCAGATGAAGAGGATTCTGAGGTCCAATAAAACATGAATGGTCTGCGACGAGGTTGAGGAGTTAATGTATGGTTATTTTAGTTGTTTCAATTTTTAGTTGTGTTATGTCTGTATGATGACGTTGTTTGTGGTCCAATAAAACAATGTTTTTATTACAAAAATACTAGGAAACTGATAGTTTCTTGGTGTTTCAATTAAATATTTGTTCAGTTAGAACAACATTACTTGATTTGAGTGAGTAGTAGGTATTTCAGCAAACTAAATATTTTTTATGTTTGTCATCTGTTTGCTATCCAATTAAAATAATGTGTTTGTCATTAAAATAACACTGTTTACCTAATAATGAGGTGAATAAGTTGAAAACTGTTGGTGAACAAGTTGACAACTCGGTGAATAAGTTGAAAACTGTTGGTGAACAAGTTGACAACTCGGTGAATAAGTTGATAACTTTTCGGTGAACGACTTGACAAGTCTATTATTATGCAATCTATGGGAAATTTCGATTATTTATTGTCGTCATTTAAAAGATGGCATAAAATAACCTTTAAAACAACTAAAACATATATGTTAAACTAATTTACCGATTTACCAGAAGACGCCAAAACTTTAAAATGGCCGCCCTGACAAATTACAATTTTAGACATGTCAACATATTCACGCCAGCCACGGATATAACATGGGACATAACTAGCGAAATATGAGCTTACTGTTAGATACACTCTTGCTTAACCCTTCGAGGATAACAGGCGTGATGTTATATATATTATGGCAACATCCCTTAGGCCGCAAATTCGGAACGGCATCAGCGGCGCGTTGTTTTGAGCGTGCACGTTCGACTACTGCACGTATGGATTTCTATATTGGTGTATTCGTAGCAGCGTTTTTAGCGTGTAGTTAAGCGGCCCTAAAAACTAGTATTTACAAAAACAGCTGTGAAAAATTTGGAACTTTGACCCCCAATATCTCCGTAACATTTACACCCTATATAGGGTGTAAACTTAACGCAAACGAAGGGCACTTGTTCTCCCCACCACTGCGATCATTGTTTTGTTCTAGACCATACCTGGAACCTCCTAGTTACGGAGATATTGGGGGTCAAAGTTCCAAATTTTTCACAGCTGTTTTTATAAATACGAGTAGGTACTAGTTTTTGAGCTTATAATTTTACTTAAATTACCTTCTTGATCCGCTTACTATTCAAAGCATCCACTAGCACAATGTTTTAACAGTGCTAGGTACATTGAGTTTTACCGTAAAATGTGATTTTTGACCCATAAAAAAAGTCGTTAACCAGTAAAAAATTGTGCGTAGGGTTACTTAGTTCGATGTACAGAATACTTGGTTGACGGCTGTGTGATGGGTTGATTTACACCCTGTATACTAAATGGCATTGAAAGTTCAATAATAAAAAAAAAACTCGATTTCCCGGAAGGATCGCATTCGTGGATTAAACAAAACAAACTACAACAAATATACATGAATGTCTCGTAACATCGTTCCTTTGACGTGATGAGTGATGACACTTGCCCTTGAATGGTGGCCTCCGATTGGTCAACATACTTGGACGCCCCGCTCGCACGCACGCTGCTGTAGCGAAAACTAGTTGCGTGCACGCTGAACGCGACACTGCACGCGACAATACGCGCTGGAACGCTCCGCTGCTCGCCCCGCCCGCGCCCCCGCGCCGCCCCTTCCGAATTTGCGGCCTTAGTTGTTCGGTTAAAAACAAATCCAGTACCTACGCAACTGTCATGTGATGTACTCTATGAGGTCGATGTACTTATTATAGTCGTGCGGGATTCTGAAAAAGCATTCTAGTCCAGTCTAAACAGACCGATAAAATTCTTGACCGACCTGTGAGAAGGAAGGCAAAGGCAAGCCCATCAAAGTAGGGTTACTTTGATGGGCTTGCCTTTGCCTGCCATCAATATGATCTGTATCATCTTTCGTGGTATTCACGAGTAGAAATAGGATTACTCGGAAACAATATCTTCGTTCGAAACTTACTTCACGTGTGTACAATCTTTGATTTATATTTGTCTACATATGGTTATAACCGCAATAATTCATATAAGCCTATACATAATTATGTAAAGGGCTAATCTGTTGTTCAGGGCAACCCGAAGAGGACCTTTATTTCATACAAGTGCTCGGGGCTAAACAAAAGGTCTGTGTAACGTAGACCCAGAGAGATTTATTTATTTCTTTGTTTAAAATAGTTAATTATACAAGGCTTTAGAGCATATTTTTCTATGTGATGGTTCAACTCCACTTTTAAATTATATTGACGCAAATTGATTAAATGAAAAAAATGTACTTCAGTGAAATGAAAATCGTTTAAACCCAGGCTGTTTTCGTAAGCAAAAATATGTATTCCACAGACTGGTCGGTTGTTGTAATAAAATAAATATTCAGCAACACGTTAATAAAAATATACGAATAAGAACATTCATGTTACGCCAAAAACACACTATGTCACGAGCATTTCCATTCTGTAAAAATGAAAAAAACTTAATGTTGAGAAAATTCTGAAAGCTTTTCACAAACTTTAACTACATAGTTTCGTCTAAGATCTTACGTTTAAAGTTCCTATAACTTGAGATAGCGGCAGCAGCGAGCAAAGAAATTGTCTGAACAGCGAGTACCTAAGTGATTGAGTTTGTCTTTAATTTTAAAAGGTAAATTGTCACAATCAAGAGTTTCATCAACGCGGCAACCGTGATTTAAACTGGCAGACGAAATTTGTTCTGTTTTACGCCAGAGATTCAATCTTCTTAGCGTGTCGATGGCAATCTAAATTGTGTGGGCCCAGATCTTAGCTAATATGCTATTTGTTAGCGCTTTTGGAAGCGTCCATATGTTCCTGTAGTGAAGAAACAATAGGACATGCAGGACAAGATAATAAGTGTCTTATTTTTTATGGAACAGGACCACATTTACACTCCAGAGCCGAGTGATTTATGAATCTCTACTTTGAGATTCAGATATTCAATGTAAGTACTTCGAATTCAATAACGCAAATATAAACTGCTCAAAGGCTCTTTATGGCACTCTAGAATGGGAAAGTTAAATTAATCGTAAAAGTGTAATTGTAAATACGAATTCAGTTCACTTTCATCCAAGTTCGAAAGGTGCTCAATGGCCTGGAATTTAGTTTGTACATTTGACCTCTGTGTGTAGACTAATTTTATCGCAAAATGTTGTGTATTTTGGGATCTTTTCAAGGGCGTGGCGTAAAATCCTTTGTGCTTTTAAATTTGTGTACTCACAAATAGTAGGTATCTAACCGTACCCTCTACCGAGTATCAGCGCCGTTGTGATCATTCAACCCTAAAATTATATTATCTAATATTATCTTTAGAAATAATATAACAAATGTATAGTATGATTAACTTTACTGAACATAATTATGCTTAAGCAATTTGGTTTAAAGCTTTCAGTTAAAAAGCCTTTCACGTATGTAGGTACCCAATCATAAGTTTGACACTAATCCTTTTGAACAGAGCTTCCCTAAAACAATAGAGCTCCATAAAACAATCTTTCAATCCCAATTAGGCAGGTCGCACGACATATTTGCGCTGTATTTTTTAATCACATTTATGTTGCTCCCCATTTCCCAAAAGTCAAATCTCATTATCCAGTGATCTGTTTGACTTTTAGGACCACTAATAGCATTAGCTACTAAATAACTTGCTTTCAACCAGAATATTTTCCAAAATCTATTCGAACTTTTTACTCCAACAGCTGCTGCTGTGTTGCATTTTTCGTGTCTCTATGTTTCTCTTTGTCAATATAAAACTCAAACATTCAACATACATTCAATTTTCTAACTGAAAATACCATTAACCCTCTAAGAACGTACCTACACTCGTGTCACTTTGCTCTGCCAATGCAGTTGACAGCCCAAACGCGGCGGAACCATTACAGGGAGACCTCCCAGATTTATCGCCGGTTAAATTCAACCTTTTACGATTTCAGGCGTAAAATCGTCAAATTAAAACATTGCAGTTAAGGCGAACTTTTAAAGATTTTTGAACGTATGAAAAACTAAATATGAGATCGGCTCGATAATATTTTTTATCAAACATGACACTAAATCACAATTTTAAACGTGTACTGCTAAGAGATTTCATCATAAATTAATATGAAAGTTATATCAGTAGATAGAACTTTTTATTCAGAAGTAAACGTCGAAAACACATTGTATGTATAATTTCTTTATAATTTTTCTCCAAGAAGAAAAACAATCAAAATTTAGAAATTATATCGCTCGCCGGACAGTCGCCGGGCGCCTGGACGTGATTGAGGTAAAAACCTATGTCCGTTTTGCTGGCGCACGGCTGTCCCGCTAATTTATCGAACGATTTATTGATAGAACGTAGTGTAAAATATTTAAGTAAGTTAACCCCCGACGCAATAACGACGGGGTGTTATAAGTTTGACGTCTCTGTGATGTGGCTCCCAAACGGATGAACCGATTTTGTTTTTTTTGTTTGAAAGGTGAATTAGTCGGAAATGTACTTAGCTATGTTTGATACAAATCGGTCCACACAACGACCACGGCCGACCGCGGGCCCCCGCACCTCGGCAGTCAGCTGTTGCACGCCTCCACGCACGGCTGCGCTTACGCATTTCTTCACCGTGTTATATCTTTGTTTTCGTAGTCCAACCGAACGTTGTGGTTTTTATTCTATTTTCATAATTATATGTTATACAGTCCACTACACGTTTAATTTTACTCCACCACGACCTATCGTCGCGAACAATAATCTATGCTAATCTATACTAACATTATAAAGCTGAAGAGTTTGTTTATTTGAACGCGGTAAACTCAGGGACTGCTGGTTGGAATAGCATTTTTTTTTAGTGTTAGATACTCAATTCATTGAGGAAGGTTTTAGGTTATATAACATCACGCTATAGCCAATAAAAGGGCGAAGCGGAGCATAGATGAAAAATGTTGCAAAAACCGGAAAAGATATTCCTTTTTGAGAGCTTCCGTTGAGTGCGCTGCGAAAACAGTTTAAGTTACGTAAATATCATGTATGAAGAAATTGTTCCTCTTTAAAAGTTCTAAAAAACGTTTACGACAGCATTATGTCTATATTTTAAGATTGACTCGCTGTAACCATTTTTTACCATTAAAATGTTAGGTTAATAACCCTTTCCTTGCTGTCGGGTAAAAATAATGATATTTTGCGAAGCTTATTTGTCCCATGGTATTAATCTATATAAAAAAAAAATGAAATGAAAATTTAATGTAGAATATTTGTGCCCTTTACTCTATACAGTTTAAACAAATATCTTAGAAAGATATCGCAATGTAAAAATATGCGCGCGACAAAATAATTACGCGCGCGGTAGTCATTCGGTCCGGTGCGGTAGGTAGTACGTGGGCATTCTGGGCTCCGGGGGCTGTTACAAGTACAAGGTGTTACTGTATATTTAACAGTAAGATATACCTATAGTAATTGTCACTTTAGTAATATAATCAAAGCCAATCTAAACAAATAGGTATTTTAAATAATAATAATACTTGCATAGACACAACCTTGTAGCCAGGATTATCCATCAGCAACTTGCTCTAAAATACAACCTTGTGAAATCCCGACTGGGTGCCCGACCCAGTTCTCGAAAATGGCGATATCACACTGTACTGGGATCAATCCATCATCACTGACAGGACTATTATAGCTGATAAGCCTGATATAGTGGTGGTGGATCGATCAGAGCGGCGCGCAATTGTTGTTGACATAACCGTTCCGCATGACGAGAACCTCGTGAAAGCCGAGAAAGATAAGCAAATCAACTATCTTGACTTGGTTCGCGAGGTTGTTGACATGTGGAGTGTGGACTCAGCGATCATTGTGCCGATAGTCGTTACAGCTAATGGCTTAATTTTCAAGAGCCTCGATCAACACCTGAGGAGGCTCTCGTTGGGCAGCTGGATCAAGGGCTTGATGCAGAGAGCGGTACTACTGGACACGGCTCGCATTGTTAGGAGGTTCCTTTCTCTGGAGCCTTGACTGCCGGTAGCTTGGACCCTGTTCCCGATACCGGTGGGCTACAATTTTTTTATATTTTTAAATGTTTTTTTATATTATTTGATATAGAAATGTTTAAAAATGTACAAAATTTGTTAAAAAGTTAATAAAAAGAATTATAATAACAGTAATACGTTTATTTCGGACAACACACTCCATAGGCATAGTTACAAAGAATAGAATAGTCAGCTCATAGACAGATACAAAATTCAACACAATACAAAAATTAAATTAAAAGCATAAAACATTCACAAAATAATACATCACACAATAAAATTGAAGATTATTAATAATAATATAGAATTTAAATTGCTAAGTCAATAAGAATTATCATTATGTCAAAAAGTCAATCAAATTAGAAATTATTTAAATAAAATACATAACAAATCGAAACAAAAACATGTCAATATTGTCCGGTGGATATACACATCCATTTATTTTGGATCGGACAGTCAGTGCAGGAAGCAATCATCCTGAGGATGCCATTGCTGCTGTCTCTCACTCGTCGTAATAATGAAGCAACCCTTTTCCGAATTATCGCCATCCGTTCGAGCTTCAGCAAACATAAGTGACGCACTGCAATATAGGCAGCCGCAACAGCGTCCTAAAGATGATGTTATATTGAACACGCAGAACACTGGCAGCCCGACGGGTATGATTTACCCATAGACTGCTCGCGTAAAAAGATTGACAATAAGCCTTAAACAAGGTGATTTTTACTGGAACTGAGCAGCGAGCGAATCTATGGGCAATCATGTTCCCTCGGACCGCCAATGCTCTGCGCTCCCGCTCCAGATCCTCGTCATTGGACAAATCCTGAGTCACAATATGTCCCAGATACCTAAAACTGGTCACTCTCTGCAGTTCCTCACCATACAATTTAATTGGAGGAACACAAAGTTTCGCCTTAAAAAGCAGAACTTTGCTTTTAGAAATATTATAGGCCACTCCATGTTCCCCCGCATAAGTTTCACAAATAGCTAACAACTTTCGTATAGCACCAACCGATGGTCCCAGCAGCACCATATCGTCCGCGTAGCTAATGTTATTGACACACACGCTATCGATATGACAACCGGTATGAGTGCTGCTAAGCTCACCGATAAGGTCATCTACGTACAGGTTGAATAACAAAGGAGAGGTCAGTCCCCCCTGCCTCACGCCACACTCCATGCCATAAGGCTCGGACAAGGCACCGGCCCATCTCACTTGGTTCCGCTGACGGTGATACCAGTCTTGCAACAGTGATATGACTTCACTCGGTACCCCCGCCCTGCCCAGTTTGTCCCAAAGCTTATCATTATAAGACTGTGTCAAAAGCTTTTGACAAGTCCAAGAAACACGCATATACCGGTGTTTCCCTATCCGTATAGTACTGCACAGCCTGCTTAAGACATAATATGGCACTTTCAGTAGAAAGGCCAAAGAGGAAAGAAAGATTTTTTGTTTGTTACGAGTACGATCTATCTCAATTTAATATGTTGGATGGTCGATTTTTCGAGAAAGGTATACTATTATTATGTGACGCAGACGAAGTTGCTTGGGTCAGCTAGTTAAGCCTATAAAGTTCCCGTGAATTCGACAAAAGCCTCATCTCTACGAGGCAAAAATCGTGCACATGAGGATAAATGTGAAGGAAAACAAGCCTTGATACGAGTAAACAAAAAAGGTGGTTCTAGTAAGGTTAATTTTTCTCGATTTTGTTTTCTCCGGTGCACCTCTTCACGGCAGTTGAATAGGAACGTTTACCTACGACTACGACGTTACTGTCATATAAAATATGTTGGTATGTTCAATACTGGACTCTATTATCATAATGGGCACGTGGATTTCAACATGAACCTACGCGTGTCCAGTATATAGAAAATAATAAAATTCAACACCTTTGCTGCAGATAAATACAACAATATAAATGGTTTTATAAAATGAACCCTATTATCTCCAGTTGAGTTTGTTTTTTGTTTAGCATGAATTTCGATGAAATTTGCCTCACAGTTTAGAACAAAAGATACGTTTCATCCTAGTAGACGTTTCCGTGATATTATGTCGATCGGCCGCGGTGCGGCGACGCAACGCAGGCAAAGTCGATAACGAAAGTTAGCAACAAATATTTTGTGTTTGTACACAAAATATTTGTGATTATTATTGTGTGTGTGTATTATTTTATCTAAAAATGTGTATATCTTACAAAAGATATACATATTTGTAGATAAAATAATAATCCAATCTGATTTTCCGCTTCGGAAAATGCATTGTTATGTAATAGGTAGGTACCTACATTTTCATTACGTGTTGTTGGTACGCTCACCGGTTTTCTGTATAATATTATTCACATTACCTATCAATTTTTACTACCTACGTATCTGCAAACATGGATTCAATTTACAAATAATGTTACTCGTTAGCGTTATGGCACGAATGAGTGAACAAATAAATCATAAACTTTTAGGTCGCCTGTACAAACAATAAAATATAATTTTCATATATACTTCGCACGTATTGCACCTTGTCGCACTACGATTAGGTTCAACGTGCAATGTATTTCACACTCGTGGATTTTTTATCTCCTTCTGGGTTATTCGGAAACCAATCTGCCTCACCACTTTAGCCCAATTTCGGTGCGTCATGCGGCAGATGTGACCTGCCCAGTTCCATTTTAATTTGGCGCCTTGGTTGCAAAATAACCAATAAAAAAACAAATGCCTCAAATATTAAAAAATGGGGAGAAAAATGAATGAATATTTATTATTATTTGCTTTCACAGTGCGAGCGAAGATGATGCTAACGTTAAAAGCAAACTTCTAAGAAAGCCACAGTTCACCTCAGTAAGTTTTTTTGTTTGTTACTGAATAGTAAATTTTGTTTTTGTAGAATGGCTGTTCTTTGCACACAGCCTTGTCTTATGTTACAGGTTTATATTACAAACTAGATAATCTTGTAGTTTTCGGAATCGGATCAGTAATTCCGAAGATTTCACCCACCACCTGACTTCCATACTTTAATTCTTTATAATATGTATTAATAAATATAACATACCGAACCTGTAATACCCGAATGGTTAACCAGAGGTCGTACCTATCAGTATACCATTGTGGTCAGTTATGTTTAAGCCCCATCATGTAGGAAGCGTGTCTATTATCTAATAACGCTTTGCTCGACCTGGAATTCTTATCCAAGATCTCGAAGACTCGCACTTGCGACAACGCAACGGTTTCCTTGAGATTTATTGTAAGTTACCCTTTGTAGGTTTAATAATATAATCGATCAATACTACTATTACTTTTTTTAATTAGCTCCTCACGTTACTATAACATATTTTTCTCAGAACGTTACAAAATCCTTACATTGTTATTTAAGGAAGACAAAGGTGACTTTGGAACATTTTATCAGGGTTATTTCATACGAGCAGCTTTTTTATTGAACACTGTTGTACAAGTTTATGATAAATGGAGGTTTCAATTGAAATATGAAAAAATGTACATTTTAGAAATCTTTATTTGTTCGAAAAAAGTTCGAGGCTAAGGTTATGCGTTCAATAAAACAGTTTTCCTTATAAAATTGTAAATTGTCACCTGTAAAGAGAAAATGTTTATTATACAGAAATACTTAGATTACTCTACTGTCAGTTTTCCACCAAAGCAAAATTGTAAGTTGTATTCTTTATTAAACAGAAACTTGTAGAATTGTAACTTGTAACCTACAATTACAATTTACAATTTGAAGGTTTTATTAAGCGAATCAGGGTGCTGTCTTAATTTACGTGTTTTATAATAGATCATTAGTTCGACATAAAAATCAAGCTCAATCGGTTGGGATAACTTTTTAAAATTCAAATACAAGATTAGACCTGGGGGTCTAAATAGACCACTTTAGACCCCCTGAACAAACAAAAAAACATTGCAAGTTAAGTAAAAATACCTGGAAATTAAGACGAAAAAATTAGATCCCATCACTTATGAATTAGTCTGCGGAGCGGCGCGGAGGCGTGTTGCGTTGAATTATTACTTTATAAACAACAGATAATTTATGACCAGCAAACATCGTAAAGTTTTAAAATAGTTGAGTTTGTTTGCAAGATATTGTCCAAAATGTTTTAACCCGAACGGTAATATTTTTATGTACTCGCCACGTGCCCGATACTCCGTTTCTCATAAAACCAGTGAGTTTTGAGTGCTAAACAAGGTTTTTTATGGATTACAAAATTTGCCAAGTACACATTTCAGTAAGTACTTCTATGTTCTAATTTAGATAAGCTCAAAGCTCATCTTACAAGCAATCCTTAGACAACGATCACATTAGGTCCTAGCTTTTATTGTATTACAAAATATATTTCGTCTGTAACATGGTAATATCGTAAAAGCAAATCATTTTAAAAGAGTAACCACGGAGAATTCCTTGCCGGATCTTCTTCTTAGGAATCGACTAACCCGAACCGTGCTCCTTTTTCTTTACTTGCCTACGCCATGAAATAAAACATTTTGACTTTTATTTTTCAAATAACAGCAACTAATAAAATGTTTTATACATCACGTCAACAGACTTGAAGGAGGATCTTAGGAATAAGAAAAAAGGAGGAATATTACATAAAACTACGTCAAGTAACGGTAATGCGAATTGTTAGCGTTGCACACATCACCTGAACAAAAAGGCTCTTCTTTTCACATGTCCGTCAGCGGGCGAAAAACTCTTCAGAGCATAAATAACCTTCTTTTGTCGTCTTACCAATCCGTTCATGACGAGACACATTCTTTCGGCACTTAACTATACGTCAAAAAAAAACTGTAATTGCTTTTTATGTTTACAAGATTCATTGTCCAATTGTGCATTTTTCGTATCGTCGAAATTGAGTCGGATTGAAATGCATTTAATGTCATCATCATCATTCTCCTGCCTTTAACCCAATTTATTTGGGGTTGGCGCAACATGTCTTCCTCTTCCATTTTTCTCTATTTCTCTTTTTTTTTCTAATAATAATAATAATAATTTATTTATCAGACTACAAAAGAGGTCCACTGTGTTAGTAACAATATAACTTAGCATATGTTAGTACTTAATAACTAGGACAGATCGGGTGCGATTGCTTGGTGCCCATACTATCTGCCCGGGCGGCTATCGATAGCAGGATAGTGTATGCAAGTGTGTGTGTAGTGTGTACATTTAACATTTCAATTTATTACATGTGTCACAAAAGGATTTTATTAAAAAACGCTTATTACTCGATCCGGGAATCTGGTGCAATTAAAATTGAAATCGTATTTGCTGGATAAAAACTACCAAAGCCTAGCACTTTTTTATTTCGTTCAGCAAAAACAAATATTGATGAAAATTTTACGAAAAGATTTATGCAGTGTTTACATTTAATCAAAACTGTTACTCTAAAACAGTCGACTCTAAAATTTTTATTCAAGAGCCCTATATTGAAATACTTTTAAAGCAAGCAGTCCATAATAAAGTTACATTCTGTTTTGTGAAAGAATTCATAATATTTTTGGTTGATAAATGGTGTTAGTCAATCACTTTGATCTCGCTTTTTATAAGTTAAAAAAATGATATATATAATTTGAAAAAAACTGGCCAAGTGCGAGTCGGACTCGCACAAGAAGGGTTCCATACCACCGTAGTAGGGAAGCCCCTTTTCTTTGTATTATTTGTTGTTTGTCTAAGTATTTGTATGAATGGCCAAATTATATTTGCAATTTTTAAATGTGCTATTATCTCTAAAACTATTTTCTATAAATCCATCTACTAATTTTGGTTGAAAGTTTTCATTGCGATCTGTAGCATGTTATTTTTTTTTTTCCCTCTTAGCTTAAAAGTTAAAAAGAGGGATATTTAATAACTTTGGGAAAGTCTATCTTTCAAACGATTGATTTTGAGAAAAAGGGTTTTAGAAACCTCAATGTCATTTTTAAGGACCCAGCTATAGACAGACACCCCACACAATAGGGTAGTTGACTAAAAAAATCTAATTAGTCTATCAGATAGATTTCCAAAAAATATACACGTATTTTTTCTTTTTTTACGTAAACAATAAATTAAGACGATACAGTGCTTCGATAAGTCGCGCAACGTCATAGTTTGGTACATTTTTTACCAGAAAGGGACGTCACCAGCCCAGCCAGCCTTTAACACGTTTCATTTTCGTCAATTTTGATTAAATTGATAAATTAAAAAAATACACTTATCCAATATTTTTCGATAATCTAACAGACGGACTAAACAGAATCATAATTTTTCACTCATCACTTTTTTATTCATCACTGACTGGTAGTAGTAGTCTGTTCCATGAATGGGGTATTTATGTATTAAAATCGTAGGTACTTCGGTTTTTCAGATTAAATCTACCTACCAAGTTTAAACTGTGTAGTCTTAATAGTTTCCAATTAAAGTGGATGTGACATACGGACGGATAAATGGACAGACCTCTGACGAATCTATAAGGGTTCCGTCTTTTGCCGTTCGGCTACGGAACCCTAAAAACGGATAAAAGCTTTATAAAATAACAGAATACATATATAATTTTGTGTCTGATCCTTCCATGTGTCATAATAGCCCCGAGGCATATGGGTTGTTTATTGAACTAAAGCTCGTAGGGTTAAGACTGGACGAAAATCAAGGTGACCTTTACAGTTTCTTAGGAAACTGACATTGTACGTTGCCGAATAAATATTTGGTTTTGAGGATCTTAATTTGCTGAGTTGATACAGTGATAAAGCGAAAATCGAGTGCGAAGTGGGCTTTGACAGTTTGCAGTCCAGACTTGTTTGCAGAGCATAACATAACATTTTGAGCGATCACCGATTTTTTTATGACACAACTGTATTGTTTGAACTATTGATTATTAAACTTATTACTTAATTATTTCATTTGTGTATTTAAATGGAAATCTAGAATAACTTCGTCTGACGACTTAAATTACCCTTTCATAACAATTCTATCATAATTCAAACATCAAGGGTTAATTTTAACAAGAATCATGATTTACTCCTGGGAAGACTCGAACACACGAGTAATCCTCACTGAATACTGAAACCTCAATATCTGTGGCTAGAGAGAGTGATAGTAAAGGAATTTCTTAATTATAAACTAAAAATAAATCAAGTTATTTGCGGGCAGTGAATCTTCTTTTTAACCGACTTCATTACTTCTATTTGACTGCCTCGTTGGTCTAGTGGTCGCAAGCGCGACTGCTGAGTAGGGGTCTCGGGTTCGATTACCGGGTCGGGCAAAGCATTATTGGCTTTTTCCATCAGGAATTTATCAGTAACAGGCACGGAGTCTGGATTTGTACCCGGTTGATGGCAATAGGCTCGCCCCCTATTACATGGGAGTTAAACAACTGGCGAAATGTGGGTGTACTGTTAGGTATACTTATGCCTAACCCTTCGGGGATTACAGTCGTGATGCTGTGTTATTTTGAGAGCTGTATTCATAGTCCCACCACAGCATAAATTCTCGATCTAAAAATACAGCACGATTTATTTAGATCGGCACGTTTTTTCAGCTCTTGCGAAATATCAATTTCGTCACTAGAACAATAAAGCTATGCTTTTTTGTGCTCGGGTAAATTTAGCCACGTTTTTTAATGGTGTTAAATGGATTTGGAGCTTAACGTGACTCCTGACTAACTGTGGAGATCAGTGACAGTACGAGTTTTCCTTTCTACGACGAATAGAGCGATTTTGAAGTCATTTATAAAGATTATGTGTTGCTAGAAAGTGTGTCTTTTCCGGTCTTAAATTAGATTAACCATCAAGTGGTATTTGTCAAAGAGATTCATCAAGTATGTTCCTACAGTTCATTATTTGCATGAACTGTGGTGTTTGCTACTTAACAAAATTGCTAGTAAAAAATAAACTAAACAATTTATAGAATTTGCTTAAGAAATCCTTTAGAGCAAGAACGGTTCCTTGCATTTAACGATATCATTTTCAGAAAATTTTATTCGCATGTGAGGGGTCGTTTCGGTGCCCGTCGGGGCTGCGGGTTGTTCGCAAGAAATACCGCGGCCTCGACATGAAGGGCTAAGAAGGAACATGAATGGTTTTTAGTCAGTAGAAGTCTGACAATCCCTTCCGCTCTGCCCAAGAGCGGGAGGGGTTATTTGATCATTTTCCACCCACCATAAAAAAAGGGGTCGTTTCGGTCAATACCTCCTGAGGATGCCCCGTGGAAGTGCGAATAAACGCGTGCCGAGTATAAGTTTGGGTGCACGGCATGCTAATTATTTTTGTTTTTCCTGCATTTGCATATTTTTGCGGATGGGAAGGCAGTGCTGCATTGAATTTCCGCAAAATAACGCCTGAATTCTATAACTTATAATTTCACGTTTGTCGCAGTTCCAAATTTAACCTGGATAACGTAAACTGAAAATCTTCTTTATCAACTAGGATTTCATTCGGCCTTTAAGCCGGATTCTAGACTCGCAAGGTCCAATAAGTGTATTTTCAGGGCTCCTCACACACAATTTCACCAACTGTAAATCGTATTAATTATCGCCCTACTCACTTGCCAGGGCAACAGAAACTTTATAGCATCATTAGTGTCCCTCTATATCCTTATCCAAAACGTTATAAAAGACATTCAACTTTCCGAAACATCGTAATCAATTTGTTTTGAAAACTTGAATAATAAGGTCGAGAATCTTTTAAACTTTTGTTTTTCGAAACGAGTTCTTTTGTTTGACTACACAATATGACGCGAAACCACAATTTTTACAAGTTAGCACTATGAATCATTCACTCGGTCAACATAAATCATATTTTGATGAAAGCTTTTCAAAAACTAGGTTATGACTTTATGAACTATTGTTATTCATTTGAAAAGAACGCCCAACAAAAATAAAAGTTACGTACGTTACGTTTGTAGGGATTCTTGGAAAATTTGTTTGGCAATTTCATGAACACTGTGAACTTTTCACAGTGAATTTTTATGAATAAAACGTCATTTGACAAAGCCGGCCTGCTTGCTTCAGGTAAAATCTTTTAAAGTAGAGTGTATCAACAAACGAAAATTCGCTGTACTGTAGTTAGATAACAGCTTTCCCGACATTGGTGCAAGTAGCTTGAACAACAAGGGAAAACCCATTTATAATAAAAAGTTAACCTTCATAAATTTTGCTTATTCTCGAACTTCGTAATACTAACTTTATCAGTCTCTACGTAAAAATGAACTACATCACAAAGGTCAACTAACTGAGATGTGTCGGGATATCTAAACCTAATAGAGATTCACGGACCTTTTCTAAAAAAATATGATCAAATTAACTCATTTCTACTGTCAAAACTCAAAAGAAGATAACCCAGACCGGGTGTACTTTTGAAAATGGCCAATTTAAATGCTCCATTTTTGCGATGAATTACGATGCTGCAGTATTATAATAAACAATTTATTTTCAGGTATCAACGACCCATAGATACCCTTAACCCAAAAATACATAACACATCATTTATACAGTAGTATTATCATAACAATATATTTATTTATTTTCAGGCATCTTTTGCCCATAATAATACCTAAAGGACTAACATACATAATATGATATAATTCAGTTATTGTTACTAAATGAAACCTGCATCATCATGATCATTATCATTTCAGCCAAAAGACGTCATCTGCTGGACATAGACCTCCAGCAGGTGTTGCCACATTGACCAGTCCCTTGCGTCTTGCATCCATCAGGTCCCCGCAACCTTCACCAGGTCATCGTCCAGCTAGTATGAGGCCTTCCAACGCAACCTCTTCCAGTTCGCGGTCGCCACTTCACAACTTTTCAGCCTCATCGGCTACACCCTTACAACTTATAACCAAACTTATCCCAACCCAACCAAAAAAACTATAACTTTAATATTAACACTTCACTTGTATTAATAACCATGTTTGGATCTACAGATGTTTTGTTCATAACCAACTTATTCATGAAGAGGATGAAAGGTGACCTACCTTACCCTATTGAATTTCAACAACTTAAATTCAAGTGAAAGACTGCCAATAACTCAGAAATGTGCCGAATCATGTATTCGATCACAATACTCCTCGTATATCGAAGTAATTTAACTTACAGTATAAATCTATCAAAGAATGAAACACCCTTTTGACTTTCTTAATTTTGATTAAATCAATAAGATAGCCATCCAATTTAAGGAACTCATAGTCTAGGTACAAGCACTTCTGGCTGAACTGTTGAATATTTCTGGACATACAGTCAGCAGCACCAATATGTATACACTTAGAAACTTTTAGAAGCTGTTTTTGCCTACTATATTGATTTCATTATGATGTTGTGTAACGAAACTAACATTTAGAAACCCATATTATCATATTGTAGGGGATATCTCAAAGAAGCAATCGTTATTTTATGAGAAATTTGCGTTTGAACTTTACCAAGCGTATACATATTATTGCTTGTGACTGTTCATCAACTGCTATCAAGATTAGTTTGCTGTTAAATTGTACTACCAAGTAATTTAACTTTCTGTTGACTTAGACGGACTGTTTGAGTTTCTCAACTACATCACTATCGCTACCGATTTAACGAAAGGCATTTTTGATGATGATCATCAGATCATAAAATACATAAATATTGGAGAGATCACTCTCCAAATTTTGTCATCCGTTAAAAAATAATTGGCAATTTAGTTGTGAACTTTTCGGATTCATACTGGTAGTGGAAAATTTGTTGTTTACGTTCTATATTCAAAATAATAATAAAAAATTATAATTTCCTGAAACTTTGAGACTTTCAAATCATGCCAGTCACTGTGGTAAATGAATGGATATAAGATTCTCGTCAATTATTTTTGAGTAAATAGGTAGGATTAGGTTAGTGACTATATTCTCGCCTTCTATTGCATGGGATTTAAAACGTAATTTACCCTAAGTAGGCGAGTATTAAAAACATCTGCTTAAACTTTCTAGGAATATAGGCAGGATGTTACGTCAAAGGTCATAAAAAAACATGCATGACATTTTCTCCACTGTCTCTTGTCGAAACTCCTAACCTATTTAGTATTATAGCTACTAAAGCTGTAAAGACCTAAGTCCAATACCAATTTATCAGTATTAGGTGCCGATTTCAACATCCCCCTCAGGTATTGCGGGGGTGAAATGCATTTAGAACTACAAACCCAATTTAAAGATTCGATCGACCTTACGCGTTTAGGTATCTTCGTGTAGACACGGCAGGTATTTCATTATCTGGTTTCGTTGTTTAAAAGAGTAAGGTCGTAGGTATTTTCTTTTTGGACTTTAAGATGGTACCGTCAAGTTTGAGTTTAAGTCAATTGCCAGTCTACGTTAAGGACCTCTGCTTAGCTTTAATGGAAAAACGGTTGAGAAAAGAACATACGTTGCGCCAGTGGAGATGGGAAGAGACGCGAGCGACGTACGGTTAGTGATGTGCTGTGTACGGTGAGATGCATCATCATCTCTCGTCTTCGGTTTGGCCATCTTCGCACAGCTTCGATGAAATTCGGGCCAAATTCGGTGTTATTTGTACAACTATATCACACAACTGTCGAAACGTGACAGTTGTAAATATAGTAGAGAGATAGTTAAAATTGGCAATCTATTCTCATTACAATTAATTTCCTAATTTTATACAAAAACTTCATAGGGAGTTCAGTTTAATTTTATCCCCTTGTTATTTTTTTTTGCAATCAGCGTGGTTAGTTCTTAATGACAAAAACCCAAAATAGTGTAGGTAGTCACCCAACAATTTATGTATATACGTTGTACAAAAATATTCCTTTGCTTGCTCACATAGTTACTCGGCCATATTACTATCCGAAGAACCACCCTATCTAGATGTAAGTACCTAAGGAAAAATAGAAGAGAGAAGCTCACACATTTTTTGTTACTACATATGTCAGCACGTAAATCAACAACGTTTTTCTAGAAGAATTTTGTGTGGCTAACAAAATCTCTGGAGAAATCTACGGAACCTTCAAACTTGACGTACGAGAAATGGCAATCATAAAGTTTATGAATTAGTGAATACAAATGTGTTTTTTCTAACATTGCTCCTACTTTATTGTCTTAATAAGCTTATCCTTTATTTAATGTTATTATATTATGTAAATTATGCAGGCAAACTCACTAGGTCACATTTACACCGAGGATGCGTAATTTCACCGTTTGTACAGACATTGGTAGAAATAGCTGGCACAGACGGTCGACCACTTCAAAACCTTATTACTCCTGAGTAATAAGGCTGGTGACGAGACGTGGATTTACGAGTTTGACATGCAAACTAGTCAACAAGCTTCGGAGTGGCGCCTTCCAACTAAACCGAAACAACCACGCCAAAGTCGATCAAAAGTCAAAGTCATGTTGACTGTTTTCTTTGACTATCGCGGTGTTATGCACTCGGAATTGTTGCCGGAAGGTCAATCGGTAAATAATAGTACATTATGGTACAAGTGTGTAATGTTGGTGATTACCGCTGAGGCGTCATTGAGACCCGAGCCGTTAGGTGAGGGTCTTAAGAGAGCCGAGGACGGTAATCATCAATACACATGTGTATCATACGACGTTTTTCAACACACTTATGAAGAAAATAATACTAAAAAATCATTTTCAACACTGAAAACGAGTTGCGGAAAATTTTTCGCAATGGCGGGAAAAAATATTCAGTTCTCCTACGCGCGCGCATCTGACAATGGCGATCGGCCATAGACTAAAATAATGTGGTTTCTTTTTTTTAGCTTTTAGCAGATAGCATTTTAGCCACATAAAAAATGGGGAATTCAAAGTTTTCTTTATTACAGAGAAAACAAAAGTTATATTTGAGTGAAAGTTTTATATTTATTAAAAACGTACAAGTTAAAATTAGCTATTTAAATACGAAGTTGCATGAAATGAGCAAATAATAGGTACATTAATTTATTTGTACTATTGAACACGATCTTTTTGTATTGAAACTTTTTTAAAAACAAAGTAACTCAACCAATAAAAAAAAACCTATAACTCACTTGTGAGTAAAAGCTATGAAAAAGTCACAGTTTGATTACAGGTGTCATTTTGTGCCTAATTGCGGTGAAATTAGAGACATTTTATATTAGTGGAAAGAAAATTCTTGGATTTTGCACCACGATAATGCGCCTTCGCACAAGGCCATCATTGTGAACGTATTTTTGACCAAACACTCAACAAATACCATCGAACAAAATATTCACCAGATATGGCTCCAGCCGACCTCTTTTTTTTTTCCTAAACTCAAATTACTACTTCGTGGCAACCGTTTTAAATCGGTAGAAGACATAAAGAAGAATTCGCGGCGAGAACGGAATGAACTCAATTCCGGAAACAGCGTTTAAAAAATGTTTTGATGATTGGATTATTCGTTGGCGTAAGTGTATCGTTTCTGAAGGAGCATACAACATTTTGTGTATTATTCATTGTGTACTCTTTCCGTTACTTTCTTGACAGGGCAGTATAATTCACTCTTGCATAAGGGTGAATTGAAAAGATACGTTAAAACAAAAATACAAACCATGTTGACATACAATTTGTTTAGTGGTTATTGAAAGAAGAATGTCTTCTTTAAAACATATTTCAAAAACTTAACGTTTACATAATTATCTACTTACTGATGTTTTTTCCTTTACATAACCTTCTATCTACTTACTTACTTTGTGAGTTTTCGTTTAGCGTTATTACAAGCAGTATAATAGAACAGCAAAAATATTACTGGCATAATTTCGACCGAAGAGCCTAGTAGCTCTACGAGGCTTTAGCACTAATGTAAAAAAATAAAATAAGTATATAAGTACATACTGTTCATAAAAAGCTTAAAACAGGGGCAGTTTGCGTGCCGAAAAATTGTCACCTTTCATGAGTACGGCGGGAGCTTATTTCTTATAAAAAACGGGACAATTTTAAAGTAGCAAAAAATAATTAACCTTGTTCCGAGGGCTAAGGTATTTTTTTTATATTTTGTGTTCCGTTACTTCAGACACGCGTGTTTTTGCTACCTTGGGGATGAAGTTTTGTTTTACTGTTTTAGACCTCAATCACGCCGTTAAGGACAATGAGACGCTTCTCAATTAGTAGCAAGCAAGTTAAGGTCGCCACTGTTGTTTCTGACTTTCAGGAGTTACAGTGGTTTGGGAATAGTGTGGTGGGCTTGTCCCATAAGGCAAGGAGTGAGCATTCATCGCCAGGCTTGTCTACTGTAAGCTAGTTATTTGAGAAAAAATACGTTTTGGTTTCTTAAAAATATTTTCCACCGCGGAAAATGAATAGTTCTTTGATGTGAAACATTTATAAACGAGTGTAGGTAGTAAAATAGACGCGTATATTGTGACGGAAGATGGCATGATGATATGCCACGTAAAATCAACCTTTTCCTATTATAACATAGTACATTTCGAGACGAATGTTGATCTACACATTCCGTTTTTGAAAGTTCCGCATCATATGAAAAAATCGATAGATATCTATGAAAGAAAATACTTTAATGTAACAATTATTATTTATTTTACTCCAGATTTCGTTATAGCCTTTTTACTCATTACGAATTTTAATGTTAACTTGTTTCACATCTGCCGGGCGATACAAACATGATGGCCAATTTTTTTAAATCATCATCATTCTTCATGCGTGGTCTCATCCCAATTGAATTAGAGTTGGCGCAGTTTTTTTAAATTTCTCAATTATATTTCGCGACATCTTCTTGAACATTCCACTTTTGAACAATTTGATGATCACACATTTTTTTTGTGAGTAACCCTCTCGACTAAATAACATTTATTCATTTCAGGCAACTTTGGGTTATACAAATATCTTAATAACATATGGTTCAATCAAAATACAATTTGTATTAGTAAATATAAACAAGCCGAGTGATATTAGAAGCTACAAAGGCTAGTTTTTTAAACCTGTTTGCTCTACGAAAGTAATTTAAATTCTAGAATTTAAATTACTTTCGCTTACTACTTTTGCTTTTTAATTATTTAAAATGGCGCTTTAAATAATTAAATGCAAACACGGAAAATGGCGCTAATTAAAGCCTTGGGACATGTCGGCCTCGTTTGAAGTGGCTTCGTGTATCTCGTTTCTAGGTAGTTTTTATGGAGCTTGGTGGTAACCTTCTTCTATTCAAGAGCAGTCATATTCATGTTTTGTATTGAAGATTTTCTTACTCTCGTTTATGTATATTATTATAAAAGTTTAATTAATTTATTATTTATTTATCTATCAACTTACATCTACCATTGCAGGGTAACCCCAATGCGATCAATTAGACCAATTAGAATATTACCCCTCAAATATTACATAATGCCGAAATAGTTAACCAAAGTTCCTTTTAAATCATTAAACATAGTACACACAGCGACACATCAAGAATACATTTCCAGTATAACATGATCTCGCTTTGTATAGGTTTTCTGTACAATAAGCGATTCGCAAGAGTTGGTTTTCTATAGTTTAATTGGTCGTCGTGAGTATGTACATTACTATTTATAAGTCAATATCTTTCACAAATCAAGCATCTCGTTAAGAACACTTTCATCACAAATACGAATATAGATTATTACAACATCTACCAAGAATGTTTACGTTTTTCTATAAATACTTACTTGCTCTACATATCTGCCTAAATTCTTCATGTATTAATGAAAAATCATAGTATTGACATCGTAAGGTTTGGTGGAAGTGGTATAGAGATAATAAAACGCGGTGACTGACATGGCAACCTCGAAAATATCACTGATATCTGTCAGTGTCCATACCCGGTCAGCAATTTGTCCGTACCACTTTATCTGAACCTTACGTGGGGTCGCAGCGTTTTTTCCTCACCGTACGATCTTGTTACAACTTAGTTTCAACAACTTTATCTTAGATGCTTCCCAGAAGAAGTTTCCCACTATAAAGTTATATAAAACAGATATTTACGAAAAATATGTACCTAGGTTGTTAGTGTTAGTGATCCACTCAACTGATATTCGCTCTTCGGTCCAGACAAAATTCGAAAGCGATTTTATTACGATACGATATATTTATATAAATCTACCTATCTATTACGAAAACAGCGCGGCATGAATGAGTAATATTTTGTTTTCTTGAGAGCATTATTAGCTCATGCAAAGCTTTCAGCAGAATTACCAAATAAAGCAAAGCAATAGAAATTAATATGAAAGGAAAGCAAGCACTGGAAATTAAACTCTAATCTAGTCTGAGCTAGGTTCGACTTTCCTCGTCAAGGGTCTGCCAACTGTTCAACTTCTATTTCTATAAAACTTTAAAGCTATATCTGACTGATATTTTTATTAATAGCATGACTGGAAATATTTTTCCAATTACACATTCACTAAGAAAAACGTGTGTAGCGAGCGTCTCTGACATCCTCTAAAAGGGTTTCACAAAAGAGGAACCTTGCAAAGATAAATGACGGTAGAGAGTGAGTGGCAGTTGCGAATAAAGTGCGGTGCCCTTTGATAATGGTTCTATTTGTTTCCATGATGTATAATACGAATTTTAAATTGCACGCCATTGAGAAACTATTCAACTTACGCCTGTAACCGCCAAAGGGTTGGGCAGAGTTGTACCCATTAGTATACCCACATTTCACCAGTTATGTTCAAGTTCCATGTGTAAGAGCTCTTTATTGTTTTACATCTTCCGGTTATCTGATAAGCGCATTCGGTTTATAATGATTTAAATAACAATAACCTTCATTCCAGTAATTACTGTTTCACTCCTAATCATTTAATACAAGTAGGTTTTAATAATAATAATCTGTTCAGCGAGCATAGTGTTCTTCTCTTTGTATCATTTTTTCTAGCTTTAAGGCTTAAGTCTTGTGACATTGGCAGTCCGTCGAAAAATTTGCATAGGTTTACAATGTTTTTTTGACTAAAGTTGTTAATGAATTGCAATTATTTTCAGTGAAACATAATATTGGTTATATGTTTAATAACTACGTATTTTTTAAAAGTTCATAAAATTCGCTCCTGTTGCGTTAATCATGCCTTGAAAAGAGGTCTCTTGCATCCAACGCAAGTCCGAGTCCACTTTCAGCAATCAGTGGGAGGCAACAGAGGCTAAATCTGTTGAAATGAAAAAAATTGTTATATCGTTGTCTTCAATTTCATCTCATTCCTTTTTTTTAAGTCTTTTATTTTCTTAATCTGATGACGTTAATATCGTCAAATTTCTCGGTTTTTGCTCTCAAAAAATACATAGTTTCTGTTAAAAGATTAGTGTTATTATTCGATTTTATTGAAGGGCCATTGTTGAATGACACGACAAAACTAAAAAAAACATTAAAAACTATCGTAAGCTGCAAATTATGAGAATTCAAAACACCCATAAAATAACAGTTTATATACAGAAACGTTTCTCATATTTTCTCAGTGACCGCCCAGCGGTCGAGGTAGGTAAATCCTTAAATGTTCTGGTCTTTCATTAAAATTTAATTGAAGTTATGTACAAACACTTGGCTTGTGAGCCAGAGTTAAGTTGGATTTGATATCATCTTGAACTTGAAATGTATAATCAATGTACCTATATGCTGAGTTAGATTACGGTCCAGTGACTTGCAATGACGCAGTTCATCACTCTGTTGTATAACCCCTGCTCAAATCTAAATCTATCTTGATCGATTAACAGACCCATAATTTGACGTCGTCGTCGGTACAAAATATTATCATTAAACCTGAAAACGGGATATTTATTTTGAGTTATCGATTTTTCGGCGCTGTGACAAACACCATGATCATGGACAAACTAAAGTTATTGCGGGTGGATGGAGATGAAGAGACAAATTGGTATATCCTCTTTTTTTTTCGTTTGAGCTCGGTACCGTTAACACTCTCGTTCCCGACACACGAACTCACTGCGAATGCTCGCAAACCTTTTTCGTCACTTTTTCGGTTCTTATTCTTACACAGTTGATCGGTTGAATTTCTTTTATTAAACAAAAAAAAACAAAGATGTTAAATCCCGTTTTCAGTGTTATTATAGTGACCATTTCAAAAACTTATGTAAAACTACATTAATATTTATTTACCTATTATTATATTTCTATACGAATTGGGATAACGGCAAGAGAATGATGATGTATTAATTTATATTCGAGTGGATCAGAATTTGATCTAAAAGACAAATTCTATAGACAGCGACAAGTACCTCGCTAATATCGCTGTAGCCGTCACAAGTAACGCGTATTTTCGGAAAATATTCGATCTTCGAACACCTCTCGAAATACAATTTGTCAATAAACACGACTTACTGATGTTCAGTTTACGACCGATATAATTTTATGACCAATATACTTTTTGATAGAATTGTTTTAATAGCGGCTCTTATTGGCAGTTTGACGAAGAAAAAGCGACGGCAACTGACCGTTCGCTCATCGTAGTAATAAGTTTAATAACAACCCTACTTTACGACCATTCTTTATCGTTTTATCGGACACCGAAAAATTCCTTTCAACTTCAGTTTAACGTGCCTTCGTTTAAAGATTCCGGTGGGTAATACTGCCGGGCTATGAATACTTCGTAATGGCATATACTGCTGAACATGAGTAGGTACCTCGTAGTTGGAATCTTACTGATACATATTGAAATATTCCATTCAATACTGTTAAAAGCTTTTTTAATAGAGCTAGCCTGACTAAGGTATTTTATACACCAATACTGTTTTCTTTTTCATTTCTAATGAAATTTATGTAAAGCACTCTATTCAAATGAAACATTTTTACGTTTTTGAGTTAACTATCATATCTATAAGCCCATAACTAACTATCATTAGGGCTGATTGCTCATAATAATTGGGTACCAACCATATGGATAAGGAACGCATATAACAGAGAAGAATGGCAGAATGAAAAGGAGGTCAAGGTCAAAGGAGGGGAGGATAGTGGGTGCCGAATTCCCAATACCGAGTTCCCGATTGCGGGCTGAAACGATGAAGATGATTATGAGACTAATAATATTGAAAAAGGTTTTGCGGAACCAACCACTGTTTGCATAAAAACTAGCTTTACCTACATGAAAACAAATAACTTGCACATGTGTCGGTACCAACGACACTCGACTACCGTGAACTTGTTGCCATGGATATCACGTTTTACAGGTGACATGTGCTGCCACTTCAATAACCCTTTCGCGGCCTGTGGTGACATCCACGTGAAGTAATTGGGTTATTTGTACTCCGAACACAGTGCGAGTTACACCTCTATAGTTACCTACATAGACTACTGGCGACCTGTGACTTGATTTGCATAGGTTGTGCCCACATATTAAAAGGGTTCTAATTCTCGAGACCCAATCAGGAGTTGTTTCCAAAAATCCTTTATTAGCCAGTAAGCTGAGAAGATGCTCAAATATCAATCTCTATCTAATACCTTAATACATAGCTTCCGAGCGTCGTTCTACGATAAGTGCTTACGCACGCAGCCCTACCTACATGCCTTATAGCTATAGCATATAATCTAGTAATCATTCAAATACACATAAATTGGGAACTCGTCAACAAAAATTTCTAGTGACGGACACTCGCTTGTTTACAGTGATCGGACACCGACCCACTTGTGTTTAGTGTTTCGTGCCAAAAAAGATAAGTACTTATGGTTTCACTCTGGTGTCAGTCTGTCAGTCACACGTGACTCTTTTTGTAACCTGTCTAAAAGAATTTGATTTAAGAATGCTCAAACGTGATACGTTTAGAAAGTAATAAGTTTAGAAAGTAATTATATGTTTATGTGACATGTGTCTTCTAAACGAACACAGGCAGAACGTATATTACATTTTCTTTTGTTTGTACATTTAACCATCGTATATTCCTTAAAAACAACAACGTAGTCAATGAGTAAACAATATCTACTCGATCGAAATAAAGGAATTCAATCAAAGGTACATACATGTCAGTAAATAATTTATACACAATGATAGAGTAACTGTAACGAGTCAGGAAAAGGTAGGGCCCATCCATCACGATCAAATAAAACGAAAACGTATTTTCTCAGAAAGTATCTTCATGTATCTAAATCACCTCGGCGCGCAGCGGCGGGAACTGACCGATAAAAGTCTAGGAAACTTGAAAGGTTTCAGATGTTTACAAATCATAACCATTAGGACGAGCTCACGAGTTTAAAATATCGTTCCCTCGTGGCCTCGTGATTTGTCATGTTTATTTAACGATTTTTAGTATACTTTGACACTTCTGATTGGTAAGGGAATAGCACGTATAACCAAAAACACGAGAAACATCACTCCAAATTGCCTGGGGCTTTTTTTGTTGTATGTCTGTATCATATCATACACGCCCTGCCTTATTAGTGATGGAGCCAACGAACATAATAACAACAACAACAACATAATTAACTTGAAGTTATTTTATCGTAATTTGTTTTTTTACAACGAAACTGTTCCGGTTATTTATATTTAAAAATTTAAATGCATAAGATTTTTTAGCAAGCGAAAAAACTTCTACGGGGAAATATATTTAGTCTGAAAAAGTTGGTTGATTAAAGAGGTTGGTTTGGTTCCATAATTCGTCACGAGATGTCAACAATGCTTAAATAAAGTATGATACAAAGACCTACAAAATAACGAGGCTAATTAGGTGTCAGACGTACTTTATTTACTACTTAAGTACATCTAAGTTTCAAGTTTTACTACAGAACCAATAAACTTTTGCGTAAAATAAGCTCACCGAACAAAATTAACATGGAAATTGCGTGGAAACCTTACCTTGTGTGGTACCTACGAATAATTACGAAACCTCATCAAGGCGCTTGCAAAACAACTTATTAAGTGCAAAGCTTAACATATTATTTAGTAAAAGCATTCACGAATCTCTCTCTTGCAACTTGAAAACAATTGCCAAAAATAGAATTGTTAAATCTTTGTCGTCCTACGCACTTCCAAGCAGTCATCATGAATACTTTTGAATTGACTTTTTATACAGCGCACGCACAACCGGCTGACTCAGTTATCAGATGAAGTAGGTACTGTGGGAATGGCCACCACACGGGCACCCAGTTCGAGTTCGAAGTTTTTACCCGACTGCCAAGGAAGGGTTATTTCATAATTGAACAGAAAGTGTACTTTTTAGTTTCGTTCGAACTCGAAAAACAAAACTCGAACTAGAACTGATCATCACGCCCGTCATCGAGCTGGGTGAAATTGAAATGAAAAGCTTGTAAAAAAGGATATCTTTCTCCCTAAATAAGTACTTAGTACAGGTCCGCGGTTTAAACAAATAAAAGTCTCATTTACTCTGGATCCCTCAGATCACCTTTCTCTCCGGACAAAAGGGTAGACTACACGGATAGAGAGCACAAAATATTGTATTTTCTCCGCACACTAACAAAGTCTACAAGTTCTAACATGTTTTGTAAGGCAGGGAGGAACCTCAGTATGGGGTACTTTTACACCCTATATAGGGTGTAAAAGTACCCTTAACTCAAACGAAGGGCACTTGTTCTCCCCACCATTGCGATCATTTTTTTGTTCTAGACCATACCTGGGAAGTACGGAGATATTGGGGGTCAAAGTTCCAAATTTTTCACAGCTGTTTTTGTAAAGACTAGTTTTTCAGGTTATAATTTTACTTAAATTACCTCTATGACCCGTTCACTATTCAAAGCATAAAGCATCCAATAGCATAATGTTTTAAGAGTGCTACATTGAGTTTTACCGTAAAATGTAATTTTTGGCCCCAAAACAAAAAAATCGTTTTCCAGCAAAAATTTTTGCGTAGGGGTACTTAGTTTGATGTACAGAATGCTTGGTTAACGGGTGTGTGATGGGTTGATTTACACCCTGTATATAGAAAAATATTTTATACAAATACATTTTATAAGTTGGTCGCCTACTTAGTTGTGATAGTCACCATCATCATTCTCTTCCCCTAATCCCAATTCATTTGGGGGGGTCGGCGCAGCATACCTACCTCTCTGTTTTTAGCTGTGATAGTTTTCCTATTATTTTAGTTTTATATGCTACGAATTTTTTCACACGTCCAAATACAATCCGTATAGGTTTAAGTTTAGGTAGCAAGACTTGAGTCGAACAACAATATTTGCACTTTATAGCTTAATATTTCACAAACGAACAATCAAAAAAGTGTTTGAGCAAACCCGCAATATTTTTTAAAGACCTATCCAAAAGGTATCCCACACAGTGGGCTTCGCGAGAAAAAAGGTCATCCCCTCTATTGTGTGTACTGGAGATGTGTGAACCTACTCGTACCTTAAAAAAAATACAAAATTTTATTCTACCACTTTATCGACGTAACTCGTTTGTATATTCAACTATTTATGCCCAAATTACAGCCTTCTAGTACTGAGAGTCTTTGAGATATAGTGCGGATGGACGGACGGACCGACAGACAGACGGACATGGCGGAACTATAACGGTTCCGTATTGACTATGGAACCCTAAAAACGACCCGAGGGGCTGTTATTAAGGCTCCTCTCTTGAAAAAGCTTAAAAACAGCGTGCAGATGAAGCAATTTTTCACCGGCACTTACAGAGAAATTACATCTGAGAAAAATTGTTAGTAATCTACATGATATGACACGTAATTTAATTTAGCCATAATTTTTGTATCGGTATCACATAATAAGAAAAAAAATTCACAAAATCACCTCTAAATCGTTGAATGGAACCATTTTAATCCTTCATTTTTTAACAAAATAATATAAAAAAAAAATCTGCTGCTTTGAAATACAAAGGAAAATAATTTGGTTTTGTTACTTTTTAAAAATATGTATTATTTTAATTATAATAAATGAAAAATGCGTCCGTTTAAAGTCCGTATCTACGACCGAGAGGGGTAGTTTGTATGCACAAGGTCATTGGCGTGAATACAAGCCTTAACTAGCCACGAGCTCCTCCATCCACCCAGACTGACTCGGATATCTTTATAAGGTCGTCGAAGATCGAATCTCGGATCCCAATCCATCACGACATTGACTGTCGTAATGGATTTAAGGGCTAGGTTCGTTAGTAAGTATTAATTTCTAGAGACCTATGTACATATGTACACGGTGTACTAAAAGTACCTCACGGGGCGGCGTCGGAGCTCATAACAATCAATCAACGTCACAGCCCGGCCAAGTCACAATCTGTTTATTGCAGACACTACAAAAACACGTATTTACTTAATAAACTGCTATGAACTTGACATTATCAACCTGAGCTAATAGTTTGAATAGTTTCTAACGTTTTAGACATCTTTTGTTAGAATTAATGTCAAATTAAAATATACATATCGCCGCTTCAGATTCGCTGTAAGACAGATTCGCTTTACGTAATACATATGTACATAATTCCGGCGTGAGCTTTTAACAAAAGTGCAAGATATTGCACTTTTGTTAAAAGCTCACGGCCAAAATGTATGGTACAGCTGTTTTTTAAAATAATTGGTGACAAATAATTCTATGTCTCTACACAGAAATTCGTCATTAGAACAGAATGACGTACTGAAAACGTGATAACCATCCTGTATATTATTATGGGTGTCAGATATCAATTGACATACTTTTTATGAGCTGTCTGAACGCGATTCCCCATAGATTTTGTATGCTATTAACAACTGGTGACGTCAATAATTAATTAGCCAATGCAATGACTGAACTGTTTGTTCATTTCAAAGTTTCTTTCAAATAATTTTAGACTGGGCCACACTTCGTGACTAGTGGATTGGCTCTTTCTTTGGTCAATTAGCATTGCCACTAAACGTGGCAATGTTGCCATAATCATTGTTCTGGGCACATTCCCCTAATATTTGTACTTTGCCGCCGTGTTTTGTTGTCGTCGTTGCATAAATGTAGGTACATTTACTTACTCTTAGTTTCACTTATTATTTTTGTTCTCTTTGCAGTTTTTAAATAAATTTTATTTAAGAAATTATTGAAAATTTAACAAGTCTAAAATAAAGTTTTTTTTTTTTAATAACGTTGCCCCACACTAGGAATTTCTCCTGTATCGTGGGAGCGTTCACAAACATTTAAACTCTCATACACAAATACCCAGATCCGCAACCACTATCTGTAAGCCATACAAATACTTGTTCCGTTCGGGGATCGAACCCGCGACACACAGCGCAGCAGTCCAATCGTTCAGCCACTGCGCCAACCGTGTCGTCGAAGTGTTTTTGTCGTAGAACTGTATCTTGGAATTATTTATAGATGGCAGTGACAGCTAACTAACCTTAAAACGAAAAACTTATATTTCTAGAAGGTACCCAATTACCTGAATAGTACGTCTATACATCTAAGAGGAGAACCTAAAATATAGACGTGCTATTCAGGTAATTGGGTTACCTGAATAGCACGTCTATATTTTAGGTTCTCCTCTTACTAAGCTACATACATGAACATGGAGTAATAATTTCACGTCAAAATATCAGTTAATAAGTAGCAAGAACTTCGTGCTGTCGCATTTAATTGTCATCCTATTTCCATTGGTTTAAAAGCCGCTTAAGTCCGTGCTAGTGAGTGATTAAATTCGAAAATGTCGACGGTAATTTGCTGTGCTAGCACATCCATTGCTACTGCAAATCCTCGGGATGTGGTGTGGGAAATCATCAAATAACCTCTCTCGCTCTTAGGCAGAAAGAGCTGTGTCAGACTTCTACTGACTAAAAACCACCCTTGATCCTTCTTAGCCCTTCATGTCGAGGCCGCGGTATCTCTTGCAAACAACCCGCAGCCTCGACGGGCTGAAGGAAACACCTATAATATAATAATACGGTAATGCTGAAATAAAGTTTGACGAGTTCACTTATTCATTTATTTTTATTTTACAAAGTTGGTATTACCTTCCACTGGGCATCTTTTTACCGTAAAGTAGGGTGGTACCCTTAAACCCTACCCATTCCATGAGAAACACTATCACTATCCAGTGGTTTGATCCTTAAGGTTGAACTAGCCGGTCATTCTTCCATACAAACGTAGTATGGTGATTACTCGTCTGTTTCAAGGTGAAGATTCAAAACTAAAAATTGTATCAACTGGTTTTGTCATTATCTAGCCCTGTATGGAAGCAGAATTGGAAAAAAATCATTGGTTTAGAAGTTATGAGCGTCGAAACTTCCATATTTTAACACTTATTTGAACTCATCTTTCAGCGTAAATAAATAACTTATGTAGAATGAAAATGGAAAAAATGAAGCCATACAGGGATAGATAATTTATTCAAAAGTTCAAATAAATTGTTTTAAGTGGATACATCCAGTAGTTTTTCCATAATATCTATACGCTCAAAGGTCAATTTATGAAATTTCACGCGCTCATTTTCGTTATAAATCGTCGTATAGTTCACTAAATAAATAAATAAATATGTAAATAAATAGAGAAAAACTAGATAAATGAATACTAAATGAATAAAACTAGATGAATTAAAAACATTACCAAATAACATGCATATTAGCCACGCCCGGCAACGAGTTCGAGCCGTCGGCTTGTGCAACCTTAAAACCCGTGGGTAGTTATAGTGTTTATAAGTATGAATTTGGTGAAAACATGGCCCCCGAGGTAATTATGGATTAGCTAGTGGCGTAATAGTGCGTTTCGTTATTTCAAAAATATCTACAAAAATACAACCGCTGGAGTTTGCTGGACCCCCGGGTACTGTAGTTGAGTTTCTGTTTGTTAGGAAGGTAGGTTAATAATAAATACAAGCGCTTTAGTTTCCACTCCGGCACGGAAGCGGGAAAGAGGATAATAAATTGAATTTCCAAGCTCTATAAAATAGTGGCACCATTGGCTGAATAAATCAAGTGACACCAATTTATCACCTGAGAGAATGGACTAGATGGTACTATTCTAGAGAGTCTGAATTGGTCTCTAAATTGAAAAACTTTCATTTGTAAATGTTTTCACAAAGCGTCCAGAAAATCGGTGGAAACAGTGACTATAATTCTTTGGAACTTATATCTTTATTCCACGAAAAAACTAATTTAATAAAATTTTAATGGTTAAAAATAACTATGTAAAGTAAATATTTTGAGAAAACGTTATGCAAACCGCGCCTCAAAATATAGGTACGTTACCAGCACACACACGCACAGTTGCTGTTGATTGCTAGACGAACTGTGCCAATGATTTTAAAACCCAATTAAAGAAGCACTCAAAACTAACAAAAAACACTTAATCATTTACTTAAAGGATTAAGAAAAGTTGTCAAAGTAAAACTGAGTTTTAATTTTGAACAACAAACTTATAAATAATAATTACTGCCTATTATTGCTTCGCAAAATAAAGCTCAGTCTCTTAAATGAGTTAAAAGTACTAATGAGCAAATAAAGAGGAACCTACCTATACATACTTTTAAATAACTAAAGGATCTACGAACATTTATATCAGGTTCAATAAACATGTTTTTCCAGCCGTAAAGTTAGGTTTAATTATAATTTGTATAACCACTTCAATTTAAATATCGTGTATAACTATTTTAATAACCAGTTGAACACTCTAATTAATTTTAATTATAATTGTAGTGTTTATCTTACGCTTGATGTTAAACGCATTAAAGTAGGTATGCATGAACGTAGTATCAAGCGTGTTTCTGCCTATAATTTTTTTGTAAGTCGAAAAAGGTACAAAAAATTAATCTTACTTATTTCTTTTTTGTTTTTGATAAAAACATTGCCCCACACTAGGAATTTCTCCTGCATCGTGGTTGCGATTACAAACATTTAAACTCACATACACAAACACACCCAGACCCGAAACAACTATCTGTAGGTCATACAAATATTTGTTCCGTGTGGGGATCGAACCCGTGACACGAAGCGCAGCAGTCCAGTCGCTCAGCCACTGCGCCAACCGTGCCGACTAATTTAACGTCACGACCACCGACCGACCGATGTCCTGGTGAAGGTTGCGGGGATTCGCTGGATGCGAGCATTTAGTGGATCCGGATGTGGCGACACTTAGGGGAGGCCCATGTCCAACAGTGGATGTCTTTTGGCTGAAATGATGATGATGAAACGTCATGCCTGTAATCCGCAAAGGGACCTCATGCATAGCAGTCGCGCTTGCGTCTACTAGACCAACGTAAGCAACGTAGTAGGTAAAGAAAATATGTAGACACAGTATACAAGAAGAAGATAAAATAAAACACATAAAAACAAAACAAAAAAAATTTGCAAAAAAAACAACCTACTTCAAAAACACCAAAAAGTTAAAAATAAACTTCAGAAGAAAAATCAGCTTCTGAAGTCGGTGACATTTTTGTCGGTTTATCGGTGACAAAGTTATTTTATTTTTTCATTTTTAGTTGTAGTCCTATACAAATATTTACTATGCATAACATTCAACCAAGAAACCTAAAACTTAACCTTCAAGATTCCCTTATTATTGCTTTCAACTCCTAACCGTTGAGGAGTAGTACCTTCCATCATCAGCTTATCAACATGAAGTGATGACTGCTAGATGCGAATACTTGAATAGCGTCAGAAAAAGCACAAAACAAGTAATACGTGCCTATGAAAATTGAGGGTTGCCCTCGATTTCACTGGGTTTTCATCCCGGTTTCTATATCATGGTACCACCCTTGAAATAATATAATAAAAAAAGAATCATCAAAATTGGTTCATAAACAAAGTTATTAGCGGACACACAAAATCGAAAAATGTTCATAAATTAAAAAAAATGTTCATAAAATGAAAACTACTGGGTCAAACAATGTCAATTTTCTATGGGACCAAATGGCAACTGTTACGCATCAAACTAAAAAAGAGTCGCGTAAATCGGGTCATAAATCTCGGCGTAACCGGTGTACATACATAGAAAAATAAAAAACATACCGATCGAATTGAGAACCTCCTCCTTTTTGGGAAGTCGGTTAAAAACAAATAACGAATTTCAATACTATATGGAATATAAGAATATCCTTACCTACCTACATACATAGATAAATATTAAAGTTTATTTTAGAGATGGCATTTAATTGACAAGCATCGGTCTATGATGGCTGTTCATGAAGTTTATCAAAAACAAAAATTACCACTTTTGAATTAAAAGATGTTGGAAGAACACTGTTATAACATTAGAAGATTCATTCAAATAGACATTTCACTGCGTCCTAATAACTTCGATAATTCCGAGAAACAGCTGTGACAGACAGAATGACAGCGTCTTCTCACGATAGAAGATTCGATTAACCTTTTTGCTACGGAATCCCAAAACTAAAACTGTAAACGTGTGCAAAATACTAGTATTCGATTTTTAAAAATCGCTTTGAAAAACTATGAATGTCCACATATCTTTATAATATATTAAAACGAGAAATTTCGATGATTCTGATTAAATTGACTTTCAAAAACTCACGCCTTTTTCTCATTGGGGTAGACAGAAACCACAGAACGCCACCTGCTACTATCCTTACATGCCTACTCCTTTTGCCTCGTCCACGGTCATACATCTGGTCATATACGCACACCGGTTGCGAATACTACACTACGCACCTCAAGTTAAGCAAAATGTGAAAAAAACTAGATGAGGTTTGCATTTTCATCCAAATATTTTTAGTAGAAACACAAAAATTAGCTCAGAGATGTCACAGGTTCTATTAATCATATTATATTTTTTATAAAATTATTAAGTGTAAGGTTATTGAATGGTATATAATACGTATACATACAACATAAATCTTCCATTAATTGGGCTTTCTCACAAGTCACGCTTTCAAAATAGAAGAAAAACAGAATAACTAAATAATGTAGACCCTACCTTTGTTTACGAAAACCCATTTTCGTACCTCAAACCTGTCCAAGGAGATTATATTACGCTTGCACTTTGAACCTTAAACGAAAACGATTTTTTTTTACGTTTCCCGTCGGTCTTATGTATTTTTTTCAGTTGAAAGGTTAAAGTTCGGTTGCAGACTTAGATATTTCATGTCAGGGCTGCGGGTTGTTCGAAAGTGATACCGCGGCCTCGACACAAAGGGCTAAGAAGGAACATGGGTGGGTTTTAGTCAATAGAAGTCTGACACTCCCTTTCGCTCTGCCCAAGAGTGGGATTTGATGATTTTCCACCCGCACAAAAAAAAACAAAAAAAGGCGTCATTCCGAATCAAATGAGCCATCGCACATATTTTTAGGAGCTTTGCTTCTATTTAACACGTTTTTTAACTTGTTGACTCGACATAATAGAGGGCAAGCCTATTCCCATCAACCGGGCACAAATCCAGACACCGCGGCTGCTTTTGAGAATTACCTGATAGAAAAACTACAATGCAGGTTGTGAAATAGGTATCTAAATAAATACACAAACATGAAGTACCTACCTACTAACTTCACAAATTTTCTTTCATACTGAACTATGTCCTGAAAAAAAGTTCTTACAAGACATTGGCTTGTCGTAAAAAAAGGTTCAATCAAAGAAACAAATATACGTTAGTAAAAAATATTACCTACCTACAAAACTGATGAGTTGGTATTTTCCAAACACTTACTTATTCTCTCAACTAAAACTTATCAAGCTTTAAACAGTTGTAAGAAACGATATTCAAAAGTTTCAAAAAGCACTTATAAAACCGACCACCACTACGAAAAACTCAGCTTAAAGTCCGAACTCACAAAATATATCAAAAAGTTGTTAAACCATTTTTAATAAAATATGAAAACACGATCACTGCTCCTTAACTTTTGTTACATTAAAAAAAAAAAATTGCGTAGTTGTATACGCGAGCTTAGAATGGATAAGACGCGTTCGAGACGAGCGTTCGACGCGCCACGAGTTTCATTCTGCAACATGAACCACGAAACACTAAGGCGGGGAACAGACTCGAGCGAGCCGACATTCGCTTTGCGGGAAAACTGCCCACTGAAGCTTTTTCTAGAGTTGCTCCCACTTGATCTAAGTTTTGGCACCGATTTATAATGAAACCGTAGATACTTGTCTGTTAACTTTTTGTTTCTACACTTTCATTAATTGTTTTGAGGTCAGGCCGATAAAGTGTACAAAACAATAGCCATGGTATTTAACATAAGAGCTTTATTATTAAATCTTTTTCACTTATTTCTGTATACAGTTTTCTGAGTTAAAGTGCTCGTAAATAGTTTTTTTTAAACTAAATGCAGACTGTTTAACAGTGTTTTATGACCACCATTACCTACTACGCTATATATTGTGTATCCCTAATAAATAATTATTAGAGATAAACTGTTGTTTATCTCTACAATGACACATTACATATTACATCTATAACTCTAAAATAACGACACTTATTGCACTACCCACAACATTATCTACTGGTCATGAGCTAGTGCTCATGGTTAATGCATGATTCATCAGGACAATGAATGTTTACACATCAGCACCAAGCAAAAACATTAATAAACATAGCGTAAGTAATTTAATACAATTATAGAGGTACTCTAAGGGTGGGTTGCACCATATTACTATAACGATAACCAAACCGTAACAAGCCATAAAAGCATTAAAAAAGTAGTATAATTTGATGGCTTGTTACGGTTTGGTTATCGTTATAGTAATATGGTGCAACCCACCCTTAAATGATTAAATTCTATATGTATAATCAGGTCCAGTATCCTCTCAAAATAAAAATGATTCTGTTTAGTCCGTCAGTTAGGTTATTGAAAAATATTGGATACGTGTTTTTTGTTTTATCAAATTAATAAAACTTGACGAAGATATAACGCGTCAAAGATCATGAGTGGGGGCTTGTAACGTCACTTGTAGATAGGGTTGCCATCCGCCCGGGTTTCCTCGGATTTGTCCTAGTTTAGAGGGCGTCCGGGGAGCGTCCGGGCGGGCTTTCATTTGTGGTCCGGGTTTAAAAAATTAAAGTCCGCGATCAACCGACGAAGCGACTCGCTAAAAAATTTCAACAGATTATGAAAACAATTTGTTAATAAGATTGTTTATTAAGTATGTACATTATTATTTATTATTATTGCATATTATGTATGTTACGGCGGGAAAACCACTTGAGGAACGCTGCTCTTAAATATCAATGGCCTCCGCCATATTGTCTTCGCCTTAGATTCCTCTTCGTGGCAGATGGGTAAATGGGTAGTTGAAATCACACACAATACTTGACTCAAACACCAAACGTTTATTTACAATAGTCCAATTACAGGCACTTATAAACTTTTCAGGGGTTGAGACCCATTCACATGAATCATTGTTACTATGGAGAAGAATGGGTTGAAGAAACTCCATTTAAATCATGTTACAATTCTCGTTTGCACTAATTAATATTAATCACATCAAAAACCACTTTCATTTACATTATTTGCTAAACGCGAGATAATGTGCATCTTTCGTCACACGCGTGTCTACTTGTCTAGTCCGTCTAGCGGAAGTACCACGTACTCAGTATTGTTATTAATTTAATCAGTTAAAACTAATAAACAATACTAAAATAGTTCACAATTGATTGTAATAATTATTTAACAATAAAACAATACCAATATTAATGCGAAGGTGTTATTAAGTTAATGTCTAATTAATAGGTTCATTACTTTTTACAACAGAATGTTACTTACGCCATTTCCGGCTAATTAAAGGATTTAATACAAAGAACAGGTTTTCTACTAATAAATTGCTCTACAAAATAATCTTATGACTTTTTAGTTTATAATTACATAAAGAAACTGATTTAGTCGTGGTTTCAGATTATAAATTGAGTTATTGATCATTAAAATCGTATTCGCCGCCATCTTCACAACAATGTGCAATGACGTCTCTTATACAGCCTAATTTCAAGTGAGCAATCATTAAAATCCCAATATTCATAATCAATTAGCTTATCTTAATTTTAACTATAGTTCTAGTTAAAGACCTCTGTTTAATAAATCATTATTCGAGTCGTCGACCATTCAATTACAAACCATCTCTGTAGTAGTTAACACAAAAGCTAACAGATGGCACTGTCGCTGCTGTCTTTCAATATCGATCCCGTAATAATTACTGTACAAATATCTCAGAGATGGCGGCAGGTTCATCAATTATTATAAAAAACTAAGCTAAGCTATTATTGTAAGCTGGTTATTAATTAGATTGCCTAATGATCCCAGCAGATAGACACTCTCGCGGCGACACGGCCATTCTGATCGGCGGTGCGCGCTCTGCACTTGCCGTTGCCGTCTGCTCGTCCGTCCGTTGTCTTATGTGTAGTCTCGTGGTTGTTATCTGAAATAGTGGATATAAATTTTGTCGGCAGATTATTGTTGCTTTTATTATCCTACAATGTTTATTCAATTGTAGGATTTAGTAACAGGAAGGTTCATTCAACATAGAAACCTTGTAATAGATCTGACATTCAATGCATTTTTGTATCACCTTGCTAGACACACATGCACAGTTACAGACATTTATAGCTGTTTGGAATTTTTATTCAAGTTATTAGATGCTAAGCTGTTAGCTTAATAAAACAATTGTTGCCTGAATGATTCAATTACATTAATTGAATTGAGTTTATTGATATTGTTTGATCAACTTCTAGCTCACAAGAATTTTGTTGGCAAAATTATTCAACAGCAGTAATTGAATTCATTGATAGTTTGATCAGCTACTAGCTGAATAGAATATTGTTTGATTAGCTACTAGCTAAATAGAATATTGTTGGAAAAATTATTCAACAACATTAATTGAATTATTTTATATTGTTTGATCAGCTACTAGCTGAATAGAATATTGTTTGATTAGCTACTAGCTTAATAGAATATTGTTGGCGAAATTATTCAACAACATTAATTGAATTTATTGATGTTGTTTGATCAGCTACTAGCTGAATAGAATATTGTTTGATTAGCTACTAGCTAAATAGAATATTGTTGGCGAAATTATTCAACAACATTAATTGAATTATTTTATATTGTTTGATCAGCTACTAGCTGAATAGAATATTGTTTGATTAGCTACTAGCTTAATAGAATATTGTTGGCGAAATTATTCAACAACATTAATTGAATTTATTGATGTTGTTTGATCAGCTACTAGCTGAATAGAATATTGTTTGATTAGCTACTAGCTAAATAGAATATTGTTGGCGAAATTATTCAACAACATTAATTGAATTTATTGATGTTGTTTGATCAGCTACTAGTTGAATAAAATATTGTTTGATTAGCTACTAGCTAAATAGAATATTGTTTGATTAGCTACTAGCTAAATAGAATATTGTTGGCAACATTATTCAACAACATTAACTGAATTTATTGATGTTGTTTGATCAGCTACTAGCTGAATAGAATATTGTTTGATTAGCTACTAGCTAAATAGAATATTGTTGGCGAAATTATTCAACAACATTAATTGAATTATTTTATATTGTTTGATCAGCTACTAGCTGAATAGAATATTGTTTGATTAGCTACTAGCTTAATAGAATATTGTTGGCGAAATTATTCAACAACATTAATTGAATTTATTGATGTTGTTTGATCAGCTACTAGCTGAATAGAATATTGTTTGATTAGCTACTAGCTAAATAGAATATTGTTGGCGAAATTATTCAACAACATTAATTGAATTTATTGATGTTGTTTGATCAGCTACTAGTTGAATAAAATATTGTTTGATTAGCTACTAGCTAAATAGAATATTGTTTGATTAGCTACTAGCTAAATAGAATATTGTTGGCAACATTATTCAACAACATTAACTGAATTTATTGATGTTGTTTGATCAGCTACTAGCTGAATAGAATATTGTTTGATCAGCTACTAGTTGAATAAAATATTGTTTGATTAGCAACTAGCTAAATAGAATATTTTTGACAAAATTATCGAACATCATTGATTTGACTGATTTCATTGATATTGTTTGATAAGCTGTTTGCTTTTTCAGCAAACAGATAATATTGTTGCTTACTATAACTTGACTTTGCAACCTTGTATAATAGGTCTACTGTCTACTAGATTCGTTTTAAATAAAATTATTGATAGCTTTAGACATTGTGATTTGTATTTGGTAAATGTAGTGTGAGTAGTATGTTTTTATTTGTTCATTCTCACGGGAAGGTAATGCTCTGTGATAGACACAAAGTCTTGGATTTGACAGGATAAAAGGATAGGATCAGGAACACCGCTCTGTGATAGACACAAAGTCTTTGATTTGACAGGATTAAAGGATAAGGAGTTTAGGACCATTGCTCCGTGACAGGCACGAAGTCTTTGATTTGACAGGATATAAGGAACCAGGCTCTGGGCGTTTAATACGCCGTGGACCCAGCAGGATAACATGAGAGTATTATTTTATCAGTTCCCTCCACGGCTGCTGATAGATCATTTGTTGTGTTGGTTCATTACCAGTCACCTCCACGGCTTCTGATAGATCATTTGTTGTGTTGGTTCTTTACCAGTTGCCTCCACAGCTGCTGATAGATTATTTGTGTGATTCATTGTGAGTATTAATTATTGCGCCATTTGTTTCCTCCACGGATACCATTAGCTTTTTGTGAGTATTATTATTTTATACTTCATTAGTTACTGTTAGTTCTAATACTTTGTTTTTGTTAATAGTTGTTGCATACAACTGGCAGGATTGCAAAAACATTAAAATAATGAAAATGGAATACCTGATACTCATCACACATGAGCATCATGTAGGTAGGTAGGTTGATTGGCGATTGTATTGAGCCTTTTAATGCAACACTGTTTGATATCAGTGGTGAAGTGTTTGAAGTAGTTTGAAAACTTCTCACCTTTTATGTTAACTTATGGTGTGTAAACACTGAAACAGTCATTCTGCGTTGGCTGTCCTCATACTGTTTCTCATTTGTTAGCTTCATAGCCGGCGACACGGTCATTTGTTCACCAGGCTGTAGTACTTGATGTTGTTTATATTTGTAGTGAATTTGCTCTACTATCATTTCCTCTTTTATAAGATAATTGCCTCGAATCTGGAATGTAAAAGTCATGCAGGTAAATAATAGAACAAGAAAAGATGTTATGTAAACATCACACCTGCTATCCCAGAAGGGTTAGGCAGAAGTGTACATCATCACTTTGCCAGTAATGCTTAAGGCTCTTGTTAAAGGGCAAGACTGTTTGCCATTAATATTATTGTCTGGACTGCTACTGAGAAATTCCTGATGGAGAAACTCAACAACACTGTTAGACTCGGGAATTGAATCCAGGCCCACACACTTTAATTGTATGGTGCATTACTACTAGGCCCTCAAAGTAGTCTGACTAAATGTTTAAATTAGTAATGAAAATTTGGTAATCAATTGTTTTTAAATAGTTATCATACTTAGATGGTAATTAAACTAAGATGGGAAAGTTAATCTGATTAAAACTACTTTAAAAACACTATTGGTTGTGTTACTGTACTAGTGAAACATTCACAATTTAACTTCTTTATAGCTTTGCTTTCTGTTGAATTATCGCACTGAATTTCATTGTCACAATTTGTTGAACAACGTTGATGTTTCGTTAATTGTTTTGTTATAAAACACACATAAGTACCAGTTACATAACAAAGCATTACTAATGTAAAACATGTGCACCCTGGCATTAAATCCAACTCGTATGCTATAATGGGAAATAGTATGATGTTATCATTGCGTTTTCCCATTAAAATAATGTTTATTGTGGATCAATTGTTTATCTATTTATTTTTTAAACTTTAAGCTAATCAATTAGTGATGTAGTAAGGTCAGATGTAGATTCGATTGATAGATATTGAATAAATAAATAATTATTGTAATATTTATCATGACATATTGTGTCATTACAATACAAAGATTCACATCTGCCGGGTGTCCAGTGACGGACAACTTTGTTTGTTTTTAATGAATCTTGAAACATGTTATTCAATACAAATGTTTACAAGTTTGTATAAAGTATTTAATTGTAATTCCTCACTTGAATGTCAATTAGGAGGGATTTCTAATAAGAATTATTTCTATTAAATGTTTTATTCTGAATGACATTTCAAAACACAACAAGATTTAATACTAGTTAATACTTGGTTAATTAATTAATGTGTGAATGCAAGTAACTAACTAACTATCTAACTATCATTTGATTCATGAGTTCAGTTTGTGACACATTAAGTACTGATTTATATTTTAATCATAACTTTGAACGGGTAATGACCTTATCACTCCTTAAGTGATTAAAGATGTTTTAATATTTTAATCCCACGGGTGTCAATTTAAGGTGGCATTAACCTAGCCAGTGTGTAATGTGATAAGTTAAAATATTGTTAACTGCACTACAGTTACTTAAATGAATAAAATAAAATACTTCCCGGGTTTGATGTTTCATCCCGTAGGTTCATTTTTATTAATATGCTTTCCAAGTGTTCATGTTTCTTTTATTTTACTGCTTCGGTCATTCTGTGCTGTACTTACTGTATGTTTGTCATTTTGATTGGACTATGAAGTTTTCTGTCACATAAAACTTCATTGTTTGTTTTCCCATGTGTCAACTTATTGTCTGACTGGGTCATGTGTGTTCAAGTTGAAATAAGCCTTAATTATCATGTTGGTATCTGTCAACCACTGTGATGAAAATACAGCCAAATCTTAGACGATCATAGTCTTCAGTTCAATATTTTCCTGTATGTCATTATTTGGATGTTCCGGCGCATATTCATGAGCAAAGCGCAGATAAAATCCCTTTCTTCTGATGTTACGGCGGGAAAACCACTTGAGGAACGCTGCTCTTAAATATCAATGGCCTCCGCCATATTGTCTTCGCCTTAGATTCCTCTTCGTGGCAGATGGGTAAATGGGTAGTTGAAATCACACACAATACTTGACTCAAACACCAAACGTTTATTTACAATAGTCCAATTACAGGCACTTATAAACTTTTCAGGGGTTGAGACCCATTCACATGAATCATTGTTACTATGGAGAAGAATGGGTTGAAGAAACTCCATTTAAATCATGTTACAATTCTCGTTTGCACTAATTAATATTAATCACATCAAAAACCACTTTCATTTACATTATTTGCTAAACGCGAGATAATGTGCATCTTTCGTCACACGCGTGTCTACTTGTCTAGTCCGTCTAGCGGAAGTACCACGTACTCAGTATTGTTATTAATTTAATCAGTTAAAACTAATAAACAATACTAAAATAGTTCACAATTGATTGTAATAATTATTTAACAATAAAACAATACCAATATTAATGCGAAGGTGTTATTAAGTTAATGTCTAATTAATAGGTTCATTACTTTTTACAACAGAATGTTACTTACGCCATTTCCGGCTAATTAAAGGATTTAATACAAAGAACAGGTTTTCTACTAATAAATTGCTCTACAAAATAATCTTATGACTTTTTAGTTTATAATTACATAAAGAAACTGATTTAGTCGTGGTTTCAGATTATAAATTGAGTTATTGATCATTAAAATCGTATTCGCCGCCATCTTCACAACAATGTGCAATGACGTCTCTTATACAGCCTAATTTCAAGTGAGCAATCATTAAAATCCCAATATTCATAATCAATTAGCTTATCTTAATTTTAACTATAGTTCTAGTTAAAGACCTCTGTTTAATAAATCATTATTCGAGTCGTCGACCATTCAATTACAAACCATCTCTGTAGTAGTTAACACAAAAGCTAACAGATGGCACTGTCGCTGCTGTCTTTCAATATCGATCCCGTAATAATTACTGTACAAATATCTCAGAGATGGCGGCAGGTTCATCAATTATTATAAAAAACTAAGCTAAGCTATTATTGTAAGCTGGTTATTAATTAGATTGCCTAATGATCCCAGCAGATAGACACTCTCGCGGCGACATGTACATTATTATGTACATTATTTTTTATTAAGTACATTTAAAATGATGTTAATAGATGACTAAATTTATTTTTAAAGTCTGAATTTAAAAAAGGTGATTTTGACATTTTCGACTGATTTTTTAGGCAGTGACTAAATAGAAAGAATATGAGTTTTAAAAAATATTAGACTGGGTCCCATTTATAATCGGTTAGCGACTAATAAGGAAACATAATAAGTGAAAGTTAGCATACAAATAAATCAGTTATTAGCTCCGTTTTAATTTAAACTTGCATCAAGTTTTTTCTTTTGGCAACTGAATTTCTATCTAAACGGAAACTTGATGATGGATAAAAAATAGAAAATGTGCATTCATAAATAATACAAATCGGATTTTATTTAAAACTGTTTGTATGATAAATAAATATAAACCAGCTAATATTTTACATATATTGTGTGACTTTTAAAAGCTTTAAATAAACTCAAAAATGACATGCAAAAGAAATATTTTGTGGCTGCTTTTTCAACCGACTTCCTAAAAGGAGAAGGTTCACGACTCGATTCGACTATAACTGCCGCACTCAGAGAGTTTTAATGATTACTTAGGCCATCACTTAGTAAAGGTTTTGACAGTTTTGTCATACAAAAGTATGTCAAACCTTTACTAAGTGACGCCTTAAGTAATCATTAAATATCTCTGAGTACCGCAGTTAGTCTTTTTTTTATGTTTGTTACGTCATAAAGTCATAACTCCATCATTTACGAACCGATTTTCAAAATGTATGGAATGATGGAATCTCGGGGAAATCGAGGGCAACCCGCAAATTGTATGGGCACGTAATACGTGTTTTTTTTAAAGCTATTCAAGTATTCGCATCTGGTAGTCATCAGTCATTACCTACTTCATTTTTATGATGATGGATGGTATAACTCCTTAACGGTTAGGCGTTGAAGGGTAATTCATAAAGGATCAGTGGGCCGTACAAAAAGGGGGGTGGGGGGTATCAAATGGGTGTAATGTGAGTCTCACGTGAATATCACGGGGTTTACACAGACATTTTCCGTGATTTTTGCCTAAGACGCTCCGTTTTCGATATATTTCAATTTTTATTGGTTAGTACAAACATTTTGGATGCCCATATCTCGAAAACGTTGCATCGTAGGACCATGCTTCTCAGAGCTTAAATGGTGTGTATGCAATGATTAACCTGATACTGCAATAAAACTTGGAATAAAAAAATGTTGGTATTAGTCGCCAAGTCATTATTTTAGTCGCCAAATCAGTATTTGTAGCACCTCGCCTAATATTTCCACTAAAAATATTTAATCACACTAATAAGATATTAGTCACCTCGAAAATAATAAGCATTTTTTGGGATTGTCTCCACTGATCCCGGGATCCGATTTGATTTAACACAGATCCCGACTAGTGGTTTCCACGAATCCTGGGATCCGTTTCTACAAAAAATAAAAATCTAGAAACGGATCCCGCGGACAGAGTTAAGAAGTTAAGTATAATATTTTTCGAAACTGATTTTCTTTTATCTACTTTTCAAGAAGAATAAGAAGTTATAATTTAAAAAAGATTAGTGTAGTAAACTACCAGGAGGCCAGAAACATGAAGGAGGTATTGCATATTGTTAACAGGAATCTCATAATCAAATCTATAATTATACCTTTCTAATAACAGTGTTTATTCTCGGTGACTATAATGCGCACCCGGTTGAGCTATTTGATGACGAGTTAGCGAGTTTTTGTGTGGACCAACAATAGCGTTGCGCTGACGTTGAGTATTGACTCGGGAACTTATACGTTTGTTAGTGACGCGGATCTCGGCGTTGTTGGTTGGATCACTGCGTTGTGACGCAATCCGCCTGGGATACCGTTAGAGACATTAAGGTATGTAATGATGTGGTGTGGTCTGATCATTTTCCAGTATTATTAATTCGTAATTTAAATCTGGTACGCTTGAAAACTGTTTCTGACATTATAAGAATTGTATGAATAATAAAGTTGTATGGGGTGAACGAACAAAATGTCAGGCAGATGACTATTATGAGTTTTGTAACAGAAAACTTAGGGATATTAATTTTCCAATGGATTTTTGTTTGTGTGCTAATAAATTTTGTTGTGACGGGGCTCATAAAGATATTATTAATGACATGTATAATAACATTGTAAATATTTTGAGAGATTCTGCAAGTTTATGTTATGAATGTAAAGGGAGTAAACGTAGGCAAAATTCACGCAATATCACAAGGTGGAATAAGCATGTGAGCGCTGCTCACAGGGAGGCCAGGTGCAAGTTACAGGTCTGGATTTGGTACGGCAGGCCCTGTAGTGGTGCTGTGTATAATGACATGTGTGAAAGTAGAAAAAAGTTCAAGGCAAAACTAAAGTGGTGTATGAAAAATCAAGATCAGATAAAAATGGATATAATAGCTAGTCATAGATCCGCCAATAACTTCTCTCAGTTTTGGAAAAGCACAAATAAGCTTAATTTGAAACCTGGTCTCCCTGTGAACATTGCAGGACAGACGGAACCTAAAGACATTGCGAACTTATTTAAAGACAACTTTCAAGTTGAATCACCTTTAAGTGCGTGTGGGCCGCAGGTGTTCAATGCTCAGACGGTACAGGATGGCATGTCGTGTAATTTACAATTTACAATAAATTTCGCAATTTTTATTCTTTACTAGCTGTGCCCGCGACTTCGTTCGCGTGCTTGTCGGAAACTGAAATGCGTCGCTTAGATAAAAGTACATTTAATCATTGTCCTGCGTTAACTTACTGACGCTGTAGAAAATAAGAAGAGAGTAATGCAAAGTACTGACTATGTCTTATACTAAAGTTTAGATGGATGGGTGTTTGTTAATCAACCACGTCAGAACGGCTGAACGGATCTTGAAGAAATTTGAAACAGGTACATTTAATAGTCGACAGGCAGACAGATTGTCGTTGGCGCGTTCGTGTTCCACGCGCGCCTCAAAGATATGTCAGCAACAATTAAGGGGCCCCAAAGGGACATCTGCCGGGGCTGAGGGTTGTCCGCAAGAGATACCACGGCCCCGAAACACAAAGGGCTAATAAGGAACGTGGGTGGTTTTTAGTCAGTAGAAGTCTGACACTTTCTTCCGCTCCGCCCAGAGCGGGATGAGTAATTTGATAATTTACCAACCACAAAAAAAGGGGGGATTAGAGGGTGTTTCGAGAGGGTACCTACCTATAACGAATCTGGGACATCGAATCTGAAATGGCCGCCACCTCCTTCTGCGAAGCAGTAATGCTAGCGAAAGAGGTGGCGGAACGTGAGAGGGAGACAACCTCTCGTCCCAGCCGCCGCGGGAGACGCTCCGGGCATCGGGGGCCACGTGATGGCTTCCGGCCACCGTAGGCGCAGGCCTGTGAACGGTGAGTAACGGGCTAGTTAATCGTTCGTCCGTCCTATGACGATGGAGGCGCGTTCGTGTTCCACGCGCGTCTCAAAGAGATGTCAGCAACATTGAAGGGGCCCCCAAGGACCGACGCCCGTTGGGGCTGCGGGTTGTTCGAAAGAGATACCGCGGCTTCGACACATAGGGCTAACAACACACCACATCTATATGACGACATGGTTGGCGCAATGGCTGGACGATTAACAGTAGCACTGCGTGTCGCAGGTTCGATTCCCACACGGTACAAAAAAAAATATGTCTTGGGTTTTATCTAATTTTAATTTAGTTTAAAAAGAAATAGTATTTTAATACTGTGTAATTGGTAAATTTTTATTTGTTGACTATTCACGAAACATAATGTGTGTATGTTTACTATCACCGCGGTTCAGAAAATGACATCAAATGAATAACGCCATCTGTCGAAGACGAAGATAAACTGCTAAAAAAGAGCGATCAAACACTATAAGGTTTAGGCTATGTAGATTTTGAAAGCAGCGTCATTTAGACTTATATCTACGTACCTTTTGCTATCATAACTTTTTTAAAGTTATCTTGTGAAGGCATTTAGTAATAAGTACCATATTCGTTCAATAGATGTCGTTGCTTGTCTCATTCTTGACCATAACGATAAGTTCTTCTTGAAAACTGTAAATTCATATATCTTTTGATAGAGAGCACCGATTACGATGAAACAAAGACTAAGTAATAGCCCAAGTTACGCACAATATTTATGTATAAAAGTTACCTACATTCGTTTCGTAAATTTGACGTGATGCTTAGTCATCGAAACAGACAAACAGACAAACAGATAAACAGACAAACAGACAAAAATTCCAAAAATGCTGGAAATGTGTTCTGTTGGTTATACTTTAATAACCTGACAATTTTTTTTTTTAATATTTTCGATGTACAAAAACGATTTCTCTACAGATTTATTATATGTTATAATTATAATAATAATAATAAATGTTTAGTGTAATTAATAATAATTAATATTATATAATGACTGTAATCTAATAATTTTATATCCAGCAATTTGCAGTGCCCTTACAGGGTGCATGTTAATGCTGTGCCATGAAATTTTAATGCATGCCACTAACCAGTGTTGTACATGTAAGCATATATAAATAAATAAATAAATAATGTGAGATTTACGGCAAAGGAGGTGAGAAACACGATAAATAACATGAGTAGAGGTAAATCGCCAGGTCATGATGGTCTTAGCATTGAGCACCTGCAGTATGCAGGATCACATCTACAGCGAGTTCTCGCCTTGTTTTTCTCTCTATGTGTTTCTCATTCTTACCTGCCATTAGATCTGATAAAGACTATTGTTGTACCAATAATTAAGAACAGAACTGGAGATATATCGGATAAACGTAATTACAGACCAATATCGCTGGCAACCGTTATCGCTAAAGTTCTGGACCGTTTGATGGACAACTACTTAAGTAAGCACCTAAATCTGCATGACGGACAATTTGGGTTTCGAAAGGGTCTTTCTACAGAGAGTGCCATTCTAACCCTAAATCACACCGTCAGGTACTATGTCGATAGAAAAACACCAGTGTACGCATGTTTCCTGGATCTCTCCAGAGCTTTCGACATGGTGGCTTATGATGTGCTTTGGAGTAAGCTGAGGAACACTAGTTTTCCAAAAGAGCTAAGTTCTGTTTTTGAGTATTGGTATGACAATCAGGTTAACTATGTTAAATGGGCGGGGGAATTGTCGGATGCATATGGTTTGAGGTGCGGAGTGAGGCAGGGGGGAATAACCTCTCCAAGGCTTTTCAATTTGTATGTGGATGAGTTGATAGGTGGCCTCACCAGCATGCAAGTCGGCTGCTCCATTGACGGTGTCTTTGTCAACAATTTAAGTTATGCAGACGACATGGTGCTGTTGGCGCCATCTGTCAGCGCACTTAGGAAGCTGATAAAGTTTTGTGAGTCTTATGCGTTAACCTATGGCTTGCGATACAATGTATCCAAAAGTGAGTTTATGTTGTTTTCAAGAGGTAATCTTGGGTCCGACTCGGTACCCCCTGTGATGTTGAATGGTGTTGCTCTTAATAGGGTTTATAAATTTAAATATTTGGGTCACCTAGTGAGTGCTGACCTTAAGGATGACGCAGATATTGATAGGGAGCGCAGGGCGTTGTCGGTCAGGGCTAATATGTTGTTCAGAAGATTTGCGTCTTGTTTGAAACAAGTCAAAATTACATTATTTAAGGCATATTGCCAAAACTTTTATGGCAGTAGCTTATGTACAGCATATTCCCTGAAAACACTCAAGCCTCGTGGGTCCAATATAACAATGCCTTCAGAATGCTATTGCGTCTTCCACGTTTCTGCAGCGCATCGGGCATGTTCATGGAGGCTCGTACTGATGGATTTGCAGCTATCCTGCGCAAAAAAGTCGCCTCCTTATTGAGCAGGGTTCGTGCTAGTAGCAATGGCATTCTGGCGGTTATTGCGGACAAATTTGACTGTCCTATTCTGAGTCATCACATTGGGGTGTTGATCCAAAATAAGTGACATAAAAATATAATGTAGATGTAATTTAAATAGTATTATAGAATGAATTTTAAGTCAATTAATGTAACTCAATCACCAAATTTATTACCACTAACATAGTTCGTAAGTATTTTTACTAACCCATATGGACCTGGTTGTCCGAAATAAAAACATTATTATTAATACCATGCAACTTTTATTTTTATTTTATATTGGAGATGAGAAACAAGGATAGTAAAGTCTTCGAAACTGCCAGGAGACCAGAATGTTGAAGTAGTATTGTAAACAAAAAAATAAATAGAAAAAAACTACTAGGAGGCCAGAAACATGAAGGAGGAAAAAGGAAGGGATGGAAGGAAGGGGGAATCTCATAATCAAATCAAGATACATTTTTAATAACATGCAATGACACTACTACTTCACCATTCGGGTCTCCTGGTACTTTGGAAGACTACTTTACTATCCTTATTTCTCATCCCATCATTTAGATTTGAGAGATTCCTATTAACAATATAATTGTTCATGTTTCTGGCATCCTGGTAGTTTGTGAGACTTTCCTACACTAATCCTTTGTTCGACTATGTTTAAAAAAGCCTGATGACATGTCCGGGTTTAGGGCTCTAAAATCGGAGGTTTTCACGCGTCTGGTCCTGGTTTTCAATTTTTTGAGATGGCAACCCTCTTGTAAGTAAAAAATGTACTATAATGTGACGTCAAACGAGTTTTCCAAGCACTGTATGTATCGTCTTCAGTTTTTGTTTACGTGAAGAAAGAAAAAATTGAGTTCAATGTTTTTTGAAAATCTATCTGACGGACTAATTAGTTTTTTTTTTGTCCGATCCCCTTTTTTTTTTTTTGGGGGGGTGGGAAATCATCAAATAACCCCTCCCGCTCTTGGGCAGAGCGAAAGGGAGTGTCAGACTTCTACTGACTAAAAACCACCCATGTTCCTTCTTCGCCCTTCATGTCGAGGCCGCGGTATCCCTTGCGGGACAACCCGCAGCCTCGACAGGCGTCGGCCCTTGCGGGCCCCTTCCATGTTGCTGACTTCTCTTTGAGGCGCGCGTGGAACACGAACGCGCCGTCGACACGGCCTGTCGTCGTCATAAGACGGACGGACGGCGAGCTTACCCATCACTCACCGTCCACAGGCCCGCGCCTACGATGGCCGGAAGCCATCACGTGGCCCACGACGCCCGGAGCGTCTCCCGCGGCGGCTGGGACGAGAGGTTCTCTCCCTCTCACGTTCCACCACCTCCTTCGCTAGCATCACTGCTTCGCAGAAGGAGGTGGCGGCCATTTCAGATTCGATGTCCCAGATTCGGTACAGGTACCCTCTCGAAACACCCTCTAATCCCCCCTTTTTTGTGGTTCGTAAATTATCAAATGACTCATCCCGCTCTGGGCGGAGCGGAAGAAAGTGTCAGACTTCTACTGACTAAAAACCTTGTGTTTCGGGGCCATGGTATCTCTTGCGGACAACCCTCAGCCCCGGCAGACGTCCCTTTGGGGCCCCTTAATTGTTGCTGACATATCTTTGAGGCGCGCGTGGAATACGAACGCGCCAACGACAATCTGTCTTCCTGTCGACTATAATGTACCTGTTTCAAATTTCTTCAAGATCCGTTCGGCCGTTCTGACGTGGTTGATTAACAAACACCCATCCATCTAAACTTTAGTATGAGACATAGTCAGTACTTTGCATTACTCTCTTCTTATTTTCTACAGCGTCAGTAAGTTAACGCAGGGCAATGATTAAATGTACTTTTATCTAAGCGACGCATTTTAGTTTCCGACAAGCACGCGAACGAAGTCGCGGGCACAGCTAGTTTTAAATAAAGTTAATTCCAAGTAGTCATAGAATGAGCACTGGACGTCAAAAGTTTTAAAAGACTGATCTGTGTTAGTGAGAACTAGTTGCGCAAGAAAGTTCGTGGCAACACGTCTCGGTCTGTATAGTTTTAATTGAAAATTAAATGTAAGCAACCCCGGTTCGTATTACTGAATGCCAGACGGTGCCAAAAGAAATAAAGAAACATACTTCTTAGTTTATATTATGTTCAGTACCTACCTACATAAACATAACGGAGGAGCTCGTGGCTTAATAATAACTGCCACACGGGTCATTCTTTAGGTTAAGCCGCGCTTGCCTAGTTGGTCTGTGGATGGGTGACCACCCATTACATACCGAAACGTATAATTTACGTTGACTAAAACTATAATATAGGGTGTAAAAGTACCCTTAACGCAAACGAAGGGCACTTGTTATCCCCACCACTGCGATATTTTTTTTGTTCTAGACCATACCTGGGAACCTCTTAGTTACGGAGATATCGGGGGTCAAAGTTCCAAATTTTTCACAGCTGTTTTTGTAAATACTAGTTTTCAGGTTATAACTTTACTTAAATTACCTCCATGACCCGTTTACTATTCAAAGCATCTACTAGTAAAATGTTTTAACAGTGCTACATTGAGTTTTACCGTAAAATGTGATTTTTGACCCAAAAAAAAAGTAATTTCCCAGCAAAAATTTTTGCGTAGGGGTACTTAGTTTGATGTACAGAATGCTTTGTTGACGGCTGTGTGATGGGTTGATTTACACCCTGTATACATATTTATATGTGCTCGCCAAGACCTTTCATTTGATACCAAATATGTTATGATTATCTCAATATTTTTTTTTTCGAGGTTAGAATCTGACATTTAAAAATCCGTCATATTTTTTTATAAAATTTATATAGCCTATGTCACCCGGGCTGTTCTTACTCCATTGACACCTCATTTATTTCAATCCGTTCAGTAGTTCAGGCGCTATGGTGGAACATACAAGCATACATACATACATACCTACATTTTACATACATAGACTGCCAAAATCATTACATTTCCTTTTGGCATCGCCGTAGTCGGGTAAAAATCATGCGACGATGCTTAGAAATGTTTATGGCGCACACATTCCTAACAATCTCGGTTTAGACACAGAATTAATACTAGATGATGAATCTATTTTAATTCAATTGTCAATTTTAGACAAAACCATTACATAAACACCATGAAATCACAACTGTAATCCTGAAAGACTAGGCAGATTAGAGATGTACCTAAAAGAACCATCACAATAAAATCTGGACACTTAGCAAAATTCAAAAGCAATTTTTTTCCTATCAGTAGGAGAAAATCGCTTTATAAGTGTTTTTCGTTTTCAGAAAACATAGTATTTTGGAAAGCCAAACAATTACGAACCCGGACTTAACTCAAAGTGGAAACCGTTATTTCACGACAAAATCGCTTTTGTATATTTCTAAGTTCGCTACGTATATAATTGTATATAGATTTATAGATGTACCACCACCCTCGTGACCCTCATTTTGTGTACAAACAGTCATATTTTTAATTAAAATAATACAAACAACAAAAAGTTTTGGCCATATCAGTTTTCAATCAAAAGGTTGTTGTTGATTATTTCCTTTCAGGGTAATTAAATCTTGAAGCTCAACTGACAAACAAAACTTTACCCTTGTTTTTACTCTTTCATTGGTTCGAAACTTTATTTCATTAATCAATTTGTTTAATTTTATAAAATGATAAATCATAGTCTATTTTTCAGTGCCTTTATGAGAAACTATGATGATATGAATTAATTTAATAAAGTTAATCTACATTAAGTCTGTTACTCACTTAATTTAAAAAATGTAAGGCTTTTATCATTTATTATAGACACGTCTGCATGATTATCATACAAGGTCGAATTTAACAATTAGGTACAGGACAAGCAAAGTGTTATTGGGTTTTTCCATAGGGATTTTTTCAGTAACATCTATGAAGTCTGGATTTGTGACCCACTGATGTCAATCGGCTTCTTCTTCTTTTCGTGTCGATGAGCTCAAATCGTATTAGACCAGTATGTAGCCACCTGCACAGCTCTATTATTTGCTTCTAGTAAGTCCTAAAGAGTGTAAGTGGTTGTGCAGGATTAGCAGGATAGGAGGTGGCGCATATCCTGCAGAGGGGCTCCACATTGGCAATTTGTTTGAGATGGATCGAGGATACTCATTTAGCCAGATTATAAATCTGCAGTGGCCAACCTGGGCTCACAGTCGGTTAAGAGATTTCCAGATTGGCCGCTGCAGTTCGTTTCCAGGCGGCAGGTGTTCTTCCGGGTTGATGAAATGTGGAGGGATGGGATGTTTGTTTCGCCACAGTTCGCATCTCTCGTCCGACGCACCGTCTTCTAAGGAGATCGTGTGCCTTATAAAGCTTTTACGGCTCTTTAAGCGTGAAGGTGGTAATTGATGCCCGAACAAGGGGTAGTGGTTGTCACGTTCCTGTTTTCCCTTTTCGATACGACTTGCTATTTCACGTCGTACATCTGGTGAAGCTATACCTGCAAGCGGATACAACATCTCAAGGTGGGTAGGTCTTAAGCACCCCGTTACGATGCGACAAGTATCGTTTAGCGCTATGTCAAACTCTTTTGCATGGGCGGATCGATGCCACACTGCAGGCATGCGAACTCGCGGTGCAAGAAAGCAGCCTCCCCGAGCGGCGTTAAAAATTTTCGTACTGCGATTCAAAACGCCCGGCGCACCCTGGACAGCTAGCACTCGGTAACGCAGAGTCTAACTGACTAATCCTTTCACCACGATGACTCAAACTCAATCGGCTTCTGTGGTACAGAAGCCGATTGAGTTTGAGCTTAATCTATATTTTCTGTAAGTTAAAAACGGAAGACATCGTTTTAGACAGAAAACGTCTACTCAGTGTTGAAGAAGACATCTAACAAATCCAAGGATTACGGAGCAAAAACTTCTTTCATACCTATGTAGAGCAACTGAGCAATCTGTTAAAGCGTCTCCTGTACAAAGCCTAAAATATTGTTATTACAAATGTACCAAATGTTAGGCTTAAGAGCATTTATATCACTCTTCTACACAACAAAAATATGTCAACTAATTTCAGCCATGTTTTGCAAAGATACTTTCCTTTGCACGCTTCTTCGGTACACAATAAATTCGTGTCGCAACGAATATAACGTTAACATAATTCATAGTGAAACTGGAAGGTGTTTAAACACGGAACGTGCCCGTAACCAATAAGTTGTGCCCTCAGTGATTTAATCTCAGAAAAATAGTAATCAGCTGTAAAATCTATATTATCCACTTTGAATATAAGTGCAGTGAAGGGTTAAACGCCCAATAATTGTTTGCAGTGTTAACTAAACATTATTAAAGGAAATTAAAACACTCGAAAAAGTCGGAAAAAGTGCCCGTCATAGTGACTGATTCGCGTGTGCACGGAATCCTCGCAGTTGCGTGAACTAGTGAAAGGCGAAAGTCCTGTGCACGCGCAGTCAGTGCTACCAAAACATTGCGACGACGCAGAAACGCGTTCCAGCGGTGAGTTAGTGTGTCCGAGTCAGTGTTGCCGTTTTAGTGACTTTGTCACTAGATCTAGTGAGTTTTTGAGGTTTATGGTGACTTTTTTTCACGATTTAGTGACAAAAAAAAGTCTGGTGACTTCTAGCGACTTTTTCATGATCGACACAACATTACATAATTATTTATCCTGTTGATGCAATCCATATTTAATTAGCCAGAAAATTGTGTATACTTACTAGTGTTAGCACAAAAATGCTGCAAATATTACTATTATCGAGATTTAGTCATTACAGTTTTGTCGCTGCCACACTCGAACGGAGAATTAGAGCGGACGTTCAGTTTAATGAACATTGTTAAATCGAAACTACGAAATAGATTAGCAACAACAACTTTGAATTCAATACTGATGATACGGAATCAGCTAAAATGTTTAAAAGAAACCTGCAAAAGTTATGTTTTACCAAGTGAAGTCTTGTCCCAAATGACGAAAACCGTTAAAAACATAAATAAGAATGTACTGTGCCATCTACTACCATATTACAAGCGCAAGCTTCGACTTCCACGGCAACTACGGAACCGTCCACTTCCACCATGCTGGACGAAGATAGTGCAGTGATATTAGATGAAGATTTAATGCAACTAAATAATTTTTAAACAGTGTTTTTGGGTTAATTAAAATTATTGTTCGTTGATTTTTCATGATTTTTAAGTTACATCTAATCAGTAAATTTAGTGACTTCTAGTGACTTTTTGAATTTAATTTTTCACCCAATCTAGTGACATTTTAGTAGGAGTTTGGTGACTTTATTTTTCCCTAAGCGGCAACACTGGTCCGAGTTGCATTTGTGAGTTGCACGTTTTGGGTTCACAATAACACACCAACATTTACCCCAAACAAGGAGAAAAATTACTTCACCCAACGATAATATCACCTATCGCAAACTACATAGATCAAGTTCATTAACTAACTTGTCCATCACAACAAACAGTAGCGAGAAAGCGATATTTGATACCACGATGATGAGTATTCCAGATAGTTTACACGGTAACAGCGACATAAGTGATCTACATGACCAAATAAACAATCTCACGATGCAATTATCGAGCGCCTATAATGAAATTAAAAATTTAAACATCGAAAACAAAAATTGTTTAACTCCGCGATATGTAGCCAGTGACTCTCGCGCCCCCAAGACGAATCTAACGACGTATATTTTATTCAAATCCGTTCATCCGTTCAGGAGTTATGAGGGAACAAAGAAACGGACACACATACATACATACCTACAGGTCAAACACATAACCCTCCTTTTGGGCTTCGCCGCAGTCGGGTAATAAGAAAAAAATTTTGTACAGGATCTCATAAAACTAATTACAAAATGTGGGAATACAAACCACAATTTAATTTCAGAGATGCGAGGCTATAAGAAAATCCTGGGACATTCCAGCTACCCTTTTGTAAATAGAAAAGAAAGCATAAAACATTTTTGCCACTTCGGCCTTTTAACACCTCATAGTCCTATCATAAACCAATGAATACGTATAAAACTTAGTTTATTCTGCAGTTGCAATTATCTTTTACCTGCTCATGTAATGCTTTGTATTGTGTAAATATGAGCCTGAAGAAGTTGCGTTGCTGCTGTCTATAGATGCTACCGGTGCAGCGATTACGTCCTTGTTTGCGATCTGGTGACCTGCGAAAGAAATGGAACTGTGCAAGATGTCTTAGCTTAGCTTAGCTTTAGTCCACCTTGCACGTCTAATGTCCGTTCACAGGAATTACCTCCGACTTTGCATCACTGCCGATATCTCGGTATTTGAATAAGGTCTTTATTGCGTGGTCACGTCGTGATGGCTTCCGGCCAACGTAGGCGCGGGCCTGTGGACGGTGAGTAATGGGCTAGCTCGCCGTACGTCCGTCTTATGACGAGGAACAACGACACGCGCTCTTCAAAGAAATGTCAGTAAAATCATCGAAAGAGATACCGCGGCCTCGGCACAAAGGGCTTAGAATTAACGTGGGTGGTTTTTAGTTAGTAGAAGCATGACACTCCCTACAGCTTTGCGCGGAGCGGGAGGAGTCATTTGATGATTTCCCACCCTCCAAAAATAAAAGGTTTTATTGCGTTGCTACCACTGATAAGTCTAACATCACTATCACTTCAATACATCAATACATAGTATAAAACAAAGTCGCTTTCTCTGTCCCTATATCCCTATGTATGCTTATATCTTTAAAACTACGCAATGGATTTTGAAGCGGTTTTTTTTAATAGATAGAGTGATTCAAGAGGAAGGTTTTGGTATATAATCTGACCGACATCCACGCGGGTGAAGCCGCGGGTATCAGCTAGTAATTATATAAAAAAAAATATATATTATTATATCACACCGTAACATCACTTTTATCATTGGATGAGTTTTTTTAAACGACTTCTAAATAGGAGGAGAGTCTCAATTCTCCTGTATTTTTGCAGGTAGGTATGTACAGTGATTATTTATTGCTGTACTGATTAATGAATAATACAATGAAGTACATAACTCGCTTAATGAAAATTGTTTGTATCTAACGAACCTGCTTTACAAAACTAAACAATAAGATTCGATTAAGATAAAACAATAGATTTTGGTACAACAATATAAACCTTTCCCACCTAGAGAAGAATGACTGATAAAAGGTATGTTAAAATCATCAATAAAACCGTGCTCCATTTTGTATCCAGCTAATTAGTGATCTTTGTACATCAATCATCAAATCAAAACAAATAACATAACATCACGCCTGTAATCCCCGAAGGGTTTTGGTAGAGATGCACCTAACTGTACGCCTACATTTCGCTAGTTATGTTTAAGACCAGGTAACAGGGGCAAACAAAATCAGGTTCAAAAAACCGACTTCAAAAACACCAAAAAGTGAAAAAAAATAAACTTCTGAAGAAAAATCAGCTTCCTGAAGTCGGTGAAAAAAAAAAAAGTTTTTTATTTTTCCATTTTTAGTTGTTCCCAAACAAATAATAGGTTTTATTTATCCCCAATAAATGGAACATTACATAATATCTTACTGTCCAAATCTGGGTGTACACATCTGCGTACCCCCTCAGATCATACAGGCGTGATGTTACGTCATGATGTTGTATAAACAATAAACATCCAAGCGATTGCAGCAATCACGACAGATTTGCCGTCTATTTTTGAAGAGTTCTATTGTATATCTCCGAAGATCAGGATCAGGTTAAAATAAACTATCCAAATGGGACCCAATTCATAAAGACGTCGTTGTATAAGCAAACGAATTTATAAAGGAAAAAGAATAAAACTGATGGATCGGCAGGCGACGTCTTACGATTCATATTCAACCGGCGGTGTGAGCTTACTTCGCTTATTACTTTAAATTGAAATTTTATGCAGCAAGCATTATTTTAAAATATCACATTTTCTCAAGTTAAATCACTTTTGCGTAACAAAGACCATTTATAAAGACCTGCGACATTTTTACTTTGTAGGAACGTCAGAAGTGCCGCAAATAAGTGCGGATATTTTTATAACCTTGCGCTGGAACAGTACCTGGAAAACCCAAGTGTTGGTAAGATTAATTAACGAATACAGCCGCTTCTATTACTTTCATTATAATTATGAACCTTGCAACACTGGCACCTTGCTTTCGACACTGTAACATTTTATTCCACAAAGTGTCAGACTTTTACCAACTAAGGCCCATTAATATCCCGTCGGGGCTGCGGGTTGTTCGCAAGAGATACCGCGGCCTCGACATGAAGGGCTAAGAAGGAACATGGGTGGTTTTTAGTCAGTAGAAGTCTGACACTCCCTTTCGCTCTGCCCAAGAGCGGGAGGGGTTATTTGATGATTTTCAACCCACCAACAAAAAAGAAAACAAAAAAAGGCCCATTAATATAGGGCACGCCACGATAGCGGCGGTAAGTCCCCTCTTTGAGGAGTGGCTGGAGAGGCGCCACGGCGCCTCACCTTCCGTCTGACGCAGGTACTCACCGGACACGGTTGTTTCGGGAGGTACCTGCACCGAATCAGGCGAGAGAAAACGCCCGGATGCCACCATTGTAAGGATCTGCCGGAGGACACGGTGGAGCACACCCTGGAGGTGTGTCCCGCTTGGGCGGAGCCCCGCCGTGTTCTCGTAGCGGCGATCGTCGTCGGCGACCTCTCGCAGCCAGCCCTGGTGCAAGCCATAGTCCGGGGCGAGGAGGAATGGGACGCCGTGGCCTCCTTCTGCGAAGCAGTGATGCTAGTGGAGAGAGAGAACCTTTGGTCCCAGCCGCCGCGGGAGACGCTCCGGGCGTCGTGGGCCACGTGACGGCTTCCGGCCACCGTAGACGCGGGCCTGTGGACGGTGAGTAATGGGCTAGCTCGCCGACGACGCTAGATGCTAGATGACGACGACAGGCCGCATCGACGGTGTGTTTGTGTTACACGCGCGCCTCAAAGAGATGTCAGCAACATGGAAGGGGCCCGCAAGGGCCGACACCCGTAGGGGCTGCGAGTTGTTCGAAAGAGATACAAGGGCTAACAAGGAACATGGGAACTTCCGCTCTGCCCAAGAGCGGGAGGGGTTATTAAAATTTGATGATTTTCCAAACCAAAAAAAAAAAAAACGCCCATTAACCGCGGCCTCGGCACAAGGGCTAAGAACGAACATGGGTGGTTTTTAGTCAGTAGAAGTCTGACACTCCCTTCCCCTCTGCCCAAAGCGGGAGGGCTATCCCGTCGGGGCTGCGGATTGTTCGAAAGAGATACCGCGGCCTCGTCACAAGGGCTAAGAAGGAACATGGGTGGTTTTTAGTCAGTAGAAGTCTGACACACATACACGGAGGGGTTATTTGATTATTGACCAACTCCCAAAAAAAAAAAAAAAGACGTGTGGCACTCAGAGACTGCCGAGGTAAAGCTATTGCATAGCATTTTTTATCAACTTATGCAATTATAATTATTTATTTATTTTATTAATGCAGTATTTAAATATAGTATTTATACTTACACTTTTACTAATCATCCTCATCTTTTATAAAATGTCCTTTTACGTCTCATGTCGCGCCTTGGCGACAACTATTTTTGTTGGCAGCCTTATAATCGACCTTATTCGATTTATTAACTTTGATTTTGCTGTTTTAAAATATTAAATCTAATAATTTTTCAATGTTTACTTTTCATCTGACATTACGTCAGTTGTCAAGATGTCATTTACTTTTTCTTTTATTTTGTGTCATAGTTTTTCTTAGTGGTTAGAGCTATGAAGGTTACATATAATTTAATTTATTTTTATTAATATGTTTGCTCAAATAATGTAATTTATTGATAATTTCTATTAATAGTATCTTATCTTACGCTTATAAAATTAATTAACACGCTCACAGAAATTCTTTGAGGAAGTTTTTGACTGAATAATAAAATTAAATACAGGCAACTCACAATTTTTGATTTCAAGAAATTGTAAAGTGTCAATTCGTTAGGTTTTTTTTTTTTTTTTTCGTTACGGAATTTCTGGATTCGGTCCCCACGCTCAAGGCCCGCGATAGAAGCTATGCAATAGCTTAAAAAATGTTATGTAACATCTAAATTCAGCGAAAGGTACTTTACCTACATTATTCCGTTACTTCGTCAGTATGAACTAGAAATTCGAAGCACGTGCTTACGTCACCCAGACGAAATGCCCTGAATAAAAACCTGTAGGCTATAATTTGCAATACTCTGAACGGCTCCAAAATGTCGGTCACATTTGGAGTGGCGATTATCCTAACAAAAAAACTCGGATTTGTAGTTCATCCATTCAAATATCATGCTACGTCATTGTGCCATCGACGAATGAGGAAAATGTTATGGAGCGAGAGAATGAATGCAGATGCGATGAAGGGACTGTGTGGAGGATGATATCGATATAATGGAGGTGACTGCTGAGAGGACGAGTAGCAGAACAGTACCTACAGGAGAATAAAACATACTGCGGCGACGCTCAATAAATTAGCATAATGACACGAGAATAACCTATGTCAATTTGAGATAATAAATCATTTTAAACGCATGTAAACTCGTTCACTCCATTTAATACACGTTTGCAACGTCTTGATAACCAATTTGGTTGAACACTGATTAGGTACATGCTCTTGTGTTTCATCAGTGTTTAATGTCAGTTACCTACAGGATTCTTTTCCATGTACTCATTTCTTGAAGATTGTGTTTAGCAGAATTTTGAAATTGAAATGACAATATTATTATTAAGCTACCGTTGTTGTTACTTTATTGTTAGCATTAATGAGCTGCAAAATAGAGTTGTCATTCGCACTTGACGTTTATGAGTCAACAACAGACTTGTGGAATATTATGAATTTGGACAAATTCTCAGGTCGCTCCTTTGAATTATTTAAGCTTTGGGGTTTCAAAGGTTTATTTAACTTTTGCAAGGGCTCTAACGATATAATGGGAACCATCTTTTATTTTGACGAAAAGTTCTTTTACTTTTTCATCACCTCTGTTAGCTACATATTAATTTCGCAGAGTGCACTGAACCGAATAATTTCCCACAAGTATGCAATATGCATATATGCGAGACCAATTATTTCGAGAGCTAGAATTAGAAAATGTATTTTCGATCAAGTTACTTCTAAAGTAATTTGTTCGATATAAATAAATCGATTGCCAATCGTATCAGAATAAGTAGAAATAGTTTCACCCTTGACTGAGATGTAAAAGTATTTATCCACTTACTATAAATAAATTCAGCCAAACATATTCCATTGAAATATTCATCATTTTATTTTATGGCACTCAGGTACTTTTAGCGAGACAGCTTTATGGATGTTTACCTTCTAAAATAATAAATAGGTACCAGATTGCGAATAAGGTACCTACTTACCTTAGATTCTATAGTAAGAGGGTACTTATAATCCATAACACAGTTTATGGCTAGTAGGTATAGATAATCAGATTTTACTGAGCTGAAAATGAAGGCACCTAAATAATGCCGAGTAGAACTAAGTACTCCATCGCGGTGCGGTATTTTTATACCGATTTCGATTTTATCGCCCAAATATAAAAGTATGACCGTTTTCTAAGTACATGTAAACCTAGTTTTAGAACTAGGTTTTGATAACCTGTTTCAATTTTGACACGGAATTAATTCTAACTTTGCGCAATTCACATACTATGTAAGCAGTAATAGCCTAGTAGTAGTGACCGTTGGACTGTCAAATCAAAGGACTCGAGTTCGAACCCAAGACACGCAGTTCTGTGATTTTCAGGATTCATGTGCGTCTAGTATAATTTATTGTTACTTGCTTCAATGAAGGAAAACAGCATGCCTTTTTTTATTTTGGGGTTGGGAAATCATCAAATAACCCCTCCCGCTCTTGGGCAGAGCGAAAGGGAGTGTCAGACTTCTACTGACTAAAAACCACCCATGTTCCATTTTAGCCCTTCATGTCGAGGCCACGGTATCTCTTGCGAACAACCCAGAGCCCCGACGGGAGACCAGCATGCCTGAGAGATATTTCTCGACGGCACGTAAAGCTAAGTCAGAGACCCATGGGCGGCATAGAACTCTGGAACCAAGTTAAAAAACCACACAATAAAGAAAGAAGAATAACATTAATACCCGTAGGTATACAGGTGAGGCTTCGCACAAAATACAATTAATGAGAAAGGTGTCAGGAAGGTGTGGTGGAGGTGTGAGAAAGAGTCGAAAAACCTTATTATTTGATGCACAGTCACGAGCAATGAGGAGGAGATTTTTTGTACCGATTTACATTACATTTCCGATTTTGTATTTATTTATTTTGCGTCGATTGTTCGCAAGAAAAGGAACAAAAACAGCTTGTTTCACAAAGCGAATGTTAGAAGACAATACTTAAGGTTTTTCCTTGTTCTCGAATGATTTTCACGCGAGTGTAGTCCCGTGGTATAAGATGTTGGCTTGATGTGAGAACATTTTATTAGACGTGACTGTACTAAGTAATAAGGTAGGTACTGTTGCTCTTATTTCACAAATAAAACCGTAACTTGTTTTGTGCAGGAATATCCTCATGGATACCTACCCACCGCCTGAAGCGAGCGGAGGGTTATGTTGGACTCTAACCGACTAAAAACCTACAGTTCCTACTAGCTTCATGTCGGTGACCCAGGAGATACAAATAATTTCGCACGCGTGAACTTTTCAGCCCCATCGGTCATCCGTTCTGCGAGCAATGCGCCCTGCTCACTGCCACAATTTGGTTACGTCGGTAACCTTGGCTCTTTCTCTTTCTTTTATTTCTGATTCGATCACGCAAGGAAACTCCGAACATAGCCCTCTCCATTTCCCTTAGATCATACATCATTTGCCTAGCCTTTTCCCAACTGTGTTGGGGTCGGCTTCCAGTCTAACCGGATGCAGCTGAGTACCAGTATTTTACATGGAGCGACTGCCTATCTGACCTCCACAACCCAGTTAATACTGGGTAATACGATTCTCTTTGGTAATACTGTTTGTCAGACTTTAAGGTCACTGACTACCTGTAACGACTGCCAAAGATTTATATATGGCAGCCGGGACCAACAGCTTAACGTGCTTTCCGAGGCACGTTTCCCTTAGAACATACATAGTTTAGCGTGCCTTTTTTTTTATGGTGGGTGGAAAATCATCAAATAACCCGTCCCGCTTTTGGGCAGAGCGAAAGGGAGTGTCAGACTTCTACTGACTAAAAACCACCCATGTTCCTTCTTAGCCCTTCATGTCGAGGCCGCGGTATCTCTTGCGAACAACCCGCAGCCCCGACGGAAGTTTAGCGTGCCTTTAATTTGGAACATAATAAATAATTAATGAGAATGTGAGGATTCTAGTGAAATGAAAATATTATAGGAAGCTGACAAATTGTATATGGACCACGAAAACTGTTAAATTATTCAGTATACAATTATCAATTACCACACCAATATATTGATATGAAAATCGCTGGAATTCTACCGTCATAACCTTTACATTACACTACAGTGACGAGGCGTGCCTATAAGCCCATTCCCACCGAAAGAAAAAATTAAGCAGAAAGAAAAAAAAAAAAAACTAATTATTATGGTACTTTAGACCAATAGTATATTATCAGATCTGTAGAAAAATAAATTATGGATCATAAGATATAAATTATTATAAAAATGGAATCTCGCCATTTTTGTAAAAAATTATATCTTCTTACTCGTCATCTCATCAGAATCAGAAAACCTCCTTTTATTTCAATCAAATATAATACCTACCTACACATTTCTAATAATTATTAAACAGTAATTGTTGTATATTAATTTAGACCATCATAATATGCCAAACAGTAAACCGTGAGGTAAATCTTAACAATAAATCTATCTTCATTATCATCATATCGACCCGGAATCGCTCACTGCTGAGTATTATAGGCCTCCCCATTTTTCTGCCACACTTCCCGGTTCTGTGTGTTCCTTACCTTATCCAAGTATTTTTGTTTTTTTAATACGTTGTCCCACACTAGGAATTTCTCCTGTATCGTGGGTGCGTTCACAGACATTTTAACTCACATACCCAAATACCCAGACCCGAAACAACTATCTGTAGGCCATACAAATATTTGTTCCGTGCGGGGATTGAACCCGCGACACGTAGCGCAGCAGTCAACTGCTTGAGCCACTGCGCCAACCGTGTCGTAAAATTCCGGTGACTTTGACGATATCATCAACCCAACGAGCTTTAGGACGGCCCTGGTTTCTTCGGCCTAACCTTGGCCACCACTCGGTCAAATCGACCAAATCTATCTTACAAAATTAAAACTTTTTATATCCTCGGAAAATAAATAAAAATATGGAAAATACGAATTAAATATGTATTATAAATTCTTACTATGGTACTGACGCGTTCAATCTGTCTATCTAACGAAAATTCATTACAACTAACCTTACTTAGTAAATTATGATGAAAATAGATGATTCCTGGAAAATCTAGTTATTAAACATTATGTAGGCGTAAAAAGTGTAGGCATATATTTTTACTGAGAAACCTTCTGCTATATTATCTACTTACTTGATATAATAATTAATTAAATAGGTTTATTTTAAAATTCGGTTAGACTGGATGCCGACCCAAAAATAGGCTAGAATATGAAAATGGTTAAAAAGCATACTGTCTGAACCTAGACAACGTGCACAGAGGAGAAGGTTACGAGGTCTCGGGCCTAAACTGCTGGCCCCACTAACCTTCACCTTCAAAACTGACTGAAAGATTTAAACAAAACTACTCTCAAGACACGTGGGACATTAGAAGATTCTATTACTTCTTCTTCTTCCAAACTTTATCCCACTTTCGGTAGAGTCGGCTCGCCTTATTATCTGAAGAATCAATAAAATCTACTCTGAATATTGGCCTCATAAAGCATTGTATGTGCCAATTCGACTCCAGCATCAGGAAAATGCAATATAATTTCCTACCTTTTAGGAAAGGGTTGGAGGAAAAATCATTATTAGGAATCTTTATTTCTTGGGAAATATGAAAGAAAATTATGAGACTGCCTCGTTGGGCTAGTAGTCGTAAACGCGACTGCTGTGCATGAGATTCAAGGTTCGATTCCTGGGTCGAGTAAATATGTAATTGGGTTTTTCTATTTGGTATTTCTCAGTAGTAACCACGGAGGCTGGAGTTGTACTCACTTGATGGCAATCGGCTCGCCCCCTATTAAATGAGACTTAAACGTAACTGGTGAAATGTGTGGACTATCAAGTACATCTCTGCCTAACACTTCGGGGATTACAGGCGTGGTGTAATGAATAAATATGAAAGAAAATTATGAGACAATAAGGCTGTGGGCTGTGTTTCCGTTGTGCAGTGACCCCAGAGACCTATAAAATAAAACCTACGTTTGACAGGTGGCAACCCGTCCTCACAATTTTCGACATCTGTCAATTTGGTATGATTTCTTTCATAGTTTTTTGTTCTCAGCATCTGTCGTGAAAACTACGTTGCTTTTTACAAATATTATGTCACATTTTTTTTTTTTTTTATTTGGCTTGCTCTTGACCTCAATCTTGCCCTAAGGGCAGAGATGAGGTCGACGATGGAACGAGCTTACCCAGAAGAAGCCTATTTACTCGCGACTTAAATAGATTAGGGTTATATGAACTCGGGAAAACCGACGCAGGCAGGGAGTTCGTGTCCCTTCGTCCAGCATACTCACCATGGAATCCTGATATTTCATGAATGTCAAAAAACTGTTCTGAAATAGTGCTAAATAGTGCCCAAAGGAAAAAAATAGTGCTCTTGTACTTGCGAAGTTATAGCCATAGTTCGATGAGTATGCTGGACGAAGGTTTCGCCCAGCATACTCACCTCCGTCCGGAGAATCTGTATACGCTTCAAACATAATTCATACTTCAAAAAATAGTTCCCAAATAGTGCCAAACGGTGCCCAAAAAGAAAAAACAGTGCTCGAATAACTTCGGAGTTATAGGCTTCGTTCAGTGAGTATGCTGGGCGTAGGTTCTACGCCCAGCATACTCACCTCAGTGCGCGAATATCGAACGAGCTATAGGTACAATTTACGTCTCAAAAAATTGTGCTTGAAATAGTGCCCAATATCAGTCCAATTTTTGCTTGACTTTTGACTTAGAAAACCATTAAATTTTAATGTAAACTTCTACATACTAACGTAAAATGGGGTACAGTCGTCGACACATGTTTTTGGACAAAAAAAAAAAGCCACTATTATAAATTGAAATATACTTACTGATTTGGGTGCAGCTCCTATATTGATTACGTACTAGATACACAATTTTATATAGGTAAATAATGACATCACCAACACATTGTTTGGTTTTGCAACCCACTATGTAGTCAAACTCAAAAGCCGGCGTTATTATAATGATGTGCGACGAAGTAAACAAACAAAGAAACTGAGAAGCGCTTGTTCGTTTCGATTGCTTTGTGACACAAAATGGACCCTTATCACCTTCAAAATACAGATCAGTCTTGTCTAATAATCGTAAGATGTTAGGGCAGCGCCATCTAGTATTTAAACATAAACATATTCATTTGCGTCGCGGGCGCCGCGCGTCGTAAGCCCCATACCTATTGACCGTACGTGCATCCATTACTGCCACACTATATTGAACTTTATCACATGAGGAATACAGGTCAATTCCGTAAACGTTGTGGTACCGTCCTTGATCCGGAAAATGATTATTTTGAATAATTTTGTCAGTTGTAATGTAAGCATTAATAACAGCAACTTTATTTTTCATGCATGATTTACTTCATTTGATATCTTAATCCTTCAAGCGCCGTGATCTAGACAAAATATATAAAATCATTGTTCCTAGCTACCGGGGTCCCATGCGACGCGCGAAGGCTTAATCATATTATTATAAAGTATTATTAAAATAATGTGTAATTAATAATATTGCGATTCTAAAGTAAATACTCCCTTACATAGACAATTAATAATTTACACAAGACAAAAATTGTTAGAAAGAAAGTTAATAATATTGTATTCGACTGTACTCAATGTAATGTATGTAGAAGTTTACAATCAAATTTAATGGTTTTCTAGGTCAAAAGTCAAGCAAAAATTGGACTGATATTGGGCACTATTTCAAGCACAATTTTTTGAGACGTAAATTGTACCTATAGCTCGTTCGATATTCGCGCACTGAGGTGAGTATGCTGGGCGTAGAACCTACGCCCAGCATACTCACTGAACGAAGCCTATAACTCCGAAGTTATTCGAGCACTGTTTTTTCTTTTTGGGCACCGTTTGGCACTATTTGGGAACTATTTTTTGAAGTATGAATTATGTTTGAAGCGTATACAGATTCTCCGGACGGAGGTGAGTATGCTGGGCGAAACCTTCGTCCAGCATACTCATCGAACTATGGCTATAACTTCGCAAGTACAAGAGCACTATTTTTTTCCTTTGGGCACTATTTAGCACTATTTCAGAACAGTTTTTTGACATTCATGAAATATCAGGATTCCATGGTGAGTATGCTGGACGAAGGGACACGGGAGTTCCACTCCTTGGCTGTGCGCATAATAAAGGACTTGGCAAAGCGCTTCGTTCGAATGTGTGGAACATCGACTAAGTATGGGTGACAACCTGCAGTACGCCTAGTCTCCCGATGGAAGAAGGGAGATGGTGGAATCATTCACACATCACATTTTCATATAACGTACCTAATCTTAATATTTTCATCATCATTATAGAGATGAAGCCGGCGCCCCAAGCGAAAATGAATCGTCATCTGCCTAACCTTTTCTGATTCATGTTGGCTTACAATCTTACCGGAGGCAGCTATTTGACCTCCACATTCCAGTTAGGACTGGGTAAAACAATACCACTTGGTAAGACTGGTTGAAGCGAAAATTAATAATGGTAACTATATTTATTTTTGTACTATTAGGTACACCTCTGCCTAATCTTTCGGGGATTACAGGCGTGATGTTATGTTATGGTAACTATTTTAAGCAACATGGAAAACGTGCAGCTGTTGCAATATTATCAATGGTTTTATGGAAAAATTACAAACATCAACGCTAATGATGGCACGTTTAATTTAAATTTAACACAGCTGCTCTACTAACTATAGTATTAAAATATTATTATGACCGGAAAGCTCACATTACTTTAGTAGAGAGTAATGAAATGTTATTTGAAATGTTTGAATTCACGAAAACATTATGTTTATCAATACAACCGTGTGTTGAAATGTTTCGTAAAATTATGAATGTCAATATTTATTTCCAAGTAACAGTTGCCCGCAGATGCGTGAAATTATTTAAAAAATGTTAGGTTTCTCGGATTTTGTTAACAATTTCAAAGGTTTTAATTTTTGTGCACAGAACCCACCACCAGAACCAGATGAAAAAATAAAAGGAGCCTCCGTTACTGCTTATAACATCAGCTATCTGCGAGTACCTTGAAGTTCTGTCAAAGACGGTCTAGCCATTTTGGAGATTAGACGAAACAAACAGGCAAACATTAAGCCATTGTTATTTTTTGTTATGTGCATTATTGACTTTCAAAGACATTCAATAGAAAGCTGTTATTTTAAAATTAGAATCAAACCCTTAAATAGTATTGATTTGTATAGAACATGAGACAATGATTTTTTTAAGCAAATAAAACGTCCGAAACACGTTATTTATTACTTTATTTTATTTATTTATTTACTAACATTTTTTATTTTATTTTAATCATTAGAACACTTAACTACTCAAACGTTTGCCCCGCACTCCTATGGCACCGGTTTATGCACCAATAACTCGAAACCCCTTCAAACGATTCAATTGGTTTCAATAGGGATGATTCTATTTAGTCCGTCCGTTAGATTACACTATCGAAACATATTGGATACGTGTTTTATCAAATTAACGATGACGGCACGGTTGGCGCAGTGGCTGAGATCCCCGCACGGAACAAATATTTGTATGGCCTACAGATATTTGTTTCGGGTCTGGGTGTGTTTGTGTATGTGAGTTTAAATGTTTGTAAACGCACCCACGATACGTTTCGTTCCGTTCTCACATAATATACCATCTCAACATGAAAGATGTAACCAAAGTTTTGTAACAATATTCTGATTTAAAAAAGTGTCCATGGAGTTTCTTACCCTTCTTCTCCATACAGTACACTCACAGTTATTATACCTTGTGACTGGGACTGTAGCTTCTTAGTAATTTGTATTTGTTTCGACTATTCAAAAGTGCCTGTAACTGGCCTACTTGAAATTAATGTTTAGATTTTGATTTTGATACAGGAGAAATTCCTGGTGTGGGGCAACGTTTATTAAAAAGTTAAAGTTAATAAAAAGTGACGAAAATAAAACGTGTCAAAGATCATGAGTGGGGGCTTGTGACGTTACTTTCTGGTAAATAATGTGCCAAACTGTCACATGACTTTTCGAAGCACTGTATCGTCTTCATTTGTCCAATATTTTTTGGAAATCTATCTGACGGACTAATTAGATTTTTTCGTCAACTACCCTATTGTGCCTTTGAAGCTTTGAGCTTTTGAAACTTAATATTCACCAAAAAGTTAAAAGCTACTTTCAAATAGTAGAAACGTAAGAAAATTAAGTTTTAATTAATAACAGATGAATGGTTCACTTAGTTTGATACAATGAATAAATAAATTTTAGTTACTGTAGCGCTCCCGAGACTAGAAACTTTAAAGAGTTCGATTGGAAAAAAGCCTATTTGAAAAATTTGATTAAACATGATTTTGGAATAATGCAATAATTTTTAAAAATAAGTTTTATTTAACTACATACAATTCCACTAACGTCGAATCGTTATTTAATCATTATTAGATGCATTTTTTATTAAATGCTAATGTCATTTTTTTACCTGTGTCTGAGCTTATTTATACCTATTTTTATTTCCTAACCAAACAGCGGTAGCCCAGTGGTAGCGGCCTCGACTTACGAACAGTAAGTCGTGGGTCCGAACATTCGTGTGTGGCACATTCATCCAGCGATTGCAACCTTCACTCTAGTGCTCCGTGAAACGGAAGACGTTGTGTTGGAAGGTCTCCACCTTCCAACGCAACGTCTTCCGTCTCACGGTCGCAGATCCAGAACTTTTCAGCCCCATCGGCCATCCATTCTGCGAGCAATATGCCTTGCCCATTGCCACTTAAGCCTGGCATTTCTTCGGGCTACGTTGGTAACCTTGGTTCTCATGCGGATGTCTTCATTTCTGATTCGATCACGCAAGGAAACTCCGACTCCTGAAATTTATTTCATCACCACTGCTCGCAGAAACGGTGAAGGAAAACATCATATATTTGTTCTGCAGAAGCGAGCGGTTCGTGCAATTTATCAGCTGGGTGCCCGAGTATCTCTTAAGAGATATTTTTAAGGAAATTGGTATTCTCACGGTTGCTTCTCAGTTCATCTTTGCCAAAATATTATATATTAGACAAAATATTCACCTGTACACTTAAAACAGTGATATTCACAACTTTAACACTAATAAGCATAAACTACGCGCTCCTTTTCACCGGCTTCACAAAGTTTATAATTCATTCGTATGGCTCGGTATAACATTTTATGACAAACTGCCATCTTTTTATGTAGACTTGCCATTTAATGCATTTAAAACCAAATTAAAATCTAATCTTTGTTTAAAAGCTTACTATTCCATTAACGACTACTTTAATGATAAGAATAGTTGGTCGCTGAGTTGAACACAAGACAATGTTTGTTATAAATATGTTCTTTCTCCAAAATAAGTTTACTGACATGTTGTCTTTTTTATGTTTTTATTATTATATACATTTTTATTATTGATTTGTGTCTGTAGTCAATCGTAATATTAACTTACACCTTTCTATTGTATCGAGTCTGGTTCTTCTAAACAAACCTTGCTGGGGAGTTTGTTCCGCCATGCGCCACTTCTTCTTTCCAGCAAAAACACTAGGAAGTGTTGAAGGGTTGGCGTTTTGGGGGACTGTCACTTGTAAATATGTAAAGTAAAGTAAATTTTGACGTTCGAAAATTGCTGATTATGATTGATGAAATCAAATCTAATCAAAAGTCATTTGTTCAAACTAAGCTTAGTTTGAACAAATGACTTTTGATTAGATTTGATTTGATTTGATCGTGAAAAACGTATCCCAGATCCAAAAACAAAGACATCTACCAAATACGCACTGGGCCCACGTGGTGGATTATAGCCCATTCTCTCTCAAAGAGAGGAAGGCTGTGTCTCTGCAGTGGGAACATTAATAGGCTGATGATGAAATTACTTACCCCTACATAGAACTCGGATAATTTTGTCAAGGACATAAGGAAATTATTAAAAATACCCTAGCCTTCGAACCTCAGAACTAATAAAAACAATTTAAGAGGCTCTTTTTATGTTTCCCATTTCCTTTCGATCATTTTCACTATCACAGCTTTTAAATTCTCTTTATTGAGAGTCAAATTGTTTTTTTTTTGCGTTTTAACCGATTACTCGGTTTCGCCTAAAGGGATTAACTTTTACATAAACTGTTTTACCTCAAAATTGGGCTTAAGTTGGAAGTCTACAACTCGACAACTCAATTATATAGTTTATTTAAACCCTGATAATTTTACGAATTACTACAGCAACTTGGTTAAGTTACTGAATATAAATATTATTTATCAGTTTTATGATCAACAAAACTGTGTTACATAAACATAACCAGATGACAGCTGCTGTGAAATAATAAGTAGTAGGCCCAGATAAGAAATTATGTGGATGACTATTTACTGTTATTTTAAGATAACTTATATACCTGAGTGACCTACGGAAAATTGTAGCCCATCAAAAGGTATTTCACAGAGAAGTGGGGAAGGGGCTATGAGGGTCTGGGCCTTACTACCTGTTATTTCGTAGCAGCTGTTTTTAAAAACGTTGCCCCACACTAGGATTTTCTCCTGTATTGTGGGTGCGTTCACAAACATATATATATATATATATATATTTATTTATTTATTTAATAACAATGCATACTTTTACATAAATACATATCTGCCAAACTGCAAAGCAATTTGTCGGCAGTCTCAATAATATTATATATAAGTTAAGGTATAAATCTAAGTTAAAACTAGGTTATTGTATAACTAAGACTAAGACAATAGGTCAGTCATAAACACTACTCAACGCCATCAGTCAACCAATGTCATGAGACCATCCCTTCATCATAGTCATCATTAATAGCAAACAAGAACAATTGGGCTCACGACATTAGCGGACCGAGGCCGTCGACCGCCAGCCACTATGGACACATAAAGTCACATACACAAATACCCAGACCCGAAACAACTATCTGCAGGCCATACAAATATTTGTTCCGTGCGGGGATCGAACCCGCGACACGCAGCGCAGCAGTCCAATCGCTTAGCCACTGCGCCAACCGTGCCGTCAGCTGATTTTGCATTGTTTGAGAAAATTTACCATTGCAATGTATATATTTTACATCATCAGAAAAAAGAGATTTTAACAAACAAAAAGCCCACCGACTTTACTTCTAAAAAAGGAGATATTTTGACTGGTGAATTTTCGAATAAAAATATGGCTGATTTTTCGATATTAAGTCAATAACAAGGTGAAAGAATAAATTTTTTTAATCAAAAAAATTACAGTATGTTTGGGACATAAAAACGTAGGGTTTCACCAAATTTCGTGAAAAAAAATGTTTTTGTAAAAGATAAAACTAAAAACTTGGTTATTTGAATTTTTCACATATATTTTGAGGTTATGTGAAAAAAGGGTAAATACAAAGTTGTAGATCTATTTATTACCTACAACTTTGCCAATCAACTTTTTCCATAGAACTTGTAGTTGCCGGAAATCGAGATAAATAAACCGTTTTCCCCCACACTAAACTCCCCCCCCCCCCCTACCCTCACTCCCCGACCTCAGATCGACCGTAATTTATTTTTCCTTTATATTTTTTTAGTCTCTCTTCTTTTTTTTCCATTTGGTTTTATCCTACAATAATTTTGTTTTACTTTTTACCGTTTTTGAAGGTTTTAAAATCTTAATTATGTACAAACAACTCATTAGATTTTATATGAGGATTGCATATCCATATCCACGCGCATTGTACGCCAAGTAAAATAAAAAACGAGGTACCCTATATGTAAAAAAACTATAATCTTAATTTTTGACGTAATTGTGCCATGGCCGCGCACGCTCTCCAGAGCTCACTTTATTAGACGATTCTAGTTAGCCACTAGCGCCAGTTTTAAAATATGAAAGGAAAATGGATTGTACATAAAAGTCATTGATTCGCGCACATTTTCCGCAAGGGTTGCGAGACTTTTCCGAAATGTTTGATATGGTTCTGTCTGTTATTTATCAGTGTTTTTTTTTTGTTAATATGTTTATTAGTATCATGTAAGCATGCCCAATTGCGGTTTCAATATAGTATGTCCCTTGTAGTCTAGTCAACAAGTTCAAAAACGTGTTAAATAAATAGAAGTAAAGCTCCTAAAAATATATGCGATAGCTCATTCGATTCGGAATGACGCCTAGAAAAATGTTTTTAAGGGTCTTCTTAAAAAATTGCGGTATTTAGTTTTTTGTTAATAATTTCAAAAATAATGATTTTTAAGAAATTATAAAAAAGATCCTGGAAGAGAAAGAAATTTTCAATAAAAAAGTCCCGACTCCCGCCGGAACTATCTCTAATATTTATAAAATAAAATAAAATAAAATAGGGCTCCGCGCAGAGCCCTATTTTCAGCGTTAATTTTTCGCGACGCGACGTCTAAAAAGCCGGTATATCACCTAAATTATTTTTTGTTATAGTATTAAATAACAATTTTAAAAATCTGAATAAATTATGGTGTAATCTAGATACTTGAACGAAAAAAACCTTTGGTGAAAAAAAAATTTTACGTCGATTTTTCAAAAAGTTACACCATTGTTAATTAACTAATTATTTTCCAATCTCTGTTTGTATAAATTACGGCGTAAAAGTTTTAATAATTGGTCTAAAATCTTTCCGCTTCGTGGAGCTCTTCTCGTTGAGGTACTTAATAAAGTTATGCAAAAAAACATAATAAAAGTTTATTATTTTGAATGAGATTTTTTTTATTTAACAGAAAAATGAAATATCTAAAAAATGTTATATTTTTTTTTTGTAATATCTTGTTGTTGCTATTTTTGCATCTTATCTTATATAGGTATTAATAAACATTTGAAAAAAAAAACTTCATTTTTTAAGAAATTGTTTAAGGACCTATAAACAAACAGACTATTTTGGGATTTTCAATTTTTTTTTATTTGATCACCATAATGCATAGGTAGATGAAATAATGACTTTTAAAAAAAAATCTTAAGTAATTTTTTTATTGTTTATAAACTTTTTTTTTTGTATTTGAATTGTTTAAAAAGCTTGTTAAGAAATTATTTTATTCTTAAAAATCATCATTAATTCTTCTCAATGGAATAACAGAGATATTTATTTCCCCCTTAAAAAACATTTTTCTAGGCGTCATTCCGAATCGAATGAGCTATCGCACATATTTTTAAGAGCTTTACTTCTATTTAACACGTTTTTGAACTCGTTGACTAGACTATTGTTTAAAATTACATACTGTATAGATAGATACACACGGCGTCACATAATTTTACATTTTCAGTGTAAAATGGCCTCGCTTTGTGTAGATTTCCCGTACAATGAGAGATCCGAATAAACTGGTATGTTATAACTTAATTTTAGGTTGTGCGTGCGTAATAAACACGATGCAGATAATTATAATGTACACATGAAGTCATCTAAATTCAATTTCACCCCCAGAGCCTGTAGAAGTATTACATTTTGAATTATTTTGACTAGCTGTTAGCCAGTGGCTTCGCCCGTTACAATCTCGAAAATGATCCCACGGGAAGATAAAGTCGAAATAAAAACTATTTTATGTATTAATCCAGGTTATAAACTATCTGTGTACCAGTTTTTATCCAAATCCGTTCACTAGTTTTTGCGTGAAAGAGTAACAAACATCCATCCATCCAAACAAACTTTCACGTTTATAAATAAAAGTAAGTATTTTGATGAAGGGCACATGGGAAATCACATTTGGCTTGCAAAATCACAGGATGGGTTCACAAGCTAATTACGTTATTGTGATCACATTCAAAATTATACTCGTTGACTGCCCTCTAGTCTGTTGGTCGCAAACTAGACTGCTTTTCATGAGGTCCTCGGGTCCATCCCCAGGTCGGAAAAAGTGTTATTGGGTTTTTCCACTCATATAAACGTAACTAGCAAAATGTAGGTGTACTAATGTCTGACACCTCTGCCTAACCCTGCAGGGATTACAGACGTGATGTTAAATGTATGTATGACCAAGGCTCACCATGAGGCTCTCATAACGTAAGTTTCAATAGTTTAAGCGTGAAAAGCAATAAAAAACAGAGTTACTTTCACTTTTGTAGTTTAGTATAGATGTATTTCTTTCAATGTGAGAAGAATTTTATTAACACCGACAATGTGTCAGTCGGTCTCGCATACAAAGGGTTCCGTAGCACCAAACAATAAAAAATATTCAACGCTCTTAAGTCCAATCAAACTCAACAGAAAAAATAAATTGGTTTTTCATGCATGTTAATCAAAACCAAAGTTACTGCTGCTGTTTTACGAAAATGTACCTTATCTCAAAAGTTAAGTATCAAATCTTATTAAATCTGACCAATTTTCGTTGAAAGTATGTACTTTTTACGTTAAGTATACAAACCTACAGTTCTCACCCGACTGCGGCGAAGCCCAAAAAGAGGGTAATGTGTTTTATTCCAACTAGCGGACGTCACGCGGTTTTCCCCGCATAGTTCCCGTTCGCATGTGAATACAGGGATAAGAAGTGGCCTATGTCACCGGGGATAGTGTAGCTTAAATTTCCAACGATGAAGAATTTTTCAAATCAAAAATAAGATTTGTATTTTTGTATGTAACGAATAACACGAAAAACTACTTAACTAACTAAAATTGAAAAAGCCGTAGTTTTAACTTATCCAAGAAACAAAAACAATGAGAGTAGTAACTACTTAAAAACAGAAAGTTTAACTCGTTTTCGCTAGCATAAAGCGAAGTGAAAGAGAATATTTTATTAAGTGGAGTTCACAGTACGCACGACGACCAATCAATATACCTACACAGACCAGTTTATGTGAATCTCTTATTGTACGAGAAATCTATATAAATCGAGACCATGTTATACTGGGAATGAATAGCTTGATGTGTGTTCCTACAGTACAGGCTAGTTGCGATAGCTTACCGTAACATCTAATGCCTTTTCAATGTTAATTCTCCTCTGCTCTTACATTTCTATGCTATCCTATTATCCCGTCGACAAACTGTAACGCAGTTTGGTAGGCGCATAAAATGTTAGGTTCCGACTAAATTATATTTATTTACATATCTCTTGCTCTGTAAGTACACCCTTACACCCCTGAATGCCGGGGTGTATGACTATCATTACAGCATAGGTTTTGGAATTTGAAAAAACAACTGTCATACTCATACTGCACGAAGAATATTTTTAAAAAGTTAATTTTTTTTTTCTCGGTATCGATTAATTACTCGAATCGGAATCTAGACAATTTATTTTATAAAGATTTTATTTTAAATATGGAACTATTTGTTTCCACATCGTATGTTAGATGGAATCGATTTAAAAATCAAACTGGCCAGCAAGATTTGACGCGCTTGCGTGCGTGAAAAAAAAAAGGCAGTCTACTAGTAGGCGCGAAAGCATCGCGAAAATAATTAATTGAAACCTGCTGTCTTGTTGTTTACTTACCTCACAATCGATATGTAAAGCAGAGTATTTATCTCGGGCGTAAGCATCAATTGCATACTCGGGTTAATTAGCGCCTTCGCTTCGCTCAGGCGCCAAAAACCTCGTATGCAATTGATGTCATACAGCCCTTGGTTAATGACCGTGCTAAAATAGCTAGATTACTTAAGCCACAGGCTGACGTCTGGGAGGAACTTTTGTCCGAATGGCAATGTAGGTGGGATAATTCCATCAAAGGCCGACACCTCCATCAGTTCTTTCCATCCGTTCGTGAGCGGCTGGCCAGGACATGGCTGGAGGTGGATCACTGTGTTGCCCAATTTCTCACAGGTCATGGTAACTTTAAGAGTAAATTATTTTCCTTCAAGCTTGTTGACTCGCCTTTTTGTCAATGTTCTACATCTGACTGCGAATTTGAACAATCTGCACATCACATTTTATGGGAGTGTAGTCTTTGGCAGAATGAACGTAATATTATGTTAAATAGTGTACGGGTTACATCCGGAGTTATTTACTATACGGACCTTGTAGAAACTAGAACAAATTTCCGTGCGTTCAAGCATTTTTGTCATACCTATTATTGGAATCAAATATAACAGCTCACAACTTAGGACCCAGTAATATTAATGACAATCCGTGGTGCTAGGCAACTGGGCCTATCCCAGTTGTATACGTCCCTGTATGCCTATTGGCCTTGTTCTGTTCTGTCTCCTGCTGATATGGAGGGAAGTGGAAATTATGTTTTTCCTACTCCTCCGCTATTCTTTTCTGATTAATTTCGTTGCGGGATCCAAGACAGTTAAATCGTTTCCCTGGGACTTCGTCGAGCTTCATTGTCTCGGCGCTTTTCTTGTGGTCGCCACTGTTGATTCTGGCTAACAGGAGTTACAGTGGTTTGGGAATAGTGTGGCGGGCTTGTCCCAAAAAAAAAAAAAAAAAGCCCTTGGTTAATAATCTACTATTATTTCATTTATCGCTGTCAAAACCACATTTTTGTCTTCAAAACCATAGCAATATGTGTGTTGTTAGATACTATCACTGATAAATCAATTTAGAATTGTAGTAAGCTTTATTTCCGTGACGATAAGGTGGTTTTTGGCAGTTGAATTAAAATTTCATGAAAGTTAATTTTCGCTTCGGCAGAAATAATCCAACAAAATGTTAAATGAACGAAAATAGAATATTAAATATGTTTTGTAAAATTTTCAACACACTAGCTCATAAAGTGGCTCTAATTTCACCGCAATTAGGCATATAATGACACCTGTAATCAAACTGTGAATTTTTCATTACCATTATTCACAAGTGAGTTATAGGTTTTTTTTTTAATTTTTTGGTTGAGTGGCTTTGTTCTTAAAAAAGTTTCGATACTATAAATATTGTGTTCAATACTACAAATATTTTCCAATTTTTTTTCTTTTTTGTACCTAGATAGTCCATAGGTTCCATACCGAAAGGGTAAAAACGGGACCCTATTATTAAGACTCCACAGTCGTGTGTCCGTCTGTCACCAAGCTGTATCTCATGAACCATGACAGATGATGCATTTCTGTTGCCACTGTATCAATAAATATTAAAAACAGAATAAAATAAATATTTATGTGGAGGTATAATGTTCTACGTACGTACAGTCGCGGTCTTTTCCGCCTGCCCAGTTAAAATTTTTTTCGCATAAATCATGCGTAGGCGCCAAACCCCGCCCCCTCAAAGTTTAGGCCTATTAGAGAAGCGTCAACGTAATTAGTTGCAATCTGCACTGCGCAGCTTAGTGACGTATCCTCTGTACACCTTTTGCGAATTTTACGGACGAACTTTGGCGCGCTTACCGGACCTTTTGAACATTGACCATTGCTCTGCTTACCTGACCTTTGATTGACTAAACGTTAACCTGTGCAATAATATTGGACTCTTGAGAACCTGTGCTAGAACATTTTGTGCATAATGTCTTCCAAAAATCTCATACACGAAGAACAAAATGAAATTATAATTTTGCATGGACAAGGATTTAACATCAGTCAAATCGCTGAGCTGAGTCCCAAAATAAAAAAAACAATATGAATCACGTTAAAATGTTTAAATTCTTAAAATGGACTTTATAGTCATAAACATAAAGTCCATTTTAAGAATTTTAAATTTTTAACGTGATTCATATTATGTTCTGCAAAAGCGGCTATTTTAGGCCCGCTGGCTAGATCAACGTTTCACCCCCCTAAAGCCCCATTATTTCAAATTTTATCGAAATCGTTAAAGCCGATTTAGAGAACACGCTTACAATTGCCTGTTATATAGCATGGGATTTCATAAGATTCTTATAATAAATTTAAAATTACTCACAGAAATCATTGAGTTTTTAATTTACAATTACCAAACCAACACACACGCACCATTAGTAACGAAAGTCAAATTCAGTTTAAGTTTTTTTTTCTAATAATGGCAGTTTGAAAATAACAATAACTCTCGTTCGGCGTGCGTCGGACTCGTTAGGCGGTGGAACGGTATTGTATTTCATTCATTATTTCTATACAAAGGCGGGGCGGAGCTAGAGAGCGCTTCATGTTGTAAGTGCAAGCAAATATGAGCTTAGTGGTGGTCAGGCGGGAGTGTCCACGATAGTACATTATACCTCAATGCCTTTAGCCTTCAGGAGGTTTAGAAGTTAGCCTGCAACGACACGTTATGAATTATTAAAGGGTAGTATTTAATCGAGTGACTGTAAATCAAAGTTTTAAGTGACAAAAAAAAAATAATTTAGGTCATTAGTATTCCTAAGTGAGCAACTGACTGCGAATGACGAGGAATCAACAGAACAGCAGTCTATTCACTCGCTCACTCAACCCCGCCATCCCCTTCTAACCTAACCTGACCTGTCCGAGTCGGGGTGCCCCAAGTCCCGAGCTCGTATCGTACTATCATTATGTAAAACCTCAATTGGGTAGTTAACTAAAAAAATCTAATTGGTCCGTCAGATAGATTTCCAAAAAATATTGGACACGTATTTTTTTCTTTTTTCACGTAAACCAACACTGAAGACGATAAAGTGCTTTGAAAACTCGTGTGACGTCATATTCTAAAACATTAGTCTATGACATTTTTACCGGTAAGTGACGTAAAAACCCCTCACTCAAATCTTTGACGCGTTTTATCTTCGTCAATTCTTATTGATTTGATAAAACAAAAAATACGTATCCAATATTTTTCGATAATCTAACAGACGGACTAATTAGAATCATATTTTTTTAGTCAGTAAACATCCCTATTGGAAAAATCGTCTCTATCTTAATTTTTAAGTTACCCTTTGTGTATTTCTAGTCACTCACTTAGTCATTTAGTCACACGGCTAAATTTTAATGATGGACGGAAATGGATTAATCACAACCCACTTTTTGTAAGCTCGTTCCGGATTTTATTATTAATCAATATTCGTCAATTTAAGTTTTTAAACTGACATGGTCACTGACACCACTATTAATACTGACGGGATAATTACATGGTAAATATCCCGTTTCCAGTATTAATATTCGTCGTTAACTTAGTTAATTTTTCGCTTACTTAAATTTATACCGCTGAAGTTATTAAAACGGTATATCATCATCAGTTGAAGTTCTTTCTTTCGCTCGTTTTATAATTCCCCATTATTAAAGTTTCCAGCTACCTCCACATTGAATTGATTTATTTTTCTTCATTTCACTAAATAAGTACTTACATACACTCACCAATAAAACAAAAAAAAACTAAACTAATAATAAACTCAAAAATTGCATCAAAACACTCCTCAACACTGTCAACTTGTATGTGCCCAAGAAACTGGCGGCGTTTCACGTACCTGCCTTTTTAATAATAATTATACCATTCTACATAATATTATGTAACATAGAGTAGGTACCTAGCTGCTATTGCCTAATGCGGCTGGCGCCCTTCACTCACAGCGCAACGCTGGGGCTATCGACAGATTGTGTGCCATTCAGACAGTTTGCCTCCAAGACTGTAGTCTGGCTCATGTGGGTTGATTTGGATTACTTCAATAGACAGCAATCTAGATTAACACATAGGCTATTTATCCAATTCTTTTTTAGCGACAGCGACATCTATCGCAACACATGCGAACTAATTGGCATCCTACATCGCACTATCAACTTTATCCGCGACATTTATTATTATATAGGTAATCCCCACTTACATATGTCGGGCAGTTAGCCCACCAGATACAACAACCGTCTGGTCGGAGGATACTTCCTTTTCTATGGGGTATGAGGAACTTTACACCCTGTTCCCCATAACCCCATACTTTTATCAGAAGCTAATATTTTATTTTTAGCCATAGTAAATTGTATTTTGTAACCAATTTTGATATGTAATAGTGCAGCGATATCTTCACAGTTCGAATACCCAACACAATGGAGATTCACAATTCTCAATGGAGTTTCTATTCTTGTCTACCCCTTTCCTAACTCTTGACGTCACGACCTGAGACAACACTGCAAAACCCTTTTAAATAAACAAGGTTCGAGTGAATTCGATTTTCTGATGCGTTACCAACAATCTAGTTCAGAAAAAGACTGCATGACACAACATACATCATGCCTGTAATCCCCGAAGTATTAGGCAGAGATGTATCTAATAGTACACTCACATTTCGACAGATATGTTTAAGTCCCATGTAACAGAGGGCGAGCCTATTGCCATCAACCCAGTACAAATTCAGACTCCGTGGCTGCTACAGAGAAATTCCTGACGGATAAACCCAGTTACACTGTACCAGACCTGGGAATCGAACCAATGACCTAATGCTCAGCAGTCGCGCTTGCGACCATGTGGTCACAAAAGTTTAATGCCTAGTCGTTGCTCTGGTGACCAACGAGGCATTGAGCTTTATAAAATGGAAAAAGCAAACAGTCAATGAAACAAAGTCAACGACTTCCGAAAGTAAAGTAATTTTAGAGTTTTTTAATGTTTCTTTGAAAGTCTGTTCTCTTTTTGTAGGAAGCTCAGATTGTTTCAGAAATAGGCGGCTTTATTCTTGCACCGTATTTGGGATTTTTGGGCAAGAGCACAAATAGAGAAGTATGGAAGAAGAAGACATGTTGCGCCGACCCCAAATTGGGATAAGGGCAGGAGAATGATAATGACTTACCTACTGACACAAATATTGATCAATGTCTATTGTATGATGAGGGTCTGAAATAAAGTTCTTATAAGTATATTTATTTAGGTACACAAATTAGGTAATATTGCATGTTATGAATTTTTAAATTTTTTTTTACATTGTTATTATGTCCTTTATTTATTTTCTTACATTTAATTTACATTTTTAAATATTTCATACAAAACTTATAAAAAAACATTTAAAAATATAAAAAATAGTCGTCCACCGGTGACGGGAGCAGGGTCCAAGCTACCGGTGGTTAGGGCCCCAGAGACAGGAACCTCCTCACAATGCGAGCCGTATCGAGGAGTACTGCCTTCTGAATCAGGCTCTTGATCCAACCGCCAAGCGAGAGTTTGGACAGGTGGTCGTCCAGACTCTTGGCTATAAGACCATTGGCCGTTACGACTATCGGCACAATGATAGCCGAGTTCACATGCCACATATCGACAACCTCGTGTGCTAAGTCCAAATATTTTATTAGTTTTTCTTTTTCAGCTTTCACGAGGTTCTCGTCATGTGGAATGGTAACATCGATTATCATTACGCGGCGCGCTGATCGGTCTATCACCACTATGTCAGGCTTATTGGCAACAATAGTCCTATCAGTGATGATAGACTGATCCCAGTACAACGTAACATGACCTTTTTCGAGAACCGGGTCGGGCACATACTTGTAGTACGGTACCTCAGATTCCACAAGTTTATATTTCAAAGCAAGTTGCTAATGAATAATCCTAGCTAATTGATTGTGCCTGTGTAAGTACTCGCCGTTAGCCAGAGGAGAACAACCAGAAATAATTATAATAATATAATAATAATACATTGTTTATTATTATATGCTTTTTTTTAAATTATTGATTTGTGTCTGAAGTAAATCTTAATTTAACTTATACCTTACTATTGTATCGAGTCTAGTTCTTTTAACCTAACTGACAGAGATGTGTTGCTGAGGAGTTTGTTCTGCCACTTCTTCTTTCCAGCTAAAACACTAGGAAGGAAGTGTCGAAGGGTGTTTGGGGGACTGTCTCTTGTAAATAAGTAAAGTAAATTTTGACGTTCGAAAAGTGCTGATTATCAGCCTAGTTTGAATAAACTACTCTTGATTTTGATTGCCTTCTTGACTTGCAACCCTTGCAGGTATACACGCAGCACAAATAAAAAGTATAACTTTCTTGTAACAGAAAGTACTTTTTCATTTCCGCTTGACAAGTTTTCTCATAAGTGAGCAGGAAGACGCAGAACGGAACATCTGGGGATAAAAAGAAAATACGTAAAAAAACGCTTTCATGTTTTCCTTTTTCATTATAATTTCAATGGCTCATTAATATATTAGTCAAACCGAAACATAAATATATTTTCTTTAGTAGAATTTCTTTGAGCATAACGTAAAAGTTAGCTAATTGGTTGTGCTAATGAACGCCATTAAAGTCACCCAGGTTTTAAGGGATGCAACGACAAAGAAAGAAAAAAGTTTGTCCCATTAGTGGAAAATTAACTTGCACTGGTATTTCTTTTTCAACGCTGCGATTTTCTTTTGTTTAAACGAACAGACACGTTCTATTTTTATTTCTTGACGAGAAGTGCTAAAGAAAGGACGTGTTGATCGTCAAAATTCCGGCTAGTCTTTATGCCTTTAAAATTAAATACTTAACCATCCGTTTTGATTCCACTAGCCGCCGATATTTTTTTTTAATATCGATAATATTTGAAATCGAAAGTACAGAAAATACTCAAAATTATTTAATCCACTGAAATATTTCCAGGTATTTTACTTATCACTTTTCAGAGAGCAAAATTGTAACCTAAATTAAATGGCCACAGAAAATGTAACGACATTCCTGACCTTATTCTCTGTCTATTGTAATTATTCAGCGATTTCCATTCTAATGTCCGTTATAATCTTTATGAAGACTCCATTTTGTTTGCAAATCTTTCTGAGAAAACGGTATTATCTCCAAGGCGATCTTATCTTTCGTATTTAAGTCTAAAATGTTCTAATGTTTGTAGTTATTGTCATAATTTGGAAGCGGCGTTGGCATATATAGTGATCTTATTACCATTAAATTTCTTAATCCTAATACCAGCTGCTATAATCGTGTATATGCCAGCAGCGCGTAACTTTTTATCAGATGATCTCGTCAGTTTATTTAATTCTTCAGTTTCGCTGATAAGACAGTTTTATTAATTAGTCAGTTGAGTCAATTTGAAAGTTTCCAGTGTTTGCCAAATGCCAGTTACTTCGATCCGACAGTTTTATTCAATTCGTAGACGTAGAGTAGTAGTGCACTTATCATTGAACGTGTGTATGATAGAGGTTGGCAGATTCTCTCTAAGATTATTTTTCTGCAATCCGAGATAGAAGAGAGAAATGCAAGCCATCAAACTTGTGTTGATGGCGAAGATTCTTTCTTTAAAGGCCTTTTTTCTCGCAAACGTGACGCTTTAGAAGATTTGGTCTATTACAATACGTGTTTGTATTTTCCTTTCATTTGTTAGAATTGTTAATCTATTATTTTTGTTCACTGTTAATCAAAATAGGCGAGTACAAGTGTGGTTGTAATTGTAATACCTCTTTATTAGATCTCGTCATCGCGTGTTCATGTTCTCGAAGATAGGTGATGCTTGCCGAAACGGATTATTGTTCCTGAGAGGTTTGTTAACTATTTCATCCATAATACTTATTGAAGCTGAAAATTAAAATTAAAAGTTCAGTATATGGAATTATCAAGGTCACAGAAACATTTTGGTTCTTTTGACTGAATTCATTAAACCAAGCACTATTCTTAGCAGAATATGCTCAGCGTCGGAGCTGACAATATCCACAATCTCGTTGCAGAATAAGTTGCATATTTTGAAATATCTTGTTATCTGTGGCTTGGCTGACAAATATTCTCGCTACTTAAGTCTAAACATATTCCCTGCGCTATCTTCTCTAAAGTTCCATGACGTTGTGTGACGTTAACTTTCTTTACGAAGATATTATGTATTTAATTAACCGTCTCAGGCGTTGTTAATTAGTATGAGGAGCTGTCGTAAACTCATAATATTGTGTTGCACCCTCTAAGGGTGTGTTCATAGTAGGTGCGCTTGGTGGTGACCAAGCGCACCTACTATGAACACACCTTTTACCGTTTTGAAGGACACAGTATTCTTCTCCATTGGAAACGACCAATCAGAATTGTGAAATAAAATATTTGTAATTGTTAGTTTTGGTGTTTTGATCCCCGCCGCCAAATGGCGGTCGTCAAACCATGTCAGAGGCTCTTGAGGCGGTTTAGAAACTCTGACACTAGGGTGAGTGGGGTCGTTAGACCTTACTGCCCACGCAAAAAGGCTAGGCAGATGATGTTTTGGTGTGGCCGTGGTTTTTCCTCGTCTAAACAAAACCGCCACGCCGCGTTCACGTGATCGTTTGTTTCAGCTATGTTACAGGGAACACAAAGGTGCAGCGAATTGCAAAGTTAAATATTCCGAGTGTTTTGTAAAGCATACATGATTAACAACAGCCATACGAGGAATTTAGCAGCTGATAATTTACGAGAGACCTGTAAATGCTTTTTATCACTTTTCGTCTTTCTCTGCAAGCTTCAAGTATACTGGCAAAAACAAAAGAGGCATATCCAGAGTCTGACCAGCCACAATAGCCCTTTTTTTTTTTTTTTGGAGGGTGGTAAATCATCAAATAACCCCTCCCGCTCTTGGGCAGAGCGAAAGGTAGTGTCAGACTTCTACTGACTAAAAACCACCCATGTTCCTTCTTCGCCCTTCATGTCGAGGCCGCGGTATCCCTTGCGAGCCACAATAGCCCTTACGTGGTCAATGGCGCAGCGATATACGACTGTAATCAAACCCTTCACTTAACATAACATCACGCCTGCAATCCCCTAATGGTTCGGCAGAGGTGTACCTAATAGTGCACCCCCACATCTCTGCAGCTATGTTTAAGTCCCATGTTATAGGGGACGAGCCTTTTGCCATCAACCAGGCACAATTCTATACTCCGTGGCTGCTACTGGGAAATTCCTGATGGAAAAATACTTAGCTAACTCCTATTTAGCTCCCATGTGTTTCTACCAAAGAAAATTAGTAAGTTAACTTTCCATAAATTTTGTTTCCTCTTAGCGTGACAATTTCAACAGTTATATGTGTGGATAAGGCAATTTAAAAACATCTGGATAGACCGTCGGTAAACTGAAATACCAATTTGTGAACCATTACGATTTGTTCATTTAAATTATTTTCCATCAGCTGCCAAAAATCTGCTCAGGATATTTCGTCGCTTGGTTCAATCTCCGAATCAGATTACATGGACTGTAAGTAGATATTTGGGCGTTCATTCCTCTTAACTCGCCAACTCATTAATCAACATCATAGAAGACAGCTCGCTCGGCATGAAGCTTCCATTCATTAACAAATCAGTACGGTTTATAACACAAATATTATATGCTTTCGTAAACCAGCGGCACCTCCCTAATTAAGTGAAACGATCATCACTTAATTATGATCGTTTTCATTTGCGGAGATACATGAATTTTCGTTGCTTAATTTGTGTTTACATCTGCAACATAAAATCATTTGCCGACAAGCTGGGTAGCTTATACTGTCAAATTTTCTGAATTAACCTTGAACCTAAAGCGACAAGGTTGAAAATCTAAGTACCTAAGTATTAATGAAAGGAGACAATTTTCTTTGTTCAGAGAATAGTCCCGCCACATAATTTTCGGGTCGAGTAATGAAACATACATTGATAACTTCCTTATAAACTCTAGTTTGCAATGGTAATATTAGCCAAGCGTTCTCTAAAATATTCAGAAATATGCAAATGAAAACGTGACGTCTTATGAAAATCGAAATAAACAGAAAGAATGTCAAATGAAGTTGACTGTTAACCACCAAAAAAACAGTTCAATACTATTTATTTTTATTTAGACGGGTAAATGTAATAATAAGCCATTGGCATATACTGATATACTACGGCTGGGTGCCGTACTTTTTTTTGTTAACTTAAAAAAAGGCATCTATTCTTGTCAAATGACATTGGCCCATTACAGGCATGATTTGACTCGCAAAACATCATTCTGGTTACATTAAAATGTAATAATATTACGTAAAAACAAATTACTACAGTAAATTATTTCGTTTGTTTACTGTAATAATTTGTTTTTTTTGTGTCATAATTAACGGACTTCAAAAAGGAGGAGGTTATCAATTTCGTCGGAATCTTTTTGTTTTTATTGGTGTTTCCCGATTACTCGAAGATGGCTGAACTGATTTGGATTTTTTTTATTTCGGTTTTATTTAAGTCGGTTTTATTTTTTGTTAAAAAGTTTTATGGATATCAGACGCTCCAAATCAGTGGGCCTAAAAAATCCCTTTGACAGATTGTAGTAGATCCATTTGCTGGTACCATACTTGCCTAAATGTAAATACTTAGATAAGACCTGACTTTGCTAGCGTTTTCATCCTGTAGGTATAGTGAATATAAATTATTTTTAACTCTGCCACTTCTAAGGAGGATTAACCATAATTCTATTTCCAGCTTTTTAGGCTGTGTCGAAAAATATACGAACGTTAAAGGCCTCTTCGTAATCTTAGAAGGCAGTCGTCCGCATTATGTAGGTAAATCAAATTGTTGCCGGTCAAAAGGTCGGCCTATTTTCGTTTAAGAGTACCATTTTTAGGTAGCTTACTATAAATTCAGCGGTAACCACATCACACGGCTAACTAATGTATTATAAATAGGACATGGTTGTTCGCGTCCAGTTTAAATTCATAGTCCCTTCCTTAATTTGCTAAGCTATCCCTTAATCATGAACGAGAATTAGCCAATCTACACTAGAACTATTTAATTTGTGACCGCAACCAACCGCCATGTTTGCACATAACAATAAAAGTTTTAATTATGTTTGAAGGCGAGAATCCTCAACGGGGCAGTTTTGAACAAAAACATCTGTACCTAGGTAAATAGAACTCATGTGTCGATCTAGTTTCGATTTTGTATAGCCGCTGAGTAAGCTTTGCGTGATGCTAAATCGATGTCTAAGTACCAGTTTGTTTCCATATTTTCTTTAGCTGCTTTTCCTAGCCTTTTTAACCTATAAAAAAGGCGTCAGACTCAGCGCCCTCACCTCTTGAACATTACAGTTAACATGACAAGCACGCACGTAAAGTTACTCGTGCCTACATGTACATGTATATATTCATTATTGTAAGTGCAATCAGTGCTGAGTTGATTGAATTTATCCAAGAGCCAGACATTAGAGAATCAGTGATGGGAAGATTACAAACGAAGTTTAAGCCAAGTTCTCCTTATTTTCTCTAAGGAGGACTGCAGGGCTATTCCGTATCTTTTCAAATGTCAGTAGCTATCAAGCCCCAGTTGTTAACCGAACTTTGATTTCAACAGTGAATGTCATAATATTGGTATTGCGTATCACAGTGAGTGGGTATCACGTGATAGTGATTATACGGTCCTCATCATCCCAGCAATTGACACCTCTATTTTTTATCGACTATTATGCGGCTAAGTTAAACAGATGCTGCTTGAACGTTACAATACTTGATTTAGGGTATATTTTATATTTCGCCGCTTATATGACACCTTTTATGTCAAATGTTTACTGTCAAAGAGAAAAGTAATATTTGAATGTCCTTTTTGATTGTCAACCAGTAACAATTTTGCTGTTACACGGAGTACTAATTACTTTCATGCTTTGCATGGAAGAAGTAAAGACAAAAGGAAAATAAAACAAAATATTACGCTTGAGATTACTAATTAAGTTTTAAAATTAATCTCTATTGCATCTGTAAGTCGATTTTGATAAAATAAACGCTAATAAATTGTTACTCCGAAAATGCAGGGCACGACACAAAAAGACCACAATGTTCACAGAATCACAAAACAATATGTACGTAAAAAGAATCTATACAAGGGTAGGGAAATATTATATTCCCCATTTCCCCGAAGAGTTAGAGATGTACCCATTAATACACTTCACCAACTATAGAATATTACAGATTGTCTCAATAATCACACATACTTTGAAATGTAATCAAAAAACAAGTAAAGACATATTATAGGTTTCTAGTTCATGCTATCCACACAATATGAGCTATGCGATTATATCATACTAAGGAGATTGACTTTGTACAATGCAAATATAGTTCTAAAATCTTTAGTAGCTCTAACAATACGGAACTTTAGAAACTAGAACAAATTTCAGTATCAACTGTCATATCAACATAAAAACACTACCATTGAGCAGCGTCTTTCACGAAAGCCACTTTAAACTCTGTGATCAACAATTTAATGTCAAATAAGCTTAGACAAACTCAATTATAAAAATATCGATACAAAAACTTCTGTCAAAATGAGTTACAGTGGTCATCAACGACGCCGGGCTCCGATGACGTCATACGCGATTACCACTGTTCATAGCCAATACCAAACTAACCTTTTGACAGTTAATGAAAGCACACTGAGCCGAAGTGATTATCAATAAAACTGTCAACAGAAATAGCCAATAGCCCTGCTGGTCATTAAAATCCCTTTCCGTTATCCATTTACAATAATGAGGTACATTACTGAAAATAAAGTTTTTCCTCTACTCGTTCCACAATAATCTCAGAAGTGAAAATTATTGAAAATGTTGTCATTTTCAATAATTCTGTGCTTAGGATAGGTAAGTACCTACCTAATGAAAAATTGGAATGGAATTACTTACAATTTTCAGGCGTATCCAAGCGAACACAATCTGCCTCTACCAAAATTCTAGGTATTATAAAAGTAAATCTGTTTGGGCATACCAGAGGTTTATTCTTTCAAAGGACTTTATCTTACAAAAGCAAAGAGATATCGTATAAATGTACCTAAGTACTTTATAAAAAACCTTCTTCTGTTTTATTAAGTTTGTAACCAATATCAAAAGTTCAATTTAAATTGATTTTGTGAGTGTCTCAAGATATTGTGAAGTTTGGTCAAGTGGGGACCTGAAATAAAATTCTTTAGGAAAGTTTAAAAGTTACTAAGCCTTAGTAACTTCTAAACTTTCTCCCGAGCATTAAATAAATATTTCTTTCCTTATGAAGTGCTTTACTAAATAGCTTTACAAGAATGAATGAAGTTTGCAGCAACTTGCGACGGCATTCCAGGGTTGATATTCTTTTACTCACCTGCAAGGGCTGCACAATACATCGATGCCATCAAAATCCGATATCAAACTGTAAACTTTGCAAGTTTTATCACAATATCTGTTGTAAAAAAATATATATATATATATCTAGACCAAAGTAAAAGGATTGTCATGTTTTGTTTCTGTAGCTATTTATTTGAAATTGAAGTAGATAATCCGAAAAGTTCTGTTAAAGTTAAAAAAAAATAAAACTGTGTAGGTATCTATACAAATAAATACAATTGAAGTGTCTGGTTCATCATCATCATCATCATTTCAGCCGAAAGACGTCCACTGCTGGACATAGGCCTCCCCCAGGTATCGCCACATTGACCGGTCCCGTGCATCTTGCATCCAGCGGGTCCCCGCAACCTTCACCAGGTCATCGGTCCACCTAGAGGGAGGCCTTTCAACGCAACGTCTTCTGGTTCGCGGTCGCCACTCCAGCGCTTTCCGGCTCCATCGGCCATTCGTTCTGCGAGCAATGTGCCCTGCCCACTGCCACTTAAGTTTGGCAATTCTTCGGGCTATGTCGGTAACCTTGGTTCTCATGCGGATGTCCTCATTTCTGATTCGATCACGCAAGGAAACTCCGAGCATAGCCCTTTTTTTTGGGGGGTGGGAATGGTGTGGCTTCTTAGCCCTTTATGTCGAGGCCGCGGTATCTCTTGCGAACAACCCGCAGCCCCGACATCAGGCAACAACTCGCTGCCCTAAGGCAGATTATGAGGCCCCTAGCTCACGTCGGCGGTGTAACCTAAACGCGCCGCCAACGCGCAGATGACACACGTATACGCGCTTCAAACGAGATGATGAACGCAACCTTGTAAGTGAAGAACACGGGGCGATCGAGAAACGAGCGTCTTTGTACGCGCTTCAGACGCGCGTTTGTTTCTATAAAAACGCGAAAATCGGCATCGGCGCACGTGTGCTACGGGCCTAACGCCTACTCTTCATTTATACGGAATAAAAGCAGTACTCGTCAAAAGCTACTTCATTGTCCATTAATCATCATCAATTGCGTACAAAAAACTCACAATTTGTGCTATTTTTGGCGACACTTGTTCGGTAACTCTAGTCTCTTTTGTTTTGTAATCCCGTTTATTTTCTGCTTCAGCGAAACTCATATAGGTACTGATTTAGATTATGCAAGGAGGTCAACTAAGGTCAGTTTTATCGACACTGGTTTGACTGAACTCTATAGAAATATCAGAGACATCTTAGTCATGAAATCTAGATGAGATATCTTGATTGCATAGCTCTTTTATCGTTATTGTTATAGTTGATGCGTGAAATCAGAGTTAAAGCTTAGTAAGCAGCTTTTAGGAATATTAAGGTACCTTTGTACATAAAATTGACTTAAAAAAATAATGACGCTAAGTACAATAGGTCTGCGGCAACGAAACCAATAGAATTTGGGTTCTTATCTAAAGAAACAATCTCAATTCTAATGACTGTCTCCTTGATCTAGTGATCGCAATCGCGACTGCTGGCCATGAGGCCCCGGGTTCGATTCTCGGGTCGGCCAAATTATTATTGGGTTTTCCATCATGAATTTCTCAATAGCAACCACGGTTGATCGGAATAGGCTCACCCCTTATAACATGGGACTTACAGTAGTCACTCGCGCTTACCACTAGACCAACGAGGCAGATGTTATGATATGTACATTCGGTCAAAAAAGTTTTGGGAATGGATTTGTTTATGGTTCCAAATTAATTTTTTTTTGGTGTTGTTAGATTGGCACAACTGATTTCCATTTTGGCGCGGAGTTTGAGTTGCATCTATTATTATTTTATATTAAATACAGTGCTGTTTTTAATTATATCATATCTAGTGTGTATAGGTATTAGCGAAAGACAAAACCATCGAACAAAGAGGTTGTCTTAAATTTTGCATCGCCAATGGAATTTCGTGTTCGGAGTCACTGAAAATGTTACAGCAGGATACGGTGAATCGACTTTATCAAAAACACGTGCTTATGAGTGGTACAATTGGTACAAAGCGTTCAAAAGCGGTCGAGATGTGATGGAAGATTCGCCTCTCTCTGGTAGGCCATCAACGTCTGTAACTGAAGTTAACATCGCAAAAGTGTGTAACTATCGCGGTGTTATGCACTCGGAATTCTTACCGGAAGGTCAAACGGTAAATAAAGAATATTATTTGAGCGTTATGCGGCATTTAAGAGAGCAAATTTGACGAAAAGGCCTGGTTTGTGGAAAGAAAATTCTTGGATTTTGCACCACGATAATGCGCCTTCGCACAAGGCCATCATTGTGAACAAATTTTTGACCAAACACTCAACAAATACCGTCGAGCAACCACCACATTTACCAGATATGGCTCCAGCCGACTTCTTTCTTTTTCGAAAACTCAAATTACCACTTCGTGGCACCCGTTTTCAATCGGTAGAAGACATAATGAAGAATTCGCGGCGAGAACTGAACTCAATTCCGGAAACAGCGTTTAAAAAATGTTTTGATGATTGGATTATTCGTTGGCGTAAGTATATCGTTTCTGAAAGAGCATACTTTGAAGGTGATAAAATAAATTTGGATGAATAACAAACATTTTGTGTATTATTGATCTTTTCCCGTTACTTTCTTGACAGAGCAGTAAATCTTATATGGTGTATTTCACCAAAAACATCTAATTAGTCCGTCAGATAGATGTCCAAAAAATAATGGACACATATTTTTTCTTTTTTCACGTAAACAAAGATGAAGACGATACAATGCTTCGAAAAGTCGTGGCACGTCGTGTGACGTCACAAGCCCCCACTCATGATCTTTGACTCGTTTTATTTTCGTCATTTTTTATTAATTTCATAAAACAAAAAACATGTATCCAATATTTTTCGATAATCTAATTAGATTTTTTTGGTGAAATACCCTATTGAGATCAAGTGGGTATTATATTACAGTTAACCAACTCTCTGATACAACAGTTGCTTTCTCGAGATTATAATAATAATTGTGTGTGATAAGATGTTTTGTCGGATGACTGAGAATCGAACCCATGACCTCATGAGTTCATGACCATTCGGCATTAATTTTAACAAAATTAAGATCTTTGTTACCACACAATGTTCGTCTATTATCAACAAGAAATGTATGAGTACATTGTAGAACGTTCTCTTAGATCTCTCGCGAAAATGTCTAGAAACGAGCTACAACTCTATAGGACTTTTTACAACAGATTTAACTTTTCAATTAGAAGCACATAAAAGACAATTCATCAAACGGCACTGTGCAGGAACTCCTTTTGTTTGAAACACACCATATTGATATCTATTATTCTGAAAGAATCAAAGAGAATGAACGGTCGTAAAAAAACTGGCCAAGTGCGACTTGGACTCGCACATGAAGCGTTTCGTACCAAAACGGCAAAAAAAATCGCGTTTGATGTATGAGAGCACCCCTTAAATATTTATTTTATTTTGTTTTTAGTATTTGTTGTTATAGCGGCAACAGAAATACATAATTTGTTAAAAGGGGATGGAACTGATGTGGCATAGGTACCGTCATTTTGATTTTTTATCGAAATACGTATGGCTAGAGGTCATATAGACAAACAAAAAATGTCTGGTAACACGGATCCCCAAAGTGTCACGTTACCGAGATATTAGAAGGTAAAGATCGACAAATGAGTACAACGACAAACATTAAAAATAGACTTATTACGTGTAGAGGCGCTAAATTGTATCCAAATAATCATTCCCAGGCTGATCTTTATTATGCGCACGAGAAAATCGCTTCGCATGACAATGAAGCGCTATGTTATGTTAAAGAATAGTTTTTTCCTGTTCTTAGTAGTACGAGTATGTAATGTACTACTCTCTTTCAATGAACAGTAATAATAATAATCAATCCCTATAGACACGTAAAGGGTCTATTTTTATGTGGTCATTGTACTCATATGTCGATCTTTACCTTCAAATATCTCGATAACGTGGCACTTTGGGGTACCATGTTATTTAACATTTTTTGTTCGTCTAGGTGTACTCTACCCATACACACCAATTTCTTCGTAGGCCGTGATTTAAAAAAAAATCAAAATGGCGGTGGGTCGATATGCCAGCTTCCATACAGAAAAGTTGAAACCCCTTTGACAGTTTCGGGTAGCTTGATGTGTCTGCACACGTACGTACCTAACAGCTGTCGTCACAGATATACTGCAAGCAGTTCGATGAAATGAGTAACGTGAAACATACTGAGACAATACTTTGATCTTGAATAGGCCTAGCGTAGTACGTAGTTTCATAAGAATACACATACATAACATCCTCCCTGAAATCCCTGAAAGACAGAGGTGTACTTAATAGTACACCCACGTTTCGCCAGCTTTGTTTAAGTCCAATGTAATATAAGGCGCAAACCTATTGTCATCAACCCAGCACAAATTCAGACTCCGTGGCCGCTACTGAGAAATATGTAATGGAAAAAACCCATAACACTTTGCCCGACCCGGAAATCGAATCCAGGACCTCATGCTCAGCAGTCGCGCTTCCTTCTCGGATCGGATCTCCTTTGATCCAGATGCCCCAATTTTATACTACTTGCGACCACTAGACCAACGAGACAGTCATCAGAATAGAGCTTGTTTCTTTAGATAAGAACCAATTCTCTACTGGTTTCGTTATCTAACATTTCCTTTCAAAAAATAACTTTTTTTCAAATCAATCAAAATATTTATTTCAAGTAAGCCAGTTACAGGCACTTTTGAATGGAACAAATACTAAATAAACTAAGCTACAGTCCCAGTCACAAGGCATAATAACTGTGAGTGTACTGTAGTTGCCCATTCCAAAGCGTTGGTCTCATGAGAAGAACGGCAAGAAACTCCATGGACACTCTTTTAAATCACAATTGTGTTACAAAACTTTGATTACATCATTTATGTTGAGATGGTATATTATGTGAGAACGATGTAGCAAGATGTGCACGATAAGTGTCCACTGTAAAGTCAAAAACGACGATTCAAAGATAAAATAATAATTCAAACGTGCGCACATCAACCCGTACTTTTCTTATGCTGGGATGGGACACAGGCCTCAAACAGGTTCCAGGAAAATTAGGTTCCTCACGATGTTTTCCTTCACCGTTCTAGGTCATAGGATGTTTCTATAAACGCCTCAATCGCCCTGCAATGAAGACTAGTACTCGACCAAAACGACACGAGTTTCAAGTTTTCAACACGAAAAACATAAAAAATAATTTTGCTTTTCTGCCGTTTGAGCACTCAAACCCCAAAGCCTTATACAATAATAATGTCGAAATATAAATAGGTATATCTAAAAAAATCAATTTAACTAAGCTCCTAACTACACCCAAATAGGTTATTGATTTTAACATAATTTGTAAAGAATGTTAAGACGCTAAAATCCACTTGACATTCTTTGAAAAATAAAAAGTTACGCATAACAAGAAATGTTTAGTGACCCACATAAATTGAACAATGTAAATATTTTCGAAGTTTGTTTTTTTTGGTAGTCGTGCTTTATCCCTAATTCTTTACTAAAATATTTATACGTGGCTATCTATCTTGTTCGTTATGATTGACTGGTAATTAGAGTACAGAAAGACATTCGTTACAGTACTTTTAGACGATGAGAAAATTAACAAAATAGATTCTCCACAACTTCTAAATATCGCGTTTTACAAACAAAAATTCCCACTTGAATTGGCATGATATGAATACATCAGAAATACTCAAAAATACTCTTTACTCAAAGCAGACATCGGCAATCTGCTATTTCAGTATGTAGGTACACTATACGAATGTACACGTAAATAATTTTACGCAAAAGCAAAGCTTTACGACTGAATAAACAGTTTATATATATTCTTGGATTTATACGCTGCAAATGATATGGCATCAAGTCCCAGTAAATTCTACTTTACTGCTGTAAGGTAACTGAATTAGAATTACATTTTGATAAACTCTTTTGGATGTGGTTGTTACGTATTTCAGGGAGCGAGTTTTATATAAGGTTATAAATACTAATATTATAAAGCTGAAGAGTTTGTTTGTTTGTTTGTTTGTTTGAACGGGGTAAACTCAGGGACTACTGGTTGGAATTGAAAAATTCTTTTAGTGTTGGATAGTCCATTTATCGAAGAAGGCGTTAGGCTATATAACATCACGCCACAATCAATAGGAGCGGAGCATAAATGAAAAATGTTGCAAAAACGGGAAAAGATATTCCTTTTTGAGAGCTTCCGTTGCGTGCGCTGCGAAAACAGTTTAAGTTACGTAAATATCATGTATGAAGGAATTGATCCTCTTTAAAAGTTTAAAAAAAAAGTCCGCGACAGCATATGTTTAGCTTTTACGATTGACTTACTGTAACCATTTTTTTATATTAAAATGTTAGGTTAAAAAGAATTATATTTTGCGAGGCTTATTTAACCCATATGGTATTAATCTATATCCAAATAAATATGTTTGCTAGCACGGAAATTTAATATAGAATATTTGTGCCCTTTACTCTATACAGTTTAAACAAATATCTTAGAAGATATCGCAATGTAAAAATATACGGGCGACAAAATAATTAGCGCGTGGTAGTCATTCGCTCCGGTGCGGTAGGTACGTGGGGATTCTGGACTCTGGGGGCTCCGGAGAAATTCAAATTTAAAATATTTACTGCACCATAATGTTTACAAGTACAAGGTGTTACTGTGTATTAAACAGTAAGAGATACCTATAGTAATTGTTACTTTAATATTAAAATCGAAATCAATCTAAACTAATAGGTATTTAATAGAGGAAAGGTAAGAATTTTTGTTTGTTACGAGTACGATATAGCTCAATTTAATAAGTTGGATAGTCGATTTATCTAGAAAGGTTATAAGCTATATTATGTGTTGCAGACGAAGTTGCGTGGGTCAGCTAGTAAGGTTATAAATACGATCATTAAAAGGGTAATAACATAAACAATTAGATACATCACACCTACGAAGAGTCAGACGGTTTTAATAGCTGGCCAAATGGGTGGACCCATTTGGCCAGTTATGTTTAAGTCCCAGGTAATAAGAGGACAACCTATTACCATACGGGGCAGACATCCAGACTCAGCGGCTGATACTGAGATATACATAATAATTATGTACTCACACTTTTTTTTTTTTTGGCGGGTGGAAAATCATCGAATAACCCCCTCCCACTCTTGGGCAGAGCGAAACGACCGGATATGTAAAAAAATATAAAACCGATGTATTTAAGACCAATATTTGAGTGTTTGGCCCCCTGACGCTTCCAAAAGAACTTTAGTTCTGAAAGAGATAAAGTAAGTACTTACAATTTTTTTTTTTTCGAATCCCGTCAGGAATAATTTAATTCATTTCATTATTTAAGAATTTCAAATGAAACATAGATTGCCTTTTAAAAAACTGAGTCTTGCTTCAAAAATACTGGCTCCAAACTAGTGCGACCTCGACTTATTTTAAGAACACAAAAATAATAAATTAAAAGTACTTCGTGAAGAATGCAAGGAAAAATCTTTTCACATTTTTCTTTACTTAGACTAGATAAAAATATTATAGATACTTACATCTATTCTCTTGAGACAGGTAGGACTTGCTTTGACATCGATCTAGTACATTTAAAAAAATTATGTATACGTCGCCAAATATAAACCTATCCGGATAAAAAAGTTATAATTGAAGAGTTCGGATTTTAATACAAATAAAATAATGGAATAGTAGTTAGTTAGTATACAAATATATTCCAACATTCAGTTTTAGTATATTAAAATGTAGTGCCATGGTAAATGAATCCCACAAAATAACAAGCTCTCAATATTGGTGGCAGGTACTTCGTCTAATTACTGAATCACCAGTCCCTCCCGTGTGTTGTGCACGATGGTGTTGCTACTTATAGCCTACTCCAAGAAAATTAGAGACATAGGTACATTCTTGGACAACAGTCTATAGTTTGCAACCTATCATGACATGTTTACATTGTTGAAGTAAGGAGGGTGTTTTGTTCCTATCGGTATTTAAGCATCTTCGAAAGTTCTTGTCATTACAAACTAGAATTACTCTTACCCAGACTGTTCTTCTACCTCTTGTAGACTATGCTGATGTCTGTTTTCTTGGTGCGACTGAGGAACGTTCAGCAAGTCAATAGCCACTGACATTTAAAAAGATACGCAATAGCCCTGCTGGTAAGCTAGTATAGTATATAGTTGAAGCGATTGTTTTACATACATACATACATACATAAACTCACGCCCTTTTCCCATGGGGGTAGGCAGAAACCACAGAACGCCACTTGCTACGATCCTTACATACTCCTTTTGCCTCCTCCACATTCATACATGGTCATAAACGTGAAGCTAGGTGGTGGTTGTAAATAAACAGTCTTGTTGTAGTAAATAAGATGTATAATTGTTCACACTTTAAAGTTAGCTTCACAGTAAATACGTATTTAGAAGGTTGAATGAATGTTGTATGGAGGCACGATAGACACAGGACATAGTTTAGGGTTTAGGCATTAACTGACACAATTAGTTTTTATATAATAACAACGAGCACATATTATATTGAACGTTATGAGTTTACGACCCATTCAGTGGTATATCGATTGCTAACCGGCGGAGCGGGCGCGGAAGAGGGAGCGACATGCGCTTGCAATCCGTAAGGTCAAAGCACTCTCCTGACGCGGTGTGTTGCCGCGAACCGCCAGAGTGAAAGAGTTAGCAATACACGGTGTGCGGGCTATGCCGCGTGTGAAAGAGATAGATAGTGACGCCCCGCTCGGGCGGCCGGTACGCATTCAACTTCACGAAACCGCGGTAAAATATATCTACTAACAAAATAGTCTGTTTGTACAGTTGTCCTAATTTTTAACTTTTTACAATATCGAAAGTTGAGTTTCATTACGGTTTTATTAAATAAAGGTGTACAACATAAATATAAGTAGGTAATTTAATGTAACTAATAAATAATCAGTAGTAGCTTCGCTACACCACCCCCCTCCAGAGACCGTCCTACGGGCGACAGTAACGTTCGGGGAATCTTACTCTACGGCCCGAACGAGTCCTTCTGACCGTGCTTTCTCCGGCGTCAGGCAAATCATTGTGATTTGTGTTCTGATTGGGAGTTTGAGTGGAATGTTGTGGTGAGTTAGTGGTTGGGGTGTGTGTGTGAATAGTAGTGTGAGGTGGTGGACGTTGACTTTGGTGTGTAGTGGTATCTGGATCACGCAGTATATAGGCAGGTTTTATTCTGTCGATGGATACGGTAACCAACTTACCTTTCACCATAAGCTTGAATGCCTTGTCACCTCGTTGTATTACCTCATAAGGACCAGTATAGGCAGGCTTCAACGCTCCAGCCACAGTGTCATCACGAAGGAAAACGTGTGCTGATGAGGCCAAATCTTTGAAAACAAAGGGTGAGCGACGTCCACTATGACGTGACGCTGGAGTAGGCAACAAATTATTTGCAAAGTTCCTTAGGCGCGCGATGTAACTAGTAACGTCAGGGTCTCCTAGGTCCTCTGGGCTGAGAAAGTCCCCTGGTAACCGTAGTGATTCGCCGTACACCAGTTCAGCTGGCGTTGCCTTAAGGTCCTCTTTAAAGGTACTACGTATACCTAATAGTACCAGGGGAAGGGATTCGACCCAGCTGCTGTCAGCGTGGCAGGTTATGGCGGCTTTAAGCTGCCGATGAAACCTCTCCACGAGCCCATTAGAGGCTGGATGATAAGCTGTCGTCCTTTTATGATGAAACCCGGCCATTTGTGATAACTGGTGAAACAAGGCCGATTCAAATTGGCTCCCACGGTCTGTAACAATGTTTGAAGGGCACCCAAAACGAGATATCCACCCGCTAAGGAGGGCTTTTGCTACTGTCTCGGCTGTAATGTCCTGTAAGGGTATTGCCTCAGGCCATCGAGTAAATCGATCGACTGCTGTGAGACAATACCGGTACCCCTGCGATTGTGGTAAGGGTCCGACGAGATCAATATGTAGGTCCCTGAACCTAGCACGTGGGAGCTTGTATGTGCCCAACGGTGCTGACACATGCCTATGAACCTTAGCCCGTTGGCATGCTAGGCACGTACGTGCCCATTCTCTACAATCCTTCCTTATTCCAGGCCATATGTACCGATCCGTGACTAATCGGATACTGGCGTTGGCACCGGGATGGCTTAGAGAGTGTAAGCTCTCAAAAACTTGTCGACGTAACTCCTTCGTCACATATGGTCGAGGCGTAGTAGCACTTACATCGCAAATCAACTCGGAATGTGTGCCTGGTAGTGTAACCTTCTTCAAGAGTAGGGAGGTATTGCCATTCAACAGTCGTTTCAATTCAAGGTCGGTGTTTTGTGCGACAGCCAGCTTTTGCAGGTCGAGAGGTAGAACGATCTCATCGATACGAGATAAAGTATCGGCTACCACATTATCCTTCCCTGAAATGTGTTGGATGTCAGTACAGAACTGTGATATGTAGTCTAGGTATCTAAATTGCCTGGGAGAACAATTCTCTTTTCTGGAATGAAATGCGAATGTAAGTGGCTTGTGATCTGTATATATCACGAAGTCCCGTGCCTCGATCATATGGCGGAAGTGCTTGATCGCCTCATAGATCGCCAAGAGCTCGCGATCATATGGGGAATATTTGGTCTGTGAAGAACTCAGCTTGCGTGAGAAAAACGCTAGAGGCTGCCACGCATTGCCCTTCAACTGCTGGAGGACGCCTCCCATAGCTACGTCAGAAGCGTCGGTAACCAAAGCAACTTTTGCTTCGCAGTCTGGGTGAGCTAGCATGGCAGCTTGGGACAGACCTCGTTTACACGCCTCGAAGGCTACCTGTTCACGCTGCGTGAAATTTACGGGATGAGAACCCTTCACCGAACCTGTCAAAAGAACGTTCAACGGTGTTTGGTATTTGGCAGCATCGGGAATGAACCTACGGTAGAAATTTATCATTCCGAGGAACCTGCGCAACTCTCTTACCGTTTTCGGGATGGGGAAATCGTTGATGGCCGCTACTTTGTCTGGCAAGGGTTTTGTCCCATTCGCTGAAATTCTGTAACCCAAGAATGTAACCTCCGAGGCTCCAAACACGCACTTTGCCGTGTTGATGACCATGCCATATTCCGACAGCCTGCTGAAAATTTGGTGTAGATGATCCGCATGAGTCGTCTGGTCTTTCGAGAAGACCAAAATGTCATCGACGTAAGGGTAAGCAAAATCTAGGCCACGCAGCATTTCATCTACGAAACGTTGAAATGTCTGTCCGGCGTTACGAAGACCAAACGTCATGAATGGGAATTCGTATAAGCCGAACGGTGTTGTGATGGCGGTCTTCTCGATGTCGCTGGGATTGACGCGAATTTGGTTGTAAGCTTTCACCAGGTCTATTGTCGAGAAGACGGAGCATCCTGTAAGGTTGTGAGAAAAATCTTGAATATGTCGTATAGGGTACCTGTCCGGTACCGTCCTGGCGTTAAGCATCCGGTAATCACCACATGGGCGCCAGCTGTTATCCCGCTTAAGAGCGAGGTGAAGTGGCGAGGCCCATGGTGATTCTGATGGACGACACGTACCTATTTGTAACATGGCCTCAAATTCTGTTTTAGCAACCTTCAGCCTATCTGGCGCTAATCGGCGTGGTGTGCAAGATACTGGTGGTCCAGGTGTGGTGCGTGTGTGGTGCATTATATTGTGTTTAGGTGTACCGTGCATACCTGACGGTCGAGTGATGTCAGGGTACTTTGCTAGAATAGCATGGTACACTGAATCCTGTTTGTTACACGACGTTACCTTTACTGAAGAAACATTGTCAGAAAGACTCGCGACCGAAGCCGCAGTGGTGAGCGTTGTATTGCTGTCTATTAAACGTTTGTTACGTACATCTACAATTAAATTATAAAAAGATAAAAAATCTACGCCTATAATGGCCCGAGTTACATCCGCTATAATAAATCGCCAAGCGAAGTCGCGGCGCAAGTTCATATTAATAACTAAGTGGGCGTAACCATAGGTATTTATAACAGACCCGTTGGCGGCAAACAGTTGATAGTTCGTTAGGCTTTGTTTACCTTTCACTAAAGTTCTAGGAAATACACATATATCACTGCCTGTATCTATTAAAAACTGAACTTTTGTCCGTTGGTCGGTTATAAACAAGCGACCAGGATTTAGGCAGGCGTCGGTCGCCATTACGGACTGCCCTGTCCTTTTCCCTTATGCTTGAAATCACATGGCTTTGTACACTTACTTGCTTTCTCACCGAACTTAGCATGATACCAACACATAGGGTATTTTCGGTAGTTGGACTGTGAACGGCTTGAGCTGGTAATGCTGTCACGACTTACGGATCTGAATCTTGACCTAGGCCGTGACATCCTGTCTAGTTTGGTCGTCAGCTGCTGCACCTGGTGTGTGAGTTCCGCTACCTGACAGCTTAACTCTGGAGAAGCGCCTGATGCTGTAGTGGCTGCTACATGCGGACTGGGGGCTGCGATGTCGTAGATGCGGTCAGCCAGTTCTGCGACCTCGTTCAGGGTTGCCCTCGACTGAGAAGCAATACAGGCCTGGATGTTATTTGGTAGGCGGCTGGACCACATGGTGCGTAGAAAATCCTCCGGGACGTCAGGTCCAGCAAGATGCTGAATATGGCGCAAGAATTGGGAAGGTTTCCTATCGCCCAGTTCCTCACGCGTGACCAGCTGCAAGATCTTCTTCTCCTTGGACGCGGAGAAACGCCTTATGAGTTCCGACTTTAGTCGCTCGTACTTATTTGGTGCTGGAGGACTGGCTATGATGTCCTCCACCTCCGATGCGTAAATAGGATCCAACTGCCCCATAGCATAATGGAATTTAGTGCTGTCTGTGGTTATGTTCGCCAGAAAAAATTGGCTTTCAAGCTGGTAAAACCACAACGCCGGTTTCTCCGGGTAAAAAGGCGGTACTCTTATGCCTACTCGCTGGATGTCATGCGATGTGCTAGGCGACGCGTTGGCGCCGCCATTTTTATCGTCCTCCGGCACGTTCATGTTTCGTGTTCGTCGGGGTCACCAATGAAGCTAGGTGGTGGTTGTAAATAAACAGTCTTGTTGTAGTAAATAAGATGTATAATTGTTCACACTTTAAAGTTAGCTTCACAGTAAATACGTATTTAGAAGGTTGAATGAATGTTGTATGGAGGCACGATAGACACAGGACATAGTTTAGGGTTTAGGCATTAACTGACACAATTAGTTTTTATATAATAACAACGAGCACATATTATATTGAACGTTATGAGTTTACGACCCATTCAGTGGTATATCGATTGCTAACCGGCGGAGCGGGCGCGGAAGAGGGAGCGACATGCGCTTGCAATCCGTAAGGTCAAAGCACTCTCCTGACGCGGTGTGTTGCCGCGAACCGCCAGAGTGAAAGAGTTAGCAATACACGGTGTGCGGGCTATGCCGCGTGTGAAAGAGATAGATAGTGACGCCCCGCTCGGGCGGCCGGTACGCATTCAACTTCACGAAACCGCGGTAAAATATATCTACTAACAAAATAGTCTGTTTGTACAGTTGTCCTAATTTTTAACTTTTTACAATATCGAAAGTTGAGTTTCATTACGGTTTTATTAAATAAAGGTGTACAACATAAATATAAGTAGGTAATTTAATGTAACTAATAAATAATCAGTAGTAGCTTCGCTACAAACGCACGCCGGTTACGAGTAACGCACCTGTCCTTTCTGAAGAACGGCACCAATAAGAAAAAATAAATAAAAAATAGTTCAATACTATTTATTTTTACCCGACTGCAAGGAAAAGGTTATTATATAGTTGAAGCGATTATTTAAATAAAATAATAAACCATTGGGTACAATACTACGACTGTGTGCCGAACTTTTCTTTTGTAAACGTAAAAATCGCCCCTTTTCACGCCCTATTCTTGTCAAACGACATTGATCCATTATGGGCATGATTTGACTCGCAAAACATAATTATATCAAAATATTGTTTAAATATTATGATTTCAAGATTCTGGTTACATTTAAAAGTAATATTTCTATTACATCATCATCTGCCTAGCCTTTTCTCAACTATCGTATTGCCTAGTATTAACTAGGCTCCCAGTCTAACCGGATGCAGCTGAATATCAGTATTTTACATGGAGCAACTGCCTATCTCCCCTCCACAACCTAGTTAATACTAGGCAATACGATACCCTTTGGTAAGACTGGTTGTCAGACTTTCAGGTCACTGTCTACTAGTAACGACTCCCAAAGATCTTTAAATGGCAGCCGGGATCAACAGCTTAACGTGCTTTCCGAGGCACGGAGGAAACTCGGTATGTAATGGGTGGTCACCCATCCACATACCAACCTGGGCAACCGTGGCTTTACCCAAAGATCGACCCGAGTGGCAGTTACTATTAAGGCCCGCTATTACATGTGACTTAAACATTACTGGGGAAATGTGGCTGTACTAATGGGTACAACTCTGCCCAACCCTTCGGGGATTGAAGGCGTGATGTTATGTTATGTAGATCACGTTATTTGATCTGCAGGGCTATTGAGTATCTTTTTAAATGTCAGTGGCTATCATAGTGTCCATCGATTGACTGTCAAATAGTTATGGTTTGGTACAAAATGGTTCATCACATTATGTGTTATTTGACCTTGTATCTGTTATAGAGCCTGTTAACAATAAATGTATCCGTGAAAACACGTCGTATTAAGAAACGTAATATTACATACAGAATACTTTTATTCCCGCCTCAGATATTTGAATTGTAATCACGCAATCTGAACCGCTCTGTTTATAGGCGAAGAGCTGAGAGACCCTGAACGTTAAACGGTTTTTATAGTCCTCTTGAGGGTCTAAATAATAAGGGCGTCAATTTACGTTTTACGAACCATGCTACTAAACATCATGTTATTTGCAACTGGCAGTAAAACGAGCTTTGAAAAATGGTTAGGTTTTCTTACTTTTATGTGATATCCATGGTTACCTTTGTGATTCATAGTGGTTTCCCGTACCATGGAGAAGAAATACGTTTTAATCTTATTACAGAAGTTAAGCAAATTGCGTTCAATGTTATAATTAAAACTTTTTAGGAAGCTCACAAAGGAATAATGGAAAACTTCAAAGAGAAAGCATCCTTTTAAATATTTTTCATCAAGCAAGCAAAGCAAACCATTTTATTTTGCGACGGTTGCGCTAGTGACTCCATCTCACTAAACGCTTATCAAAATAATTTTATCTGCTGTAAGCAAGCATTGATGTAAATAAGCAGTCAAACAATTTTTAATTAAATAACACTTAAAAGCTTGAATAAATGTAAATAATAGGATGATGGCAACTAAACGTAATCATTTGCACGAAGTTTGATTAGACGTTGTAAAGTCCATTTCACGAAAGAAGTCCCGCAGACAATTGTGGAACTAAATTTAACAGATCGGCCAGGTTGTCGTTTGTCGATGTTATCAAGGTGCGTTTGTTGTGGTAGATATTTCGTGAGTTTATTATTGGATTAGTGCGTTATAAGGTTTATTTACGATGCCAAAAGTTGTGAAACAACATAATGTCGCGCGACATACAGCGCTGCGTCTGCGGGACTTCTTTCGTGAAATGGACTTTAGTTACGCCTCAACAACAGCATAACTGAAGGCAAAATTTCTATATGTATGATTAATTGGATTCAGTTATCTTTCTATTAGAAATACTGTAACAATTAATAAAAACAATACTGTGTGTATAAAGACGTGCTCGTTAGCAGTATTTATTTAACGCAATAATCGTGACCTCCTTTATTATTTTGCTAACTGTGTAGTATATTAAATAATGTAATCGTAAAATTAGTGAACTGGAAAAATGGATAACAGCCCGGGTAATTGAAGTAGTTGAGTGCAACCCAATACCTCGCCTGCGAAAACCCAGCAGTCTAATTTAACGATTGAATTTGCATCCACGCCCGACTTACAAAAATGGATGTCATCTATTCAGCTAAAGTTAAATGTGGTTTGCTCTATTGCCACAGATGGCAAACTTAACACGGAGCAGAAATTGAAAGTGACCAACTTATGCCGTGAAGTAGAATTAGAATCCACTCAAATGGCAGTTCTGTATCAGACTTTGAAGCAGAAAGCCCATCAAGCCCTCAGCATGATCGATGTCCTGAAAGAAAACCACAACGTCGCAGTACAAATATCGGAGCTCAAGCAGACTATCAAGAACTCTGGTGCTGTGGGAATCACTTCGTTTGCCGATATGGTGAAAAAGGGATCCAGTGATTGCGTTCAACCAATCAATTAAAGTTCCGTGGCAGTTCATCCCAATGATTAATCGAAGTGGCTCAAAAAGATACGTAGAGCTTTTATATCTCAGGCAAGGCTCTTTATCAATTTTATTGGATTTCTTGCCCTGTCAGAGATTTCACTTTGGTTACCAGATGTTTCAAATGCCAAAAATTTGGTCATGCAGCAAAATCATGCAGAGAGGTAAACTCTACGTGTGGTCACTGCGGAGTAGTTGGATACTCGATGTCTGAGTGCGTGAAGAAAGCGGACACACCCATTTGGGCGACGTGCTCGCGATTAAAAAAGCCCAACATGGCCATAAAACGGGAGATATTGAGTGCCCCGCTACGAAATTAGCGGAATATAGATATATAAACTCCATCAACTATGAGGGCGCGTAGAACGTCATACTTAAGGTTAAACTTCCGTGTTTGACGCATATTGCTGACAAAACATGGCAATAATAGACCACTGCGCTGGCATACTTACCATCGATTTTTTATAATAAGCACATTTAGTCGCTAGGTACAAATGTCTATCAATCAATCAAATCAATCATAAATGTTTATTTGCAAAAATTTGGTACAATAGGTGTTACAACATGGGTTCCCAGCATATCCTGCCATTACATGGCGTACAAATATTTCTATAATATCTATAAATCGTGACTTATAATATTAATAATACTAACTGCGGTGCTCAAAGATATTTAATGATTACTTAAGCCGTCACTTAGTAAAGATTTGACATACTTTTGTAAGACAAAACTGTCAAAACTTTTACTAAGTGATGGCCTAAGTAATCATTAAAGCTCTCTGAGTGCAGCAGTTATACATTATGTTACAAATTATGACTTAATTTATTTAATATGTTTCTGTTTCGGTTTTCCGATACTCGACCTTAGGTCGGTTTTTGAATAGATATCCCGTCTTGCAGCCCGCAGAAAAAAATAAATCTATTTCCCCCTATCTCCTTCTTCGTGTGCGGATTGTAATTTGTGTGGTTGATGAAAGACTTTGTGTATTGAGCATTTGTGTGAGGTACTGACGGATGATTGCAGAGAGTCTACTGTGTGTGATGTCTGGTGTGGTCTGTCGTGGGCGAAGTGTACTACTAACAAACACAGTGTCTCCCAATACCTTACTGAGTATGGTGGTTGTGTGTATGCATGCTTGTTTTTGTAGGATTGTTATGTCTTTCGACGACATAGTTGGCGCAGTAGCTGAGCAATTGGACTGCTGCGCTGTGTGTCGCAGGTTCGATTCCCACACGGAACAAATATTTGTATGATCTACAGATAATTGTTTCGGGTCTGGGTGTTTGGTTGTGTATGTGAGTTTAAATATTTGTGAACGCACCCACGATACAGGAGAAATTCCTAGTGTGGGGGGGGGCAACGTTTAAAAAAAAAAATGTTTCGTCCGCTTCAAATTATTATGAAAATATGTTTACAATTAAAAAAAATATATATATTCCATAAGCGCCGAATTTCTGTCTTCAGAAAGTGGTTTGCTAATTTTTTTCTATTTCTTTAGCTCCTATGTTGTAGTCTGAAGGTTCTGCTATATCTATTAAAACTACATATATTAAATCTGGTATATTATGTGTTACGGTAATATCAGTCTGTATAGGTATTTCCCACATGATTTTAGCCTGTCCATTTTCTTTAACTTGCGGCTGTGTTAATTACAGTAAAGAGCTTAGCGTCTGTAGCTGAACTAGGCATAGCCTGTATTTCGGCTATCAGCACCATACCCCTCGAGTTTTATAATACAAAAATAGCTGCCTACTGCAGTAGAGGCGTAATTTAAAAATTAAATCAGTAGTACTGAATACAGTTTCAGTACTTTCAGATAAGTAATTTGCAAAAAGGAAAGTACATAATTTTAATTGAATATTAAATGGACCGAGTGTGTGTGTGTATGCGGTTTGTGTGTGCGTATGTGGTGTGTGTGTGTTTGAAGACCTCCTCCCAACTATCACCCGCAAACACCAACGCGGTGTCATCCGCGAAAGAAATAATTTCACCCTTTGCAAGGTTAAGACAAGTAAGCTCATTTATGTACACGAGGAATAAGGTGGGCCCCAGTACACTTCCCTGAGACACGCCGTGTGTTACTGGAAGATGTGAACTTTTATATTTATCCACTCGGACACACTGAGTACGCCCAGAAAGATAACTCTTGAAAAGTTCAAGCTGGGTGACCCTAATACCCAATGCCTCTAATTTTTTGATTATGAGGGAGACATAAATCGCATCAAATGCCTTTGCAAGGTCAAGAAAAATAGAAAGACTCTTTTTCCCTTTATCCAGGGTAGAACTGATAAATTCTATAAGTTTATTCACCATCTGTTCTGTTGATTTTCCATGTCTAAACCCATACTGGTTTACTGAGAGCAGATTATTCTTAAGTTAAGATGTTATTTGGTTCACAGTCACTATGTTATTGTCACCGGTATAACTTCTATAAATGTTCCCAGGTTTAATAGATAACAGTAATTGCACTCGAGTCTCACCTGGTTATCTACAGATTAGAGGTCAATTTAGTCCTTTTTTCCACTTTTTCTAATATTGCGAATTATTTATACACGAAGCTATGTTTACGTAGGCGCAGCGCCATCTTTACGAATACCCACAAGAGTGCCTCGCATGTGATTTGCAACCTAGTTTATAATTTTGCTGACGCAAATTCATCGTGTTATAATTACCAATGTGTGTAGTTCTAAGTTAATAGAGTTAAGTAAATTAAAATAATTGTGTCATAAAGTAATGTTAAAGATTAAACCAGAAAACTACTGTCCATCATATAGAATATTGTTAGAGCTCCTGCAGCCTGTGATGCAGGATTATCCTAGTACAGGCATCTAACATTATTATACCTACATTTTTAGTTTCAGATTTTTATTGTATTTACCTTCTGTGTTTTTTTTAATAAAGAATTATTATTATTATTACTGTGTTGGGACATAAATAAACTATTTGGGATACTAGAGTCGAGATTTCAATAAAATCAGATATGATTTATAACCATCTTTTAATAAACTAAATAAAGTGACTAATATTAAAAGAAAGAAAAAGTGGCTATTACTAAAAAAAGAAAAATTATTCGGATCTTTATGCCACAACAAGATGCAGAACAACAGTAACAGTTTTTAATAATTGTGTCAGGTATTTTTATATCATTAAAAATATCTGTTGCTAAGTCTGCCGTGTTATCTTGGCACTTTGGGTTTCCATTTGGTTTTCGTTTAGAACTATCATCAATGTCATACTCGATATCAATAAAGACATCGTTCTTATGTTTCTTTTTCTTTCGTTTACAATTATGAATTCTGTCATGTTCAACATCATCATCATGACCATCGTCGTTATCATCATCGTCATCATAATATAAGTAATCATCTGAAGGTTTTTTATCTGGTTTCTTTTGTTTTGGAAGTTCCTGGTAGTAGCCAGGCGAAAGAAATTGACCCGCTGGAATAGCCCCTGGATATCCGGGTAGATAGCCCCCTGGATAACCAGCTGGTATACCCACTGGAACGCCCATAGGAACACCCATGGCAATATATCCCATGTCAAACCCCTGAGAGCCAGATAGCCGCGGTTTTATGTCTGGGGTAGATGTTGGAGCACCTGCAGGAATTATATTCATAAATGAGTTCAATATTGAAGATCTTGTACATTTATCTGAAACTATTTGGCCCGTCTTTCTCGTTTTGCTCGGGAGCCTGCACACACATTTATCATTTACTTCAAAACTTGGTCCTGGAAAATTTTGTTTAGGTAATCTTCTTGAACCAACAGGTTTGTCGTTCGAATTATTTTTTCCCATATCAAAGTATCTCTTAATATATTTGGGGGAAAAATCTATAATTTTCGATTCATTTACAACGTCACGGAAAAAAGGAAGCTCCTTTTTTTCGACTTCGTCGAAATATTGCGCGTCCTGTACAGAATCATATGAATGAGAAATAAATTTTACTACGGGCCATTTTCGTTTTGATTCTATTGTTGAAGTTGCAATACTACTTGTAGTACTTTTAAGCATTGATGAAATATCTTCTTCATCATCTTCTTCGTCCTGAATATGTCGCTTAATAGGAATGTCATCTGATAGTTTTCTTGTTAACTTGCTCGATTTTGGGTTTGAACTTGATGAATCATATTGTACATCTGGAATATAAAATTAAAACATTAATAAAAAGTAAGCCATAAATTTCATCGTTAAAGTGACTTTTTATCAGAATACAATTACACTTTATCGTTACCTTGAAAGACTAGGTTCTTGTCATTTTGTTTAACATAAAGGCCATCGGCTTGACTGCCATTTTTTAAAACAAAATTATTTGTGTCGGAAATAAATACTGAAAGAAATAATAATGGAAACACATAAAACATAACCAGGTAATACAAAATAGTGCATTTTATTTACGCTACTGTCTCTGAATCGTCTTCAAGCTTGATCTAGATGGTCACGATGGTCATGATCGAACGTTGGAAAAATATATTTATGTATTGTTGTTATTAATTTATTATGATAATATTGAAATTAATCGTGATATTTTGTTGTGTCAATGTTTTTAGTGCAGATCCTACCGATTTCTGTGAGATATGTCTCAACCACACTCTTTGTAAATACAAGGTACCTATTACGATTGTCACGAGTATTAAATTTCGATGTAATTAATATTTTCTATTCTATTAATATTGATTTGTAATTTGTGTCGGTAGGTACAAGGGCCCAGCCCTGTTTGCACAACTTACGACAGTGCTGCAAAACTAACGAGTCGAGATATCAAAGAGATCGTCACCAGGATAAATGAAAGGAGAAACTTTGTTGCTATGGGTTACTCCAAAATTCTTCCACATGCTGCGAATATGAAAAAAATCGTGAGTAAACGACACCTTGGCATTTCATTTAAAAAACAAGTAAATTTTCTTACACAATTTTATTTCCAGCAATGGTCAACTGAGTTAGCCACTTTTGCCCAGCGCTGGGCCGATCAATGCGATCCAGCGATACACCCGGATAGGGAAGATCAATGCAGGGATTTAGGTAAGCTGTTCGACCACATAATAATAATTCAAATTGGGGCTTGATTCAAAAAGCTGTACGTCTAGAACTCTGGACACGAGTCGTTTCATTAGGAATGTCTCTCTCGGCGGCCCTGGTCGCCAGGCATAGCTTGGACCAGCCTGTTACCAGTTCACTACCATTCTTCACATTTTTTTTTAGATGTTTTTGTTATTATTATAAAATTGAATTAAATCTGTGCAGCTGTAAATGCCCTTTAAATGTATTGTGCCCCTAATATCCTCTACCACGGCACGGAACTTTTCATGCGCGAGGCCACTCGCATTTTTTTATGAAAGATACCCTCTTAAGCTATCTACTAACCAATAAAATAAAATAAACCTATTATAACACTACACGTCTACACCTGCCCTGCGTGTCTTGAAGGCCTACAAGTGTATATAGAACCACCACAACTAAAGTCAAACAAAATTACCTGAAGGACTAACTTATAAAAAACCATATTTCAGAAAAAGTACAGGTTGGACAAAGCATTGGTAGCGTTATGGGTCCTTCGCCCGGTCTTAGTGTCAAAGGTTTTGTGGAGATGTGGTTCATACAGGTCCTGGAATACGAGGGAAGCGTCACGTACTTTAATAAGTAAGTACTCATACACACACTTAAATAAGTGGTGCTGATCCATGCATCATGCTCGTCAACGGGTGCTATCAGTTGTGACTGGTCACCCCTTAGCTGCCACGGCTTGTTTATTATTTAATTTTTGAATCGTCGTTTGTGACTCTACTGTGGACACTTTTATCCTGCACATCTTGCTATATCGTTCTCACATAATATACCATCTCAACATGAATGATGTAACCAAGGTTTTATAACAATATTCTGATTTAAAAGAGTTTCCATGGAGTTTCTTGCCCGTTCTTCTCCATAGAGATCTACCCTCGGAAAATGGGCAACTACAGTACACTCACAGTTATTATGCATTGTGACCGGGACGTTAGGTATAGCTTCTTTTATTTTGTATTTGTTCGACTATTCAAACGTGGCTGTAACTGGCCTACTTGAAATAAATGTTTTGATTTTGTAATAAAATCAAGTAGAACATCCGCTAGAAGAGATGAGGAGGATGAGGTCACACATAAGAAGGAAAAAAACTTAAAAGACGAGCGCGCGCGCGCGTTTGATCACTTCGCTTAGTTAGCGTTTTTACGATTTACTTCAGGTAGAACCGAACTCAACTGACAAATTCAAATTACCACAGCAATCAAGAAGTAAGCATACCTTGACTTTAATCATCAAATGACTCCTCCCGCTCTAGGCAGAGTGGTAGGGAGTGTCAGACTTCTACTATAATAGGGATGAAAAGCAAAGCTCTATTTTTTTGAACCACTTCATAATAATATCCATATTAGCAAGTTAATGAATTTGAAGTGCCTAAGTTTCAAAGGTATTTTAAAATGAACCACGATATATAGATAGGAATTTTGTTTCTAATATCATGTTTTATTACCTAACATGCCAGAAAGAACTCATGGCAGGACACAAAGGTCCAACGTGACATATGTCACTTTAGTAACCGCTGCCCTTTAGCCAAACCTTTTACTTGATACGAAGCACATGTTCACGACGGGTCTGTGTCAAGCCTACGCAAGGTCCGAGTTAGCTACGGCCTACGCCACAGGAAAGTGCGTCGCCGTTCGTACAGAATCTGACTACGGCGTAGCGCTACGCAATTCCGAGTTTATTCGAGATACGTTAAAATAATCGCACTTGTGATGTCGGGGTACGAAAATATGTATACTAATTAAACCTGAGTGAACATAATTAATCTGTGAGCTTGCATTTTGTCAAGATATGCGAACATACCATGCCGCACTGGGCCCGCGTGCGCGTGGTGGATTATTGCCCATTCCCTCCCAAAGAGAGTAGGCCTGGAAGTAGTGGGATTTTACGAGTTAGGTACCTACTGCTCAATGTATGTTCCATATTGTAATATTTTCTTCACTGCTATTTCAGATCACGAGATTACAAAACTAGCTATTTAACACAACTGTTATGGGCTAACACAGAATATGTCGGATGTGGCAAAGTGAAGTTCTACGTAAATATGAATCGTTTCAATTAATTATTTCTTGAATCAGGAACAGAAGAGAAATCTTACTAAACAAAATGTTTTAGGTAGATGAAAGAAATATAGTTTTGGAAAGGCTGGTATGTAACTTTGCACCTAAGGGCAATTCTCATGGAAAGCCAGTGTACTCTATTGGATATCCTGCAACTCAGTGCAAAGCTGGAATGGTACCAGATGATCAGTATAAAGGACTATGCGTAGACGATAATCCCATCAGTAATAACTTTGTGTTTTTTCCTTACTTTAATCCTTACTATAATTAACCTTATGGGGGGTGAAAAGATTACTTTTGGTAGCGATAACCGACATTCACGCGGGCGAAGCGACGTGCATCAACAGGTAATATAATATCAATATATTAGCTGCCTTCATTTAGCCTTAGCTATGTTATCAATTAGCTCATCGCGCATTTTCAGATATCAACTTAATAGGTGAAATCTTATTTCATTTGACCTAAGGAGGTCTATGTTTATAATTTCAGATCTGCCTGTATGCAACAAAACTGGTGCCACAAACTACAGTAAATAGTTTAGAATTTTGTTACATTATTATCAAATAATTTGTAATTCATAAAATATATATAATAAATGCTTTTATTATATTATTTATCATATAAATAATAGAGACTTGGTGAGTTGGCAGTACCGTCACACATTAATGTTTTCCCCAATATTTGTATTTTATTCAAGTATTTGTTTTTTTATATTTTGATATAAATATTTCTTTGTAGTATATTTTACTTTACATTTATAAATATATTCTGAATTATACCTAACACGTTTGTTGCTGTATCACCCAAAGGATATAGTAGTATAAATTGCCTACGGCATTAAGTCCACCTCAGTACTCTGTGCTTGAAGTTTTAAATAAATAAAATAAACCACTTGTTCATCAAACTCACAAAGACACCGGTAACGAAAGATAAATGATATCTTATTTACAGATACAGAGTTACCCAGTCAAGGCTATCCGGTGAACAGTTTACTCAAGATACTCAATTTATCAAACGATTCGGGGAAGCTCGAAATTGACCCTATCCGAAATAACTTGAAACAAAGTGATGTAAATAAAAATTCTAGCAACGAACAGCGGAATCAGAAAACAAGGCATATATTCACCAACAAGACTCATGGTGGGCACCTTTTTTTATCAAAATCAAATCATAGATATTTCACCTCTACTTAGCTAGTGACTGTAAATGTTCGAAATCTAGATTACTCGTATTGACTGTTTCCGCTTCATACCAACCTGTGTGTATTATTCAAGCTTTCCTTTACATTTGCAGGTGCTGTTAAGAGAATTCCACAGCTACGCAAGCCAATGGTTGGGAATAGTTTCATGAATATGTCAACAAATAACAATGAGTACCAATACCAACTTGAACGGGGACACTCACACCTTTACCATGGACACGAACAGCCGCGAAATAACTATGATACCACTAAAATAATCAATACCAATCAAGATATTAGAAGATATGATTACAACACTGAACCCATAAGCTCATACCCTAACACAAATTTTAGAAGATTCAATCAATATGAACAATGCACACGCAGAATAAGACCACCTCAAGATAACTGTGCATTAAATCAATGCACGACGACGGCACTTGATTGTTGTCCACAAATAACTATGTTTCCGTTTACATGTACTGAGGTATCATGTACTCAGCCGGTGGAAGAGCACACATGCTTTACCCCCTACATCCCCTCACTTCCCGACCCGTGCGCGTGTGCCCAAACGACATGTCCGCCAATAAGTACAAACTGCAACTACAAGACAAATTGTTGTAATGTACCTTGTTTCACAAATACTTGTTGTCATACAACACAATGTCCGGAACCACGCAGGCAAAACAATGATTTTAATGACTACAGAAGGGTAGGTACGCTTCAGGATTATGATATGATTCCTAATGTTGTAGTTCGAAGTGGCGACCAAAAAATGCGTCAAGAAAATGCATCTCAGAAGAGCATTTCATTAGTAATTAAGCCGGAAAATTATAAATCTTACAAAGCAATGTACGATGAAAGAGATCCTGATCTAATACATAAGGATGTGCCCGATTATCTAAAATATAAATCACAAGATCGTGACTTCATGTACCGTTCCTTTAATTCTGGTCTCAGAAAAAAACGTCAACTCGAAGACCAAGTGTCTGTGAAGCCGTTTTGGCAAATTGAAAATGTTAACTTTCAACAACCGCCCCAGCTGAAAAGTATGAAATTCACTACACTTAAAAATTTTAAAAATAGGAATACAAGAAAAAATACGAATTCGCCGAAATGGTTGACAAGTACAGAACCAATTACACTTATATTGGCAGAATACTCTGACTATCAGCCAGATCACATCACAGAAAAATACTTATCCTTTGATGAATTAATGCATCGTAGAAAAATTAGCGATGGATTTGCACATTATGACTTAAGAAGGCAGAAAGGCAAAGAAACTGCCAAGGCCAAGGTAACTACCAAGGCCGGAGTAACTACCAAGAAAGCAGCAACTACCAAGAAAACAGCAACTACCAAGAAAACAGCAACTACCAAGGCCACAGCAACTACCAAGACTAAAGCAGCTACCAAGACCAAAGCAGCTACCAAAACCACAGCAACTACCAAGACCACAGCAACTACTACTAAAACGTCTGCTACAACAACAGAATATACTGCAAATACTCCGTTTATAAGAAAAAAATATTGTACTCGGAGATTGACGTGTACGTGGACGGCTTATTCGATTGGTGGAGGTGATGATGGTGGTGGAGGGGGAGGAGGAGGAGGTGGAGGATACGGACCAATAGACATAGGCTCTCGAACACCAGCCGGGTATGTGGATGGATGTTCACGAACTTCCACCTGCACTCGTGAATACATGGATCGAAACAAAATATCCACGGTGGGTGACAATGACAATCCAGATTCAAATAATCAGGATTCCAGCGAATCCTTACCAGAAGATGAAGATTATTGTGAACGTCGGTCTCTTAACGTTCAGAGACGAAATTCTGAAACCAAAAAACCACCTATTCTTCTACTCCGGTATCTAGATCTAAATTCAATTGTTCCCATTTTAACCACTAAGGTTCATCGCCAGTCTGATTTTATCTCATTTAATACAGAAAGCGTGACTGAGAGTGTTTCAAATTCGCACGATTGTATTTATAATGAAAAATATGCAAGAAAAAAGAGAGAAGAAAGTGAACGCTCGAAAGTTAATGAAGACAAATATGACTATGCTAAAAGCGTCTTCTCATATAACCGTCTATATTACGCAATATTAAATAAAATTCTCAAGTCAAACCACGCAAATATTTATAATAAACAGTGTCCGTGTAACAGCTCAATAAGCACAAACCCAGTTTTATTTTTATTTGTATCACCTTTTTTAATACATTTTATTTATAAATAAGGACGTGTATTTTATTCACTTCAGTACCAATATTGAAACAAATCACAATAGTTACTAAATATAAATATGTATAATTGTAGTAAAAATTAGTGAAGTTGAAATAAAGTATCGTTGATCTACTTGCTGAACAATTAAATGTATCATTAATTTTCGTTTTTTTTAAATCAGCTACTATCTTTTGCACCAGTCTCTTGTAACTTATTACAAATCTTCTGTTGTTGGTAATATGTGATTTCTTTGTAATATTTTTCTAGTGTTGTTTACTAGATTCATATGTGCATTCAATATTTTGATAAAAGTCGCTTCTGCTGGAATTTAGATTCCTCCGATTTCGCTTAGATTGTTGTTCAAAATATATTTTATCGTCATTTTTGATGTCTGTATTAATATATAATAAGGAGTTATAATTTTCTGAAATATCACAAAAATATGTATCTTTAATAAAAATATGAATAAGACCTTATTCATTCCTTTGGGATATATGAGGCTTATCCACGATATTTTGTAAAAACTTTTTCATAACACCTTGTCCAGTTTTATATAAATTTATATTATCTGGTGACAATATAATAAGTGCAGTCGTACTTTCGATTGAGGTTTCGTATTCAATTATGTCATCCAAAAAATCTTTTGTAACTGTGCTCATTTTTAAGTCTTCCAAAACCAAGTCTGACACAGGTAAATTTACATCATCATAGTATGATTCTGAGCTTTCTGTATTACTTTCCTCGTTTTCTTCGGGGAAGAAGTAATGGCCGGTAAAATCTTCATTTTGCCTGACTTCTGCTAATTCAGCCTGGACCATAATAGGTTTAACTGAAGACAAATATTGAGTATTTGCACTGTACCCCTCAGATACTGACAATTTATCTAAAAAAGAGGTTATGATTATATTGGTTGTAAATAAATGCAATTTCTTAAACGAGGTATTTTATTAACATCAATGAATACTGTACCGCCACTTCTGAAGATTACGGCTTCAATCAAATCAACTAAGAAAGTAGAATTTACATGGTCGCTTGAAACTGCTTTTCTTGTAACAGGAGCCTCTTTTTTACTGTATAATCTGTCAACAAATGCTGCCACGCCCACATCGTGAAACGAACTGTCTGAATGGCTATTTATAGATTTATTATTACTGGAAATTAAGTCTTTGATTATGGGGTCGTTGCTCAATTTTTTCTTCAGTAACTCAACGAAGTCGTCCACTGCCAGAATATCCTTACAAGAATGAGGTGTCGTGTGTGGAGTAATCATTTGCTTCGTATAATCATACAAATCAGAAAAATAATCAAATTGTGTAGGTGTTTTATTTTCCAATGCAATGTTGGAAGTAGTCTTGTCTATAATTTCAGTACCAGTGCTATCTTCAGTTACCTCATCCCCCGCAAGAATATTTTGAGTAGTGTGTTCAATTAGTTCTTTTCTATTAGGAGCAATGATGCCGTTTTTTTCTGTTTCGATTTGTTTGGCAATTGCTTTACGAACTGCAAAATGAGTGAAGTTGACTTAAATTATGTCGATATAAAGTTTATATTGCATTATAATTTTTTTAATCTACCATACTGATTTTAATTAATTCGGGAAGGCCTTATTTTAAGTCTTTATTTAAATACTCACCGCATAGCGCTGTATGTTCGGAATCACAAACGGCGTCAAGAGGACACCTAGAGCAAGGTAGGCCGCTCGAATAAACAGATCTGTTTCGAAGATTACCAGCTGGTGCAAAATTGCATACCAGTCTGTAAATTGTTCTGTATTTCACATTTACATCCTCTAGACGTTCCTGTTTCACAAAAGTATAGAAAAATGTTAGAACATAATCAATCACCTACGTAGATAAGCTTAACTTAGCGCCGGAGGCGACTGGTAGTAAAAGCGTGAAACAAACCGCTTTTATTTTACTTATTTTATTTATTTAGGAACAAAAAATAGTAACACGTTACAATTTGTAAATCGGAGCTAATTAGATTCATTTAATAAACGTATTACCCACACTATTGTCCACGGATTCAAATAAAAAATACCTAAAAGAGGAAACGCGGACGGTCAAATATTAATTTGTAAATTAAAAGAAAAAAAGAGAAAATCAAGCTATGAAAGGTGTTCGGTAAGCAAAGCTATAGCCATTTTTTAAAATTTTGCAGGAGAAAATGCAAAAATATTTAAATCGGTAAAGTGTGTGTTGTAAGTTACTACAAAGCGGCGGAGAGGTGCCCGCCCACTCACCGGCGTTTGTATTGCACTTCTCAGTGTGAACGTAATTTATTGGTATGTTTTTTTTTATTTTTTATTTTATTTATTTGACTCACCAACAATTGAATACACTAAATCAAAGATATTAGATACATACATTAGAGTCACAGACAAGTGTATCAACCTCTTACAGGTAAGTACAACATGCACAACTTATTCGTCTTTGAGTGCCTAGTTAGAAACTCGTGAGTAACCAACTACTCACCGCAAATAACTATCTATTTTAAATATATAGTTAAAACTATATTAAAACTAATTGAAACTAAAAAAATCTAAACTTAATTTACAAACAATCATTAAGGCTCCTCTCTCGAAAAAGCTTAAAAACAGCGTGCAGATGAAGCAGTTTTTCACCGGCACTTACAGAGAAATTACATTTGAGAAAAATTGTTAGTAATCTACATGATATGACACGTAATTTGGTTTAGCCATAATTTTTGTATCGGTATCACATAATAAGAAAAATAATCCACAAAATCACCTCCAAATCGTTGAATGGAACCATTTTACTCCTTCATTTTTTAACAAAATAATATTAAAAAAATATCTACTGCTTTGAAATACAAAGGAAAATAATTTGGTTTTGTTACTTTTTAAAAACATGTATTATTGTAATTATAATAAATGAAAAATGCGTCTGTTTAAAGTCCGTATCTACGACCGAGAGGGGTAGTTTGTATGCACAAGGTCATTGGCGTGAACACAAGCCTTAACACTAAAATATGTTCATTACAATCACTTATTATTACAAATGCCATGCAATCACTTATCACTTATTATTACAAAATGGCCATGAGGAGCGTACGTCTGGACTCTAAACTCAAGAGAGTGTGCTGTTTGAGTAGTTCTAAAATTCTCGAGTGATATTTTTACTGCACGTTACGTAGGATTTTTTTCTGAACCAACCATTTCAAGTCTATGTGAGTATTTGTCGTGGAAAGGACTACAAATAGTAACAGCATATTCTAACTGGGAGCGAATCAGGGTCTTGTATAAAATTAAGAAAGTAGTTTTTTTAAAGTCGTTAGAGGATCTCATGATTTAAAAAAAAAAAAAAAAAAGGATCTCATGATTTATAAACTAAAACATAAGTGAATTATTGTAAAATAATGATGGACTTACTTTAAATTTGACTCCACCGCAGCCGACTTGATTTGTCTCCTCCCACACCAGTTGCGTAAAATAATCGTAATGAGAATGACTAGTTTCAGAAGATCTGTAATTTGAAATACCATCAATAATGACTAGGCATATTTATTTGATCTACAGATCAAATAAGAACAGGAGTTTTAGATTTCTTTCGATAATGCGAGACACTGTACCATTACAAAACGTATGAGTTTTTTTTTCTAGCCTTCTCTGTCCTACTCCTAGGCAAATGCCTTCCTCCACCATCGCGTCCTTCTTCCGATTCTGAAGGTACCTGTCTAGTTCATCCGCCATCTCCTTCGTGGACTGCCGCGACCCGTCTTATGGCGCAATTTCATTGGTCGTTAACTCGTTCGGTATACAGCATACGGTGAATAAATATCATACATTATAAACGGTTCCCCGAATGCTAGCCCTTTGGTTCGCATTCCCGCACCCCGCATGCGGGCCCTATCGACTAATGAAATTGCGCCATTACTGTGGCAAGGCACCAGTTTCCTCGTACTTTCCTGGCACTTGAGTTGGGCAGCCTTTTGTGCCCCGCCTTGGAGCGCAACGTGTTGAGAAAACCAATAACCAATAATTTGCAATATTAAAATAACCAACAGAAGTGTCTTAGTACCTATCAGCCTGGTTCTCTAGCCGTGCACCGTTCGCAATAGACTCCTCTCTTCATACATTGGACTCAAAAATAACTGGCAAATTGTCGGCCGATATGTGATTAAACTTACGGAATATATCGTGACAGTGTCGTCGAATTAACATTTAACAATTCCATATACCATACATCAACGAGGGCCAATGGTGTCAGACCGGGAGCATCGCCGTGTATTGTAGCAATATTTTGACCCACGGACATTTTACCTGTAACAGAACAACATATAGAATTTACTAAACAACTTTCAATAAATCAGTTTGAACTTAGGTTTGAAATTAAAGTTGTACCCATCTGTATAATAGTGAATACTGACATCGCTAGAGCAAGTCTTCATATTCTATAATATTTTTAATGATAATCACCATGGAATACGTTGTAGATGGATTGTCGAATGAGCTGCTTTACAATACAGCTTCTTGATGTAAAACATGTCATCGTATTACGTTTAACGAAGCACACCCACGTTTAAACATAACGAATAAGAATCGCTTATCTGCAGTCGAACTCCGAATAAACGTTTGCAATAAATAGTAGGTACCTACTTAAGGTTAATGAATTTATTCGATCCGAAAAAGATGGATGAAAAAAGATTGCATGTAGCGGAGATGAGAATGTTGAGATGGATGTTCGGAGTGACAAGAATGGATAAAGTAAGGAATGAGTATATTAGAGGAAGTTTGAAAGTGGCACCTGTTACAGAAAAATTGAAAGGAAGTCGTTTATCTTGGTATGGTCATGTAATGAGGAGGGATGAAATGATAAAAAAAAGAGATGGATATAAATATTGATGGATGGAGAGGGAGAAGAAGGCCAAAGAAAAGATGGATGGATTGTGTGAGGAATGATATGAATGAGAAAGGAATAAATGCCACCTTGACGTGTAACAGGGACGAATGGAAGAAGAAAACGTGTTGCGCCGACCCCAAATAGAATGGGATAAGGGCAGGACGATGATGATGATGAATTTGCTCGATCCGTATATGAGGACATGCACGAGATCAGGATGGACAAGTATAAGGTTTATGATTTTAATACTTGTTATTTAATGTTTGACCAAATCAAATCACTTTTATTTAATAAATACAAGAATGAGCTTACCCAAATCGCGACAAACATCTTGAATGTCCGGCACGCGATGTTTAACACACTGACCTGCCCATGTTTGTGCTGAAATCTCCAACTCTTTGTTCCATTCCTATAGATTTCATAAACAATCTATACTTCTGTCTATACTCATCTTTACTTATATGAATACCATTTAATGCCCGCGGCTTCTGCCGCTTGGTACATGGATGGAAAGTAGCTTTAATATGTCAATTTGGTTTAAGGTGAATGCTCCAACCACCCCGCGAAATTCAAATTTTCTTACGTTTTTTGTAATTTGCAGGTCAGTGTTAGTTTGTATGTTGATTAGAATATTAATTGCGGCTGTAAGACGTATGTACTTATAGAATTATAATCATCAAAATCATCAATACAAGCTTCCAAGTTCATAAAGGTGCAAAAATGACTTTTTCAAGTTCCTGCACCTTTATGAACTTGGAGGCTTGTATTGATGATTTTGATGATTATATTTCTGTAACTACATACGTCTTACAGCCGCAATTAATATTCTAATCAACATACAAACTAACACTGACCTGCAAATCGCAAAAAACGTAAAAAAAATTGAATTTCGCGGGCTAGTTGGAGCATTCACCTTAATGCATCTTCAAAAGGTGTTATTTTTGTTCACCTACGACGTATAAACGACGGGGTGTTATAAGTTTGCAGCGTTTTGATGGCGGATTACATATTTTTTCACAACTTTATCAATATGGGTATCAAATGAAAGGGCTTGATTAGCAGAATACTATACACTATTGCAAATTTCAAATCCAAGATGGCCGCCGCCACAAAATGGTGGATTACATATTTTTTCACAACTTTATCAATATGGGTATCAAATGAAAGAGATTGATTAGCAGAATACTATACACTATGACAAATTTCAAATCCAAGATGTCCGCCGCCACGAAATGGCGGATTACATATTTTTTCTCAACTTTATCAATACCTATGGGTATTAAATGAAAGGGCTTGATTAGTAGAATACTATACACTACGACAAATTTGAAATCCAAGATGGCCGCCACCACAAAATGGCGAATTACGTTTTTTTTTTTAAACACCCTTAATATGGATAGCAAGAAATGAAAGGGATTATAGAATAATGTATGTATATACTATATTGAATGAGGAGTATAAATTAACAAAATTAAAACTAAAAGCTTGAAAATTGATTTTTTGGTGATCAAGTTTGATTTAAAGGGAGTAAAAGTTATGGAAAAAAGTAAATGTTTAATCTTTATTGCTTCTCAGCGAATAACTGCCGTGCGCGTAATTATTTAGATGCGCGGATATTTTTACATTGCGATATCTTATAAGATATTATTTTGTTTAAACTTTATAGAGTTAAGGGCACAAACATTCTGTCGAGGCTGCGGGATGTCCGCAAGGGATACCGAGGCCTCGACATGAAGGGCGAAGAAGGAACATGGGTGGTTTTTAGTCAGTAGAAGTCTGACACTCCCTCTCGCTCTGCCCAAGAGCGGGAGGGGTTATTTGATGATTTCCCACCCCCCAAAAAAAAAAAAAAAAAAAGGGCACAAACATTCTATATTGAATTTCCGTTCTACTAATCATATTTATTTACATTATAAATTAATACCATATGGGTTAAATAAACTTTGCAAAAAATAATTAAGTCGGGGGGTATTTTTAATTTATACCTACTTGTTAAAATTTTTAATTCAACTTTTTATCTGGCGGAAATAAGGCGCGCTTTCCTTAAACGGTTGGGTCATGCCGGTTTAGATGTACTTTTTCGCCATACTCAAATGGACTCAAACAGAGCTAGACGCCCTGGATAGGCGGGTACATTGTTACGTTACCGTCACCTTAAATAGGCATCCGAAACACCTAATTACAATAGTAACAAAAACAGATTAATCAAAAAACGCATTACCAATTTCAGCATACTTCCAGCAGCCGGCAAAGATCGAATTTCGCCGGCAGCTACTTTGTTACGACGACTGTTAATTTTATTCAGAATCATTTGTCTCTCATTTTCGTTCAAAATTGTTTTTTCAAAAGCGACACAGTGGCTCGCTGAGACCGATGCCTGAAATTTTTTTAAACTTTAATAAATATTTTAGTACCATTTTTTTAACGACATTGTTTTGTTAAGGGGACAATTTCTAAGCACCACCCATTTAGCTCCTTACACTATATTCTACGCAGTAAAAATCTTAATCTATCTTAACGCTATGAATAATCCATAGCGCTATAGAATCCTAACAAGTTATTTTTTTAAGATAAAAAATACAGGTTCCTAAACTAGGCTGTGCCTGTATCTTGGGGATCCCCCGGTCAGTTGCGTTAACATAAAATGAAATGACATATTTGTTGATCTGATAGTTAACAAGGCATTTCGGTAAGTAACAAGGTATGTAATAAATTATATTTATAAATTGCCTATTTACAAAAAGTAAAATGATATTCTGATCTTCTGATATGATGAGGAGTCTGCCCTGACCCCCTCGTTCAAAAGACGCGATTGCACCGTTAGACCAACGAGGAAAACAGTTTCTAAAATTTTTCAGTAGTAACTTAAAGAAAATGTTCATATGGCTTACCCTATATTTACACAACGTATGCTGTTTACTGTTATTGCAATAGATAGAGCTACAATAATCATTTGTAAAACATTTTGGTACAAATAATATAGAAACTGTTATAAATAATATTTTCATGAACGCCAACATAATGTAGGTTAAAAAATCACAAATAAACAAACATTGTCCTTTTACTCAAGATGGCCTAGATTTAATCACTAAATATGGATTCCCCATTCCATTCCAACCGACTCTATTTTATCTGAATAATTTATAATCAGCCTTTAGTGTCCCCAGTTTCCCACAGCTGGGACACAGGTCTCCTCTCTTTGTAATATCGTCGTCAATGAGTATAATCGGGGACCATACCCACTTTGTTATCGAAACTATATATAACTATATTTTTAGGGTCGCGAAAGACTAGACTGAAGTTTTTGTGGTATAGCTTCGTGATAAGGTCGCTGGTTCACTTGAACAATACATTTTCCTTTGCCTGTAATCATCTCTACCCCGACAAGGGGTTGTGGAAGCTGAGACACTTAGTTTAAATGCCTTGAGTGCACTTGACTTCACTGAGAGCCATACCATTCAAACCAGACCACACAATACGGGTTGGTGATAGAAATAGGTACAATTAAGTAGGAATTTTATTTGTGACAGTACCTAGCACTTCTCACAAACCCTTTCACGAGAATCTCACAAACTGAGATATAAAGACTACAAGACACAATAAATTCTTATGTACATTCAGTATCCAGCATTACTGGATGACCCCTATTCTCCAGTATGTTATGTAGGTAGGTACAGACAGATATTTTATATGGGTAAGTAGGTATAAAAGGGTACCATAACGAAGTTGAAAGGTAGACCGTACTTGTTTTTACCCGACTGCAAGGAAAGGGTAATGTTTTTTGTTCTCTAGACCATACCTGGGAACCTGGAACCTGGAACTGGTTACGGAGCTATTGGAGGTCAAAGTTCCAAATTTTTCACAGCTGTTTTTTTTTATCATTGAATCCCAAACCTGTCGAGACCTATGATACGATACGTAGGTAGTCAAGGCCTTTTTAGTAGGTAACGTGTCTAGTTCTTGACCTAAGTTTTAATGACCATCGAACCGTAAAATATATACCCCTTAGCTTTATATAGCCATTTTACATTTTTTCATTGGAGCTTTCATTTTACCGGCAATAATCAAATGGACCTCCACGTATTACCGTATGACGGAGTGTAACTAAAGTTTTGAAATCGCGCCGGAGATAACCTCTAACTGTCAAGTGTCACCTCTAAGTACTTTGTATATTTGAATACGAAAATATGACGAGGCTGAATGGTCTATAGACCGATGCCTGCCTTTTTTTAAAAGGCTATTTTGTTGAGATAGCCGGTTTTTACGAGTGATTATTTAGTATAAATCAAAATGAGTCGCAACTTAAAAGCAATGATCGGCCCTTCAATTTTGAACTCGGATTTATCAAGACTTTACGAAGAATCACAAAAACTACTGGATAACGGTGCAGATTATTTACATTTAGATGTTATGGATGGTCATTTCGTTCCTAATTTAACTTTGGGTCACCCCGTCGTCAAATGCTTACGCAACAAAATCAAAGATGTATTTTTTGAAACACACATGATGGTTTCAAAGCCTGAACAGGTTAGTTTAATAGTCCAAGGAATTACTAGTAAGTGCTCTAATTAACTATTGGTACCGGTACCTAACACAAAAGTAAAGCTTGCTTATAAATATATGTATATGTTAATGCTTACATTAATATCGTATTATTACTTTAGGCCTTGATGGCCAGTGATGTTACAATAAGCTTATAACTTAAATATCCTTTTGTTTCAGTGGATTGCACCGATGGCAGATGCAGGAGTCAACCAATACACATTTCACATTGAACCAGTTGATGATGTTGCAGAAGTATGTAGAAAAATAAGGGAAAATGGCATGAAGGTATAAATAATCTTGTAATTACTGATTAGCTAAACCTTTAGCAAGGCAGGTATGGTAGCCTGTCGGGGCTGCGGGTTGTTCGCAAGAGATACTGCAGCCTCAACATGAAGGGCTAAGAAGGAACATGGGTGGTTTTTAGTCATTAGAAGTCTGATACTCCCTTCCGCTCTGCCAAGAGTGGGAGGGGTTATTTGATGATTTTCCATCCACCAAAACTTACTCAGTTACTGTTTTTGTGTGTATGAACCTGTTATCTACAATAATAAGTAGCTGTTATCAGTGTATCAAAATGAAGTACCTATTTTTTCATAACAATTAAAATTAGTAATGTTAAGTTAAATCTATTTAAAAAGTAACTACACAATTTTTAAATTTTATTAATAACTAGCGGACGTCACGCGGTTTCACCCGCGTAGTTCCCGTTCCCGTGGGAATACAGGGATAAAAAGTAACCTATGTCACCCGCGGATAGTGTAGCTTCCCAACGGTGAAAGAATTTTTTAAATCGGTTCAGTAGATCCCGAGATTACCCCTTTCAATTTAACAAATATACAAACACACAAACTTTACTTCTTTATAATATTAGTATAGATTTTCATTTTTCAATACCATTGACATTAAGTATTTGTTTTTCATTAGGTGGGGCTTGCAATCAAGCCAGGGACTCCAGTTTCAGAAGTTGAAAAATACATCTCCATATCTGACATGGTGCTCATAATGACAGTGGAACCAGGTTTTGGTGGCCAGAAGTTTATGGAAGACCAAATGACAAAAGTCAAGTACTTGAGAGAGCAGTATCCATTGCTGAATATTGAAGTTGATGGGGGAGTGGGACCAGCAACTATTAGCTGCTGTGCTAATGTAAGTTTATATACTAAATTCACTATTCATGTGGCAAGCAAATCTTCTAGTTAAAACCTAGCGAAACATGCAACTTGGAAAAAATCCTAAAGTGAGATTGCTTTAATTTTATTTTACAGGCTGGTGCAAACATGATTGTGTCAGGAACAGCAGTGATAGGGGCGGCTGATCAAGCAGCAACCATCAGGTCCCTTCGAGATACTGTCCAAGAAGCAATCAACAAACTATAGAACATTCCTAAGGTTAATGTATAGGGGAGTCTTCCAATATTTTTAAGGGTTAATCAGATCAGACATATTTTTCTACTAAGGTTGTTGAAATAAATCTCTAATATTTTTAAGTGTTTTATTATTAGTCAAATTTACTTAAATCTAGGTTATTATCAGTACCAGAATCTGACATTTCCACTTTGGCAGCGGGGAATGATGAACTAACAGCTATACCAGAGCCAGTGAAAGCCATAGGTTCATTTGTAGCTTTCAATTTGGTTCTAAGACCAGACAAAGTTATGAGGACTGCTTCTTCAGTCCTGATTGTTCTAGAACCTTGTGTAGGCAACACATTGATGTAGTGGTTAAACAGTAAGCTAGCTTCCTCTTCTTTTAATTGTTCGTCACTCTCCAAGGCTGATTCAATGCCATGTAAACCTCCAAATACAATCAGGGCATGGTTGTATTCAACTTCTTTTTCTGGCAGTTCATCAATGGGCGTACCTCTATCAGAAGTTCCAATAGTTAAATCATACCTGAAAATAAAATGTTATTGTAAATATTATGGGATTCACAAACTGACAATAAATCAAAAATGATATTACTTACCCATCCTTGTAAGGACTCTGTGTGAAGACTTGACTCAAGTTATTGGCAATCCTAACAGTATATCCCCAATATACTCCTGTTTCAGCCCTTGGGGTGGTCAGGCTGACAATCTTGCCCTTGATCTTCTTACCACCTTCCTGGGCAGGAAGCATTCTTACTGTAACTCTGATGCCTGGACTCACAAGCTTATCTGTAGAAATATCTTGAAGAAGTCCAACATTAACCTGAGAACCTCGACCTGGCTTGGTTTTCTTGTTCATAGTTATTCCTTCCCTGTAAAATAGCAGCAAATACTTGAAAGTTTTCTTAAGAGTTAGTTCACATAGATTTTCAAAATAATTAACTTAATTTTGATTCTAACCTGAACTGAAAGTCATTTGACATTCTTAGATGATGTGGCGCATCCAAAGGATTCAGCAATCCGGCAAATTCCAGATCTTTATGTAAAGGGAAGAAATGTTTCCGCAAGTACTGTGGACACTCCAAATATTGTAAAATGCGAGCTAACTGTACACAACTTTTGCGTGCTACTATGGCATCATCACCTTCACCTAGCTTCGACTTTCTTGTATTCATTCTGTCTCCTATATCATCGTAAACTATGACTTCGTCTATACAGAATACACAAGCAGCTCTAGCTATCTGGCCGGCTAAATATGTGCGTAATTCTGCAGACTGAGCATTCTCCAGAATAGAACCTGGTATAGCTATACTAACAGTAGAAATCTCAGCGTATTTCTTTTCCCTTGCAACCTCTTCCTGTACTTTAGTTTCAGCTTCACGTTCTAACGCGACTCTCTTCTCACGCTTAACAATTTTTTCTTCGTTTCTTTGACGCTTCAAGGTTTTCCTTTCTTGATTTATTTCACGCCAACTTTTGCCCTCAGGTTTCGTTGTGGCTGGGTCTGACATTTTAACTGTATTCTAATAACAAATCACAACATAACCAAAATAATTCATGCCCTCATGCTGCTGATTGCTGATAAAGTTAATGTCATTACTGTCATTTGCAGTCTGATTGGCTGTCAATCTTGTATTTCCGAACGAATTTTAACTTTTCAAATCATCAGGCAACAATCGTTCAAAATCATGTTAGGTTTGCGCCACTTAAAACAGTGCATCATTGGTTTATAGCGTAGGTTTATAGGTAAAAAGATTCAATGAGTAGAGTATTATTTATTTATTTAAGGTGAATGCTCCAACTAGCCCGCGAAATTCAATTTTTTTTACGTTTTTTGTAATTTGCAGGTCAGTGTTAGTTTGTATGTTGATTAGAATATTAATTGCGGCTGTAAGATATATGTACTTACAGAATTATAATCATCAAAATCATCAATACAAGCCTCCAAGTTCATAAAGGTGCAGGAACTTGAAAAAGTCATTTTTGCACCTAAGAAACCTAAAAAACGTAAGAAAATTTGAATTTCGCGGGGTGGTTGGAGCATTCACCTTAAGTCAGCCAGCAAAGCTAGAATAAGATTTCCGGCAGACTGCAGACTTTCTGTCAACTGATAGAGTGATAGTTGAATAGGGTTGTTACCGCGCATTCTAAGGCAACAGAATGGTCAGTGTGTTGTCGAATCAAATGCGTAATAGCTATACAGAACCAACAGTTCGGCTCAGTCGACTGCACTCGAACATTTCCTAGATCGTTTAAAGAATTAAAGATAGCTTTTTGAAAAGCCCTTTCAGAGTTGGCTAACCAATCGGCCAGAGTAAGGTAGATGGTATAATTTGATTATTTGAAGACTATCGTGTGGACTATATAAAGACTATACCACGAAAGTATACTTTTATGGTCGATACCGTAATAGTCTGTTCTTATTGTTCTGTGGTAGTAGTATTTATTCATACTGTAATCGGCCAATGGCCAATGGAAACTGCGTGATGAATCCAAGGTTAACTTGTTTGTCGTGCATGGCAACACCAAGAAAAACATCACTACTTCGTTCGTTTTGTTTTGATTTGAGTTTTGTATTTGTGGTGGTGTGATAAGAATTTTACTACACGGTTTTTATTTCTGAGGCAAGTATAAATTGTTAAAGTTAAAGAACTAACATCTAATATTATATAAATGTCTTCTTTAGTATCACAATTTTAATTCATAACATGTGACAATGGACAAACATAACCTGTAATACTTGTAATAGGCTTCTCAATAGAACTGATCAAGAGGCCTGCTTGATAATATTAGTTGACTGCATTGAGGTATTACGGTTGACTGCTAGTATTACATTTATACAGATAATCTCATTTTTTTTTTACTTAAAACCTGTTTGACCTGTTTCGCATACCGGTGGGGCTATTAGACGGCATTACTTGCCTTTTTATCAACCTCTTACTCATTACAATATTTTTTAAAGACATAATATTATTATAATTATATTATATACTCTTTATTGGATATCACGCGAAGCACATGCTGTGAGTACAGTACGTAGTGTTTTTCTTTAAAAAAATAAAAATAATTATGTACCTAGTGTAAAAGTCCTCCGCCGCATCTGTCTGTCTGTTCGCGATAAACTCAAAAACTACTGCACCGATTTTCATACGGTTTTCACCAATGAATAGCGTGGTTATTCTTGAAGAAGGTTTTGAATATTATTGTTTTTCTAAACTCAACCCCAGAGGGAGTTAAATACTTAGGGGATGAAAGTTTGTTGGGATATTTTTCGACATTCACGCGTGCAAAAGCTAGTTGAAAATATATTTTACGCTACTTTTAAACATACGGACAAAATGTACCGGCTGAGTTTAAGCTCTTTAATATTATTGGTCTAATAATTATTATAAATCACTTCACAAAATTCAACTTAATAAAACTATAGCGAATAAAACTTAAACTATCCCTAAAGTTTTAACTCAGTCCTTGTGTAACTAAAATATTTTGTAATTAGAATACAATGAGTTTTACAGATTTAGTCATGCAGCATCCAATATATGCCAAGGCAAAAATAACAATAGCAAAACATTAAGTAGGTACCTATTTACAATTATTGTACCTTATAATATTTCCAGTGAAATAAATTTATAAGAAAATTAATTGTATCAATTATAATTAAGCAAACCTTCATACAGCTTCTAGCAACCCTTGTTTACTTATATTATCATCTACTTACACAATATACATCAAGATTTGAATTGAAACTAAAATGAAGTTGGAGATTTATGTAAGCACACTATGGTTATGGTAAGAGACGCACAGGACTTGGAAATATGTCAGATAAAAGGGTACTGGGTACCATAAGCTGCTACTTTACCAAGCTTTGTAGCCTGGTCCACCACCGCATGCACATCATTTTTTTCTATTGTACTTCGGGGAGGGTGCCCAAGAGATCCACAAGCTCATTTCACCATCTCTCTTCTTCCATCAGGAGTCCAAACATCGTGCAGGTTATCACCCATGCCTTGTCAATGTTCCACATATTCGTGAGAAGCACTGTGCTACTTCCTGCATTGTTGTTCCCTAGTTCATATGACCCTAATCTATTTAAGTTGTAAGTTAATAAAATTCTTTCAGGTTAGCTCATTATGGCCTAGTATAAAAATATATTAGACTATATTTTTATTGCACTTCATTGTTGTTATGAAGAACAAGACATGCTGCACAGACCCCAAATTAATTGGGATAAGAGCAAGAGGATCCCGTAGGGGCTGCGGGTTGTTCGAAAGAGATACCGCAGCCTCGGCACAAAGGGCTAAGAAGGAACATGGGTGGTTTTTAGTCAGTAAAAATCTGACACTCCCTACCGCTCTGCCCGGACCGGGAGGAGTCATTTGATAATTTCCCAGAGTCCAAAAAAAAAAACAATGTGCTATGTACATAATGATGATAAAAAAAACATGGTTATTACCAAAACAAGGGTTTTGCTGTGTTGATGCAGCTGGTAGTATGCTCAGATCAAATGTCATTTTTTTTTTTTTTTTTAAACTTTACCCCACACTAGGAATTTCTCCTGTATCGTGGGTGCGTTCATAAACATTTAAACTCACATACACAAATACCCAGACCCGGAACAACTATCTGTAGGTCATACAAATATTTGTTCCGTACGGGGATCGAACCCGCGACACGCAGCACAGCAGTCCATTGCTTGAGCCACTGCGCCAACCGCAAAATTTGGATTCAAATTAGGCTGAAAATCAGCAGTTTTTGAATCTAAAATATTTTTTTTAGCTATGATGAAAAAGTAGCAAGACTAGACTCTCCAGTTTCATATTTTGGTTTTCCTATTAGTCTATTTCTTCATAATCTCCTAAATAGGTGCACATCAATCTGTTTTAGTCACCAATAAAAGCAAAATATTCAAAAGTCAATAAGAAAACTAAACAAGGAGCTTGTTAATAAATACTGCCCACATTAGGTATAATTATATTTTTATATGCTACGTATTTCATGACTGAGGCCAAATTAATAATTGAGCTGCAATGATTGAGCTTGTAGTTCTATAGTGTGCGTAAAGAATGATTCGATTTTTTCACCCATAGACAAATCATCATCATTTCAGCCGGAAGACGTCCACTGCTAGACACATACCTCCTCTAAGTGTCGCCACATTGACCGGTCCCGTGCGTCTCGCATCCAGCGGATCCCCGCAACCTTAACCAGATCATCGGTCAACGGGGTCCACCTAGTGGGAGGCCTTCCCAACCCAACGCAACGTCTTCCAGTTCGCAGTCGCCACTCCAGAACTTTTCGGCCCCATCGGCCATCCTTTCTGCGAGCAATGTGCCCTGCCCATTGCCACTTAAGTCTGGCAATTCTTCGGGCTACGTCGGTAACCTTGGTTCTCATGCGGATTGTCTGCATTTCTGATTCGATCACGCAAGGATACTCCGAGCATAGCCCTCTCCATTGCCCTTTGGGTGACTTTAGGCCTTCTGATGTGACATAGACAAATACTTTAACCTAAATATACATACATACTAAGAACATTTGTGTTAGTACCTATAAGTAATTTAAAACTATGTTAGTAGTACTTCACTTCACTTTAAACGAGATATATTCACGAATGTTTCGCGCGGCGGAATAAATCAATATTCGCGCTGATCTCTCGCGTTGAGTTGGTTCTTTCAACATTGATAGTAAATTATTATTTGTTTACTGCTACATGCATGCTATCGCGCATTTAGCTCGACCAGTCGCATTGTGTGCTAACAAGGTCTAGCTATTTCAAGTGGTAATGTAAGCACAAAATAACGTAAGTACCCTTTTTTTTGGGTTGGGAAATCATCAAATAACCCCTCCCGCTCTGGGCAGAGCGGAAAGGACTTCGGCTTCTACTGACTAAAAACCACCAATGTTCCTTCTTAGCTCTTGTGCCGAGGCCGCGGTATCTCTTTCTAACAACAACGTAAGTACCCTAATAATATCTTGTCCTGGTATAATCAAAGTTTAATCCAAAATATTAGTGTCAATTCCGCAAAAAAAAAATCTAGACTTGGTTGCAGGAAGCAGCGCCTTCCCATATAGCAATCATCAAAATAGGTTCAGTAGTTTTTTTCTTCTTGGCTTATGTTGACATGATGGTTCTTAAAAACTTAGACCTCAGTACATATTCAACTTGCTAGGTCCACTCGTTCATGAGAAAATCGGTGGTGGGTGACATACGGACATATTATTATAAGGGGTTCCTTTTAAAAAAAACCGGAATAAATACCGGGGTGTGGTTTTTAATCACAGTCTGACAGATCCTCTCGCCTCCGTTCACACCAGGGCTGAGGACTTCTATGAGGATTTTACACCCCGAAACAAAAAAAACCGGCAAATGCGTGTCGGACCACGCACAATGTAGGGTTCCGTAGTTGCTCATCAACATTTATGTGGACTTACTAAACTGATTAACCTCCCTGCCTACCTGCCTCTAAACGATGATTTTTATAGTAAAAATAAAACTAACTTACATTTCCAGCTTTAAGACCTGTGCTCCCATACATTATGTTTAGAAAAATATTTCATACAAGTACATTTTATAAGTTGGTCGAATATATTATTACTCGTTAATTTGTAAAGCCTACATATCTGACGGCACGGTTGGCGCAGTGGCTAAGCGATTGGACTGCTGCGCTGCGTGTCGCTGGTTCCATCCCCGCATGAAACAAATATTTGTACTATGCGAGCCAACTAAGAATAGCGCTGTCAAGACGCCATTTTGTTCAGCAAAACTCGCGAACTTCATTACCAAAGCGTACGGTGTGCAAAAAAATCAATGAAGAAATAATAGGTACTCAGTTTATGGTTATTATGGTTTAGGTAGCTACACTTGAGTCTAACAAAAAATTGCATTTGAAAGCTTAATATTTCACAAACTTCCCTTAATCGAAAAAGTGTTTGAGTAAACTCGCCATATTATTAATTTAAAGATCTATCCAACGATATACCACAACACGGGCTTCGCGAAAAAAAAAATATCATCCCCTTTTTTTTAGAGTAGGTACTGGAGATACCCTAAAAAACAATAATTTTCGAGATTTTTTTTTAACAAATTACAGCTTTCTAGTACTAAGCGTCTTTCAGCAATAGTGCGGACGGACGGACAGAAACTATAAGGGTTTCCTGTTGGCTACGGAACCCTAAAATCGGGGTAGTAGTAGTGTATTATAGTCTAGTGAAGTCTAGGAACTTCATTACACCTAATTCTAATTTAGTTTTGTGTTATAAACCGAATAACCTAACGAAAACAACACTATCACAATGTTTTCGTTGGAAAATATCGAGTTACATACGTAAGCACATAATTACAAGAGATAGTTCATTTTCAGCTGTTGTTACTGCCACAGAGCAATAACTCTAGTTATTTACATCACAATGCTCAAGTACGTTAGGGTTGTCGCTCTCATTGAAACGTGGATGGATTTTTGATCCTTTCAAGATTGATAACTCAATCATACAATCATTTTATTTTATCTCCATTATATCAGGGTCCGCAGTTTCCCTAGCTAATTTAATTTCATCATCAACTGCGTAGCCTTTTTCCAACTATGTTGAAGTCAGTTTCCAGTCTAAATAGTATTTTACATGAAGCGATTGCCTTTCTGTCTGACCTCCACAAACCCAGTTTTATTAACTGTCAAAGATTTACAATTGGCAGCCGGGACCAAAGGTGTATCGTGCTTTCCAAGGAACGGAGGAATCTCTTTATGTAATGTGTGGTTAACTACCCAGGGACCAACGTTGGCAGGCAAGCGCGGCTTAACCTGAAGATAGACCCTAGACTCGACGCTCTATCTTTTTCTTCGTCGTGGCTAACTAATAACGGCCTTTTTTTTTTGGGGTGTGGGAAATCATCAAATAACCCCCATGTTCCTTCTTAGCCCTTGTGCCGAGGCCGCGGTATCTCTTTCGAATAACCCGCAGCACCGACGAGAGTCGGCCCCTGCGGGCTCCTTCCATGTTGCTGGCATCTCTTGGAGGCGCGCGTGGAACACGAACGGTCCGTCGACCCTAATAACGGTCTCTAGGCCCTAGAGGAGTAGACGCTGCTATTATTTAGCTACGCCACAAGCCACTACGCTAGCTAATTTAATTTGACGCAGTATAATTTTATGGTTTGACGATAAGAGATTCACTGTTGCCGTAGAGGCGTTTCGTTTAGACTGAACTTATACCCCTAAACGTGAAAACTGGAACGGTGATTGTTTTACCTATTATTTTTATTTGTGTAATTTATTTCATCACCACTGCTCTCAAAACGGTGAAGGAAAACATCGTGAGGAAATCGACAAGTCTTAGAACCAAAAAAATGGGAGACATGTGACATCTACCAACCCGCACTAGGCCCGCGTGGTGGATTATAGCCCAGCCCTCTCTTAGAGAGGAGGCCAGAGTCCCTGCAGTGGGAACATTATAGGCTTATGGTGATGATAATTATTTTTATAATGCACCGCTCAGTTGCTCTTGCTCTAGCCTCCACTCCAGACTAGCGTAAAGCTCCTGCATAGAACTGATTCACCCATTCCGACGTACATCTGCAGTATATTATCTAGTTTTGTGACCACTGGCCATCAATTAGGGGGTCTCAGGTGACCATTACATTGAATATAGGCTACTCATAACTGCCAAAATGACGATTTACGTAATACGAACGTACCAAACATCTCACTCCTCGGTAAAATACGGGCGTTGTTTATTTATTTTCATATTTGTCTTTTTTATTTATTTACAATTATTTACATAACAATTCATAACAGATGTAAAGATATAATTTTATTTGTAGAACTAGGAACATATTTTACACATAATATGGGTATTGATAAGATTGTCAATTTGACAACCCTACTGTTGTGGTAAACAAGATTGTGTTGTTATCAGGAACCCCTGCGTAAGGTCAAGTGGACACAGCAGATATAAGCTCTCTTGAACAATTATCACATATATCTTCATTACAATAAAGTAATTCATAGGAATCACACAACATGGCTTCCAATGGTAAACTAGGTAAGTGACCCTCTTTATATCTTCACGTTTTAAGAAACTATTACTTACCTATCAAAGGACAGTGTCCAGCTCATTCCATCATTTAATGCTCAATAATTATTTATACTGTTTAAATAACCTTCCTTTTGGGGTTACATTATAATATTTCGATTATTATCGACCGAGGTTAATAGCAATTGGACCCCAATTTATATCGACGTCTAACTGTATACCATAACTGATGTTGCGGTCACACACTTTAAGATTTGATGGTCGTGCCCCTGAACGAAATCTCGTCGCTAGATCATTATCCAATTGTTCGAAATGAGACTCAATGTGTTGTTCATTGTCCACAGCTCTTCTCAGCGTGTCTGACAAGACAGGCTTGCTGCCTTTGGCCAAAAGCTTGTCAGAAATTGGCCTAGGTCTAGTAGCTAGCGGAGGTACCGCGACCGCTATCCGCAATGCAGGCCTTGCTGTCACCGAAGTATCGGACATCACCAAGGCACCTGAAATGCTCGGAGGACGGGTGAAGACCTTACACCCCGCTGTACATGCTGGTATTTTATCTAGGTAAGTTCAGAGTATGAAAATACCAAAGAAAATTATTTGAATTATTTCCTACTGTCACCAAGCAATACTGGTGTAAATACATGTTTAGATATTGTGTTGAGCCCACATCTATAGGTTCAATAAATAGGTTCATTTGTTATTATGATCTGAAACTTAGATTGTTGGATTTATTATAAAACAAAGTCCTCCACCGCGTCTGTCTATCTGTCTGTTCGCGAGTAACTCAAATACTACTGCACCGATTTTCAAGCTGTTTTCACCAATGGATATAATATTACCGACATCCACGCAGGTAAAGCCGCGGGCATCAGCTAGTAGGTATTCTATAATTATATCTATCAATATTTGGTTCTATTGGCAGTGTTGTAGTCTATGTCTGATGCAATTTATTTGTATAGTATCGTCTCTTGCAGTCATAAGTTCTATAAATCTATTAATTTCTTACAGACTGACCCCCTCAGACCAGGAGGATATGAAACGCCAGAATTTCGACTTGATAAGCGTAGTCGTCTGCAATTTGTACCCGTTCGTTCAAACAGTTTCAAAGCCCGGTGTGACGATTGCTGATGCCGTTGAAAACATTGACATTGGAGGTGTGACATTACTCCGTGCGGCCGCGAAGAATCACGATAGAGTCACCATTATCTGTGACCCCAACGATTATGATATAGTTACGCAAGAACTCAAACAAAGCAAGGACCATCAGACCTCTTTGGATACCAGGTAAAATCGTTTAATATGTAACTATAACAAAAGGATGCCGTCACTTTTGTTGGAAAGAGACCCTTATCGAAACATACCTTGTCAGTTGACTTATATCTTGCAGCAAAATTGATCACTGTTATTTATAAACTTATTGTTATTAACAGGTCTAGCCTATAATCTTGTAATCAGTGGAATGCACAGGTAATCGGCAGTTCAGTAACATTTAACTGATAACTTGCAAAGGCCTCGATCTTTTGTCACCTAACTGGCAGTCTGGCATAAATTGTAATGTTTCTTTTTTTGCAGAAAGCGACTGGCCCTGAAAGCATTCACACAAACATCAGAGTACGATCTCGCCATTTCCGATTATTTCCGTCAACAGTATTCTGCTGGACAATCCCAGCTGACTTTGAGATATGGTAAGTACCGGCTCTACAAAGGAATACGTTTTGTATTCAGGTAAATTAAAAGTAATATTATGAATCCTTAAGGCACACACACGTTCTTGCTTCTCACTCTATCTTTGTTCAGCAAATGGCAATTTGAAAAAAAAGCATGTAACCTTAACACGCCAAACGGTTTTACCGTGCCGTGCAGAATAGTTTCGTTTTGTGAAGTGAAAGCCAAATATTTTTGCACGGACGATTTTGGGTAAAGCCGTGCAGTTAGATTGACATAAATAATAATGTCGTCACTCGTCTTCACAAGTCCAAACAGTAGTGTTACTGTTAGCCTGAGACATCCCACTGCTGGGCAAATGCCTCCCCCCCATGACCTGTAAATCTTTCGACCCAGGGCCAAAGTGAACTACTGGTCATTGGTTTGTCCAGCTCGTCCCGTCCATCTCCTACGAGGTCTATCGTGTCGCCTTCTGGCCTTGTCAGGGCTCCACAACGTTATTATATAAAAAAATAAACACCAACCAAAAACTCCACCATCCAGGTATGAACCCTCATCAGAAACCAGCTCAAGTGTTCACGACTCGCGACAAGCTTCCACTGACGACCCTCAACGGTTCTCCCGGGTACATTAACCTCTGCGACGCCTTAAACGCATGGCAGTTGGTAAAGGAACTGAAGGAAGCGTTAGGCCTCCCTGCTGCTACCAGTTTCAAGCATGTGTCGCCTGCCGGTGCTGCAGTTGGGCTGCCTTTGGATAAGGAAGAGGTATGCTATGGATTAAATATTATATCTGTGTAAAATAGAACTTATTTAATACCGTATATTCGATATTTAATAGAACCAAATCATCTAATTATACTGCAGACACCTACAATAGCTGAATATTTTGTTTATGTTTGTCATACTGAGAGCATGAGTAGGAGTTTTTACTCTATAGCTGTTGGAAAATCTAAGGAGTGGTCGACAATTTATTACTTGCCCGTTCTTCTCCATAGAGATCTACACTTTGGAATCGACAACTACGGTACATTCACAGTTATTATGCCTTGTACCTGGGACTGTAACTTCTTTTTATTTTATATTTATTTCGACTATTCAAAAGTGCCTCTAACGTGCCAACTTGAAATAAATAGAATTAGATTTTTTATTTAGTAAGAGTTTCTTAATAGATAAAATGTTGTTACGATACAATTTAGCTGTGAAACCGCACGTAGATATATAACAGGGTTACAGAACTTTAACTATACGAAAATTTATTTCATAATATTCGAAATTTCTCTCCAGGCATCAGTATGCATGGTAGCCGACCTCCTCCCGAACCTGACGCCACTAGCATGCGCGTACGCCCGCGCTCGCGGCGCCGACCGCATGAGTTCATTTGGCGACTTCGTGGCGGTCTCCGACGAATGCGACGCCATCACAGCCCGCATCATCTCCAGGGAAGTTTCCGACGGAATCGTCGCACCTGGATACAGTGCTGAAGCCTTGGAAATATTGAAAAAGAAGAAGGGAGGCAATTACTGCGTTTTGCAGGTAATTTGCAGTTCTTAATAAGTCATATTTACATTTTCTTTTATTGACTTTGTTTCAAAACAATTAGTCTTACCAAGGCGCATCGTATTACCCAGTACTAACTGGTTTGTGGAGACCAAATAAGCAGTCGCTCCATGTAAAATACTGGTATTTTGGTGCACACAGTTAGACAGGACAAGAAACCGTCCCCAACATAGTTCTGAAAAGGCTTGGCAGATGATGACGAATTTCAAAAGTAGCATATACACACAGTTAATAACAATATGTAGGTTTAACACAATAACACAACACATGAGCTTATTCATTTCTCGACTGAAAATGAAGAGCTTCACCATATAATAAGCCTACACCCTGCCACCTGGCCTTTTTTTTTTGGGGGGGGGGGTTTGAAAATCATCAAATAACCCCTCCCGCTCTTGGGCATAGCGGAAGGGAGTGTCAGACTTCTACTGACTAAAAACCACCTATGTTCCTTCTTAGCCCTTTATGTCGAGGCCGCGGTATCTCTTGCGAACAACCCGCAGCCCCTGGCCTTCAACATCAATAAATCATTATTTGCATAACCTTAAACCATGCATCCTCTCAATTTTAGATGGACCCCAGTTACGATCCCGCCCTAATTGAACAGAAGACAATCTTCGGCCTCACTCTAGAACAAAGACGCAATGACGCTAAGATCACAGGCGATCTGTTCAAGAATGTGGTTACAAGCAAGAACGCGTTGCCTGACAACGCTGTAAGGGATCTCATCGTGGCGACTATTGCTTTGAAGTACACGCAAAGTAACTCCGTTTGCTTCGCTAGGGATGGACAGGTAATATAACAGAGTTTATGTATATATTCGAATCGGATTTTGTTAACCATTTCAATGGTGTTTTTGGCACCCTAGTTCTTTTTCTAAAATAAAGTAAACTAAGTTAATCTTTATAGCATCAGCTATCTTTCAAAATTGTTCCAGCCGTTTCGGAGATGAGCCGGAACAAAAAGATATGCAGACTAAAATTTGAAAAAACGTGTTGTTATAAGTATCGGAAATACTTGCATAAGCATTCAGTATTTTTACTGAATGCTTATGCAAGTTCATAATAACAGCTTTGGCTGTTATTATGAAATTACAATATTTCAAACAGCAAACAAAAGGCCAAACATATCTCTCTGTTTTTCTTTTCCACTAAATAAATATGTTTTCTTTCTTTCTTTTTCTTCTTTCTTTTGTACAGGTTGTAGGCATCGGTGCAGGTCAACAGTCCCGCATCCACTGCACGCGTCTAGCTGGCGGCAAGGCAGCGCTGTGGTGGATGAGGAGACACCCGCGAGTGCTGGCCATGCGCTTCAAGCAGGGCGTCACTCGAGCCGTTCAGTCTAACGCTATCGACAACTATGTTAACGGCACTATTGGTTAGTATGGAAAAAAAACGTTCGAAAGGTCGTTTCATCGTCGACCTCATCTCTGACCCTAGGGCAAGATTGAGGTCAAGAGTACGCCCATATCATATAAAAAAAAAATATATACCTTCCATTGTACAAAAAACACTTACACACACTTCACACTTCACAACTAAGGAAACGTTTGAAAAAAGGAGTGTTTTTGATGAGATCTGCCACTTAATGTAAGATTTAACTATTATGTTTAGTATGAAATCATTTTATAATGAGGAATGCTGGTCATAGTTCATTGTAGAAAGGGTAACTATAGCTAAGTCAAAATAACATAAAATAACTTCATGTTTGTAATCCCCGAAGGGAGCAGGCCCGGACTGGTCATAGGGCAAATGACCGATGGGCCGGCTTGGCCGATTGGCGGCCGACTTTCTTTTGCATAGTTAAAAATAAAACAATACAATTAATCGATTAAAATACATAAAACTAAAACTGAAATATTTTGGAGGCTAAAAATGAGCCTTTGAGGACTCTTACTGCCGCTAATAACTTACACATTTTCTTTAAACAAACGCGCCCGGTCCGTACCTTGAACCCTGCGAGAATTTTTTTTAACGCTAAGGCTCGTTTTTTCTGCCTCATGATTGTCACTCCTATTGGAGTTTAGCATGATGAACCGGAATAGGCAGGGGCTGAACTAATTAGGAACCCCATTACCCGAGATCTTAATTATAAGGTAATTTTAATAAGGTAATTTTAACATGCAAAGACAAGGCTGCAGAGAACCTCAAGCGGCGTAAATATAGCGTAATATACCTTTGTGGAAACTATGTTTTCGAGCCGTTTGGGGTTGAAACTCTAGGGCCGTGGGGTCCGAGTGCTCATAGCCTGTTTAAGGAAATTTAAAAACGCTTAGTTGACGCTTCTCGTGACCCAAGGGCTGGGTTTTATCTTGGCCAGAGGCTAAGTAAATAAATAAATAAATATTCTTGTTAGTTTTTTTAATAGTTTTTAATTAATGTACATAGTTGCTTTTCTCTTATAATCAATAAATATATTGCATTGTGAACAAGACAAGGTTGTAAAAATATAATATTAGGACATTTTGATCTCACATTACATATTATTATCATTAATGAATTCTAGGCTGGCTGAAAATTTTTCGAGCTCGCTTGGGTCGCTTTTGCAGCATACTTTCTCTTGTGTTTATATTTTTGAAGTTGATCGAGTAACACCAATAGGTCGAAACAATTCTAACCTGTCCTGGGTAGGGTGTCACAAAAATTTCTAGCTCGCTACGCTCGCTCTTGCGGCCTACTGGGTACTACCTCTTAAACCTCGACTTTTTTTGTCGACCCAGTAACGCTTGTATAAGGGTTGAAATTTTCGAGTTCACTCTTGGAGTCCTAGTTCTTAGACTTTTCAAATAACTCTTCAGAATTAATACTTCTACTTTTATTTTATCAAGTACTTTAGATTCTTAGAAGAACTTCAGCTGCAGCCGTTATTAGTTAACTTAACCATTGACCCTTTACATTTTCAAAGTCGACCAAGTAACTCCAACAGGTCGAAACAATCATAACCTGCCCAGGGCCGTACCCTCAAAAATATAACGTGGAAAATACGGAAATTAGTGCAATTCATGCTCGATTTCCCAAAACGACAATAATAATGGAGCCGAGGCGAACTCGTTGGGATGCAATGCATATTAATTCAAGTTGTTTATCGTGACTGGAATCCTGTTTCTAATTACATTCCTTATCATTACACAGGTTCGGATCTTCCGCTAGAACAATGGAACACGCTATTCGACGGCGAAGCTCCCGCCTTGCTGAGTGAACAGGAACGTACTGAATGGGTCAGCAAAATGGACCGCGTCGCTCTCGCCTCAGATGCCTTCTTCCCGTTCCGTGATAACATCGACAGAGCTAAGCAGGTCAGAGAACTTAGACTGGTATTTCGCGATAAGCATGCATAATTGTGGATACTTTTGATTTTGTTATTGCACATCAATTCATTATTTCGAGGGGTGTAAGGCTATTGGAACGAAGTTCCTTATCGCGCGTTGTGAAAGGGGGCTAGACGGAAAAAATTCTTACGAAAAGTTGTCACGACACTTTTTGCTATAGTAAGCTATTGTAAGCTGTGCGGCGTCGCATGTTTCTCTGTCTGTCTCTCTCTCTCTCTCTCTTATAGAAAGCAAGCCAGATATTTTCATTTCTACAATTTTTTATTTTTTTTATTTACATAAAAAATAATAACAATAACTTCGTTCCATCCGAGTGTTCCTTGACACCTCTCAAGTTTTTTTGGTTTAAGCGACATTTTGGTCGATATATATTCGGAATCAGCAAAATTCGCTGCGATTTGTAGAATACTCAGAGTGTAATGCTTTATATAAGACTGAAATTAATAGATAAAAAAATATACTTCGGATGGTTTTCTCAGCCAAAGAGGAAACATTAACCCCAACTTAAATAAAAATATAATAAATAGCGTTCAAAACTGTTTTTTTTACAACCTATTTACAAACTATCATTTAATTGAAAACAATCCCTACAAAGAGCTCGTAGTATATCTTTTTGTTCTCGTAGTTGGCATGCAATTATGTTTGAACCCATAACTTTATTCATAGACTGAACGACTATTTTTCTTTCCACAGTGCGGCGTAGAATACATCGGCAGTCCATCCGGCTCAAACAACGACCAGGAGGTGATTGAGGCTTGCAATGAACACAAGATTATACTCGCACACACCAACCTTAGACTCTTCCATCATTAAAAAATCTTATTTATTGCCTATTTTCGGATAAGTGCGAAATATATTTAAATGCACTATCAATAACTTCGTATAGGGAGAAGTAATCTCCATCCAATTGTATTTTGCAAAATCGTTTTATAATTATATGATATTAACTGAACACAGAGTTTTTGAACAGAAGTGATGCCACCACATATTTTACTAACTTCAGAAAGAGGTGCATTTATCGAATTTATACCTATTTGATAGCATAAAAAGTATACCTACTACAATGTTAGAATTGTTAGATGTTGATAATTTGTTACTTTCTTATATTTTTACAAACTAGAAATAAGGTGGTGAGTACTGGTGAGGTTGATGTAAGTGTACGACAATTATTAGATTTAAAATGTATAATAATATGTGTCGTGATATATGTAAATTGCTAAAAACAGAGTGATACAATCATTCCATGATACACAATTCTATTTCTTGTTGCCTAGTGTATTTTAAATCATGTATTTTTTAGAATAAATGTGTTTATTGTTATTTAAAAAATATATTTTATAAAGAAGTCTATTATTCATTTTTTATCAACACTTGTTAATCATCATTCCTCACATTATCTTTTCTGTGTCGTTTAATGTTATCGTTTTGAACCCATGTGGTTTGAACGGAAAACATGGTTACAAACAATGAGATTTAAAAGATTTTTGAATCTGGTTACAAACAGGTCAATAACTTAGACCTCTGGAATAACTGCAACATAACTCAAAGCTTTGGCTGGGCAAGTTGTTGCATATCGGTGGAGCTAAATACCGGTAGACAACAAGGAATCGTAAGGGTTGAACGTGACACTCATCTGACGAGAAACAGAGCATGCTGCCGCGTTATAGCACGCGGCAGCATGCTCTGTTACACTACCGCTCTATAGCAAATGACGATAGAATAGGATAAGAGCATGGAATAATGTAATACCGTACTGACGGATGTGGCGCAGCTCTAAAAGAAGCATCAAAAGAGACCCTAATAGATTCTGGGCCGTGGCAGGCCTATCATTGTATATATCTATTATGCAACCCTGAGTTGGCGAACCCTTGATGTTTACTTACACATCTTTCCACCTCATTATAACCATATCAGATTTGCATACTAAGAAAAACCAAGACCTCTGACCCCCCAAACTTGACGATAAGCCGGATGTTGTGCCTAATCTAACCGTAGCTCGTAGTTTAGAGAGGGGTTATAAATTATAAAAGCAATAACATTGACCTTATGTAATTTGATTGAAAAATAGGGACTTTTCCTGACCCGTAAATATTTCAAAGAATCAAAGAATAGTCAGCTTAGTAATGAATTCGAACATAGTTATATAACAACATGCTGAAAGACCTACCGTTTTGGTAACTTGGCCAAAAATATCATGAAATATGTTGTAACATCTTTAACTACTTACGTAATAAATATGATGGATGCCCACGCCGCCGGTCATATTATATCGGACCACGTGGATAATGTTAGTTAGGACGCCAAGAAATATACCTGGTCTGAATAAGTAGAAATAAATTCATAATCTGCCACGGTATATAACGGTTGAATAAGGTGGAACGGTTATATTCTATTAAAGAATAAAACGAATCATAGATAATTTAGCAACAAACATTGCAGCGGCGTAGTTCCAAGTTCCAAGAAATGTGAACGCAAGCAAGTAGCAACCGCCATCTCGTGTATTATAGATAAACCACGTGCATGTATGACAAAGACATAATATTCTGCTATAGTGTGTGATCGGGGCTTTTTGTGACTCACGGCAACTGGTTCTTCCCCTTATTGATAACGTCAGAGTTTCACTAGTGTACACTGTAATTCCAATAGGTATTACAAACGTACCATAATTACCCAAAATTGTGGGAAATAGAAAATAAATTCATTTGACCCAGGTTAAAATGAAATTAAATCCCAATTAAAGTAAACAACACAAAAAACTTATCATTCCTTAAACGAAATAAGTAATTACTAATTGAATCGAATTACTGATTTATTAATTTCCAATTAATTATTTAGATAGCTACATAATTCCAAAGAAATACTAATTGCATTAATTCCTCATAATGATGTACACAAATAAATAAAAAAAGTAATAAAATCAAATTAGTACTAATGATAAAAATACGGACTTTCTGTCCAATGTACCTACTCGAAGACGCTTGGCACTCTCTTGATGAAAATTGGAAAGAAAGAGATTGTATTTTGTACAACTATCATCATCATTTCAGCCCGCTGTTGGATTTCATTAAAGTCCTGTTTTCTTATGCCCAACCTTAGCCACCATTTGGTCAAAACCTTGCTCCATCGGCCATCTCCGCGTCTAGACGTAGCATCGTTGGTGTCTTCTAGAAATACAAACTTCTTTTTAATTGCCACTAAAACATTACTTAATAGTTATTAGTAAATACCTAGTAAATAGAAATGTAAAATAATTCTGACACGCACTTGGCTGATTTTTTATAATATTGGTAAATAAGTCATAAGAATTTATTCAATACGAAAATAAATAAATTAATGGGTATAATTTTGATATCATTATGATTTGATTAATGAATACCGGTTTTATATTAATTGTTATCAATACCCGATATCTTCTGCTTAATCCTACTTAATATTATAAATGCGAAAGTTTGTGAGGATGAATGGATGTTTGTTACTCTTTCACGCAAAAACTACTGAACGAATGTGGATGAAAGAGCATTGAATAACTTTGTATGGACTAGTGGCATCGTTTTTTTTTTAGCGGCCACCATTAATTTTTATGTCACTTTGTTGTGCTGTGTTAAGTAAACATACATGTTAAATTATTTTTGTCCTTAGTGATTTAGAAGCTAAGATTGCATTTGAAAAATTTAAAAATGTCGTTTTCCAGCACTTGTATAGCTCTTTCTACGAGAATGTATACGTAATATGTCTGTCTAGAATACTCTAGATGAATGTCCAATACAAATACCGACAACACGATTTAGAATTCGTCGGCAACAGGTACAAAATGCACTGCTAATTACATTAATTTCTAATAAAACCAGTCTGAACCTACGGGATTCAGTTATGGGGAACCTGCTGTGATTTCGATATAAATATCATTCAAGCAAATTAGCAATGAAACAGTGACGTACACGAATACCTGTACATGCCAACAGTGAAAGAGGAGACAAAGAAATTCGCAGGCAAATACAAAACAAGACTGGACAAGTGGACAACCATCCTAACCAGCTCGCTGTACAGGTTACATTACCTGACTGTCTATATCGTCTGAAACGGCGCAGAACCTTGGATCTCGGGGGCGTTGACTAAGCCAATATATTAATATCGAGGATGTTTCTAGTGGGGTACATCTCCTCAAGACTAATATCCGTTTAACACATCTGCTCGGACTGATTGCAAGATTCAAGACTAAAAAAAATTCATCCATGAGTTATAAGTACATCCAAATTGTAAGAATATAAGAGCCCAAAGAATTATGCTGGGTCAGTCACAATACACAAACGATCACAATGTAAAAGGAAATGATAAGTCGTTATTATGCATCGGCCCTTAGATTAAACAGATATCATGCCATGCAACCTACGTATTTAATTTATTTTATTTAGAATTCTCAAAAAAAATACGGCAGGAATCTAAAAAAGTACTATGGAGTATATAACTTATTCGATTTTAATGAGCAATACAAAACCAAATATCTGCGTTCCGAATAGATTTAGAGAAATTTTTCCATAATAACTTTTGATCGCTTTATTTTGCTCTTTCAAAATATCGAATATTCATTACAGGCCGCGCAACTTCAAAACAACGTCAACTTTACTTAAACCCCTTTAGAACACAGAAGTTTATAACCTGGATTAACACATAGGATACTTCTTAATCCGGTAGTACGATCTCGTGGGACAATTATCGAACTCCACAAAGGGCACAAGCTAGTAAATTATAATATAACTAGCTTTTTTTATGACATATTTTGAATCAATGTTTGATAAATGATAACTAAAGAAATCATAAACGCAGGTGCTGAATGTATAAGTTGACGAAAGTCTTTGAATCCTTCGTTTTGTACATAGATCTGAGACCTAGGGCCAGACTCATAGTGGATTTAGAAAAAAGAACCCTGACAACCATGAACTTTCCAGCAATACTTTTACACTAACGTATTTAAATGCTGTGCTTTACAATTCGTGTAGATAAACTTGGAATAGTCCATTAGTCTGTTACTGATAAACATGGTTTTAGATTTTGTAGGTACCTATGTCTTTTCTTTATTTTCTCTTTGTGAAAAAGTTTGTAATATCAAAGATCGCTTAAAGTGGCGTACCTACCTAACCTACTTACCCTTCTTACATGATATTACTAATGATACCTCATTTACAAAACTATTAAACCTAGGAGGGAGGGAATTTGTTGATGTATAAATATTGTCATATAAATACATAAAAAGCATATTTTTTCACAGTAGGGAAAAGCTGTTTTATAAAAAACTAATTCTGTACCAAATAGGGAAAATTCAGATCAGTGTTTGGCAACATAGCAGGTCTGTCAAACGCAGATAAACATTCAATGCCGTGCATCGTTTTGTGCGTCGTGCTGCTTCATAAAGTGTATTGAGGAAAATATTGCAAGTAATTAACAATTAAACAAATAATAACTTATTGCAAATCGTGGTTAACGAAGTGTGTTAATGTGAAACGTTATAGTTCTGGAATAAACTGTGGTTGAGTGAGCTCAACAGCGAAAATGTCGACGAGCACAAGTGACCACGATATGAGCGATTGTTCTAGCTCTCCAATATCTTACATCAGATATTCCCCACTTAGTTCCCCGTCTCAGCAAGTTCCTCAGCTCGCTACCGATCTCCATGAGCTAACTTGTGCTGACAACAAGCAACAATTTTTTAGAAATGGTAAGTCCAAATTCTTTCATAATAAAGTGCAGTGCATGAAGTCCCTGCCTGTGGAGACTAGGTACAGTGCACTGATAGACATAAATTTTCTTAGAACTTAGCTTTGTTTAAAACAATACATGTAAATGTAATCTGATGGAACTTTTTATAATCTTTAATAAATTGTGATTTTACAAATGAAAGGTCTCTGAATTTTCATGACTGATGTATCAAATTAGAAATCACAGCGATTAATATTGGCATATGCTGACACCGGTATAAATAGTATTTTGATTTACTGTTTATTAGTACCTATTTCTTCGATTCCAACAATATTTTTTGTTGTTTGTGTAGGGAAAGTCCCTGCAAGTAATACATACATATTACATATCTATAATCTATAATATAGAGCCTTGATGATGATGCAATGGTAGAGCTTGAAGTGTTCTAACTGTAATGTCAAGATGTCAACTATTGTAACTGTTCTATTTTTATACTAGTTCATGTGGTCCAGAGTATGTTCCGATTATAGTTGAATGTTGAATGTTGAATCAAACATACCTATTTAAACAATAGAGTTAACTAGCAAATATTTATTTATTTAATTAAATGCAATTAAGTTTCTTGGACTGTAATATTATAAAGAAGATAAATTATTGTTTGTTAGACATAATCTCCAGAAGTATTGAGTGACAACAAAAATTCTTTTACTGATGAAAATTGATACTTACTATTATGTGCTACTTAGTGGCCTAATATGTTTTATATACTTGATATAGATAAAGGTACCAGCAGAAGCTGTTTTAGCAAAATAACATAATTATGACTCAATTTTCTAAGATATCAGTAAAGTTTTATCTGTTTATCAAATTGAAAAGGTATATCTTCAACTCCAGTAAATAATAAGAATGCATTTTAAAACGCAAAATCCTCAACGAAAGGAAAAATATATATTTTCCTTATTTACGTGTTTCAAATAACTAATGACAATCTTATAAGGCGTTGACCTAAAAAATAAAAGCAAGTCACAATGATAGCAGTTGATTCTGTTTATTATGAATGCATAAAGGGAACTATTGTTTCCTGCACATTGATGGTTTTACACAACTCTACCTTATCAACTATGACGTTGAATACAACATCAAAATAAATATGGTTGTGTAACTTGATAGAGTACATTAATGGGTAATACCCATTTAAATAACAAATAACTTGGGTGAATTTTGCGAAGGGTATTTTGTTTAATTTTAATAATAAGTTTTTTCACTTAGTCACAATTCAAACTGAAAGCAAATAAAAACATACAAATATAATTTATTGTAAAATTGAGATTTTAAGTATAGTAATAGTATTGTTTTTTTTACTCATAGTATCTAATTTATGGACATGTGCTTCCAGAGTGTGTTCCGATGATAATCCAATGATGTAACATACACATAAAATATCTGTCTAGTAATTATATTTTAACTAAAATATGCTTGATTAACAATAAACATATTTTGCACACAGCCAGCAGACCATGCCTGCGTATCACGGAACAACCTCAGAACCACTTCAGGTTCCGATATGTCAGCGAGATGGTTGGCACGCACGGTTGTCTCCTGGGCAAGACCGTGGGTCCTAGCAAACAAAAGACCCATCCAACTGTAGAGGTAAGTTATTGTTTCTAACCTTGGTAGGTTTTCCCTCTTAGGTACACAAATATTGCATTCACTGATTCATATCAGGTAGTCTTGTGAGTGAAATCCAATTTGAATTTACAGAGAATGAATTATTTAATTTGCAAAATATATTCAGACTTCTTTGTATGTTAAGACTGCTGTTGAACTGTTGTATTGTCATGTTTTTATCATTAATGCCCTAATTGCTACTCTATTCTGCCTTGTTGGTCTAGTGGTCACAAGCACAACTACTGAGCAAGAGGTACTGGGTTCGATTCCCAGGTTGAGCAAAGTGTTATTAATTTTTTCACAAATTTCTCAGTAACAGCCAGAGTCTGGATCTGAACCTGGTTGATCGCAATAGGCTCGCCCCTTATTAGTTATTATATACAACTTTTGGCGAAATGTGGTGTAGTACTAGGTACTACACCTCTGCCTTACTCTTCGGGGATTACAGGCGTGATGTTTTGTTATTACGGTACTTAACATCACACCTGCCCCGAAAGGTTTGGCAGAGGTGTATCCAAATAGGAGATGATCCTATTACCAGTTATAAATTCGTCATGTAAAAACCTAATTACTAAAAAATTCCAATCGGCACATAACACACATAAAGTTAATGACTGTTTGTTAAAAATTGACAGATAAGAAGCGATTTGAAAAAAATAAGTCTACTGTAGTACTGTACGAGTACGTAAAAGATAATTATAATCAGTTCTTCCAAATAATTACATTCAATAGAGGTGCTGAAATGTTATATTTTAATTTTAGTTATGCCTACTTTTTGTAACAAAATAAGAAGATACTGATAACAGAATTCTTGGGAATCCCTGGTTCACAATAATCAAGAGTTAATGCTTGTTATAATTGATTGGATAGGCTGTCGACGCTATAAGAGTGAATATTAATTTAAAAATGTTGATGGATGGAGTGTAGGAAATGCAATCTCGGTTGGAGAGGAATAGTCTTTTTCCTTATTCCCCATGTAATTAAATCTTTTTATTGGTCTTTGGATTGTGTGGGATATCATCATCATTTTCTTGCCCTTATCCCAATTCATTTGGGGTCGGCGCAGCATGTCTTCCTCTTCCATACTTCTCTGTTTCTCGTCATCTCATGAGACACCTCCTTTTTTACCATATCATTTTTAACACAGTCCATCCATCGTTTCTTTGGTCTTCCTCTACTCGTATATCCTTGTGTGAGATATGAATTAAGAAAATAAAAGAGCGAAAGGTAGTCTGAAGTCTCACATGGACGCTTTCCTGTGAGACTGTGATGAAAAAGTAAGTATGATAAGCCTTCCCCATTTAACTTTGGACAAAAACAATAAGATAATGAGGTTTTTACACTTTTAACTCTGTGCACATCTGATGGACAAGTACAATGGTCCACTTTAAGAACCAAGTGCTGAAACCAAATCCCTGACAAAGATCATCTAATACATATTATGATCAATTTTTTTTTCAATGTATTTTTATTTTATGGTTGATGTTTGTTGTACTTAATATATAATGTTTTTTTTTTAATTCAAAATCTGACATGTAATTTTTGTTAATTGTTAATAAATTATACTAATCTAATACGATCTTCACAGCTGCTAAACTACAATGGGAAGGCTCTTATAAGATGTTGTTTGGCCCAACACAACAACCCGGATGAGCATCCTCACAAGTTGCTTGAAGATGAACAGGACAAAGACATGAGTTACCTAGTACCAGACCAGGGAAGCTATAAAGTCGGGTAAGTGCTTCACGAATATTGATAGTACTTTCTTTTTTGTAGTGGTTGGGAAATCATCAAATAACCACTCACAAGGAAAGGAGTGTCAGACTTCTACTGACTAAAAACCACCCATGTTCATTCTTAGCCCTTTGTGTTCCTTGGCCGCGGTATCTCTTTCGAATAGTTCTGCAGCCCCGGCAGAACATTGATAATCTAGATTCTAGAGTAATCTAGAATGTCTATTCTGTTGATTTGAACAATTAAAAAAAAAAAACTGAATAGGCGTTCGGTCCCAATCGCAAATCGCAAGAAGTGAATTGTGAAGCGATGATGCGGCCTTACAGATTATGTGGTGTATGTGTTATATTATATCCCTATTCTAAGTTATTTAGTTATTCTAAGTTTATTATTATTATTAATGTGATTTCCAATTCAGGAAATAATAATAATTCAGGTGACGCACTACGGAGGCGCTCACTTCTAGATTAGTTTAACGATTCTTCGTTAAACTAATTTAAACCTAGAAGTGCGCGCGTACAAGGCCAAATAAATATTCGTATCTTCTATCTTCTATCTAAGCGTTTAACGCGCGCTTGCATATATGTATTTTTAACGGTTGCTTTTTATCGCCCTTTTTACTGAACGAAAAGGTCAAAAATCTATAGAACGAACTTCAGATTTTGCTCAGTCAAGCTTCATCCGAAACTCAACCTTATTTACAAGTGCTATGTCCTTATTCGTATACGCTAAGTCATAGTCGCTTGTAGTAATATGCACCCAAACTTTATATGAATAAAATAAGGTTTATTTTCGAATGAAGCGTGACTGAACTAAGAGTAGCCTAAGAGTAAGTTCGCTCGCTCTATTGTTTTGGGCCAAAGTGTGGTCACTCGCTAAAGTAGTGCTAGTAAACACTATACTATACTATATTTACGTCCTCGTATTGCAATGTGCGTATCGTTTATCAAACAATAATGTACCGTATATGTATAGGTAACAAGTAGGTTTTGATACCGTTGCAAAACAACTCTTATAAGTTCCTGTGTTTAAACTGATTGCCTTATACACTTACACTGGACTAGGATACGCGGAATGCGTTGATCTAGTGATCGCAAGGTCACTGCTTACTTTTGACCCTAAGGCACTGGGTTCTCCGTCGGGGCTGCGGGTCGTTCGCAAGAGATACCGCGGCCTCGACATGAAGGGCTAAGAAGGAACATGGGTGGTTTTTAGTCAGTAGAAGTCTGACACTCCCTTTCGTTCTGCCCAAAAGCGGGAGGGGTTATTTGATGATTTTCCAATCGGAGAAAAAAGGCACTGGGTTCGATTCCCAGGTCTTGCAAAGTATTATTGGGTTTTTTCACGAGGATTTTCTTAGTACTAAGCCCGTAGTCTGGAATTGCGTCCGGTGATGGAAATAGGCTCGCCTTTTTTTACATTACTTAACACACAACTGACGAAATGTGGGTGTTTAAATGTTAATAACCTACACTGCTTTACCCTTGTGAAAATACAGATGTGAACTTGACATTACATAACAATGATCTAATTTTCACTAGGTTTGCGGGTATCGGTATTATACATACCGCTAAAAAAGATGTCGCCGGACTTCTATTCAAGAAATTCACCGCACATTACAAGAATAACAACATGAACATGAAAGACGTAAGTATATCGTAGTAACATAAAATAAAAAATGCAAAGTTTTTACCTTTTTTTGTGCTCGGTTGATGACAGTTAAATCCCATTATGGGACTTAAACATAACTGTAGGTGTGCTATAAAGGTAGGGATTACAAGTTTTGTTATATTTTACTTTTTTAATAGCGAAGCGGAAGCTGAAACTCTATGGCAGAAAATATACCTACCAATCCCAAGAGGGAAAAAATAAGTATTAAAAAAACCGAAATAAACCTTCTCAAACGAAGTCGGTTTCTTGTAAAGACACTACAAATTTATTTTGAGATTTAAATACATAAATAGTCTGATCCCTCGCCGTACACGCTAAGGCTCAAATTCCAGTGAAGTGCTATACAAAAATATGTTTAGTATGCATGCTTGCAAATATTTTGGGAACTCAATCTATAACGGACGTGTGTGTGTATGTTAGGTTATAATAACACATTGTTTTCAAAGCGGAGTGTTCCTGTAATAAAATCCATTGTTTCCTAGGCATTATTTAATAAAGCTAATAAAGTTGGTTGTAATAAATCTATAAGTACGATTTTATGTTCCGGCCAATCTATCATTGACTAGGATACAATATTATGGTTCCCACATTTACGGCACATCTTCAATGAAGAATATTAAAATGCGCTAAATTTTTAATTATTGTTTTCTCGATGGGAATTGGGTTTTTTTAAACCATTTTAATTTTCACGTTTAATTTAGCATTTTTAGATAGTACACACGGCGACGCTTGAAGCTATACATTTCCAATATAACCTGAGCTACCTTTGTGTGAGCTTCCCGTACAATATGAGATCAACCTAATTTGGTTTGAATAGCTTCATTGGTCGTGCTTAGTACATAGGGTTGTTATGGCGAGTCACAACAAACAATTACAAAATGCAAGCATATTGATAACAATTAAAAGTCACATATGCATCATACATTACACGTTCCAACCCAAAGCTCTAATTTCTTGATAATTATAGGAGTACCTAATTTAAAAAAAGTAATGGTTCTTTATGTATGAAATCGTCAAATGTTTTTTAAAAGTTTTTTTTATTTCTCGGTAAATGTGGTACAGACGAGACGCTAGCAAATTTAACTACCCGAAACTGTAAAATTTTCCAAATTAATTTTGAACCTAATGCTTTAGTGATAAAGTTGAACATCTACTAGAAACAGACAGATTGTAGTAGCTGGCGTCTGTACAAAACAAGGTAAAACAAAATGTAGTGCAATGCACACACACACATTTCGCCGCAAAAATTACATTCCAATAACAAGACACCTTGTTAGTATTCTACTAATAAATGCTGTGCTTGAACTTTACTAATAGATGATTAGGTTTAGGGCAGAGCTTACATTCCTATAATGATGCTTACGCGCCAACCTTCAGTCGTGTTTGTGAAGTGGGCACGATAAGAGCAATTGTGCACGCGCATAGAAAGCGCCCTTTTTTGTAAATCAGTGTTTTCAAAAAAAAAAAAACTAAGAAAAAAAACTTATGTGTGTGTTGTCTTGTCACCTATAGTTTTAGTAAAGAATAATGTACTTCTGTCAGAAATGCGGTATGTATTATTTTGTTTATGTTTTTAGGTTCAAGTGCAATGTGAGAACATGGCCAAATCGATAAATCTAAACATCGTACGGTTGAAGTTCAGCGCCCATGATACTGTTACCGGCAAAGAGATTTGTGAGCCTATTTTGTCCGAACCGATTCATAACCTGAGTAAGTTATTTTCTTATATGTAAACATCCATCCTAGTTACACTAGAAAATGTTATAGTCGCGACCACTAAATTGTGTATGTGTTAGGGTGCGGAATGGGTGTAAAAATCCACCCCTAAGACAACTCTCTCCCGTCGGGGCTGCGGGTTGTTCGCAAGAGATACCGCGGCCTCGGCGCAAGGGCTAAGAAGGAAAATGGGTGGTTTTTAATCAGTAGAAGTCTGACACTCCCTTTCGCTCTGCCCAAGAGCGGGAGGGGTTATTCGATGATTTTCCACCCGCCAAAAAAATAAAAAAAGACAACCCTCTGACCAAGACCCTTAACGATCCCGAAAGTCACTACTTGTTCTTCCCGTATTTTTTTTACAGTACAATGTTTTCAGTGCGTTACATTGAGTACTACCGTAAACCATGATTTTTCACCTCCAAAAACTAGCACTGTTGTTCTCTAGCAGTGATTTTTGTGTAGAGTTCGGCTTCGTTTACAGCTTGTATTACCTTTGCCAGGAACAAAATGTTAATTTACTTGTTTGAAATCATTCAAGTCAATTAGTTTTATGTACAGAATGCTTGGTTGACAGCATCTTGAAGGTCCGTTTACGCCTTGTTTTAGTGGTCGCGACAAACACTTTTAAATTCAATTTTATCTTTCTGTATTATTTGCAATTTTATGTTGTTACGGACAACGTATTTTGGAAGCCATAATACTATGAAATAGATGTAAACTGAAAGTTGCAATTGTGCAAGTAAGCGAAAATATCGCTTTTCAGAATTTTTATCATATCAGGACGTGACTGTTCAGTGTACAGTCGCCAGCACATCAAATTACCACAAACTGTCAAATTTTCCAAATTATTTTAAACCATAAAATGTTAAGTTCAAAATCAAATAACCACTGTACCTACAGTTTTATTGGCATTTCCTCCTCCCTGCCAAAATAAATTAAATTATATATCTTTTGTACAGAGAGTGCAGCAACCAACGATTTGAAGATTTCCCGCATAAGTCGTTCTTCCGGAAGTGCTTCTGGTGGCGAAGATGTCTTCATATTAGTGGAGAAAGTTAACAAAAGTAAGTTCTTAAAAGCTCTTTATGTATTTTCAGAACGACGTGTTTTTAAATAATTAAACGAAAACCCTGCAAAATTATTTATTAATGCATAATATGGAATTGGTTCTACTTGTTTCTAGTTCAAATAAAGAACATTTTATCAACACATTGAGAATGAAACTGAGATTATGTTTAGTGTAGTGATCAAAAAATTAAATAGTGCACATAAATGGAATTTGGTAGGCACAGCAACAATAGGGTATTTCACCAAAAAAATCTCACATCTGTTAGATTATCGAAAAATATTCAATACGTGTTTTTTTGTTTTATCAAATTAATAAAAATTGACGAAAATAAAACGTGTCAAAGATCATAGGTGACGTCACTTCCTGGGTAAAAAAGTACTAACCTTGTGACGTCACACGACTTTTCGAAGCACTGATCGTCTTCATCTTTTGTTAACGTGAAAAAAGAAAAAATATGTGTCCATTATTTTTTTGGAAATCTATCTGACGGACTAATTAGATTTTTTTGGTGAAATTCCCTATATAAACTAACTAGGTGCCGGTAGAAAAATCGTAGATACTTTCAATTGATAAATCGAATTAAAGTTTACTTACACGCTGTGTGCCTCGTAACGTATTCGTACGTAATAGTGACAAACTTTAATTAAAAATTTGATTTTTGAGTTAACTGATAAGGATGTTTAGGGGGTCAAATTGTGTAAGGAGCTGTTTTGTAAAATTTCTAGATTTTTGCGTTACCCAGTTTAGGATTGTTTTTTTTTACTTGACTATACCAGGGAGGAAGCCTTCTAGATACGGTGGTATTTGGTGTCAAAGCTCCAATTTTTTTTAAATACAAATTTTAATGTTATAACTTTTAAAAATTACTTTAGACACCTCCACAAATTAATGCATCAGTACTATGTTTTGGATGCACCAAACAGATACAGGTAGGATACAGGAGGAATTCCTAGTGTAGGGCAACGTTATGTTTAAAAAAAAATTGAAAAAAAGACATTGTGTCCTACAATAAATATGTTACATAAACATAATATACGTATTAATTTATTGTTAATAACTTAAGAGACATAATACGTGATTTTGTCAAGTATACTTGCTATCAACTGCTTTGGAAAACCCCAATGGTAAACAAGGTAAATATAATTGCTAAATAACGGAATCCGTCAAACTCTTATCTGTCTATGAATGACTGGATTTATATGTACATACTTATATGTAGCACATTCAGATTCACCACGAACTTTGAAACGTTACCTTTTATAACAAAGAAAAACTTTGGACATCAATAATTTTATTATTGGTCCTAAAAAATCAAAGAGCTGTGGATTTTGTGAATAATAAATAAATAAATAAACTAATAAAATCACTTACTGAAAATAAGTCTGATAGTCTGCAAATGATCTAGTATTTAAAGATGATTTTCAGAATACCAAAAGACGATACTTCGTAAATTCAGCCAGTTAAACAAAAAAGCTCTTATATATTATAGATTACAAAATGTAAGGATTTTTGTAGATAGCACATCTAAATCCACAGGCAATCCCTCATTAAAAAAAATCGTCACTACAATTTGATAGCATTTATTGATAAGTAATTGTAGTGACACTTCACGTTAATTAACTAATTAATTTAATCGAATTGATTACTTAAATTCTTAAATTGCAAATTTATTATTGTTTTCATGTCGGAATTTTTGTATGGCTAGAATGTTAATTGAATATTCTGGTAATAAGACTGCTATAGTCATTTATAGGAATACTAGTTTATAGGAATATACGACGATATTGAAGAAGTTTTAAATAGTAATATCAATATGTACGAGTATGTATACTATAGTACGATACCACTCTATGGCATTATTGCATTCTGTAAATATGACTAAACCGTGGTTTTAAGATTATTGATTTCCTGTTTCATCTGATAACGCTGTTAGGATTTTATTGCCACATTATTTGAAGGCATGATTTAATCATTTTTTGCTTTAAAATACAGTAGTTGTATCGATGTATGAATGTAGAATGTAGTTCGTATCGAAATTATTTAAAGCCTTTTTAAATCTTCACTAAGCTAGGCAGTAGCAGCAAGTTCAGTAAATGGTCCCTGTAACAAGAGCTTCTTTTAAACACTGACGCTGTCCATCAACGACTTCCTTGGTCACACGGTTTCTGAACAGTCTGCTTGGCTCAATGCATTTGCCGTATTGTTTTGTAACGAGTCTTTTAAGCCTGTTACATACTATTGAATTCTTTGCTTTGATTTGTAGGCTCTGGTTGGTGTTGCCTTATGAAAATTCATTTTTTGTTGACTTGGATTCGTGAAGTGGTCACACTGAATTTTATTTTCGATGCTGTCAAATTGACTTTGACATTTCTTGCTTTTCGACCTACAGCCTGGAATCAATGGAGTGATTTTTGAGCGCTCCAATAAAATCTCAAAATATAACTTGAGATGGGCGGCATCTAGTCCCTAATTATGTGGTAGCCGATTGCCCTTGTCATGATCCTAATTGGATAGCCTTTATTTTTTAAGGTAAGCGAATTCTTTGTGATTTCGGTCCGTTCCGCGTTGTCATGGCTATTTTGATAGCAGACGCTAATAGTTTCCGATATTTAATTGTTTCAGGATCTTTTATCTTCATTTGATAATTATTTGCTTGGATTAATTCATCTACTGATGACCACATTTTGATTTTTGGAAGAAACGGTGAGTTTAATTGTATTTGTTCGTAACGAATCCTGCGTCGAATCGCCATTTTTTATCCGCTAACGATTATTCATGTTTGTTTTCAGCCACAAGGCGTTTTTTTTTTTTTCCATATTACTTAAATTTTTGAACGCACGCCCCTACCAAAATGCATATATCTTGGACCGCCGTTGGCAATCTCGGCGAATATCACCAAGATGCTCTTGGATAATCCATCAGGTTCCTAATTTAGTCGACGGAGTTTGGTATGGTTTATGATACATAACTTCAATTTATTTTAAAAAGTGCAATAATGACAGGTCTTAGAATAACAGCGATGTCATCTTAATTTTACACATTAGAGCTGTTAGCTTTAGAATTAGAAAGGAATTTTCAAACCAGCAGCCTTCGGGTAATAAAGTCGTTCTTACTTTTCATGATTGATTTTTATTGATGCCTTCCCGCTTGAAGATTAAAAGTCTCAAGCTCCCGCAGGTAAGTCTATCCTTGGCATAGTTTTGTGTGTACTCCAGGCGCCCGAATTTTCACTTTTACTTATTTTTATTTGGAGCACACCACACAGTTTAATTTCATTCATCTCACTCTCATCTCACACACCTTTTTTTTTATTATTACAATTGTCGCTCAGCGAACAGGGACTTGAAGTAGGTTTGTCTGGTACCTATATACTGTCATTATTGCACAATTATTAATTAACTTATGAGTCTATTGTTTGCATTAGTTTGTTCTACATTGTTACTTTAATAACTTTGTGTTTATTTTAATTTTTGACTCATAAGTAGTACTTAACCTAATTTGGTGAATCTTTGTAAACAATATTTGGTGTTTACTTATTGATAATTTTGTTTATTGACCTGTTTGTTTTAATAACATGTTTTTTTCTTAGCAAAACCAACAGAAATGTATAGCATTAACCGTGTTTTGTTGTTCTCAACAGTAAAGTTATTTTAAAAACTAAGTTTAACTTTTAAAGAAAATAATTTAATCTAATTGTAAGTACAATATTGTACATTTAATTTATCTAGATTTAAGCTGCTTGTAAGTGATTATTGCACTTTTAAAACGATAAAATTAACTTAGTAATTTTTCATGGGAATACCACATTGACTTCAATACTTAACCTCAAACTTGAGAATTTATTTTCAAACTTTTAACTTTTTGAAATTTAGTTTTTGCTTTTCGTTTGCTATTCGCCTTGCTGTTTGTTAGTCATGGACAAGGGAGTTCAGTTTCCGCCGCTTCAGGATTCGGGTGATGTCGATACCTGTACTGCTGTTGATGCTTATGCTCTCAGTTGATATCATAGGAATTCTACCTAAAACTTATTCTGGTCATAGATACATACTTTCGGTTGTAGACGTTTTTACTAAATATTGCTGGTTCTTTCCAATGATCAATGCTACCACTAGAGTAATTTGTAAACATTTTGAAAAAGAAATATTTCTCAAATTTGGTTGTCCAAAAATAGTAGTTTGTGACAATGGAACTCAATTTACTTCAAAACATTTTGTAGATTTTTTGAAAGGTTTTAATATAACCAAAATATTTTATAATACTTTGTATACACCTCAAAATAACCCTGTTGAGAGATATAATAAAACGGTCGAAACCTGCATATCGTGTTTTGTTAAAGATGATCATAGAACTTGGTCAAGTTTTTTGCCCAATGTTCAATTAGCTTTAAATAATAGTGTAAACCTTGCTACTGAGTTTACTCCTAACTTTCTGATGTTTGGTAGGGAGCTTATTCTTGATGCGTCATTACATCACTTTAGTAGTTCTGTTGATAACTTATCTCAACTAGAAATTTCAAATAGGAATGCTTATGCAGTTTCTCTTAATTCACTTAGTGATATTTTTGTTAAAGTTCAAGCTTACTTGTTAAAGGGGTATAAGCGAAATGCCGCTTATTATAATAAAGGTCGGAAAGTCATTTCTTTTGGTGTGGGTGATATGGTGTGGAGAAGAAGTTTTGTTCAATCTCATGCTCCAGCATATTTTTCAGCTAAGCTTGCACCTAAGTTTGTAAAGTGTAAAATAACTGAAAAGGTTTCGGATAACGTTTATGTTTTGAAAGATTTAAATAAAGGTTCAGTGGGACGTTATCATGTTAAAGATATTATTAAATTTTAATTTGGTTTCCAAGTGTTAGTCTTGATATTTTTGATAAATTCTGTTTGAAGGCCGTTTTTGACAGTGTGATGTACGAGGGGATGGATGATAGGTTATCGGTGATTTGAAAGATGTATGTTAGGTAACTTCTTATAAATTTATTGAATTTGAATTCTTAACATTCTAAAAATAAAACTTAGGCCATTTTTGTTAATTAAATACAATTTTTTTCCACACTAAATGTTTTTCACACCGAAGGATCTTATTTTATGTTTTGTTCGTTTTTGTTGGATTGTATAAGATCTTATTTTTTTTAAGGGTAACCTTTTATAGGGTCATTCTGTAACCTTTGTTACAAAATGCCTTATTATTTTTTGAATCTTGGTGTAACTTTTGACCTTGATTTCGACTCTTTTTTCCATTGTGCTCGGAAAGTCGGTGGTGTTGTGCCGATCACGATGTGGGATTTCGGCTCCGGCCATATTTTTTCCTTTTTCCATTGTGTTGGACATTGTTGTTCCAATCACAATGCGGGATATTTTTGACTTTCGTCATTCTTTTTCTTTGCGTTCGGAAGTTCGGTGGTGATGTGCCGATCGCATTGTGAAACCTTGGCTTTCGCCTTTTCGTTATTGAGATTTCTCATTGGAGATCTCAATGATTTTTTGTGTTTGTCTGTGTTTGGGAGATTGGTAGTGTTGAGCCAGTCACAGCAACATTCTTTTACAGCTATTGTGCTCGGGAATTCGGTGGTGATGAGCCGATCACAGTACGCTTTCCTTTGTTTCGTTGCAGGTTGTGCCTGTAACAATACTTTAAATAAGGTCTTTCAGCTTTATTTAAAAACTTTTGTTTGGAGTTTCAAATTTTTTTGGATTGTTGGATACGGAGTTAGTCAGTGGCAATAGAGCCTAACTGCACTCATAGAGATGGTAGAGTTGGAAGCAGTTGACATAGTAGTCAGTGGCAATAGAGCCTAACTGCACTCAAAGTTGTACTGTTCCAAGTGGTTTGAAATTTTTAGTCAGTGGCGATGGTGCCTAACTGCACTAAAAATTGTAGTTTGTATTGGTAAATTGTTCGAATTCGTTTGAAATTTGTAGTCAGTGGCGATGGTGCCTAACTGCACTGTTTTTTAGTTTAGAAGCGCTAAGAGATTTCTCTCTTCGTTTCATTTAACAAGTTTTTATAACTTATAATTTTTTCTGTTTTTCACATATTTCATTTTTTGACTTTTTGTCATTTGCATGTTTTTACTTTTATTAAATTCTTGAGACCTTGTCGTTTGACATTTTCAGAATTCATTTACACTTTGAATCTTTTATGATTCTTTTCTTTTTTTGGGAATTAGAAAGTTGTTAAGACTGGTCTATTGTGTTGAAGATTTCTTTCTAATAAAAGAAAGTTCCTTTCTTTTATTTTCGGGGAGGGATGTAATGTAACGAGTCTTTTAAGCCTGTTACATACTATTGAATTCTTTGCTTTGATTTGTAGGCTCTGGTTGGTGTTGCCTTATGAAAATTCATTTTTTGTTGACTTGGATTCGTGAAGTGGTCACACTGAATTTTATTTTCGATGCTGTCAAATTGACTTTGACATTTCTTGCTTTTCGACCTACAGCCTGGAATCAATGGAGTGATTTTTGAGCGCTCCAATAAAATCTCAAAATATAACTTGAGATGGGCGGCATCTAGTCCCTAATTATGTGGTAGCCGATTGCCCTTGTCATGATCCTAATTGGATAGCCTTTATTTTTTAAGGTAAGCGAATTCTTTGTGATTTCGGTCCGTTCCGCGTTGTCATGGCTATTTTGATAGCAGACGCTAATAGTTTCCGATATTTAATTGTTTCAGGATCTTTTATCTTCATTTGATAATTATTTGCTTGGATTAATTCATCTACTGATGACCACATTTTGATTTTTGGAAGAAACGGTGAGTTTAATTGTATTTGTTCGTAACGAATCCTGCGTCGAATCGCCATTTTTTATCCGCTAACGATTATTCATGTTTGTTTTCAGCCACAAGGCGTTTTTTTTTTTTTCCATATTACTTAAATTTTTGAACGCACGCCCCTACCAAAATGCATATATCTTGGACCGCCGTTGGCAATCTCGGCGAATATCACCAAGATGCTCTTGGATAATCCATCAGGTTCCTAATTTAGTCGACGGAGTTTGGTATGGTTTATGATACATAACTTCAATTTATTTTAAAAAGTGCAATAATGACAGGTCTTAGAATAACAGCGATGTCATCTTAATTTTACACATTAGAGCTGTTAGCTTTAGAATTAGAAAGGAATTTTCAAACCAGCAGCCTTCGGGTAATAAAGTCGTTCTTACTTTTCATGATTGATTTTTATTGATGCCTTCCCGCTTGAAGATTAAAAGTCTCAAGCTCCCGCAGGTAAGTCTATCCTTGGCATAGTTTTGTGTGTACTCCAGGCGCCCGAATTTTCACTTTTACTTATTTTTATTTGGAGCACACCACACAGTTTAATTTCATTCATCTCACTCTCATCTCACACACCTTTTTTTTTATTATTACAGTTTGTTATTTGTGGAATCAGCTTTACTGTGGTGTAAAATTTAATAAGTATAGTATTTTAAAAGTACTATTGATAATATATTATGTATTGTATTTAAAGTATTTTTTCCGAATTTACAAAAATAAGAACGTGCTATACATTCATATCGTACTGAAACTAACAATACCTACTTACAACGGAGTATATTTTTTCTCAGAGAACATTATGATCCGTTTCTTCGAGTTGGATGAAAATGGTGAAAGGTGCTGGAATAGCGTGGGCCAGTTCATGCAAAGTGACGTCCATCACCAATATGCCATCGTGTTTCGGTAGGTACCTACCCGATAAGCTGACAGCATATCAAGCTACTACTACAGACTGTCAATTTCTTTAATAAATTTTCAACTTTATCGCTAAAGCATTAGGTTCAAGGTTGATTGAAAAATAAAGTTTCGGGTAACTTGGTGTGCTGGCGTCTGTACTTTAGAAGATTATTGTGACAGTGTCAAAAAACAATTCTTACAGCCAGTACCCAGCAGTACCCGACACACCACTTGCCTTCTTGTTCTTTATACGAAGGGTCAGATAATGCTGGGCAGTGACTTGTTTTCGTTCTTAATCATCAAGCAAATACATAATCAACAATATGACATTTTCCCAAATAGGACACCACCATACAAGAACTCTGAGACGCCTGTAGACGTGCAGGTCTTCATAGAACTGGTGAGACCTTCAGATGGCCGCACCAGCGAACCTAAGGAGTTCAAGTACAAGGCGAACCAAGCTTACAAACAGATCAAGAAAAGGAAACAAGGATCGTCCTATTGCTCTATCGGCAGTTCATCAAGTAAGTAATACGAGTAACTGTAATAAGATAATGGTTTTTACCCGGACGTCATCATGCCTCTTACGTCATTGTGATAAGATATAAATTAAATTAACGCGTATTCCTACATATCCAACGTATAGAACTTATTAAACCTCTAATGATAATTGCCATCTTTCGTAGTTTTAACCTCTGACACGTCTATCGATTGCCAAGTTTTTTATTTAGAAAGAATATGACCGGTTGTCGTCTTGTTGTTCACAACAATTTTTTATAAACATGTTGTTCCTATATAAATTCGCCTTGATCAGATGACGGTTTAAATATGTAATAATATATGAGGAGGTTTAAATAATTGTGAATGGTTACGGATCTTTTTAACGGATGACAGCATAACGTTGACTGAAACAGACTTTATATACTTCTTATACTCTTATTAATACAATCAATACACTTTTAAAATGTATCGTTTTACCCAGTACTAAGTGGGTTGTAGAGGTCAGATAGGAAGTCGCTCTATGTAAAATACTGGTATTCGGCTGCATTCAGTTAGACTGGAAGCCAACCAAAACATACTTGGGAAAAGCTAGGCAGATGATGATGACACTTCAGAAAAATATGTAAAAGTTTTGCACGAATTAACAATTAATCAATTTGTTCTAGGTGGATCGTTGAAGAGTGGCTGCGACATTCCCGTATCCGTTGTCAATCATGTAAGTTTTTTTCTTTCCGTATTTTTGTAACCACGTCTTGACTTTTCTATACTTTTTACTTGACTGCCACAAATAAACTATCAACCTGTGACCAATTGAAGTGGACAAGTATTTTTTGCTTCTAAACGAAACTTAGTTAATCTTTTCACTATTTTGAGGCCATGAAGTGGTCTCTATTAAGTTGTTTAGCCACTTCAGGTTTTATTTACGATGACATTTTCAAAAATTCTCTTGTACTTGTGAGATATAGACACCCAGGATCTCAGGATTCCATATCTAATCCTTAATGTTTATTTATTTTTTATGCAATATAGGATTTAACTTGTGCTTATAGTCTATCGCATAACATAGGAATAGTGTTTATTAATAACAGTACATGAGTTAGGCCTGTACTCCCCGAGGGTATAGGCAGAGTTGTACCTTATAGCACATCCTTATTTCGCCAGCTATACAGTACGTCTAGCACCATCTCTGTTACACACTGAAGTAATATTAAAACAAAACTGCCATTAGAGATCATTGGAGGCCATCTGGGAATCAGGACCACATGCTCAGCAGTCGCGCTAGACCAACGAAGCAGGCAATTTTTAGCCTATAATCGTATAATCCCACTGCTGGGGAAAGCCACCATAGCCTTCCACTCTTCTGACTATGTGTTTTTTTCCGGCCAACTTGTCACAAATTCTTTTAAGTCGTCACGTCAGCGTTTTCGAGCCCCTCCTTGACGACTCTGGCCCATCGGTCCTGATGCGATCTGATCTGCCTAATCCCACATGAAACCAGTAGTCTTATTACCCACATCAGTGATTCCAATTTTTGAGCGTATTGTGGTTTAAAAAAAATATTATTAAAAATGTTATTTCTTTATTTAGCAGGCAGATGCGCCAGTAGAAAGCGTCCCTGAGCCGCCGTTATTCGTTCCGTCGTCGTTACCTCAGGTTAGTAATAATTATCGTAGAACATTTTCCTACCTATGTTTTTTTTCTGGGCCATAACTTTTTTATTATTGTTGAACCCAGTTGGTTGCATTATCCTTTTCTCCCCGTTATTTTAATGGACAAAAATATGCAACACATTATCAAACTTCTTATGGCGTAAGTAAAAGCGACCTCCTAAAACAATGGGCCATGGATAATAAAAGTTATGTTTAAAAACATAAGGAGAGGATATTTTTTGCTTGAAGAATTGGTCACCAGATGTTTGATCAAAGAGAAAGGTTTAGCTAACTGTATGTTGATGTTAATACGGTTTTTTTTGGGAATAACAAATATGGTACAATCAGTTTAGGTATGAAATTATTAATGTGTAAGTTTGGCGTATGTTTTACTTTGATTAAATTTGATTTTTTTTTAACTTTAAAATTAATTTTGGCTTCACTGTCCTACAGTACTTTTTGATTTTCATTTATTGTGTGAACATAACTCTCAAAGATCATCATCATCATTGCAGCACGGAATCACCCACTGTGGGGTATAGGACCTCCCCTTTCTTCAGCGTTGCATGCGCGCATTGCTCTTCTAATCACATTCGATTCCCTTTCAACTTTCTGTAACCAACACAACTTTTAAACTTCCTCTAATATACTCGTTCCTTCGTAAATGAGTACAAAGAAACAATCTTTTTTTTACACAGATGCGTGGCCCACTTTCACCCGACCAATGTGACTTGGCAAGCGCTTTGTACTCTGGGTCTGAAGTCAGCCAGTCACCGGTGTCGAGCCCTATGTGGTCCAGTTCTCTTAGCATGATGCAGCCAGAGCTACCCATCCAGAACTTGCAAATTGATTCTATGGAGCTGGAGCAGATGCAGATACCTCAAAACGCTTCTCAGAACCCTGTACCAGAAGATATGAAATCGTTTTTAAATGGTATGTATTTTTTTCACACTTATCGTAACCAAGGATCGTACCTACGTGTGTTGATTTTTGGTACTCGAAATATGTGATCGTAAAATGGAAATGGCTTTAATACAAATGAAATATCCCGTCAAAGATAATAAGACAAAATACCCTCTTTGCCGAGTTATATGTCTAATACTTTTATATAATATATTATTGGGTAGAAATGATTATAACACCCGTTCGGCACAAAAACCAAACTCTTCGTGGAAAAACCCAATGACAATATTTTTTTTATTCATTGAAATTGTATGAGTGTACCGTGTACACGTATATTTGTAACTTAAAGTTAAAATATAGCTTGGAACATGAGTGGACAAGCATTAATAATAGATTAATGAGTAATAAACAAACGGATTAGCTTTGATTTATATAATAATATCATATTTTTTTTTCAGATTACTTGAGAAGTTATGGCGAAAGTTTTCCCGAAGACGTAAGTTTGAACAAGTTTTGAACGTACATTTTTGCAACGATTATTGCGAATATTTTATCTGTATCTGATGTTGTATTGTTTTTTTACAGAAATATAGCATGGATTTCATCCGGTCAACGCTGGTTGCTGACTCTGGGCGGGCAAAGGTTTGTGCTAGTTTATGTTTTTTTTGTTTAATATTCAAATGAATATTAGCTCGTGGCTTAATAAGAACTGCCACTCGGGTCAATCATTAGGTAAAGCTATGCTTGCCTAGGTCGGCCTGTGGATGGGTGACCGCCCGACATACCGAGTTACCTCCGTGCCTCGGAAAGCACGTTAAGCTGTTGGTCCCGGCTGCCATATATAGATCTTTGGCAGTCGTTACAGTCAGTCAGTGACCTGAAATTCTGACATCCAGTCTTACCTAAGAGTATCGTATTACCTAGTATTAACTGGGTTGTGGAGGTCAGATAGGCAGTCGCTCCATGTAAAATACTGGTATTCAGCTGCATACGGTTAGACTGGAAGCCGACCCCAACATAGTTGGGAAAAGGCTAGGCAGATGATGATTCAAATGAATATTAAAGACACTGGTCAGTAAATACTGACCAGTGTCTTGTGGTATATTGGGGCTATTCGAACTTATTACTTCAAACCTTTCAAGTGAAGTTATTCTGACAAAGTTAGTCATTGAATTAAACCGAATTAGTGTTTCTGTTGAAACTGTTAGACCCTACCAGACTGAAGGTACCAAACTCGTGGGAAAAAAATGGATGTGCCATCTAGTTGATTTATATTTGCATATCAGCTATCAGCTATTTTAGTTAGGCAGCGGTATAACCAATATCACACCCACATTTCGCCAGTTATGGTTGTTAGTTTCATTTACATTTTGTTTGACAACTTGATTAACGTATATTTATTTGACAGCCAAAACAGGTCCCGAATCGTATCCAAGGGGATCGTGCGACCACTCAGAACAAAGAAAGCGAGATGAAGAAGCCAAAAGCCGAGTATCCAGCCTTCTACAAACCTGAAGACGGCATCGAAGTTAAGAAGGTACCTTGTTTTTATTTTCGAGCAACGTATGAGTGACGGAGTATTGTAATGGTTACATAATCGAAATTGAGATTTTGGTTTTTTGTGCATCATTTTACTATACGAATTGTAACGTGATTGATATTATTATTCTACTAGCTTATACTCGCGGCCAAATTTCATCCTGATACGTTCAGCCGTTTTGTAACAAACTCCCAAACATAAAGGCTGAATTGATCAGGACGAAATTTGGCCGCGGGCATAAGCTAGTATGATAGTAATATGAATCCTGACATAATTCGTCGTAGACGCAGTTACTATTTTAACTTGTCATTTTGTGACTAGGTTTAGTAATGTCATTATTTAACCTCATCGGTGACACTAATATACATATGTCGGATTGTCAGGATATATTCCAGTCACTGAATGTCCTCCTCGCTGCGAGCGCAATACATGAGGACTCTGTAGATGTGCGTCGTGAGGACACGCTGGTAAGTACGTCACGTGATCACGTTACCACCGGGGCGCTTGCGATTCATTTTAGGTCCATACTAACTACCGGATCCGATACCGGACCGGATATATGTACCAAATAATATAATATATATCCCAAAATCTCAAATTCGATTATTCTAACCTTCACACTACTTCGTCACTCCTTCGTCGCTCGGAAGTAAAAACTTTTTACCTTCGAAAAAACCATTCATCCATCAATCCTGTACCTTAACATTCTGTCCCAATTTATGGTAGGTAACCATTCATCATTACCATTATATTTTTCAAATATTTGGTTTGTCTTTCGGATGACCGAACTTATTGATTCATCATATTTGGGAAATCATGTACAACATGACGGACAAATTCGAGCTATTGCACAGTTAAAAAAAACATATTTACAATAAGGAATGATAGAAGAAATATTAAATAAAATACTTAAAAATAACAAGAAAAAGTCATCTTACAGTAAATACTTTTTTATCATATTTAAGAATATACTTTTTTATTATTAATGTTGATATGGTTTTTTTTACTTATTTTGTACCCTACCACAATGTTGTCTTGATTAACCCTGAGGTTGACTGGTAGAGAATGCCTTGTGGCATTAAGTCCGCCTATGTATCACTATTGTGCATAAAGTTTAAATAAATAAATCTTTTCTGCATCCTTTCACAGAACAAGCATGTGAAAACTCATTCATCATTTACCATTGAATCGATCGACATCCATCCTTTCTTGTTCACACATAATGTAGAGGCAAGTTACTTGTCTTTACTTGTTCTCATAACACAAACCGAAACCGGCACCGGCATGTCTTAGAACTAAAAATTCACATCTGAAACTCCCTGCCTGCGTCGGTTTTCCCGAGTTCATATAACCCTAATCTATTTAAGTCGCGAGTAAATAGCCTTCTTCTGGGTAAGCTCGTTCCATCGTCGACCTCATCTCTGCCCTTAGGGCAAGATTGAGGTCAAGAGCAAGCCCATTACAAATAAAAAAAAAAAAAAAATCTACCAATCCGCACTGGGCCCGCGTGGTAGATTATAGCCCATTCTTTCAAAGAGATGAGGCATGTGTCCCAGCAGTGGGAACATTAATAGGCTGATGATGATGACTTGTTCACATTGTTTTCTTTCAAAACTTTTATCCTTTTCCACTATCCTATTAAAACCATTAAACTAAAAAAATAACCCTTTTAATTATAAAATCGTATGTGTTTGTTTACCCTTACTTTATTGTTCGCAGCTGGTAAAAGACTTGTGTGATATGATAAGAAACAAAGAAGGCTTCAAAAAGGCAGAAGTCCGAGCTCGCTTGGAACGGTTGTTCGAAATAAGACTGTCTAACGGAGATACGTAAGTGTTATATTCAAATATTTTTCAATTCAAACATAAATAATTGGTTAAATGATGATGATGTTGATTGATTGATTTATTCACTTACAATTTTTACATTGTGGTCTATAAATTTCTATAACTAAATATACACTAAAAATCAAACAAGCAATCCGTACTTAAATCATCACATTTAACCAAATATATATACCAAATTGAATGTTGACTCATATTTAAAGCATCATAATTACCCAAATTAATTTAAAATCAGAAAAATAACAATACGAATAAAATCCAAAAAACAAATAAATTAAAAAATAAAATGTCCATTTCTATTAAATTATAATTCATCAGCAGAATATAGACACTTGTATAACAAGAACAGTTTAAGTTTACTCTGAAACTCACTTTTATATAGTAAACTTTTGATTTCTGTGAGCAGTTTATTGAACACACGCCGTCGGGGCTGCGGGTTGTTCGCAAGAGATACCGCGGCCTCGGCGCAAGGGCTAAGAAGGAACATGGGTGGTTTTTAGTCAGTAGAAGTCTGACACTCCCTTTCGCTCTGCCTAAGAGCGGGAGAAAAAAAAGGGCTCCTCAAGGAACAAATACTCATCATCATCATTCTCCTGACCTTATCCCAATTTATTTGGGGTCGGCGCAGAATGTCTTCTTCCATACTTCTCTATTACTCGTGATCTCAGCAGTCACCTCTAGCAACATCATCCAAAGAACAAAATACTCATAAGGATTAAAATTCCAGATTCCTCCATATGACCCTATGCAGCAACCTGTCAAGCCTAGAGTACATCGTGAAGATAATCCACAGCGTGAAAGCAACGCACCTGCTAGACTGTGCCAATGACAGGCAGCAGACTACCCTACACCTTGCTGTACTCCATGATAAACCGAGGATGGTGTCGCTGTTCCTGGCTAAAGGTAATGAAGAACTTGATTATTATTTTATTCGATTTTGTATTCTCAATTTTTTCTTGACATTATTTAAATTAATTTACAATTACTGTTAATTATTTTAAACCTTACTAATATATGCATTGTATAAAATTGTTTTGTCCGACTGGGTCCATAAAAACTTATATTGAAACGTCCTTTATTTACTTGAAGAAAGGACATTTTATAAATATTCCAATATAAAATAGTAAAAAGAGACATTTAAATATGAATGAATAGTAGCCCACCGGTATCGGGCACAGGGTTCAAACTATCTATCTATCTTTGAACTTCTAGCAGTGAGACCGCGACATCTTCCGCAAAAAAAAACAGAATTTATAGCCTATAGCACCCACGAATACTGTAGATTTTTGCAAGTGAAAGAGTTTTTAGATCATGTTTAATCCGTCTGTTAGATTTTTTATCAAATTAATAAAAAATGACAAAGATAAAACGTGTCAAAGATCATGAGTGAGGGCCTTGTGACGTCACTTTCTGGTAAAAAATGTACCAAACTGTGCGTCACACGACCTTTCGAAGCACTGTATGGTCTTAATTTTTGTTTACGTGAAAAAAGAAAAAAATATGTGTCCAATATTTTTTGGAGATTTATCTGACGGACTAATTAGATCTTTTTTTGTCAACTACTCTATTGGATTATTACTTTTAACTTACAAACTTAGCTGCATACAAATACAGCTGGCTGGTTTAGAATCTGGTATGTCGGAACTTGGTTTTGTTTGGTATTTTAGTTATCCAACTAGTATTATTATTCAATGTTTTTAAATATACAAATACATAATGAGAAGTTACATTGTAGGTTCGAACCCAATGCTGAAGGACGATAAAGACTTGAACGTGATCCACTACGCTGTCAAGTACCGGTCGTGTCTAGAGGTTCTTCTAGACTCCATCAAGAAGAACGAAGTGTCTTGTGATTTGAACGACTACAATGGTGGTAAGTATTGAGTTTATCTAAAACAGAAAAGTTGCTCACTCTGGTTTTACGTGCCTCAGAATGCAAGTAATGAAGAAGTGCGATTCCGTGATGAGGTTCAAGCCTTATTCGTAACTAGCTGATGCTTGCGGTCTCGCCCGCGTGGATGTCGGTTATCGCGACCAAAAGTAATTTTTTCACACAATCAGTATCGACAAAGAGTACTTCAAATACGAACAAGTGGTCGGAATCGGCTATCACACACTCATTCAAAGTGTTTACACCAGATCTAAGCATGGTTCAGGTAACTGGTGTGATTGTGTATGTGAGTTTAAATGTTTGTAAACGCACCCACGATACAGGAGAAATTCCTAGTGTGGGGCAATGTTTTTTAAAAAAAAAAAAAAAAAACTGGAAACTAAGTGGTATCAGGTCTGTCGCATCGAGCCAGGTGGATACGTCTTATGTGTATATTAATATACATAGTTTGATTTTGAAAAAAACCAGCCAAGTGCGAGTCGGACTCGCGCACGCAGGGTACCGTACCATTATCTAAAAAAACGGCAAAAAAAATCGCGTTTGTTGTATGGGAGCTCCCTTAAATATTTATTTTATTTTGTTTTTAGTATTTTTTGTTATAGCGGCAACAGAAAATACATAATTTGTGAAAATTTCAACTTCTTGAGATACAGCCTGGTGACAGACAGACGGACGGACAGATAGCGAAGTCTTAGTAATAGGGTCCCGTTTTTACTCTTTGGGTACGGAACCCTAAAAACTGACTAGGTAGTTTACTAGTTATCTTGATACTGTGATGAGTAAATAAAATCATGCGACATTTCTATAACAGAGAAGCAATCGGCACTTCACATGGCTGTAGTATCGGGCTGGGAGCTGGGAACTCGCTTGTTGCTACAAAACGGTGCCAGCTTCAGCGTGCGAGACGCAGAGGGACGCACACCACTGCACCTCGCCGCGTACGACGACCGACTGGCTGTCATGAAGATACTGCTCGAGTTTATACCGCCTGTGAGTATAAGAAGTTTTTATTTACTTATAATATGATTATTTTTTATTACATCGAGAAAAAAGTTAAGGAAAGTCCGATGTGGAATTCGCTCCTTTACCATTTTCTAAAATATATTTACTGGATACAATAAACGTAACAGTTGGACCAAATTAAATTAAAGCACTACTAATAATAATGTGAATGTTAGAGCTGCAGTAATTATTTTATTTGAGTAGTTAGTGTCATGTTATCATAGAATAAAATGTTGTGATTGATCAGATCTTCATTTTTATGTAGTTTAGAGAGTGCTACACTGCAAGGCCCATTCTGCCTTATCTTCTTTTTCTAGCTATTTGATGCATGTGTATGTTGTCATTTCGAATTACTTCTTTAATTGCTTACTTAGCTTTTCCTTAAAAATAAAACTTTATTTCAGTTTAAAGAATATTTTGTTTAATGGCACAACAACACATAGAAAGAAAAAATAACTTAAAATAACGTGCTTTTAAATTTCACTTTGTATCACCAGCTAGCGCCGATTTATTAGCTGTCTGTAACTGTTGTGTTGCTTAGTATCTAGTTTTATTTTCTTTTCAGAGCGACATTGATGTCATGGACGATGCTGGCAACACTGCTCTACAGATCGTCTGCGGTGGTACGACCGTCAGGGAAAACTCTGTCGAAATTGCAAGGATGCTACTGGAGAAGAAGGTACACATCACAATTTGTTTAAACAGTCCCATAATTAAGTTTTATTGAAATTGTTTCCCATAAATTATACAATAAAATATTTCTTGAACTGCATTTTAGGCAATTATTTCTAATAGGCTCGCCCCCTATTACATGGGACCTAAATATAACTGGCGAAATGTGGGTGTGCTAATGCGTACACCTCTGCCTAACCCTTCGGGGATTACAGGCGTGATGTTATGTTATTTCTAATAACTTAATACATAGTATCTTACGTGTGCAACATTAATTTATATGTAAATTCAAAAAAGAATAATAAGTCGTATTTAAAATTTAAATTAATTATCTTACAGTTCTAAAGACATCCCTCTTCTTTCACACACATGCGTTAAATAATAATTATTAATTTCCCACATGTATTTAATAATAATGTATACATATTTTTGTAGGCCTACCCTCTAAAACACGAGGACTCCAACGAATCAGCGTGGAGGCTAGTCAGCAAGAAGCCTGAGCTGAGAGACCTGATGAAAGCTTACGTCACGGTGGAGTACATGGAAGACGATATTAAATCGGAACCGGAAGACGATTACGAATCCGCTGATGAGGGCGTAAGTATTTATTTAACTTTAGTTTTTTGTATGAATTCTACAAAACAATCGAATCGAATATGTCGTATCTCGTTCACTTTCGGAATGCCAAAAAAAGATACGGCTACGGTTACAGTAATAGCTACAGGTACGATTGTACGTGTCCCTTACTGTTTGTGAGAACGTATAGTAGTCCCTTTCCTTTTTCTGAAATATTTAATTTAGACGTAATCGCTACCATCATAAGGTTCAAAATAGGTGTATAAACAAATTCTGATATAAATTGTACATTGAAAGCAATACAGTGTAAAAGTTGTTCGGTTTCATTACCACACCACATCCTTAAATATATAGCTACACCTTTCTGATATATTCTGTATAATGAAAGCAATACAGTGCAAGTTCGTTTGTCCTCGATCGGAACCCATGCCTTGGTATACCAGCTTAAAAGTTGCATCGTTTGACAGGACTATCCAGAGCCTGGTCTTCACGAGTTGAATCACTACGCTCGAGAAGTGTCAGTGCTAGTGGACGTGGCAGGCGCATGGCGGGTGTTGGCTCAGCGGCTGCGACTTGATGCTCTGCTTGAGTGGTATGCCGCTCAGCCCAGTCCTACACTTACACTTCTCAACCATCTTAAGGTAAAATATTCTATTAATAAATGTGCTGTTGGATTTTCAACCTTATTCGCTAAGATGGAAGTTGAAAATCCAACAGTGAGATCAACATCTCCTTACTCTCTTTAAGTCTCGCATTGCATTTCAGCAGCGTGGAATTGTTTCCTTTGGAGGTTATATTTACTTTAATAAAATAAACCATCATTCTAAACGCGCCGTCGCGGTCCGTCGCGACGACTCTATTCACGCCCCCCTTCTCACGTACCCTTGCTCGAGCCAGCCCGCGATGCTGAGCTAGTAGTTTTACATCAGCCCCTAAATTATGATCTTACTTAGATCCAGCCTGTCACTTTGCTGACCTCTCCAGTGACGCTCTAAACCGAGGCTCGTCACTTAGTTTATAAGATTTTACTTGGCTGGAGGCTTAACACTCAAGACACCCACAGCACAGACCGGTTAAGCAGCAGTCAGCCTCATAGGTTAACCTGCGATACACCATGTCGAAAATTAGAAACTTCGACTTTGCCCGGAGACTAACGAAAGTGTATTTTCAGGAGTCCCGAGATGATATCACATCGAAGTCTCTGGCGATGATCTTGGAAGACATTGGCCAATCCGAAGCGGCTAGTGTTATCAGGAGGCATATCGACTGACAGGAAGCCAACCTCGATACACCTGACAGTTGTAAAGGGGTCTAGTAAGTGCTACAGGACTAATTAACGTGGTTAATTGATAATATGGACTATAAATAATATTTTTGTATTTAGAATAATTGGTTAGAATGTACCGAATATAAATAATGTGATGACGAAAACAATATAATGATATCGATTTACATTTAAAATCTCCGCTTAGAATTTACACCAAAGTAAAAACAAAGATAGTCTCGAAAAACATAACCCTTTCCTTGCAATCGGGTAAAAACTTGTTAAAAAAACGTACTGATTGATTAGTTAAACGAAGGCAATACTTAGTGAATTATTCTAAAAAATTACCATTTTATAAAGCCAGATATCTATTTAACTGTTAAAATTTTATAGAAAATTTAGGATTTTTAATAATATCATACCTGATCTAGAATACAATAAATAATGTTGTAAATGCTTCCATGTTTTCCTAACTAGCAAATCAAAATAATTCTTTAACCCTTCTAAGATTAAGCACACTATTGCATAAAAGACATGAATATTTGGGAACTAAAGAAAAACGCAAAGTGCATGCAGCTCAATTTATTCAGCTTGAAGATTTCATAATTATATCAATAAATCTTACGAGGCGAAGCATAGCCATTAAAAACTATGTATAAAATAAATGTTTAAGATATCTTTCTTTATTTTAGTAACACTAAACAATGGTGAATATAATTTAGGAACTGTTGTACAGACGCAAGCTGGTCAAGGTTCCCGAAACTGACAAATTTTCCCAATCAGTTTGGAACCTAATGCTTTAGCGATAAAGTTGAAAGACTATTAAAGTAATTTGACAGATTGCAGTAAAGTTACTACTAACTGTCAAGTTTCTGTAATAGATGTGCTTGCGTCTCTACAATCTTTATGTTCATCTACCTATGGAAGTAAACATCTAACCATATTTGCAATTACTTGATTCATACAAAGATTAAGTTCGATATACACCCCTGAACTGTTTGATAACCGATCGGTTATCAATGTTATCATACAGTTCAAAGGTGTTGGTTACGAGAGAAAAATGGAGAGCTATTCAAGACAAATAACATCGTCACTTTTTTCGCAACAGAAAAGCGAAGGCGTTATTTTCTTCCTTGTTATAAGTACCAAAGTGTCTTGACAGAATGTAATGGTTATTTTTGTAAGCGTGTTACGTGTTTGGGATTGGATACTATAGGCTATTTTTACATGTTAAGTACAGTAATTTTACTTTAGAGCGACGGTGGAGTTAGTTTTAAGTATTTTTAGTATTCATTGATAATTTTAAATATACATGTTTTTTTTTAATATTGTGGGATTGATAAGGAGTTTGTGTTATATTCACGAAGAAGATTTCCGGTATTCCAAATAAAACTAGAGTAGTAGAAAAAAGGACGATCGTGAAGGTCCCAAGGTTCCAACATCAAATGAGTATTTGAAGCAGTAATTCCCGACTCATTTATTGTAGGTTTAAGTTTTCTACTTTATTTTTTATTTTGACTTGACATACGCCGAAGCAAATTTATTTTATGTAATGTGCTATATTAATTTAAGGTTATATTGATAGTCTGATTGTTATTTTATAGCTTAACCTTGGAGCAGCAATACTAACATTTGACATAGCATGTAGCAAAAAAAAAACAGAAAATAGGTTGTCAAAAACGTCCTTATGACGGAAGGAAGAATTTGCCGCGATTATATTACATTACCAAGGTAAACAATGAAACGCTCTGAATTTTGGTTTGTTAAGTTTGAATATAATTACACATATTTGAAGATTTTTCATATAAAAATTGCAAGTGTGTGAACCAAGCGAGTCAATTAGTATTTACTCTGTGTTTGTTTCCTTATTGCCTTTTTGTGTCTTTTTAAAGGATAATAATTATGCCTTTTGATTTTATTTTGTAGCTAGAATAAAAGTATGTGATGTGTATTGGAATTCAAACCGACTTTGTACGAGTTGTTCAAGTCGACGTGGACTCCAGTATACACTTATTACAATGTTGTGGTTTTAACATTCTAAAATTGTTAATAGCTGATTAGAAAATATTTGTGAATTGTGTATTTTTCTAAATTTCTAGTTGCGCGTTTAAGACCGCGTCAGCTAAGAGTCTCTTTGCTCGTCGGGGCTGCGGGTTGTTCGAAATAGATACCGCGGCCTCGACACAAAGGGCTAAGAAGGAACATGGGTGGTTTTTAGTCCACTCAGCAAACTAAAAAAAAAAAAAATAGTATCTTCTAGTTCCCGATTAATTGTTGTCACATACTTTAAAAAAATATATGACTGATAAAGAGTTCCATGCTTGGAACTCCAAAAGTATTGTTGTTTAGCTAAATGGGGCATATATTATAGCCAGTATAAACTCCATTTTAGCAGTTTGTCTACAGCCAGCCGTACCTACAATGTAAATGTATGTATAACGAAATTATTTCGGTTTATAATCACGACATTGATTTGATCTTTACTATTATTATATTTTATTTGTTAAAAATTGTACATGAAATACTTCATTTTATTATTAAAATATTTGTAATTAACACTTCAACGTGTTTTATTTACCCAGACCGAAAAGTGGTATCGTTATACAGTTATCCCGATGTGCAGAGATATCGTTACTTAATTAAAAATGAACGTTACCACATTTAAACATTATTTCTGGAATCTTTCGCCGTTTCATATAGGTAACGTTATCATCTGTGTTATCGATAATTTTACCGTTAGGAGAGAATTTTTAAACCGTCTTCAAAAAGGAGGAGGTTCTCAATTCGTCGTAATTTTTTGTTGTATGTATATCCCCGTATGTTTGTCCCCGAGTACTCGAAAATGGCTGAACCGATTTCTATTATTATTTTTTTATTAGAAAGGGTAGGTATACTTCCCAGGTGGTCCCATGATAAACAAGTACGGATTAGCGTTGGAAAAAGCCGGAAAGATTCCCGTTTCTTTCCAATGCCGTTGTATTTTACAATGTAACTTTCGAAAGATTCAAGAGCATTGGCCAGTCTAGAGGGGTTTGAACTTTTTTGTATGGAAGCTACACATACTATAAAAAAAACTCAATGTAAGGAAGGAAGGAGGTATTGGAATCTTTGAATCAAATCTAAATTATTCCTTTCTAATAGCATGCACTTTTTTTTGTTGGAGATAGGAAACCAGGATAGTAAAGTCCCACGCACTACTAGGAGAATAGAAGTAGGCAGGAGTTATTGAACGATACTTGTTTTTTCATCTCTAAAAAATTATGTTTTCAATAACTCCTTCCTACTTCTGTTCTCCTGGTAGTTTGTGGGACTTTACTGCCTATTCTTTTTTTATCTTCGCCAAAATAGTATATTATGCAACTAGTGAATAAAGGACGGATTTAAAGCGAGGGCCGTAGATGAGTCACGAGCAAGTGAAGGATTCTAATGATTGAATCACGAACGCAGCGAGTGATTCAACTGTTAGAATCCTGAACGACGCGAGTGATTCATGGCCCTCGATATAAATTCGTACTTTATTCAGGAGTTGCATACTATACTTTATATCATGACTACGAGAAAAGACATAATTTAACCGAAAATAGAAATTTAATCAAGAAATAAGAATTGTTACATTAATTGAAATGGACATTAAAATTAGAGCAATGACTGAAATTAAGCGTAATGTTCTTATTATTATAATTTTTTTTTTTTTTTTTTTAAAAAACGTTGCCCCACACTAGGGATTTCTCCTGTATCGTGGGTGCGTTTACAAACATATAAAGTCACATACACAAATACCCAGACCCGAAACAACTATCTGCAGGCCATACAAATATTTGTTCCGTGCGGGGATCGAACCCGCGACACGCAGCGCAGCAGTCCAATCGCTTAGCCACTGCGCCAACCGTGCCGTCAAATTAGGGTGGTCAACTTGTGAAACAATATTTATTAATCTAATGCCAAACTCCTTGTCGCAAATATCGACCAATCAAATCTCGAGAATTTATTTGCACCAAAGAGTTTTGAATTTCGAATCTTAGCGCAAGGAGTTTGTGTAAGCATTGAAATAGAGACCGGATATATTTTTGTGTTCCAAATTCAAACACCAAAATAGTGAATAAAAACAAAACAGTGAATAAAAGGCCTTTTTATTCACTGTTTTGCGTGAATAAAATAAGCTTTTTAGAGTAGGTATGGTATAAAATAATGTTTTCAATACCTCCTGCCTACTTCTATTCTCCTGGTAGTTTGTACCGTAGTTGTACCCTAAACTGTGTGATGCAACGAATGAGAGACTTGAGTTCCGCAGGTTTTACGATTTTGTAACACCCCTAAATTATATCGTAGAACTAGTGGGAATTTTCGTTCCCACTAGTTCTACGATTTCGTTCCACCTTGAATCGTAGAACTAGTGGGAAAAGAAGGAAAAAAAATCCCACTAGTTCTATCGTAGGACTGTGCAGTAGAACTAGTGGGAATGATCCGGTTTTTTTTCGCATATGAGGTCCAAATACAATTTTTTTTTTATAATTTCGGTAGTCATTCTGAAAACCGAAAAAAATATGGCGGTCGCACAAAATCGCAAGTTTTATCAATTGTTCTCAAAAGTTAAGACTAAACTATAAATTAAAACAATCAAAACACCGCGACCGGGCCATTCTGTTCATTTTTTAATACACCTTTTGTTTGGCAAATCTTCTCCAAAAACTGGTTAATTTTACTGTGTTTTCAAATGATGTTATTAGATTAACGTTTAACATTTACTTCAATGAAATACACTTACTTACAATTACCCTGAAAGATATACACACAATTCAATAAAAAAACAAGCTTATTACGTTAATTTAATCAGTTATCTCGAGCTAAGGTGACACTATAATGTTGCTGTGCGTATTACAAGGGTACAACGATTTTATCTACCCACTTTAACATTTTTTATTTATTTTTTTAACCTACCTACAAGAATTTATATTATGTAGCTGTGAAAAATAGAGTAATTATCATCATCATCATCATCATTTCAGCCATAAGACGTCCACTGCTGGACATAGGACTCCCTAGAAGGGGGGATTGACACGCTTGGCAGGTGGGTTGGCGATCGCAGTATGGTTGTTACGAAGGCACAGAGAACGCTACTGCCCATTCTCTGGTAAGTCCTTTAGTCGCCTCTTACGACACCCACGGGAAGATATGGGATGGTGCTATTCTTTACGTCCGACACCTTAAGGAACTCCGACACATTACGGAATTATAGTATCAAATAATACAAATTATATTTTGATTGAAATCCCGCTAGATTGCGAGATTCGCACACTGTGCGACGGCGCGTTCGTGTTCCACGCGCTCTTCAAAAGAGATGTCAGCAACATGGAAGGGGCCCGCAAGGACCACGACCTCGACACAAAGGGCTAAGAAGGAACATGGGTGGTTTTTAGTCGGTAGAAGTCCGACACTCCCAATCGCTCTGCCCAAAGAGAGAGAGTCATTTGATGATTTCCCGCCCTCCAAAAAAACAAGATATCAGTGGGTCGTAGCTTGGCCACAAAGATAATAAATAAATTAGACCACTAATAGTATGAATAAACTTAATCGGTTAGGTTTATTACAAATACCTGGTAATTATAAGAAGCAAGCTTAAAATATTATAATATCTAACTGAAAATCCCGGTGATCTTCTTCGTGTAATTTGTAGACGCGGCCTATTATGTGGCAATCGCCACCAATGGCAACACTCGTGCCAAAAACAATGTGCCAATGCTCTCCCTCTTTATGTTTGACAGATGTCATTGTCACCGCATGTCAACGACAGGTGTTTCTAGTTTTGTACCGGTTGTTTTTGATTGAGTTACGAAATAAAATTGAAAAAAGACATGGATTCTTATTGAAAGAAATAATTATTGTTCGAGATACTGTGACAATTGCGTGGTTTTATTCGATTCTGTGTGTTCTTTTTAAATTTTACGAAGCAAAATGTCCAGTGGCGGCTTTCGCCTTCGTTTTGGGGAAAGCCAGAGCAACGACGCTGTCGGTAAGCTGCAAACTTTGATTTGATGAATTATTTACATTTCAGTGTCCTGATCCTTTAAACTCTCCTTATAACTTTGGTCTTATTGTGAATTGTGACTTTCCAAATCCGCCCCTAAGACGACCCACTGACCGACTTTCCTCACAAGTCAGATGGTTAGAAAAACAAATACAAGAAGTTTTACTTGCCTGTAAATTCTTGTTGGGTTTGTGTGAGTTTAATTATAAACACTCTTTTTTATAAATTGCAGATAGTACAAATGAAGTATTAGACTCACCATCAAGAAGGACTACTAGAATAAGAAATAAACCAAAGAAGTATGGAGACTTCTTAGAGCAGACACCAACAAAACGCAGATCTTACAAAGACATAAGCAGCTCTGAGGAAGACGAAGCTAATGATGAAGCTGCTTTACAGAAACCTACAGGTAGTCTTTTTCAAACATTGTAGAAGTCTTATTATATGGAAGTTTTAGTGGATCTGATTGCAATAAAATGATTTTTAAAATAAATAGGGATTTAAAACTGGTACTTAAACAATTAATTGAATAGGTATTTAATGCTCTATAACAATGGCCAATCTTCATTTACTTGAACCTGAGATTACTTACTTAGAAAATACTTAATAAAACGTTTTATACAGCTTTATTCACTGAAGATGATGTGGAGGGCCAAGATATGTTCAAGTTCAAATCCCGTCACACTAAACTGGACCTACAAAACAAGGTGAAAGCAGCCATCAGTAACTCTCCAAAACCCACCGATTCCCCAATGAAAACACCAAGGAAACTAGCTGGATTTAATAGTCCATTGACCAAAATTTCTCAAGCTACACCTAAACAAGTTAAAGATATTATAAAGAAAAGTAAGTATTCTGAATTAATATTTAATTAACAAATAGAGACATAGATATGCAAAATATGTGCTTTAGATGTGGTGTCCGCAACTCTATGTCTAAAGTGCGTATTTTGTATACAGGTTTGAACATTATTCAATCCACCCCAGTTCCCGAGAAAGGCCAGCAGCCCCTTGGTGTTACTGGCAATGTCGCGCAGAGTACCTGGGTAAATCAAAGTACTTGGCTCTGTATGGGGCAACTCTTAGACAGTACAGGAGCATGTGGGCTACTGTTTCTTCTTCCTCCATGCAGGCTCGACATAGAAGACTGACTGTGACTCAAATGACAAAGAGGTGCTTGTTAAAAGTGCGGTGCCCAGTGATGGCGGCAGGTGCTGCACCCAGCTGCAGCTTAGTCAGCCAGAGCGCCCGTTTGGTGACGCGGCTGTCGATAACCGAAAGGGAGCGGCACAAGTTGCGGGGTGCCCTGTGTGAGCGACGAATACCACGGTATGAGTTGACCATGTGGCTGCTTAGTGCGATCAACACTGCCACACTGTCTGAGAGACGCACATTCCATGTCCAGAATGCAAGATCCATTTCATTATAAATTATTTTTATCACATTCTTTGTAATAATAGCACCTTTTTGACACATTAAGGACTGAGAAGTTTAAAACAAAAAGGAGAATACCAATAATAGTCAGCAGTTCATAAAATAAAGCTTCCAATGATGATTCTGAAATTACACAAGTTGGTTCTTTAATTCACCTACCTACATGGGGTACATGTATTCAGGTATTTTATAAATTTTATTGTATTACCTAGAAGAATGGTGGTATAGGTCAGTTAGGCAGTAGTTTCCCCTTTGATAATAAGAAGTAGCCATGGACTCAAAAAGAAGAATGTTTACACTAGTTTATGCATATTTCAGGAATTATTCATGAAGTTGAATCTGATAGCGGTGACAGTGATTTCTCTGGCAGCAGCAGTGACTTTGTACCTGAAGGAAGTGACCATGAGGAGGTAATAACAATTATTTCATGAAAATTTTTATGGTTAGTTACCACCCTGTATTGTCCCACGGCTAGGTTGGCACAGGAGAGTGGAGATAGCAACAAACTTAGAAAGGCCTCCGTCTGAATCTGACTGTCTTGTCAATCATCAGCCTATAATGTTCCCAGTGCAGGGACTCAGGCCTCTTCTCTAGGAGAGGGATTGTTGGTCAAGTGGTTGCAAATGTGACTGCTGTGCCTGAGATCCTGGAATCGATTCCCAGGTCAGGCAAAGTATTATTGAGTTTATCAGAAATTTCTCAATAGCAGCCACAGAGTCTGGAATTGTGCCCAGTTGATGGGAATAGGCTTGCCACCTATTACATGGGACTCAAACACAACTCCCAAAATGTAGTACTTACCTTTTTTTTTTTTTTGGCGGGTGGAAAATCATCAAATAACTCCTCCCGCTCTTGGGCAGAGCGAAAGGGAGTATCAGACTTTAAAAACCACCCATGTTCCTTCTTAGCCCTTCATGTCGAGGCCGCGGTATCTCTTGCGAACAACCCGCAGCCCCGACGGAAATGTAGTAGTACCCTTTGGGTATTCCAGGCGGAATGTTATGTTAGAAAGGTCCATACCCAGCACTGGCTATGAATGCAAAGAAGAGGGAGAGGGAGGGGCTCATATCCATTAAATTCTGTCTGTTACTAATGCCAGCAATTTTTTCGTTAAGAGTCAAGCTTATCCCTTTACAATTTAACATAATTATACACTATGGTTATAGGTGGAACCCTAGCCCTACTTACTGATTCTTTCAGTTTATTTATCTTCTGAAATGTTTCATTTATTAATGTAGAGTATTTATTTTTCCTGTTATTCATTTATTTTAAGTTCTACAAATGCTTTAGAAACGAAAAGAAGTAAGTTATAATTGAAGCAATGAGGAGTTCAGCAGTTTTGGGATTAAATGTTCGATTGGGTGGATTTTGATGTAATTTTATGATCATGTTCAATGAAGTGTAATGTCCGAGTTGCGCACGATCTACGCCTACGGCTTACTAATGTTCCCATCATCACTACATATTATAAAACAAAGTCCTCCGTCGCGTCTGTCTGTCTGTCTGTTCGCGATAAACTCAAAAACTACTGCACCGACTTTCATACTGTTTTCACCCATTGATAGAGTGGTTCTCGAGGAAGGTTTACAATTTTTCGAAATTCATCCCCTAAGGAAGTTAAATAGGGGATGAACGTGTTGGAATATTTTTCGACATCGACGCGGGCGAAGTCTGTGGCAAAAGCTAGTTAAAAATAGACTAAAAATGTTGACTTCAACGCCATCTAGTGTTAAAATGTCCAGGGGCTGACCATATGTGTCACCTTAAACCTATGGCATGCATTTATTAAAATGTAAGTGTACACATAATTTCAGACCGATTCACATTCATCACCAGCAGCATCATCTGAAGAAGAGGAAGAAGAACAGCCAAAGAAAATAGTCGGTAAAGCTGGGAAGAACAAAGAAACTAAAACAAAAGTGAAGGATTCAGAATATTTTGTTACTCCTGACAACTACTTCATGATGCACTCAAGTAAAAAGGTAAAATGAATACAAGCATTCCTTCTTATTGCTATAAGTCATCATCTGCCTAGCCTTTTCCCAACTATGTTGGGGTCGGCTTCCAGTCTAACCAGATGCAGCTGAGTACCAGTATTCTACATGGAGCGACTGCCTATCTGACCTCCACAACCCAGTTAATACTAGGTAATACGATACTCTTTCGTAAAACTGGATGTCAGAATTTCAGGTCACTGACTACCTGTAACAACTGCCAAAGATCTATATATGGCAGCCGGGACCAACAGCTTAACGTGCTTTCCGAGGCACGGAGGAAACTCGGTATGTCGGGTGGTCACCCATCCACAGACCGACCTAGGCAAGCACAGCTTAACCTAAAGATCGACCAGAGTGGCAGTTCTTATTAAGCCACGAGCTCCTCATTGCTCTTATTGCTTTAAGTATAGTATTCAAATCAAGCTTTTATTGCTACCAGCATGGCCCGGTAAGTGAGTAAATACTTAAGAATTCTGCTGGCAATTACATTACGACAATATTACGTATTTGGTTTTAGTCAAACCATCTAAAATACGGCACTAATAATGGACAGCTTAACTGGCAGAACGCCATTGATGATTTCACGAACTTTGCACAATACAGAAGCGCCGTTTATTGTATTAATGCTACCTATTTACTTTACAGATCGCAACTTCGGACCATACTCTAGCAAGACTCAAAAACTTAAATGTAAATGAAAATGATCTTGACGACATTCAAATATCAGTGGAACACAAAAAGAGTATAAATGAACTCAATCAAACATACACACGACTTTTCAACAAATGGCTCTATGTTTTAAGTGAAAACTTCAACATTATACTTTACGGAGTTGGTTCAAAGCGCTCAGTACTTCAACAATTTCAAAAGCAGAAACTGAAAGACTTTCCATGTATTGTTGTAAATGGATTCTTTCCAAGTTTGACAGTTAAGAGTATTCTAGAAACAATTGTCATTGATTTGCTGGAGAATAGCCATGTGCCTTCAAATGTGGGTGATGTTGTTAATTTAATTGATACTCAGTTGACGGAGAATGGCATTGACTTGTTCCTGATAGTACATAATATAGATGGCACTATGTTGAGAAATGCTAAAGCTCAGTCTACATTAGCCAGTATATCTCAAATCAGGAATGTCCACACAATTGCAACTATTGATCATATCAATGCACCATTATGTGAGTAAATTTTGAAGATGTATCTTAGGGCCAAGTGTTTAAATTCAATGAACTTACAATCAGCTAGTATTAAGCTTCCTCTACTAGAATAAGGATTTCGTGTTTAAGAGAGGGAAGGCCAACTAATAAAATAATATGTTAACCGCCTCATGAAGCAAGATATAATCCAACATGCATTTAACTATATTATTCCACTTTTCATTTTATTATGGGTGCTTCTGATGTCATTGACACAGGAGTAGCATTTTTGTTATTTTATTAGCATGTGCTGTCCCACTGCTGAGCAAAGACCTCCCCCAATTCCTTCTAATATAATTTTTCTTGAGGCCTCCTCGTAGCATACTACATTAGATATTTTTATTTCAGTATGGGACCACACAAAGCTAAGTAAATTCAAATTTACATGGTGGGATGTGACAACATTTGTGCCCTACTCAGAAGAGACTTCATACGAGAACTCTTTGATGACGCATCGCAGCGGCGCATTACAACTGTCCTCACTCAAGAGTGTCTATCAATCACTAACCTCAAATGCTAAAGGAATCTTCAAAATCATCATTGAGTATCAATTGGAAAATCAAAAACAACATTATCAAGGTAATTATGGACGTAAAAGGTGTCAATATTCATTAGTGGCTTATAAAATTTGATACTTATTAGGACAAAGAGATCGACCGTCGCGTCGAAAATGCCTGGAGGAGCTACTTATCCAGTAGCTCCTAAACGTAAGTTCGTTGACATGTGTATCCTGCCTATCCTAACCTGTGGCGCACAGGCTTGGTCTTTGACGGAGGCTCAGAAATTCAAACTCAAGGTTTACCTAGAGGGTAGCTCACCGTCCGTCCGTCCTATGACGATGACAGGCCGTGTCGACGGCGCGTTCGTATTCCACGCGCGCCTCAAAGAGATGTCAACAAAATTGCAGGGGTTCGCAAGAGCCGACGTCTTTCGAGGCTGCGGGTTGTTTAATGTCTTCTTTCAGTAAAATGTTCCATCTACAATATTCAAGGTACTTTCCCTCCATGTGGCATAGCCGTGGGACGCCCTGTATACGTTACCGAAAAGCTCGTGTCAATCTTGTTTATAAAGCTACCACTTCGCGCGCGTGGATGTCGGAAAATATCCAACGGGAACGTGAAAATTGGTGGTTTTTCATGGTTTAACTCTTCGTAGATCCATGCGAGACATAATGGCTTTTTAATTGTGTCTAAATACACGGCATACGATGAGTTAAACTAAAAATACCCCTGTGAATTAAAAAAAAATCCTCCCTTTGAAGTTTTAAAATCGGTCGAGTAGGTACCTACCTTATAAGTTAAATCAGCACAAACATAGAAAAAAATCTTTCCTCTTTATAATATAGGTAATAATAGTTGATGCCCGCGGCTTCGCCCGCGTGGATGTCGGTTATCGTGACAAAAAGTAACCATAAAATTATATTAAACCTTACTCGATAACCAGGCCATTGGTGACCGACAGACAGACGCGGCGGAAGACTCTGTTTTATAATCTGTATAGTGATAGTAATTAGTTTAGATTTCAATAGTAAAACCAGTTATTGTGAGTTATCCGTTGGTGATGCACATGATACCCCGGTTTTTTTTTTTATAGATATTGATGTGTTCTTTAATATTATTGTACATAGTAGGTACATTTGTTTGCGCTGTCACCAATACTTTGCGCAGCGCATGCGATGAAAGGCGTTTTACGAAAAAAAAACCACTTTGGGTTACATTATTCAAGTTTTCCTAAGGATCCCGAATTATTTCTGAAAGTAAATATAGCATAAATTACTCGGCACAGACAAAGCTTTCTAACGGTGCAAAAATCAAAATCGATCAAGTAGTGTTTGAGTTAAATCGGTACAAACAAACAAACTCACAAACAAATCTTTCCTCTTTATAATATTAGTTTAGATAAATGTCTGTATGATTGTGAATATGGCTATTTGTTAATCAATCTCACATTAAAGGCTAAATAAATTTCAACGAAATTTAACATGCGGGTGATCAAAAGTATTCTACGTCTTATTTAGGTCAGTAAGCGCCAGGGTAGCCCGCGAAATTCTTAAGTTTTTTGCGAGTCAGTGTCACGTTGTTTGTTCATGAAAATATTATTCGCGACCGTCATACATATTATTATGTAGTTATGACAGAATTATCATCAATACAAACCCCTAACTTATTCCCATTCAATAATAGTATAAATATTATTAAAGTAACATTGGCCAATATTGATGCGTGTTACAGCAGCAAATGGAAGCATACGGCTGCGACGCCACGACGATAGGTAAGAAATCCTGCCGTCGAATGTGAAATGAACTTCAAAATAACTAAGTTTTACTGAAAGTATATTTACGATACATAGCAAAAACACATTATTTTGTTTTATATTTTTGTCTGTTTGTTACGACTAATATCCGAAACGCCTGGACCAATTTTGACGGGATTTTACTGACATATAGCTCGTGTTTTAAGGAGTATCTAAGTAATTTAAAAAAATAGGGTTTCGTGCAAATAAATTAAAAACCTTGAAATTGTTTATAGTCGAATCAAATGGGAGTAATATTTTATAATTATTTTACGTGGACGAAGGTCGCGGGCACAGCCAGAGTTACTAATATAATTTTCGGGAATTAGGTCAATATTTCCGAAGATTACCCTAGATATTCAAACTAGAACTCTTTCTAATATATTTTACTAAGGTTTGCTCGCGGCTTCGTTCGTTTTATGGCCTGAAATTATTCCACGGGAACGTATGACACTCTGAAGTAATGTAGCTTCCCATAAGTGACAGACTTTTCAGAATCAGCAGTAGTTCCGAAGATTAACCCCGACAACCACACCTTACCTGTGTAGTAAAATACTTTATTTACCAGCTCTTTGATTTTCAGGTTTACCATTCAAAGACTTATATTCAAAGTGCCGAGAGCAGTTTTTAGTGAGCTCAGACCTTGCACTAAGAGCTCAACTCACAGAGTTTCTGGACCACAAGCTTGTAAAGATGAAGCGATCATACGACGGAAGTGAAAATCTGGTAATACCCATTGATAATGTATTAATGCAACAGTTTTTATTAGACCAACAAACTAGTTGACACTGATTAACTTGTATGTCAATGAATGCTTGTTGGTCTTTATTAAAACTTTTTAACGGAAATACCCAAGTGTTTTAATTATTTATTTGGAGAAAGTTTTACTATGCAAGCAGGAGTAAATAAAAATAAACAAAAATATTGTATTTAGCTTTTATTTTACAATCCCAGAAATAAAGTCTTAATAGGATTATATATAATATATATCAACAGGCCAAAGTTGTAAATTACTTAAACTTAATGACTTACACAATATAATAAAATTATTAACTAAAATTCTCTTCAACATATCTGGCACGTTCACCATGATGCATCAACCAAACATTTCATTGATATTCATAAGTGCATTAATTGCTATTTTTTTTAATTTAAAAAGATGTAGAAAAATACTCTCTGAACTCATCAGACGTCAAAGATTTGATCTAATTAATCAGATAACGATATTTTACTACGCCCATTGAAAATTAATTTGTATTACTGAACATGTTCAGTTATCATTAGTGAGATTACGAATAATTTGATATTGCATTTTATTTATCCACATGGCGGGAAAATACACATTTCTTCAATACAATCTGCACAGTTTACGTTTATAGATAAAATATATCGTAACCTTTGACCACCAGCTAAAAAATGTGTACCAACTCGAAACAGATATTTGCATTGTCGATAGTTTTGTTAGGATATGGTCCAGTTAACTTATATTTTATGTTTTTAGCTATTTTCTGCAAAAAATAGCACGTCAAAATTATAGACTTGAACACTTTCTTTCCAATATGAGACATCAAGATATGGCATTGGTGCACTGTTCATGGCGATGTTTAAAGGCTAATACAGTTCAACAGCTATAGAAGTAAATAAATCTGAGGAAATTAAAAATAAATAAATAGTTATGAGGGCATTGCTTCAGCTTTTGTTCTTGTAAAAATATTTAAATCTCCCTCTTACACCTTATAAACTCGAAATTATGGATGTTGTTGGATATTCCACAATATTCTCATAATTTGTAGTTATAGTAAATAATTCTCTACGTGAAAATTGACATCAATGTCATAGTATTTAAAATTTTAGTATGTCTTTATCAGTCTAATTTGGTCATCAAAAAACAGGCGGTGCCCATATCAGAATTGGAGTTGTAGTAGATCCCAAGGGCAGTTTGGAACAGTTTTGTCTAACAATTTACTCATGTTCTTCTCACTTACAGCTAATTAATACAATTCATCATATCTGTAGATCAAATGAGAGCTATTTTAACCTATAATCATGCACTTCCATTTCAATGATTAGACTAAAATTAAGCATATCAATAGAATAAAAAATGATTATTACGTAAACAATTTAATTGAAACATTAACTGTCGGACAACAAACTACAGATTTCACACATGTCTATTGAGACATCAACATTAATCAATGATAGAAAAATTTCATCAAATTGTACGACGTTCGGTAGACGCGGACGCGTTAAATACTAGAGTGAAAGCGATTGAGTCTAGCCTCATTGGGTGTTGGGATCGATCTCACGAATGACAACTACTCTACGGGGATGACTGCGGGTTTCGTGATTGTGAACAGGTTTATTGTCCGATGCATCGGATCGCTGTACACTTACAAACTAGTAAGATAATTCCGCTTAAGGCAACACTCAATTTTCTTCGTCATCCTCGTGTTTCCGCTTTTTACCCCGAGTACTTTCTTCAGGCTCTCCGTCTGCCTCACCATCTGAATGAAAAAAAAGGCATTATTGAGACTGATTTTAAGCATTTTGATCTTTCATATTGATCTCGGATATGTTGCCATTCATTTAAAGTTTATCTACAATTTTTGGGAGTAAATACCTTGTACTTTAGAGTTTTGATTCCCTTCATTTTCCACCTCTTCTTCGTCTACATCTTCGTCTTCCTCCTCTGCATCTGTGCCGTCATATAAGGAGCTGGCAGAGCTTTCCTCTTCTGTCAAAACAGAATTTGCATCTTTACCTAGTAATTTAAGTTTAATTGTAATCTTCATAATTTATTTTTTTACTCTCCTATACAATCCAAGTCTTTAAATAACCTTTACTAATATGTAGTGCACAGTTCAAATAAAGTGCAATAATTCTTTTAATGGAGAATCAGAATAAGTGGCATGAAACTCCAAAAACCCACCCAAGAGAAGCAATGTCAACAACATTTTGAAAATAATTGGTTACTTTTGAAATGTAAGCGAATGCTTTGGCCACATAATCCACACTTCCGTTAATTTCTATCGAGGCCCACCACTGCTATTTTGTTGTATTTGTACTACAGTGTTATCTTCAAAGCCCAGTAAGCTGGTGGTTTTTTAGTCAAATATTGCCAATATTTGATTTATTCTTTCATGAAACTTATTATCATCAGCCTTATCGCAACTTATTTAGGGTACACAAACACATTACTTTTATTTTTAAAATTATTACTAAGTGTATTTAATTTTTGAAGTAAATTATTTACTTATTCTGTAATTAAGATATCATCACCACTTACCCAGGTTATCATTGTAGACTTCCCTGAGTGAAACCTCCTCATCCTCCTCTTCTTCGTCCACTTCTGAACCTGAAACAAATGAAATCACATGAAAATACAACCAACATAAAAAAAATCAAATGTTGCAACCAGCACAAGATAATTCCAAACCAATTCTTTATGAAGAAGCTGGCAAATATTTTACATAGACAGACAAAAAAAAATTACACAAGCATCACTGACATAAAATAATGATGCTTACTCTTTAAAAGGAAACCCATGTGGAATAGTAGACCATAAACAGTGTATAATATCATTGGTAGAGAGGTTCTCTCCTCCTCTGGCCTTTCTGATATGCTATCAGCATCATTTATCACCAACGGACCCAAATCTATGTCCAGATCTGTAACGCAGTATTTAATGTATCCTTTCAATAGGTTGTTATTTTTCCACCCTAATTAATTGGTTATACTAATGTATGAATGTTATGTTAATGATGTGACAATGTTGCCTTTGCTCCAGTTGTTGTTCAAAGGCTTGTTGGGTTGTAGATGTTAGAGGCCGATTTAATGATGGATAATTATGGTGATTATTAATTTTATGAAGTTACACTTGAACTTCAAACAAGAAAAGGGAAGAAAATCACCAATAAATGTTTAAAAATTTGGGCAGACTGATGATGGTGGTGACAGTTTTGTGTTTGTCTAGTTTAACATATTTTGATGCCTATTTAGCTTTGCAATTTTGGTCTTTGTCCAGCCTTCTTACAATAAAGAGGGCTTGATGCCAACACTAAAATATAAAGACAGTGCTTTATATGTTACCATTGGCATCAAGACTATTTCAGGTGAGATGGAACCTGCATAACTGGAAGCCTAAAACAAGGTACACTAACCATCTTCTTCACTATCATTGTTTCCATTCATTTCATCTTCTTCCTCTGCATCACTGTCCTCAGCTTCTCGATCTTGTTTGTCAAATCTGAAAGCACCAACAGTATTGTAAGTATGCATACTAATAAACAGAAAGCTAAGTAAGTCACAAGCACAATTTGTATTGTATAATGGGCTAGTGTCTATGAAGTTGGTTTGGAAGTTGCATGTCTGAAGAACAGAACAGTAAGCAAATGATTATGATACAAAGTAAGGGTAGAGCTCTAAGTGTCCGGCACAAACATAACTGTGCAAGACACTTAAAGGTCTGCAGTACTCAAGTGATATAATTTTTTGTGTAATATGTTCAAATCTTACCCGTCTAAATATTTTAAGGAGGGGTGTAGAGCAAACACCTTACTCCTATAATCCTCAATGCTAGTGACTTCATTGTTAAACAAATCAAGATTCTTCAAGTGCTCAAAGTCCTCCAAAGGCTTCAGCGTATCTAAATCTTTGATTTTGTTTCCTGATAAGTTTAGATGTGTAAGCTTTTTGCAGCCATTGAGGAAGTTCAATCCACTGGATATTCGGTTGTCAGAAAGCTCTAGTTTCCTGAGCTTGGGCAGTTTTGGAAAACCTTTGAGTGTAGTTAGACCAACATTATTGAGGCTCAGGTTTTCAAGATTTACATATTCATCTGTTAGCCCAACTATATTGGTACTCCTGCAATTATCCAGGTTTAACTCTTTCACCTGTAATTCAAACAATAAAAATAATGAGATCTCAGCCAAACACCATCTACATTCTGATGGTTTTATCATGTAAAAAGTACCTAGTAGAGCTTCATCAGCTACATGTACCAAAATCTTATTAGTTATGTCCTTAGACTAATTAACAAAATATGACACGCATGCCTTAGGATTTGCGGAATGTGGGCAAAAAATCGTGCATTTTTTATTTCATCATCTGAAGATCTCTAATAGGCAGTCACCCTATGGTGAAACAAAAACTGCGTAGATAGCATTGATATAAAAACTAAAGATACGGTCGTCCGAACATTTGCTCGACGCGTTCGCCATATAGAGAATTGGTGTAGTCTGCTCGTTGACGTAACCTTGTATAAGCGGCGTGGCATTTTCGAGGTTTATAGAACATAAATAAAGCTTTTAATAAAATTTACGGCCGCACCCGAAGAGAGCCGATCGTGGACTAGTTCTCTTCGGCTTAGGAAAGACCTTATTGGGACCACGTTTGTGGCGTCATTTTAACATGCCGTCCGCCCAGTCCTTACGCAGTAATATATAAGTCAATGGTAGATAGCCATAAATCACGCATCCAGTCTAGCTTGGCAACTTACTATCTACATAGACGTTCATCGTCACCAAGGTTATTCAGTGCATGTTATTATACTTTCGGCATGTGCAGTAGCAAAGCCGGCATGAAAACATTGACGAATTGTAAAATCACAGATTATTTTTATATGTCTATCAAACCTTTCATAGAAACAATCAATGTAGAAAAGATTTAATGGGTAATGTTACTGGCTTGCTGAGTATTTATTGAAAGCAAAGTCAAGTCAACCAAAACGTCAAAATGGTGTTAGTTGTCAAAGACACGCGTAGTTTGTAAAATCCATGAAATGAGTGATTATTTCGGGGAAATATTCATTGAAACATGAAAGGGATGTGATCGTATCATAGTTTGTATAATCATATGTATTTGCGGTGTTGTAGTTGCGAATAGAACTAAGATCGTTTTTACTATGCAATGGCGGATGACACGAATCATCGCGACGCAATAAAAATGGCCGCTTATATTGGTAAGGCGTGCGTCAATAATGACTGCAGTTGAAAGTGTAAATAGACCAAATTAGTAACAAAAACATGTTCAGTGACATATTTCAATCAATTTTAAAATAACTTATCACACATTTCAAGTTTTTACTGGGAGTTGAGTCCACTTAGGTGAAAGGGCGCGAAATTATATCATGAAGTAGCTACAATCAAGTTTACACTTTGAGCAGATTGTAACAGACTTACTAAGAGATAAGAAGTTTTTCCAATTATTGTAAACAACAATTTAAACTATTTAGTATTCTATATTCTATGCACTATTTGTTACAAACTTTTACATCGAGCAAAATATCATTGACATTGACAACACAATAATCAATGAGCCCTCTTTTCAAAGCACAAGTTTTTGAGATAAATATTACCTAACAAATAGAGAAAACTAGCGTATTATATCCGATTAGATAGAAATTTGACTTTCAGTAGCGTAATTAGCCTTCAAAAAGGGTACATAACACGTCCGACATCCATAAGTTTCGACACTTAACCTCAATAACCGAATATTTACAATAGGAATGCTTCATCTGCTTGTATGATCTGCTTAAGCAAGTTAATCATTCACGGGGAAATTTATAGAAGCCTAGAAAATAATTGCCTGGTCAAATACTTCAATAGAATGTGTAATAATTATGTGCACATGAATGAAACGTAACAATCGGCAATGGCTAATTTCTATACATAATAATGCCACATCTCTAATTAGGAAGTGGATTTACATGCTACTGTATATCTTATTGATACAAACCGAAGATTATGCTGATTTACTGACAGTAATCTCGATTTTTAAGTATTACATTTATGTACCTGACGAAATACGTATCGACAAAACATTCCAATACATCGAAAAATAGATTTCATTTACCTGTGAAGGATTTCTTCCTCTCAATTCCAAAGCGACCCTCTTTTCCATCTTTAAGAGTCCGTTGAATTTCCAGTTTATAACACTTTTCGCGTATTTAATATTTCTCAAGGAACTAAATCACTAAGCTTGGGTTTCAAAACAGAAGGAAACTATAGATACACGAGTGACGTCGTACTAGAGGCGCCGTCTGGTGGCGAAATAAAGCAACCGGATACAGTATAGTTGAGCAATTGATTAGTGTTTTGTAACGACGATTCACTACAAATACATCACAAAATAACTTTATACGCTGTCTAAAATAATAGAAATAAATTTTAAAGTACCTAAAACTCTAGAAAAGACCTATTTCAATTCTAAAATCAGATATTGAGTTCGGTCGTGTTAGCTTACGTTGGTAGTGTGTAGGTTGCGAGGTTGGCGGTCAAAAGGCGGCATTTACAAAACGTGTTGTGGTTTATGTAGCCGGTAAAGCGTGTTCGTGTATTTGGATGCTAAGTTTTTATTGGGTATTTTAATAATTTTATTATATTTTTCGATAGATATTTGTGGTTTTAATCCATGATAGTTGAAATATCCATAAAGATTCAGTTTTTAGTGAACCGACTAAAACCAATAGGAGAAAATATGTTCACGACATAATCGTTATGGTGCGGGTAGAAATGTCTTATTTTGAGAGTAAGGTTAATCTTAAAAGATTTTGTGACTCTTTTCAAAGACTCACATGTACGGTTTTTTGAGGTTCTCGGCTTATACTCAATTCTATGAAGTGCCGTGCGAAGTAATACACATTTTCGAACAGGACTTTTTTACTTATTTATCTATACAGCGAAGGTCACTCACTCACTCACTCATCACGAAATCTCGAAAACTGCTGGTCGTATAAAGATAATTTTTGGCAGGCAGGTTTATAGTTAGTAGACGTCCGCTAAGAACAGATTTTGCGACATGGCCGGATTTAAGGAGGTTTAAAGACCCTCGCAAATTTGTATGAAAGTCCTTTGTTTTTTGTGCTATAATCTTATTTTTTGGCAGGGACGTAGCTTATAGTTAGTAAAGCTTCAATAAAAACAGATTTTGTGACAGGACCGGTATAAGGATGTCTGAGGGCTCTGACATGTTTTTATGAAAGTTCTGATATTTTTTTTGTACTACCGACCTGAAATTTAGAAAGTCTAGAGTTTATGAGTGGGAGACAACAGCTCAGAAAAAATTTAGGTTGACCTGCCGGCTTAGCATGACCACCGAAGAAACGGGTTTTGTCGACGGAAGAATCGACAAAATGACAGATTGTCGCAAAATGTAATGTCAAATTGTATCGAAAAAGCTTTGTCTATTCTTGGTAGAATAGAGATAGAATCGCCATACTACGCGTGCTGGACTGGCAAGTTTATATGAAATCCTTGGCTTTCTGTACCTGAAAATTGGTAGAATTGGAATCAACGACCATACGGCCACTAGACGCCTATTCGCCTAATACTCGATCTAACGCACGAAACAAATTCTGTCAGACCAACTCGAGGTGCGGGGGAACGGGATCAACGGGATACTGCGTTCTGATTGGCCCTTTCAAGGTCATTGCAGTTCACTAGGGATGGGACAGGTTTAAATCAAACGAGAAAGTATCGATATTTTTTTATTGTATTTAATAAAACATAACTTGCATTTAAGTACCTTCTTTATTCTGAATATGATTGAATCATGTAGGTACTTTCAAAAATAAATAAAACATTTTTTTAAATTATTGCCGTAATTATTCTAAGCTATGTTCCAAGTCTTTGGTGAGGACTAACTAAATTGAATGCAGGGCGCAATGTAAGAGCTAACTCGGGACTCACGTGGCGTATTTTTTTAGGTATTATTCAATTTTAGATGAAAAACAAGCCGAATTTTTTTACATAACATAACAACACATCAGAGGTGTACCTAATAAGTACACCCACATTTCGCCAGTTATGTTTAAGTCCCATGTAATATAGGGGGCGAGTCTATTGTCATCATCCGGGCACAAATCTAGACTCTGTGGCTGTTACTGATAAATTCCTGATGGAAAAACCCCATAACACTTTGCCCGACCCGGGAATCGAACCCAGGACCTCATGATCAGCAGTCGCGGTTGCGACCACTAGACCAACGAAATTTTTCTTCATCAAAACATCTTGTTCACAATCACAAGCATTATCATATTTTATAAATTCCGAAATAAGGTAGTGCGTGGTCTCTCGCGTCCGGCCTTGGTGCAAGCCATGGTCTGGGGCGAGGAGGAATGGGACGCCGTCGCCTCTTTCTGCGAAGCAGTGATGCTAGCGAAGGTGCCGGAACGTGAGAGGGAGAGAAGCTCTCGTCGCAGCCGCTGCGAGAGTTGCTCCGGGCGTCGGGGCCATGTGATGCCTTCCAGCCACCGTAGACGTGGGCCTGTGGACGGTGAGCGATGGGCTAGCTCGCCGTCCGTCCGTCTTATGACGAGGACAGGCCGTGTCGACGGCGCGTTCGTGTTCCACGCGCGCCTCAAAGAGATGTCAGCAACATGGAAGGGGCCCGCAAGGGCCGACGCCCGTCGGGGCTGCGGGTTGTTCGCAAGAGATACCGCGGCCTCGGCGAAAGGGCTAAGAAGGAACATGGGTGGTTTTTATTAGGTAGTGTGTGGTGTGGGGTGCAGAGTTATCGCCCACACAGCATATTTATAAGAGATAATATATTTTCATGAGTAAGAAATAAGTGAGAAGAGTAAAAAATGGCAGTCATGGGGACTGTCAAAAAACAATCTTCGGTAAAATGACGTGAACATAAACATAAAGTCCATTTCACGAAAGAAGTCCCGCAGACGCAGCGCTGTATGTCGCTCGACATAATGTTGTTTTACAACTTTTGGCATCGTAAATAAACCTTTTAGCACACTAATCCAATAATAACCTCACAAAATATCTACCACAACAAACGCACCTTGATAACATCGACAAACGACAACATGGCCGATCTGTTAAATTTAGTTCCACAATTGTCCGCGGGACTTCTTTCGTGAAATGGACTTTAGTTCTCTCGCTTGGTTGCAATTACCCATTTATTTTTTAAATCAGTATCGTGTGGGTATCTAAAATTAATCGTTAAAGTTTCACAATAATAATTTATTAGCTGTATCTGTTGTAAATTTTAATAATTAACAATATATTTTTTGCTTAAATAAATAGTTGTAGGTTTTTTCGCTTTATCGATAACTACCTCTGTTATCGATAAAGCTAGTCATACGATTTGAAACATCACGAATTATGTTTGCTTAAAATCGAGGAAACGAGATGGCGAAAAAAATACTTTCAAAAGAAAGAGATGCAATCATAAAAGACATCAACGCGCGCTCCAGTCTCCACAAAAGTACAATGCATGGAAGTATGTGCAGTATTGAACTCCGAAAACTAATGTCAGAAAATTAATCATATTTAGATTATGGAACTATTAACTTACCGATGAAATGTGATACCGTTTTTCAAGAAACTTTAAGTCCGGCTATTTTATCACACACCAAACGTACTGTACACGGGGCCATAAATTACATATGTCTATATTCTCGAATTTTAAAGGTGTAGTGCGGAAGTGTTTAGGGCTCACCGGAGTGGTCGATACTAATTCGGACTATCTTCGACTTTTGAGTATAAAAAGATTTATACCCCTAATGTGTTGACAGGCATTGGTCGCCTGTTTAGGCGTCTAGTGGCTGTATGGTCATTGGTTAGAATAGATTTTACGACAGGGCTGGTTTTAAGGAATATAATTGCTTCGATTGGCATTTATCATTCGATTTGACATAGTACCTACATCTAGAGACAGTCCAGATCATAAAAATGTACTCTGTGGTCCAGATTCCAGACCATAGTTTCAAAATGTCCACGCGAACGAAGTCGCGGGCAACACCTAGTTTATTATAAATACCTATTGATAAATATAGATACTGAATGTGGTCGCCGTGGTCACTGAGTTTATACACTGATAATATTCACATCGGTTTGGCCAGATAAAAAATAGGCAACTACCTACTGTGTTGGTTATATTATTATTATTATTCAGTGGTCACCTGAACTTCTGTTTACAAGCCAGATTTCAAGCGAGGTTCTTAAAGTCTAGGTACTTTCTATCATTCCATTGCCAATAAGTAAAACGGGTTGTTAAATTTTTGAAAATTTGCTTCGAAGTTGATGAGAAAATATTTTACGTCTGAATATTTTTTTTAAACATTACATACAACTTACTAGTTTGTCCTGTGTTGTGGGTGCGTTTACAAACATTTAAACACACGTACACACACACTCAGCCCCGGAACAACTACTAGGCCATACAAATAATTGTTCCGTGTGGGGATCGAATCCGCGACGCGCAGTGCAACAGGTAATCGCTCAGCCACTGTGTCAACCGTGCCGTCAAGCACATCAATTGGTGGATTGACAGTGGTGTAGGCATCTGATCAGGTCTCATTTTTGTGTTATAACTTCCAATTTTCTCGGAAGTCACCGAACAAATTTAAAAAAAAATGTTATCGAGGAGCTGTTATTTACATATATGTAAGTCTTTGGGCTGTAGGTAATATTAACTCGAAAAAATACATTTTCTGTATTCACATTTAGAGTACTGTCCTGAAAATTTGGGTAAACACAGTGAAATATTTCATCAAGACAACTCTACGATAGAAAAACGATATCAGGGCAATTGGAGCCCATGTATGCTGGGAGACTACTGCTGGATTTTGATTTTGATCATAAAAACTGAAATCTAACAATAAAGTAACAAAATAAATATTCGGGTTTGAAACATTCTTATAATTCTATTATCTCTATCCTTGTTCTAAACATAAGTAGACAAACGTTTTCTTGTTGCATAGAAAAAGTGTTTTTTTTGTCGACCTTGTTTACCACGTAAAAAAAAACCAAGTACTTGCATACTTTTGTTGTATCTAGTTAAACAATACTCACTGATAAGCGACCAGTCCTACCGCCCCTTAATATACAGGTTGTAACAGAATGAGCGCCTCTTAGGTGGTGATTTAGATCATCTAACTGCTCTCAATCTCTACGGAGCATGGGTCGAAACAAAAAAAAAAAACTCTTCATAATAACTACGTCAGCCGATGCAATATGTTGTTTGGGGAGCCCAAAAAATATTTTGGCCCCTGTTCCTTAGAAAATGTTTTATACCTATAGGGTGTAAAATTACCCTTAACGCAAACAAAGGGCACTTGTTCTCCCCACCACTGCGATAATTTTTTTGTTCTAGACCATACTAGGAGGTCCTAGTTACGTAGATATTGGGGGTCAAAGTTCCAAATTTTTCACAGCTGTTTTTGTAAAAATACTAGTTTTTCAGGTTACAACTTTACTTAAATTACCTCCATGACCCGTTTATTAATTAAAGCATCCACTAGCACAATGTTTTAAGAGTGCTACTTTGAGTTTTACCGTAAAATGTGATTTTTGACCCCAAAAAAAAGTCATTTCCCAACAAAATTTTTTGCGTTGGGGTACATAAATTGATGTAGAGAATGCTTGGTTGACGGGTGTGTGATGGGTTGATTTACACCCTGTAGAGTCATGACCTGAATCTAAGTGAGGTAGGTGTAGCTAGGTAGGTACCTATACGTAAGAGGTTTTTCGCTTATTCTGTGGCAAAATATATTTAATCGTTGATCGCTGACTGTTCTTTACTGGCGCGGTCGGCGAATACTTTGTCAAACAAAAGTTCACAAAACACTCGTTTTTCTAAGTGCTACCTTACGTTTTATACTCGCTATTTGCCGGCTGTGGGACATGTGCCTATTGTCTGGGCAGCGAAAATATCTCATAAGGCCTTATTCGCTCCAGGCATCAAAACAGTTATTTTCATTTTAATAAATATCAACGTAACACCTGTGTAAATTATGTTGAATTTGATTTCACCGCTTTAAGCTGACTTTTAAAGCGTAGAATGCTTCGTTTCGTGGCCCTTCGAGTGGGAACTATAACAGAGAGTTATCTAAAACTACGCACCAAGCTGTACGTCTTTACTACAAAATTAAATTAAATGAGATTTTGTTTGTGTTCTATTAATGTACTGCAACCTGAGAGCAACAATACTGCTTTCGATAATAATTATGCAGATTGGGTCTTAACATAACACTCATAATCATAACATACAAAGAAGTACAACTTTAACATATAATTTTAAAAGTTACCTTCTTTAGCATTATTTTTTAGAGCATCGTCATGGTATGACTTGAAAATAAATTAGTAAGTATACAAAATAAGGAACTAACTAATTCATATTTCCCCCTTATGTTTTCTTGGTAATAAGGTGAAAGAGGTAAGACAGGCTAGCGGCTCCTTCGCTCATTGTTTGCAATTCTTTATTTTCTAACAATCATTTTTAACGGAACACGACACATTTCGCGTAACATCACGCCTGTAATCTCCGAAAGGATTGGCAGATATTATTAAGTAGTACATAATAGGACTTCCGTGTTTCGCCACTTATATTAAAGTCCCACACAAAAGGAGGCAAGCCTATGCCATCTACCTAGATCAGATCCAGACTCCAGGCTGCTACTGAAAAAAATTTTATTGAAAAATCCAAAGAAACTGGCGAACCCGGGAATCGAACCCAGGACCTCTTGCACAGCAGTCACGCTTGCGAGCACTAGACCAACGAGGAAGAATAATTTTGAATAATAATACATCAAAAAAAAGCAAAACAGAAGCATAGGGTATATATAGGCAAACAGTAGCAAGAGAATGAAATGATTTGTATCTCTAAAAATTATCAACGTTCTCTTGCCCTTATCCCAATTCATTATTTGGGGTCGGCGCAGCATTATTCTTCGTCCATACTTCTCTGTTTCTCGTCATCTCATGAGACACCCCTTTTTTGTGCCATATCGTTCTTCACAGTAGAGAGAGATACAAATTATTAATAGTAAAAAATGTTTGTCGTAGTTTTGTTTTCCAGGGAGAAAACAGGTGATTACGCTTTTATTGGCCTTAATAAAACGAGTCGTCAGCGGCAGCTTAAATTGCCATTACTAACCAGTCCATCTGCTAAGCGGCGTGATTATGCCAACATTCTTCTCACTTCTTCCACTACTTACTACCACTTCTTTAAGCAGTCTTATTTTAAGGAGATGGTGCTACACAAAACGTGGTTCCATCTCTTTTCCACACCGAAGTAAAATTAGAATAATACTGCAAGAAGAAGTGGCAGACTCCCAGGGAATGGTAAATCATCAAATTTACTCTTCCCGCTCTGGGCAGAGCGGTAGGGAGTGTCTGTGTCTAATGACTAAAAACCACCCATGTTCCTTCTTAGCACTTCGTGTCGAGGGCGCGGTGTCTCTTTTTCGAACAACCCGTAGCCCCGACGGGCGTCGGCCCTTTTGGTTTATGATAAGCAGTGATAAGATGTATTCACTGCAAAGACGCATTTTCTTACTACCTACGTCATTGCAGTGATTCGGGTTCTTACATAGAGCCTTAGGTCGCGGATAAAAATTGAACTACGTGATTCAAGATTTCGATGTTAGTTCTTAATTTTTGACATAGATGGCGCTGTATTAGTTTGTATCGGCGCGCTTAGAAAGCGCATACAGTCTGTAAGGTTGTTTTGTTTTTCATAGTACAGCCATTAAAATGCTAAAATAACTTTACTTTCAGAAGTCGGTGACAAAAAAGTCAATGAAACAAACAAAGTCACCAATTTCTGAAAGTATTACTTTTAGACTTTTTTAGTGTATTTTAGGACAAACACAAACAAATACCATTATAATAATAATTCAATTATTTATTCAATTAACATGACTCATAGTGTTAGTAACAATTTCCCTTATATCTATGTTAGTGAACTAAATTAAACACAAATGAAAACAAACAGAACAAAACATTGAAACCAAAAAAATAACAGAACACATCGCCACTAGTAAACAGGTCCAGCAGAGACCTTGCAACACCGGTTGACGATCGCGTAATCCAGTCGGCCAGAAATCATTTTTAGGATGCTGTTGGAGCTGCCCCGCACCCTGCGTACGAGGGATGCGCATCTCTTATGCATTACTGTATAAAAGCAATCTACGCGGGCTTCTGCAAACATCCCTGAAGGACTACAGAAACGCGGCAACCCCATCAGCACCCGAAACGCGTTGTTATACTGGATTCGAAGGGCGCTGTATGCCTTTAGCGTAAAATGACCCCATGATGAAACCACATGAAAAAAAAGGTCGGCAGCCAGATTGTGCCCATTGAATTATTAAAATACGTATAATTTAAAAAAAAAAATATTTCAACTCCTAACCGCTGAGGAGTTGTACCTTCCATTATCATCAGTGAATCCACATGATATTATGATGATCAGACGCAATAATTGAACAGCTTAAGAAAGTATATGACACCCGTCAGAAGTGCCTATAAAAAGTGAGGGTTACCCGCGATTTCCCTGGTATCTCATAATCAGATCCTGACTTGGTGGCAATGGGACCACCTCGGATCAACCTAATACCCTGAAAGAATAGAATACGCTTCAAAAGTACGTATAATTATAAAAAAAAAACTTTCAACTCCTAACCGTTCCTAACCGTTCAGGAGTTGCACCTTCCATCATCATCTGCAAATCCACAGTGAACAGACGCAAAAACTTGAACAGCTTTTTAGAAAATATATGAAAAACATGACGTGTGCCTATAAAATTTGTCCTTGTTGTGTTATATGAACTTAGAGGGTTGTAATGGTGATTTTAATCATTACGACGGCACGGTTGGCGCAGTGGCTGTCCGATTCGACTGCTGCGCTGCGTGTCGCGGGTTGGATCCCCGCACGGAAAAAATATTTGTATGGCTTGCAGATAGTTGTTTCAGATCTGGGTATTTGTGTATGTGAGTTTATATGCACAGACCTACGAAACAGGAGAAATTCCTAGTGTGGGGCAACATTTTTTATAAAAAAAAAAAATATATATATACTTAGTAAAGTCACATTTGTTACGGTCGCGAAGCCTATTTTATTTTACATAAGGCAAATTGCCAAAAACGTAAAAAAAATCGAATTTCTACTTAGGGCTACCCTGAATCATTCACCTTAAAGTTTTATGTTTAATTTATAAGATATTATTATGGGACTTTTTCTTCAAACTACTGCAGTAACATTGTTTTTAAAAAAAAAATAGTTTTGCTATCTTGTGTTTAACATATTTATTTATTATGAATGCAAGTTATAATCGAAATTTTTCGATATTTTTTTAATTAAAATTTTTGTATGAAAATATTCCTAATGCCCGCTTTGTAAGTGCTACGGAAAACAGTGTGTGGATTTTGTTACGACTCGCACTTGACCTTTGGATTTGTTATAAAACTTTTTATTCCCTGTCAAATCCTGACAGAAGGTTAAGAATGAATTATTTTCACTCAATATTAACAAATTATTTAGAGTTTTTATTTTTGTATACAAAACATGTTACGGAGAAGACTGTCTCGCACTTTGGCTAAAACCCGTAATTGTATATGCGTGCTTTTTATTATCTTGATTCTGTTTGTATTCCGTGTCAAAAGAATTCAGGAATATGAAGTGACTACAAATATTCCTAAAAGTGCAATAAAATATGTCGAATTTGAAGCACAAAGTGATTTGAAACCCAAAGAAATAAACACAATAAAACAATTCATAAAGGAGTATAACTCTAAACAACGGGTCTTGAACTGGGACGTTTTTGGACCACTAAAACCAAGTGCCCCAGTGTTTGTAATATTCGTTGATAAGTTCAAAATAAACCTGAAATATCTCCTAGTATCTTTGTCAAACGTAGCAGGAATAGAAGATGCCCTATTAATTTTTTCACATTCAAGGTTTGATGAGAACGTCAATAAATTAATAAATATGATAGACTTTGCTCGTGTTTTACAAATCTACTATCCGTATTCTATGCAGCTATTTCCTAGTGAGTTTCCAGGATACCACCAGGATGACTGTCCGCGTTATATGGATATGAGCACAGCTCTATCGTTGAATTGTACGGGGGCAGATACACCAGATATACATGGTAGATACAGAGATCCCTTACAGGCCCAAATGAAACATTACTGGTGGTGGACAATGAATAGAATATTTGAAAATTTACCCTTCATTAAGGACCACAAGGGAATTTTCACATTTTTGGACGATGATGTATTTTTAATGGAAGACTTTATTTATATGACCATGCAGATGAAGAAAGTAGGGGAGTTTATAACTGTTTGCGAATTTATGTCTGTACTGACGCCTATGTTTAAATTTTCATATACTGATAACGTGAGATTTCTGAGAACGTACAAAGCTTACTCAGTTAAATTAACGACTTGGGATGCAAGATACCATTCTTCTGTGTTATCCTTTGATTCATCAGTCTGGAGCTCGATTTCGGCACATTATTTCCTATTTTGCAGTGTCGACGATTACTCGTGGGCCCGATCCCTCTACTATTTGTCTCTAAATAGAAAAGACGGGGGAAGATTCAAAGTTATGTCTAGTACATTACCAAGAGCGTTCAAAACTAGCACTGCAGTTATGTATGATCAATTACTGGAATACAACATGATCTACACAATTAATCGAATTTTGCACATTCAAGAACTGATGAAGTTTCATTTATTTCCTTCTCATCTCGAAGTTTACGTTGATATTGATTTAGATGACGAAGATTTTGTAACATTCGATTACGTTGATGGTGGATGGAGTGATCCTCGTGATAAAAACATGTGTGTTAATGTAACAACAAATAAAATAAAGAAAGTAATAATGGATATGGCTCACGAGTTCCACCAATATGATGTTGCACGACCTGTGTGATTGATTAACTTATTTTTAATGTAGAAAGGTTTGTTAACAAACGTATTTTTATTTAGTTTGTGTTTGTAAGTCTTTTGTATTATATTTTATTATGTAATTAAAAAAATACACAATGTATGTGGTTTATCAACTTACTTTACCCTCCAACACCCTAGAAAGCTCACAAACAAGGGGCACTTACTGTCTGTTATAATCAACAGTATCATAATGAGTAAGTACTACTATGTATGTGAACCTTTGTGAAGAGAGAAAATAAACATATTGTATTGTATAATATAGTATGTGAAAAACATTACTACTTCTTGTCAACCCGTAATAAATTGACGCTAGGTATTTTAGACATGGCTGAGAACAACGTTACTCCTCTGCAATCCTGAAAAACGTAAGGAGGCAAATTAAATCACACACAGCAGTTAGTGTTGCTGACTATTCAAGCCAAAATAAACATACACAATATATTTGATAACTTTAACAAAGTTGATTTAATTTAATGCAATTTTCAATAGTCTGATACATTTTCCCCCCGAAAAAATCTTCAACTTTTGTTAGTTTCATGTAAAAGCTAAGATCACTTCAGAGTACAAACAGGAAATAAGAAAACGTTCAAAGCATGTACACTACGCGCAACAAATCGTAAAACAAAGTGCCCCGTCGTGTCTGCGTGTCAATCTTTGCTGGATTTCTTTGTAACCACAGCACATATTTAGTTGTGTTTCTAAAGATTGACTAAAATGGATTGCTTTTTTATATATTGCCTTTTTTAGAGTTTCTATCATGGTGTTGGTTATGAAAATAAAAATAGTATGTACCATTTGAAATGGTGTCATGTCTAATGGATTCCAAAACCAGAGTAGTCAGTTCGGGTATCGACTTGCTGAGCAGAGGGGATTTTAGATACGAATCATTCGATCGATTTAGAAGCTTTGGGACACCAAATCTTGTTTTTTTTTATGCTAACTGTTCTGACTAATACAGGTTAAATGCGTGATCGTTATTTAAAAATAAATAAAATGGAGCAAATTAGGCCGGCCAAATAATTAAAAGACCTTAACTATAGTACTATCAGCCTATCAGCATGATCGGCATGAACCATTTTCTCTCACCTACAAGCGAGGAACATATTCTTACCATAAAGTCTTCGTGTAGTTTCTAACGAGATAATTAAATTGTCTACCTACGTGATGCCGAGGCAGTTCGTTTAAACTAATTAAGAATTTTCCTTTATTATTCTTTAATTACACAGTTTTTGTTTTTTTTTTAATAATATCTTCCAGATTTTTCTGCTCTTCGCATTTCTTTATTTTCAGGCAACTTTGGCCCAGGCAAATATAAGTATACACCATACAGATTATCATATGGCAAAAATGTAATTTCTGTAAGTAAAAAAAAAATGTTTATTGCTTAATCTTAAATAACTTATTCTAGTTACAATTGGGAGAATCCTTTTAAGCAAATAGTATGCTTGTATTAGGACGCTCCGCCCTTCCTTAGTAGGTTATTTAGTTGTTATTAAGTTAGAACTTTGACGGCACGGTTGGCGCAGTGGCTGAGCGATTGAACTGCTGCGCTGCGTGTCGCGGGTTCGATTCCCGCACGGAACAAATATTTGTATAACCTACAGATAGTTGTTTCGGGTCTGGGTATTTGTGTATGTGAGTTTAAATGTTTGTAAAGGCACTCACGATACAAGAGAAATTCCTAGAGTGGGGCAACGTTTATAAAAAAAAAAAACTTATACAAATAAAAATTTAAAATTTAAATAATGGAATGGATAAAAATACCCTTAAAACTATGTTATTAACACTTTACTTTTGCTGGGTTCGCCATCATCAGCGAGCATTATGATGTTATTAAATGGAAATCGAAAAAGATGTATTTTAATAAAATTAAATAAATACAATAATATGGGCTACCTATATGAAGTGCTAAAATCTAATGTTTTTTTTAAAGTAAAAATTGGTTAACGTTTTATCGGACTTTCATTGATAAAATTATCGTATGATTATGAAACAATCAGTCTCTCCTTATGTTTATGATTTGAACCATAATACAGGACAATGACGTTTTGCATCCTCGTCAACTTCAAGCACTAACGATTCAATTAATAAACGGACAAATCGCTAAGTGTGAACCACCCGTGTTAAAACGTGGCCCGTTTGACTCCCGCCCATTTTTTTTTTTTGGGGGGTGGGAAATCATCAAATAACCCCTCCCGCTCTTGGGCAGAGCGAAAGGGAGTGTCAGACTTCTACTGACTAAAAACCACCCATGTTCCTTCTTAGCCCTTTATGTCGAGGCCGCGGTATCCCTTGCGAACAACCCGCAGCCTCGATAACTCGAGGCTCCCGCCCTAAAATTGCAATTTCACATACACACGCAAACAAACGCAAACGTTCATTCGATATTTTTTTTTTCCCTAAACAACGGCGCGGGGTTTATTCTGAATTACTGTTAACAACAGAAAAAAAGTTTATTAATTGTATCGTCGTTTAAATAATAACGGTACCTGGTTAATCACTACATATTATAAAACAAAGTCCTCCGCCGCGTTTGTCTGTCTGTCTGTTCGCGATAAACTCAAAAACTGCTGCACCGATTTTCATACTGTTTTCATCAATGGATAGAATGTTTCCCGAGAAAGGTTTTGGTATAGAAGTTGTCAAGTCTTTGACAAAAGCTAGTTTAAATATATTATTTATGTATTTTATGACAATCTCCAGAATTTTGACGAGGATGCAAAATTACACTTTGTGTAAAAGACTCTTGTTAACAAAGTTCACTCTGTGTTGGTTATTTTGGAACACATTATCCTATATGACCGCTAGCTATCATTACGAGAAAATAATTACGACTGGTACAGGGCGCGTGTAATGGTTTAGACAAGCTATTTTAAGTGCTTTCTTGCTCGTTCAAGAGTTCAGTTCTACGTGATGCCCTCTTCTCTCTTGTGAACGCACCCTTAATCGCTGGCTTAGCCTAGGAGCCTTGGTTGACAGGGACAATGACCGAAGGAAATACTTATTGGAGAGTATAGTATCGAGGACTGCTTATAGCTGAAAATATAAGCTGTTGATAAACGTCTCGTAGCAGATCTGATGTGTGCTACGAACTTTAACGTAGCTCGTAGCAGCGTAGCAAAATCCGTAGGCAGTCCTCCAAATAATAACGTGTAAACTGTATAGTGTTATAAAAAATGCTGCAATTAAATTATAAACGAATATAAATATTGTGACCTTGTCTGTTCATAATATTACTATCATTAAAATTTTTCGATACTCTTAGATGGTCTTACTGAACTTTTTAGATTATAGCGGGAACAATGATAACAGGAAACTTTTAACAAAAGTGGAATGTTCGTAGCTATTCTTTGTACTAATGAACACTACACTCATACTTATTTAATAGTCTTATCATCAGCTAAAGCCATTAACACAGACATGTGCGTCTTATAGCAGAAAATAAAAGCCGTACAATACAAAATGTGACGTAATATCTCCAGCGATCATCGTAACAATAAGTTCTTGTTACTTTCCTCCGTCAGTCAGGCGCAGACGACTTTATTCGAAGATAATGTTACAATTAAGTTGGAGACAAAGGAGAGCATGTCAGTGTAAGGCGCGTGGCGGCTTGGCGGGCCGCCGGCATCATCCATGCGGGGGCGAGCGGGGCGCGGGGAGGGCGCGCGGGGGCCGGGGGCAGAGCCCTGAGTGTGCGCACGCAGCCTCGGCCCGGCCGCGAGCAACAGTCTGCTCGCGTGAGCCGCGGCTCGCGACTCGGCTAGACCACGCCGCGGTATCATGCCCCATGGTAAGCACTCACCATCACCTGGACCCCGTCACACGACCCACCACTCGCAACACCCCCCGCACCCCACTATACTATCTGAACTCAACCCCCCTCACACTTTTCAGTCATCATTCCATGATTCCACTCCACTCCATGTTTTTATTATTTATTTACGCTCTTACCGTACGGAATGGTCAAATTTCAAATTAATGAATTACAAAATAAAATCACACCGTGTGCTGTTATGGTCTTTTTTATGTGAAAACGTGGTGGTATTAGGGAAATTTGAATGTCGCTTTATTTTGTCGGAATAAATAAGCCGAGGGCACCTGCGTCCATTAGCAACAATAGAATTGAAAGTATAAAAGGCTTATTGTTGTAATTTAGATATTTTTACCGGCTGTATTAACGGTGTGTTAAATTATTTGTGTTGAAAATGAAAGAAGAAAGCGACGAGAAAGTTAAGAAAAGTGATTTGACAAGTAAGTTTGCTGAGAACGTTCGGTGAGTACTTGTAGTAACTAATTAGATGAATGAAGTTTTCTCTCTACCCACAACAATTTTAATACCCTGAAACTCCTCGTATTTTTATACACACGTAAACGTTCCTATTTACAGGATATAACTTTATCTAGTTTAAATATTTCGTAATGTATCACAAAACTATTTCAAAACCAACATTGTAGGATGAAATTCATAAAATATTCACTATTCTATGAAACAGCTACTCTAGTTCTCACTCGATGTTTGTTAGTACCTACATAAAACTTTCCAACTGCAGTATGTGCAGTGTAGTGCTTACTGAAGCATATTTCAATCTGTCGGTTTTGAAAGCCCATTCTATAGCAATAATATAGGTCTAATATTAATTATGAAAGCTATTTAAAAGCGTATTACGATGAATGATTAAATATTATAATTATTAAGTTTTGAGAAATTGTTGTTCAACATTGTGTTCATTACAATAATTTAATCAGCTATTTCAATTAGAAATGACGAATTTAGTGGATTCGTCATTTTGATTGCTACTTCTGTGAGTAGAAACTATTACGCCAGTCGTTACACCAACACCCACTGATCACTAAATAATAACAGCCGCTCGAGTTAATCTTTAGATTGAGCTGTGCTTGCCTAAGTTGGTCTGTGGATGGGTGACCATCCTTAACATACCGAGTTTCCTCCGTGCCTCGGAAAGCACGTTAAGCAAGGGCTTAACCAACTGACCAACGGGTCCCAGTCGTCATTGTAGATCGTTGACAGTTGTTACAGGTAGTCAGTGACCAAAAAGTCTGACAACCAGTCTCACCAAGGTATCGTATTACCCAGTACTGACTGGGTTGTATAGGTCAGGCAGCCAGTCGCTTCCTGTAAAGTACTGGTATTTAGCTGCATTTGGGTAGACTGGAAGCTGACCCCAACATAGTTCGGAATAGGCTAAGTAAATGATGATAAATGGACAAAAGAAAATTCAATTATAATTCATTTGAAGGTAGTCCTTTGGGTGGGTAAGCTCGCCGTCCGGGGTAAGCTCGCCGTCCGTCCGTCTTATGACGACGACAGGCCGTGTCGACGGCGCGTTCGTGTTCCACGCGCGCCTCAAAGAGATGTCAGCAACATGGAAGGGGCCCGCAAGGGCCGACGCCTGTCGAAGCTGCGGGTTGTCCGCAAGGGATACCGAGGCCTCGACATGAAGGGCGAAGAAGGAACATGGGTGGTTTTTAGTCAGTAGAAGTCTGACACTCCCTTTCGCTCTGCCCAAGAGCGGGAGGGGTTATTTGATGATTTCCCACCCCCCCAAAAAAAAAAAAAAAAGGTAGTCCTTTGGGTCATTTTTGGGTCTGGTTACCAAACCCCACGTGATCGCTCTGGTCTTGCAGATGTCCACAGGGAGCGGAGACTATTTACTATCACGTAGGCCGCATGACTATTCGCCAATTGGTTTTATGTAAAGAGTGTACTGGCAAGTTTGCGACTTATTACTCGTACCACTCTGTTATATAAAACAGTCTTTGTTTATGTCAAATCACTGTTTGTCAGTTACGTTACTAGCTCATATTCAGTGGTGAGTCTAGGGGTCAACAATATGCTGCGGGATGTTCGCAAGAGATACCGGGACTTCGACATAAAGGGCTAAGAAGGAACATGGGTGGTTTTTAGTCAGTAGAAGTCTGACACCCCCTTTCGCTCTGTCCAAGAGCGGGAGGGGTTTTTCGATGATTTTCCACCCGCCAAAAAAAAAGGGGTCAACAATATTGCAAGCCCATAAGGCAAGACTGTTCGGAAACCCTAAGACCACAGTTATAGCTTTTAAGGGAAGCCAAGCTTTGAGGCTTGTATGAAAGTACCGCCACTAGTCATTACTAGCTTTTGCTTGCTGCTTCGTTTGCGCATAAATCTAAAATCACGTCATCGCAGTACAGGGTAGCCGGTGTAAACCGTGACAATCCAACAAACACATAAAACTCTCACATTTACAAAATTAGTAATGATTTTATCATTGAAGCCGAGAGAATAAAGTACCTACAGAGCGTCAGAAACAACACCCCTATTGTTCGCGTGGGTTCAAAAGTTTACAATTGGATCCTGACCGCATATTACATTACGCGATCAAATGAGCTTACGGCTTACCGAGCCGAAGGCGGTAACATGTGGTTTTCGACAAAGTAGACCGCTTTGTTCGCGATCGTGTTATTAGCGTTGTGTGACCTACGCTGTTCGTGTGTCTTTTAATGAAAATAAGTTTCTTCTTAGTCACTACACTCGTGGCTAAATAATAACTAGCGAAGCAAGCAAGCAGCGCTTGCCAAGGTAGGTTTGTGGATGGGTGACCACTAATTATATACCGATTTTACTCCGAACCACGGAGGAAACTCGGTATGTAATGAAAGCATGTGAAGCCATTGGTCCCACCTCACAAAACGGTGTAGGAAAGCATTGTGAAAACTGGCACTTACCAGGACCAAACCAAGATAGCATTACAGACTCATTATGCTTCTTATAGCCCTCTCTTTAAAAGGTTTTCTAGGGTAAGAAAAGAATACATAACATAATGTGACTAGACTGTTTTATTAATATCATAAACGATATAGATATCAAATCAGTCAACAAAGGCTATTTTGCCACGTCAGTCTGTTTTTCTAGGTATAGATAAGATTTTTGGTAACACGTAAACCCAATATTATTACTCATAAAGACCCGATTCACACGACACCTTTGTAGCTTGTGAGCCAGGTAGCATTAAATCGTGTTACTGCAAATTACACGCTATCCCTGTATTACTAGGCTAGCAATCCGTCTACATAATATATAGGCTTAGATAGGGTAAGAAAAATATAATGAGTAATTTTTCTAAAGAAAGCAAATAGGTTTATTTGTCACGTGCGACGAGTGCACAACTGCGCCAGATAGGCCCAGTTCAGCAAATCTGCATCCGAGAGAATCCGAGCAGCTAGACTGCTTGGCAACTGGACCTGAGATAGTGATGTGACGGACGTAAATAGTTTGATACTTTGTGTCAATTGTGATTAGATTATGTTTGGTACTGTACTTTACTAAAAGTCAAATCAGACAAAGTAAAGTAGATCGTAGTATCATAACGTATGGCACTCGTCGGCTATAGCTGAAAATAAGCTTCAGGCATTATGCTGACCCGATGAGGCTGCGGGTTCTTCGAAAGAGATACCGCGGCCTCGACACAAAGGGCTAAGAAGGAACATGGGTGGTTTTTAGTCAGTAGAAGTTTGACACTCCCTTTCGTTCTGCCCAGAGCGGGAGGGAGGGTTGTTTAATGATTTCACAAAAAAAAGGCATTATGCTGAACTGACACTCTTTTGGCATTAATAGTTTTTAGTTTTTTTTTAATGACACACATACACATTTTTACACGACTGCCCCAAAAAAAAGAGTGTTATGTTTTTAGCGTTCATGTATGTATGTATGTTTGTTTGTGAGTTTCTTTATTCCACCATAACTTCTAAACGCCTGAACCGATTTTGATGTATGTGGTATCGTTAGATTCGTTACGTCATCCCGGGTAACATAGGCTAGAGAAAATATCAAAAAACATAATAGGGTGGCCATGGTTTAGAAATAAAAATAACTTTTAATTTGTTTTTATTGAAATTTCAATGAAAAATATAATCATCGTCTAGAACTTATTACGTAGATTACAAAAATATACCACAGTAGTATTCAATATCTAGTGTTTTCTAGTAATACTACTTAACAAATGATATGGTGACATTTTAAACCCGGGATTCGATACGAATAAGCTACATATCAATAGATTCTCTGTAATGAAAGAAATAAAACTGGCTAGGTTACAACTCCCAAATCCATCCACGACGGCACCTAAATGGTTTTTAAGTTTGTATGAAAAGTTAGTATGTGTGAATCAATTTACTAGAAACATGGCGAAAAAATATCGATATATCACTAAAAGATATGAAATAAAAAACAAATAATTAAAAAAATTAAAAAACACGCCTGGGGGACCTGTAAAGAATTGTTCCACCGAACTGTTCCCCGACTGCAATAAAAGTTTTAGATTTCAGTTTTCCATTTTCGAATACATTTACGGGACCTTGCTGCCATTCATCGCTGAATTCCTTTGACTTGTTTTTTATTTTTTTGTTTACTTTTTGTCATGGCAGGCGTGTTTTTTAATTTTTTTTAATTATTTGTTTTTTATTCTCACTTTACCCACAAACGCATAAACATTGAAAAAATCATCGTAATCAATTAATCGAAATTCGAATCGGAATTAATCGTAATCATCCGTTGTCTTGTGCTCTCAGTATTTAAATTATATTTTAAGAGTGACGAATTTAAATGAAATTGTACTTTTAAAAATGATGAGACTTTTCCAACTGGCTAATGTAGTACTTAGCACAACTTGTCCTAGGATAAAGTTAAAGTTCCTAATAGCATATTAACGATCGGTCGATTTCTATGAAGCATCGTCAGAAAGGGTAAATAGTGTCGGCGAACTCATTACGCTTCGCAAACAACCAAGTCTGTACGAAGTAAATATTGAAAAAGTTTTACGAATATTCTAGCCACTAATGCAACGTTAGTAGAAGTCGAAACGTATAGTTTTATACAAAAGCATTTACATAACTGCCGTTAACTTCAGCGCTGTTGCAGTGCTGCTTAAAATAAATGTCTTTTAAAGTTTAGATCTAAATAATACGTTGCGCCATCTGCTTCTTTGTTCTACGCAAGATTTGTGGAGTAAAGTCAGTTTGGTAAATCTTTGCTTATTCAGCCCTTGCGATGAATTTTCATTAATCTTATAGTAAAACTTTAATACACGAATAACCAGTTATTCTATACCTATAACTAACATATCAAAATGTATTAATTCTTTTAGAAGAGCCTTTGTTTTTAATTTGGGTGCCGTTATGAAATTTGCATATAACGGCAGTATTTTTACCTCGCTAGTAGAAAAATGCACTGCCCTCACTTCAGTGGCCAACTGACCATGAATTTCGAATGGGCCCCAATTTTTGACATGCTCGCCTAAGGCGCCTTTCCTACACCACGCTGACGAGGGTGCGACTAGCTTTTGACTATTTTCTCGTTTAAAAATGTTGTAGAATAAATGTACCACAGGATGCACTTAGCAAAAATCAAAAGCGATTTTCTCGTGAAATATTTTTGGGCGGGGCCTAGGCTTCCAAAATTCTGTGTTCATGAAAAGTTGAAACATGTACATACATTAATAGTCTATCTATGAGTGTTTACCCTGTCGGCGCGACTTTTCTTTCCTCTACTTTATAGCAGTGACAAGAACCGTCTAAGACAAAACTCGCGCAGCGACTCTCACTTCAACTCTTTCTTCACTCTTCGCTCGTTTCGTTTCTAGTGGCTACCTCTATTCGCTTATCGTCAGCGGTAAAACCAGTGCCTAAAAGTCATCAGTAGAAACCACATTACGGGTTATTTTAACGAGACTTGTCTATTTCCGATTGATGACGACTATATTAAAAGGCAACAATTTTATCGAGACTAGTCTATTTCCGATTGATGACGACTATATTAAAGGGCAACAATTTTAACGAGACTTGTCTATTTCCGATTGATGACGACTATATTAAAAGGCAACAATTTTATCGAGACTAGTCTATTTCCGATTGATGACGACTATATTAAAGGGCAACAATTTTAACGAGACTTGTCTATTTCCGATTGATGACGACTATATTAAAAGGCAACAATTTTATCGAGACTAGTCTATTTCCGATTGATGACGACTATATTAAAGGGCAACAATTTTAACGAGACTAGTCTATTTCCGATTGATGACGACTATATTAAAAGGCAACAATTTTATCGAGACTAGTCTATTTCCGATTGATGACGACTATATTAAAAGGCAACAATTTTTTTTGATCTTCTATTTATCGTGTGGTTAGTGTATAACCTGGAACAACCTAAGAAGGAACATGGGTGGTTTTTAGTCAGTAGAAGTCTGACACTCCCTTTCGCTCTGCCCAAGAGCGGGAGGGGTTATTTGATGATTTTGAATAAAAAAAAGGTATTCTGGTTTCCTCACAATGTTTTCCTTCACCGAAGCAAGTGATAATTATATAATACGCACGTGAATCCGAAAGATGAGAGAAGTGAGTTTTGAGTTCGAGGTCGAGAACGATGACTTGGCATTCCGACGGTCACACTACTAGGTTATCACTTCAAGATTTTTTTTTACGGCATAATAAAAATTAATAGAAAAATCGCTTACTTATGCGTAATTCAATAGAAAACGTAACGAAACCTGATTAGAAATATATTACCAAGACTCACTGCCGCACTCAGAGCTTTAATGATTACTTAGGCCGGCAGTAAGCGGTAGGCATACAAAAGTATGTCAAACCTTTACTAAGTGACGGCTTAAGTAATCATTAAATATCTCTGAGTACCGCAGTTAGCCTAATACTGATTCAAGCTAAAATAACTTTTTTTCAAACTGTTTTGTGGGAAGAACGTTCAAATTCCCCTGTAGGTACCTTTTGGAAGTTTATGAACTTCTTTGTTGTTAATCGATTTGTTACTTGTCCACAATCGATTAAGAAACTTTCATTATGAAATTACGGTGTTAGTTGTTACATAATTTTTTAGTACTTTTTACGAACTTTTTGATAACTAAGCTTTTTTGTTGTTGTTACGAAGTCTCATTGGTGCCCGATTCATGGTAATAGGCCGCCGATAGTATCGCCCCTTATCACATGGGGCTTATAACTTAATTGGCGAAACGTGCTCGTACTATAGATGGTACACATCTGCCAAACCCTTTAGGAATTGCAGGCATTATGTTGTGTTCATTTTTCATTGTACAGGAAGGTATCAAGTGTTCTCTAATATAGGTTGTATCATTGCATCTATAAAAACTAGACTGCATTAGTCAAAACTCCACCTTTACAAATCAGACACACACACACACACACACATCACACACACTTCACATTTTCTGAGATTGACTGTACATAAATCATCGTCCTGTTTCAGAAGCACTACACAGAATTTGAATGTAGATGTAATTATAGACAGTAGTTACAAGTGTGCGAAGTCATTGAGTCAGTCTGCCAATGACTTCGTCAACGTTGAATCATTTCAGAAATATTAATATAACAAACCTATAATGCCAAAAACAAGGCTCTTTTATTTGTTCACGAAATATTAATAATATATCACTAACGCATGATACGACGATAAATGTTCAACGACTTTGCAAACGTCATATAGTGCAATGTCGTCTCTTCGATTTCTTGGCGGGTTCAATGTATCTTGTGCTCTGCTCCGCATGCCGCGTTTATCGTGTACATTTGATATTACTGTGCATTTGCGTACGTAGTAAGAGATGTAGGTTTATATCTCTCTCTACTTGTAGAAACTAATCTGTCCCAGATATTTACTTGGCCAAGTCCAACAGACTTCGATCTGTAGACGACAGAAATCAATCAATGATTTGACAACCGCGACGTTGCTTTGCTACGAAACCGTAGCCCGTAGACCTACGTCGTAGCAACTACGGCGTAGCTTTTATGAGTCGTTAGTGTGATTAAAATGTTTGTCGTTTTGTAAAGATGATATAAGAAGTCTAAATAAGAAATTGTTTTGCATTCATCTTGAAATTTTAAAACAATCATTAATATTAATTTGTTGGAGGCACAGAAATAAAATGAAATGTCAAAACTTTGCAAGAGAAAGAGAATTAATTAATAAAACAAGTTTCGTCTGGCAGATATAACAAGCAACAAAGGGTTAATAATGAAAATAGTACCCCATTTTTTTGTTATGTGCAGGAAAATCAATTTTAAAAAACTTATTCAGCTCTTCAAAAATACTACTGAGACGAAATGACTAAAATGAATGTTAGAGTAGGTCACCACCAGAACAGCATCATTATAGTAGGTATTGTAATATTATTATTTATTGGTTGTAAAATAAAATGATTATCCACTAAAAGCAATATATGTTTATAATGAGTAATCATAAAAATTACGCACAACTCGGACCAGTCATCACGAATAAATCGAAGAACACACATGAAAAAAAAAGATACTGGTGAAATACACAGCCATTTCTTTCTTTAAAAGTCAATTAAAAAGGCTGAGTCACTGCGAATAATAACACAGAAACACGATGTACATTCTTAACTATATGTATAACTCTGAATTGTTATTCACAGACAGACGTGTCGATTTCGATATTGAAAGTCACCAGGAGACCAAACAGGCGCCACGGTTATACGCAGAAGGACAAACCATTTGGGGGACAAATGTGTGATATGGGAAACTCCAATTAAACTTTTTAGCTGACATGGAGTTTTATATAAACAACTGAGGTGTATTTTTCCTATTTGTAGAATAACTTATACTACTACTACTACTGCTACTTCAGAGTGTTATTAGCATTTATCTCGTATGCTGAAAAGTTTTCGTTTCTGACTTATAACTTTAATTAGTATCTTAAGAATTAGACATTGTTGTTTTTAACACATAATATCACGCCTGTAATCCCCGAAGGGTAAGGCAGAGGGGTATCTAACAGTACACTAACATTTCGCCAGCTATGTTATAGTTCCAACTTATATGGCTTGAGCCTATTGCCATCAACTAGTTCTAGATTCAGTGGCTGCTAACAGGAAATCACTTATGTAAAAATTCTATTTGACCGACCGCCAGACCAACGAGGCATTCGAGTATTGCTTTCAAAGTACCAGATTTTCTGATTTACATACACTGTCTGAATGCCTTTTTTTTTTGGCCGGTGGAAAATCAACAAATAACCCCTCCCGTTCTTGGGCAGAGCGAAAGGGAGTGTCAAACTTCTACTGACTAAAAACCACCCATGTTCCTTCTTAGCCCTTCATGTCGAGGCCGCGGTATCTTTTGCGAACAACCCGCAGCTCCAACGGGCGTCGGCCCTTGCCTTCTTGCATTGTGAGACTATATTATTATACATTTAGTTCTAACTTGACAAGTAACTGTCAAATGCCTGAGTAAACACTCGCATTGTGTAAACATGTCATAAGGAGGTTCATCTTGAGAAGTCATTGACCGATTGTAGGCGGGCAAAGGGGGGGGGAGTAAAGGGGGGGGGAGTAAAGGGGGGGGTGGATAAGCCAGGGTATCGGATTCCTGGGTATTCGCGAAGGATCGCTGTGAATGACGCCGTTACGCTTTATCTAAAGCTTGGTCTTAACTCAGCTTCGCATAAAAGTAACGTTGAAATTTTAATTCGGTGAACGATGTTGGGTTTGACGTTTATTTTATAAATGTATATTATTTATAATATGTAAGGGTAATGTAGATTCGAATAATGTTGTGTAATGGTATACTTCTTTGCGTAAATTTATTATCAAGTATTTTATAATGTTTTTTGAGTAGTTAGTTTTTTTGCTTGGAATGTTTTTGTTTTTATTATATCCTACATTATTTTTCACCTCGTCTAGTTCTTTTTGGTAGACTTCTTTTATTCATGTTGAATGCACAAGAACTACCACTATGAATTACTATCGCAAACATACATTTGTATGATAATATCATCACACAATAATCACCAATAGCCTGGTAGAGCAAAGTAATAACTCGGTTTTATTGGCTACTCCATTAGAATAAATAAACTCATCTTCTTATTATATGCTAGTTCTTGTCAGTACGATTTATTAAGAACTACTTGGTTATGAATTGAACGTCTGGTTGGTGAAATACTTTTGGGCCACTGACTATCTGTAACGACTGCCAAAGACCTACAAATGACAACTGGGACGGCTTAACGTGCTTTCCGAAGCTCGGTATGTAATGGGAGCTCACCCATCCGCGGACCGACCTAGGCAAACGCGGCTTTACCTGAAGTTAGACACGAGCAGCTGTTTTTCTTTAGCTACCTTTCAAACAACTTCTTACTTTAATTTTATTTGTGGTTCAAGTTATTAGATTATTATGTCAGTGACTAACCTTAAAAGTGATTTAATTTGAAAAACTGTTTATAGACTAATATTATGCTATGAATGAAAGATGTCGTCCGTTCCTTATAACCAAATCCACATCACTTTATCAATATTTCCAATTATCGTTTAAATTCGCACCAATAAAATCAAATGCTTTTAAACAAATAAAATGGCTTTCAAGGATTATTTATAAGCCTATTATCAACAGGCAAACTGCTGCTAAAAGCGCTAATTTGCCCAAAGGTCCCGCAGCGGAAACCTCGGCTTATAATTAAGATAGATTCATTTACTTAGCCTCCTTCAGTGATGAAACTTGATTATAAACGTGTTTAGTTTGCTCAACTCTTGAAAGCAGTGCTAAGAACTTTTACTTTCGGTAAAGAGTTTAAATGGGAGCTATTTAGCTGATTTTTTGTTTCAATTAAAGGGGCAAATTGGGTGATTAAAGTTTTACTCCCGTTGCGTCGAAAAATTCATTTCTTTTTTACAAAAAGTAGAAAAAAATCGTTTTAAATATTTATCGCTCGACAAGTGCTTTTTGTAACACAGTGAGTAAAATACTATTCTTTTAGGGCAGTCGTCGTATTTTTATACTATCTTATTTCTTTGACGTTTAATATCCCATCCCGATAAAACTCCGATTCATTTATCATACCCCATCAATAAATAACTTTTACTGCATTCGATATCTTTGCCAAGATTCTCTGTAGAAAAGGTAAAGTTTAAAATAAAATACTTTCTGAGAAGAACACTCGTATCTTGGAGCCAAGTATCGCGATCGCAGCGTCCCAGGCGATTTGAAAGTTGTTTCGTCCACAGGTGAATAAAATTCTCACCGTAGTAAAACACGGTTTACAAGGAAAGGAAAGCTTTTTGCTTTAACAACCGAATCTCCACAAATATTTAAAGTGTCTAAAACGGTTTGCTTGAGATAGTAAAAAGATGTAGTAATAAAAATAATCCGACCGTAATGTAGTGATGTTGAAAATATTAAAGGAACTTGTTTGCATGCATAGTTACTGTTGCTTGTGAAGATTTTTAAATACTATAACTTGTGATAAAAATAAATGTTAATGAATGGAGACCAAAGAAACGATGGATAAATTTGTAAGTAAAGTTCCCAGTCCTCTGTAAAGTTGACAGTAGAGAGAAAAAACCGGCCAAGAGCGTGTCGGGCCACGCTCAGTGTAGGGTTCCGTAGTTTCCCGTCCGTCACAATAATTGGGTTACTAATTAATACATAGACGTGCCAGAAGTTTTCGATGGTAATTTTGAATTGCGAGAACCTATTTTAATAATTATTTTTTTGTTTGAAAAAAGATACGTTCAGGATAATAAAATATTATGTAAACGAAGTTAAAAAAAAAATACGGGCAAATGAAACTTGACCTCTGGATTGTATAGGCGCTCATACGATTCAGGGACCAAATTATATTGGTTAACTGCAGTTTCCATCTGTTGTTTCCATCCAAGTTCAAAATAATTTTCCTAGAAAGTCCTTATAAAGTTCTACTTTTCAGATTTTTTTCGTATTTTCTAAACTTATGGTTCAAAAGTTAGAGGGGGGGGGACGCTTTGTTTTTTACTTTTGGAGCGATTATTTCCGAAATTATTGACATTATCAAAAAATGATTTTAGTAAACCCCTATTCATTTTTAAATACCTTTCCAACAATATATCACACATTAGGGTTAAAATTAAAAAAAAAAACACTTCCCACTTTACATATAGAGGGGCTACCCTAATAAAACATTTTTTTCCAATTTTTATTTTAGCACTTTGTCGGCGTGATTGATACACATATTGGTCCCAAATTTCAGCTTTCTAGTGCTAACGGTCACAGAGATTAAGCGAGGACGGACAGACGGACAGACAGACAGACAGACAGACAGACAGACAGACATGGCGAAACTATAAGGGTTCCTAGTTGACTACGGAACCCTAAAAAAAGTGTTGCAGCGACCCCTTTGATGGGATAAGGGCAAGCAGTTGATGATGATAACTTAGTAGGTTCAGTTTGTTCACAATTTTTGCTTAAACACGCTTCACATAGGTAAACTCAGCTACCCCACTAACACTAAATAAACAAATTATATATTCAGGTGTCTAGTACACTTTCACAGTATTTCATTAATTTTATAGCCTTGACGGTGACGCCGTGACGGGCAAACAAATGTCTTGCGTCCACAAACTTAGCAAGCACCTGTAATTTGGCAAGGCCGCAAGACCATAACTATTATTACGGGAAACGTAATTATTATGCCGAAATATGACGGTAAAATATCTATTATAGTTATATAAGGATATCTTGGTGTGTGGCCAAAATCCGTACTAATCTTCGACTTGTTTCTTTCAATACCTTTCATGAAAAGTAACCAGCCAACCAGTTACCAACAGCGGGACAGCGGGGTTGTCATTAGAAATTCCAAAACATCCATGTAGCATTATATATACGTATAGTAAAGCACAGTAATTTATATCATCAATATTTACTACTAGCAGTTTGCCCGCGACTTCATCCGCAAAAGTTGTGAGAGCTCGGAAAATATGCATGATAACAATATAATTCATAGCAGCAGTGAATTTTTTTTTCGTTAATCGCTAGTTCCAGTTTGTACCCCATATACAAACTTTGAAAAAATATAAAAATATTACTATAGATAACAAAAGACGTTTATTTAGAATATTTAACGAGGTTTGGGGTGAAAGCAATCCCTTTCAAGTGTCTGTAGAGATGTGACCGCGTTTCAATTCGTTCGTTCTTCACTTGAGTTGTGCTCGGCGTTGGGTAACAAATGTTTTGTTTTGTTTATCTAATTCACGATTCAAGGACACAGAGAAGGGCTGCTTAAAAATATATTATTGATTACTTTTTTAAATGCGATTTTGACGATTAGTTTTGTTATCGTTATGCGTTTTAAGATACTGTGTTACTTGATTTCTTGAGTCTTGAGACTTCGTCCGCAAAAATTGCGATATCGTGATTAATATGCATGATATACGCGACTTATTGCGGGACTTATTTTTAATACTGTTTTATTTTTTAAGTGTTCCTCTTGTTTTCTTTTTTGTTATTGATTTCTTGCCCTGTGTGAGACCAATAAATACTTTTTCTTTTATTTTTCATTTTTAAGCTATTGCATAGCTTCTATCGCGGGCCTTGAGCGTGGGGACCGAATCCAGAAATTTCGTAACGAAAATAAAAACCTAACAGTTTGACATTTGACAATGACTTTTTGAAATATCATGCTTGTCTCTTTAGTTCAGCAACCCGCCTTTAGGTGGCATTGGTTGTATTGGAAAACTACCGTAATCAGAAGTTTGTGAGAAAGTATATAGGTGTATAGGTATTTATCATCTATGTACAACAGTGAATATCTGTACTCGTATAATTTGTGTACAAAGTGTTTTAAATATGAATAAACAAAGTGCATTTATTAATGAAGAAAGTCACGAAAAAGTAGTGAAAGAAAATGAGTTAGTACTCTATATACATTCATTTTATTATTATTATAAAAAATGCAGTATTATTTTTTTTGTTTTGTTAATTTATGTATAATACTGCTATAAAGATAACCAAAATGTTGGGGAAATATAGTATTTATACTTACACTTTTACTAATCATCCTCATCATCTATACTATCTATACTAATATTATAAAGCTGAAGAGTTTGTTTGTTTGTTTGTTTGAACGGGGTAAACTCTGGAACTACTGGTTGGAATTTTATTGAAAAACTCTTTTAGTGTTGGATAGTCCATTTATCGAGGAAGGCTTTAGGCTACATAACATCACGCTAAATCCAATAGGAGCGGAGCATAAATGAAAAATGTTGCAAAAACGGGAAAAGGTATTCCTTTTTAGGGTTCCGTAGTCAACTAGGAACCCTTATAGTTTCGCCATGTCTGTCTGTCTGTCTGTCTGTCCGTCTGTCCGTCCTCGCTTAATCTCTGTGACCGTTAGCACTAGAAAGCTGAAATTTGGGACCAATATGTGTATCAATCACGCCGACAAAGTGCTAAAATAAAAATTGGAAAAAAATGTTTTATTAGGGTAGCCCTATATGTAAAGTGGGAAGTGTTTTTTTTTTTAATTTTAACCCTAATGTGTGATATATTGTTGGAAAGGTATTTAAAAATGAATAGGGGTTTACTAAAATCATTTTTTGATAATGTCAATAATTTCGGAAATAATCGCTTCAAAAGTAAAAAACAAAGCGTCCCCCCCCCTCTAACTTTTGAACCATAAGTTTAGAAAATACGAAAAAAATCTGAAAAGTAGAACTTTATAAGGACTTTCTAGGAAAATTATTTTGAACTTGGATGGAAACAACAGATGGAAACTGCAGTTAACCAATATAATTTGGTCCCTGAATCGTATGAGCGCCTATACAATCCAGAGGTCAAGTTTCATTTGCCCGTATTTTTTTTTTAACTTCGTTTACATAATATTTTATTATCTACGGAACCCTACACTGAGCGTGGCCCGACACGCTCTTGGCCAGTTTTTTGAGAGCTTCCGTTGCGTGCGCTGCGAAAACGGTTTAAGTTAGGAAAATTCATGTATGAAAGAATTGTTCCTCTTTAAATGTTCTAAAAAAAAGTCCGCGACAGCATATATATATCTTTTAAGATTGACTCACTGTAACCATTTTTTACTATTAAAATGTTAGATTAAAAATAATGATATTTTGCGATGCTTATTTAACCCATATTATATTAATCTATATCAAAATAAATATGTTTGTTAGCACGGAAATTTAATATAGAATATTTGTGCCCTTTACTTTATACAGTTTAAACAATTATCTTAGAAGATATCGCAATATCAAAATATCCGCGCGACAAAATAATTACGCGCGCGGCAGTCATTCGGTCCGGTGCGGTAGGTAAGTGGGGATTCTGGTCTCCGGGGGCTCCGGAGAAATTCAAATTCAAAATATTTACTGCACCCTAATGTTTACAAGTACAATGGATTACTGTATATTTAACAGTAAGAGATACCTATAGTAATTGTCACTTTAATAATATAATCGAAGAAAATCTAAACTAATAGGTATTATAAAGAGGAAAGGTAAAATTTTTTGTTTGATACGAGTACAATTTAACTCAAGTTAAAAATAATATGTTGAATAGTCGGTTTATCGAGAAAGGCTAAAAGCTATATTATGTGATGCAGACGAAGTTGCGTGGGTCAGCTAGTATTTTATAAAATATTAAATCTTATAAGTTTTCAATGTTTACTTTTCATCTGACATTACGTCAGTTGTCAAGATGTCATTTACTTTTTCTTTTAATTTGTGTCATAGTTTTTCTTAGTGGTTAGAACAACGAAGGTTACATTTGATTTATATAAATAAATAATTATAATTGCATATGTTGATAAAAAATGCTATGCAATAGCTTTACCGCGGCAGTCTCCAGTGCCACACGTCTTTTTATATATACAATTTACAGCCCATAGTACTGTAAGGAATGATATAAAAGAGAAAGGAGTAAATGATGCCATGACAACCGACAGGGGAGAATGGAAGAAGAAAACGTGTTGCGCCGACCCCAAATAGAATGGTACAAGGGCAGGAATATGATGATGGAGTACCTACTTACAAACAATGCAGCTTTCTACTAATTAAAACATGTTTATAATTGGATCATTAGTTCCGGAGATTATCCTTAGCAAACTAACAAACAAATACCTCTTTATAATATTAGAATAAATTTATTTTTTACTGCTGCAAAAGTGTTTGTGTTTTGACCTACTAATTTAAAAGCGTTACGGTTAAGCAATTTTGGACTTGTTCCGTCGACTGTAATAGAAGTAGGAGCCGATTCCAAAAGTATAATTGAAATGTATTCAATTGACCATTTTATTGACTATTAACTGGGTATCCAGTATATAAAATGGTTAGGAAAAGTCGTTTATTCGGTGCGCATACCGTAATTTTGGTGGGCTTTATGATCCATAAATAACAGCACAGCAGGAATTTTGATATTTGTGGAATATATACCTAACATTTGAGCGTGGGATATTTCAATGTAAATATCGACAAAAACATAATTATACAGTGATACATCTTCCAAGTTCATCATCAAGAACATCTATGTGGGTTTTGGTTTGTTCAATAATTTAAAAAAATATCTATCGAGCCCTAAATGTATAGAGCCCATTCTTCTCCATAGAGATTTACGCAATAGAAAGGGCAACTACAAAACTTGCACAAGTTATTATGCCTTGTGATTTGGCTTCGCTTTTTTCGATTTTTGCAAAAGTGCTTGTAATGGTCTAATTATTGAGATTTATTTATTTATTTATTTCATTTGGAAAAACAAACAGTAGTATATTAAGTATACAAAACCTTAAAACTACTTAAAATTAAAATTAACAAATATACTACCCACAACATTTTCCACAGATTACTATGATAAATAATAAAACAAACTGTTAGCAAACGTAAACTGTAGCAGGGCTAACTCAAAGAAAGATAAATTAAGAGAAAAATAAAGACAAACAATATTTTATAAAAGATGTAACAAACTAAAAATAAAATACATAATTTCATGCATGATGTAATTATCATACAGGTCCCTATAAAAGTGATATCCATATTGTGGAATATGGAGCCTACTGCTGATCCCTCAAAACTGCAATTACATCATTTTTAAATTTATATTTGCTTAGGAACAAAATGTCTATTGCATCAAAACGCGAATTTTATGTGTCGACCAAACGGTATAGCGGTGAGCGCACACCAGCATTGGATCTACAAAAGCTGGAGATAAATGCTTTAAGTCAGAATTCATTGATTAAAGTGGACTTAATAGGCACGAAATTCCTAAATTAAACCATTTGTCTACACAATTCTGCATCAGTGCATAAATCTAAGCATTATGTAGAACATGAATGCATGAAAATCCCATATACCTTTGTATATGGGATTTGCATGCATTCAGGTTCTGGATTCCAATATTCCATACCGAGAATTGCAGACCAATACGATCGATTGTCGATATTCTTTTGTTTCTATTCGAGCAATACGCTCAAGCAAAGCTATCTGAATGGAGTAGTCCTTGTGAATCTCACTGCCATGTATGTTGTATGTACCTACTGTTTCACGTGGAGTAGAGAATAATATCTGCACAACATAACGGGAATTTTTCCCGGAAAAATTCCCGTATCTTTCCAATTCCGTAGTTTTTTTCAATGTTTCATTCAAAAGTTTTAAGAAAATTGGCTAGTATTTTAGGCATGTTCTTTTCCATTAAAAGCTAAAAAACCAAAGAATATAAAAGAAACGGGAAACTTTTCATGTTTTAATTACGTCCTTAGTTTATTTAACTAAGGATATTCTAAGTTTTAACTCTTTCGATTATCATCTACCTAGCCTTTTCCCATTTATGTTGGGGTCGGCTTCCAGTTTTGCCGGATGCAGTTAAATACCAGTATTTTATATGAAGCGATTGCCTCCGTCGGGGCTGCTTGTTGTTCGAAAGAGATCCCGCGGCCTCGGCGCAAGGGCTAAGAAAGAACATGGGTGGTTTTTAGTTAGTAGAAGTCTGACTCTTCCTTTCGCTCTGCCCAGAGCGGGAGCGGTTATTTGATGAATTCCCACGGCTCCAAAAAAACATACGAGTCGGTTTTACTGGCTAGGCGTGCATTTACATGTTTCACATCAAAAGTTAAAAAATAGTTTTTATGTCGCATGTCGTTTAAAATTTCGACACAACACATGAAAAGTGGAAACGTTATCACAACAAAACTCTATGACACTGTTTACTGCCACTATCAAATCATAATTGTAGGTATAACAAAACCGAGTTTTATTCGATAATTTCGTACGTACAGACATGAACGACGACAACGTTGACGTATCTGTTTAAAGGATATTATTATGCCAAGAAAGGAGGTGTCTGACGAGATGACGAAATAGATAAATGCAAGAAGAAGACCTCAAATGAATTGGGATAAGGGCAAGGGAATGGTGATTATGATGAGTCACGAGCACTAAATAATATTTATTTATTTATTTATTTATTTAAACTTCATGCACAAACGTGGTACATAGGCGGACTTAATGCCACAAGGCATTCTCTACCAGTCAACCTTAGGGTCAAATAGGACAGCACTGTGGTAGAGTACAAATATAAATAAATTAGGAGAATACTATTTTGTTAACATAAATCAATATACCTACATAAATGGTACATACTAATACATAATATTAAGATGGAATTAAATAAACTAATATATATTATAATACATACAAATAATTCAAAAAACGAGAAACCAAACAATAATTACCATGACCACCACACATTAAGAGTGATTCAGTCCGATTTTAAAAAGTGCTTCCGCACAGTTCTTTTGAAAGCCATTTTGCTTTCCGCCCTTTTAATGCCAAGGGGTAGCGCGTTCCAGAGTTTTATGGCTGACACAGCGTAAGAAGATGACATGAAACCAGTACGGTGTGAGGGAATTTCAAGGAGTAGATTATCAGAAGCTCGAAGATTACGACTGTGCGAACTGCCCAACACTTTGAAATATTTTTTTAGGTAGTTAGGAGCACATGGATCCTTCAAAATAGTAAAGAGCGTGCAAAGAGTTCTAAGAGACCTCCTGTGCCGAATAGGCAGCCAATCAAGCTGAGAACGGTAAGAAGAGACGTGATCGTATTTACGAAGGCCAAAAACAAACCTAATGCAATTATTGAGAAGACGATCCAATTTGTTTAAAAGTTCTTGGGAAAGATCAGAGTAACAAACATCAGCATAGTCTATAATGGGAATCACCAGTGACTGGACCAAAGTGATTTTAGTGCTAGATGGTAGAAAATGTTTGAATCTATAGAGAGACCGCAGTGAGTATGTGACTTTCTGGCTAACCTGAGCTACTTGCTTGTTCCAACTAAGTGTGTCGTCAATGTGCAAGCCCAAGTCTTTAACGTGTGGTGAGAGAGGGATCACAAAGTTGTCGAACATAAGCGGTATCAGTTGGCTAGTGTCTAAATTTCTCAGGTAGTAAGAACTACCTATGAGAATGGCCTGGCATTTTTCGACGTTGACAGCAACCCCAAATTTACCGGACCAGTCCCTGATAGTTTGAAGATCAGCATTGAGTAATGAGATACAATGGTCAAGGTTGGCAATGTCAGATTGAGCGAAAAGTTGCAGGTCATCAGCGTATAGATGATAAGAGCACTTGAGGATAGTAGTAATTGAGTTTATAAATAATGAAAATAACAGAGGAGAGAGTATACCGCCTTGTGGAACGCCAGCTACCAGGTCGCACCAGTCGGAATAAACCTGATCAGCACGCACCGCCTGCTGGCGACCACGAAGATATGATGAGAACCATTCACGTGACAACGATGAGGCCCCAATTTGAGACAGTATGGCCAGGAGAATATCGTGGTCAACGGTGTTAAAAGCGTTGGAAAAATCTATTAAAACCAACACCGTAACCCTCGAATTCTCCAAGCCATTCCTAATGTCTTCTGTAACTTTAAGTAGGGCTGTGGCCGTGCTGTGACCAGGCCGAAAACCAGATTGAAATTCGGATAACAGGCTATTTTTGAGGACGTGAGAGGATAATTGCCTAAGAGCAACTGCTTCAAGTAATTTAGACAGGAAAGGGAGAATGGAGATCGGTCTGTAGTGATTGGGCAAACTGGGACTGGAAATTTTTGGAAGAGGGATAATGTATGCTTTACGCCACACCGCTGGAAACACACCAGTATAAAGGGAAAAATTTATTATGTGAGTAATAATAGGAATTAAGTTTTCAGTCATGAAAGATAACATAGTTCTGCCGATTCCATCACAGCCAACAGCCCTAGACTTAATAGACGTAAAAAATTTAAGGACCTCAAGGTCAGTCACGGGAGAGAAAGTAAAAGAGTCAGGAGGCAATATGGGCTTGGAAGTAATGTCCTTAATAGTTTTATTCTTAGCATCAAGTGAAAGAGTAGCGGACGTTGAGAAATGTTTATTAAGAGCATTCAAGGACAGAGTAGAAGGTAAAACACTAGAGGAGGACTTTGATATGCCAAGTGATTTAAGAAACTTCCAGATATCAGCCGGTGAAGAATTTAGGACATTTTCACAAATGTATCGGCGTTTAGATGCCCTTACCATCTGGTTGCAGCGGTTTCTAGCCAACTTGTACAGGCTATAGTTGTCCTCACTGCGATCTCGTCTATACCTCCTAAACGCCTTGTCCCGCCGTCTCATTGCCATCCTAACTCCTGGGGTTATCCATGGAGCCGGAGGGCGCTTAACACGCACGGCCTTCAGAGGTGCATGCGTGTCAATGAGCTGGAGAACAGACCTATTAAACATTTCAACTTTCTCCTCTACTGTCGTAGATTGAACAAGATCGTCCCAATCAAGAGCTTGTGCATCAGTGCTGAGTTTTTCTTTATCTAACCTAGAAAAATTCCGTATAAAAACAATAGCAGGCCGCTGCTTAGGGGGTTTAATTTTGTAGGAAAGATAAATCAAATCGTGTCTAGACAACCCAGGGGCAGCGACCTGACCATGATTAGCAACGAGATTCGTTAGAGACGTGAGCATGAGATCGAGCCAGGAGTCGCTTGAGTCTAAGTTGTGATGTGTCGGACTAAGCGTAAGGAGAGACAGACTCGACGACTCCAGGATCGTCCTCAACCTACGTGACCTAAGGTTGTCCTTCAAAAGGTCAGTGTTAAAATCGCCCATCACTATGTGATGTTTGTACTCTGAAGATACAGATTCAAATAGAGACTCCAGAATGGAGAAGTAGTCTACAGTAGGTGGGCAATAAACAACTCCTAGAACGGCCTTAACTCCCTTGACAACTATTTCCAGAAACAAGTACTCCGGGTTGCCATTATAGATGGGGGGTGAAGAGAATAGAATTTTGTAAGGGATGTCACTTCGCAGGTAAATGGCAACACCGCCGGCTCTTTTGCCCGTACGATCATTGCGAATTAAGACAAAGCCTGGTAGAGAGTAAGAAGTTGAGGGAAGTTCAGGTTTGAGCCAACTTTCGGACACTAATATAGCTTGTAACGGGACGTCACAAAATAAATCCAACATCTCGGAATGATGCTGAGGAATACTCTGAGCGTTAACATGACACACGTTAAAGCATTTGCCAAATAGCTTGCATTCACTGTTTAGAAAATCATTCACGGATATAAAATTGTCAAGGGAAGAAAAAGACGCGGAAGAACTATGGCAAGAATAAAATGAGTCGTCGTCAGACATAATTATTATGATGGTAATAAGATAAAATAAGCTAAAAAAATAATAATAATAGAATAAATAATTTTAAAATTATAATTTTAAATTTAAAATTATAAATTATAAATAATACGTAAACGCTTAACAAAATTTTAAAGCGAATTTATCGTGTCGTAATAACAGTTTCTACTTTGTGAAATAGAACCTATTTCGTAATAGTATGGCTTCCAAAATACTAAACGTTAATCAATACAGTAAGAATATTTCATGGCATTATGGCAGCGGTGGTGGCCCAGTGGTTGTGGCCCCGACTTACAGGCCACCAGGCAGGTGCTTTACTTTGTGTTGGTAATTTATTTCATCACCACTACTCTCAAAACGGTGAATGAAAACATCGCGAGAAAACCAGCATGTCTTAGAACCAAGAAATTGGATATAGCCCATCCCTCTCCTAGAGGAGGCCTGAGTCCCTGCAGTGAAAACATTATAGGCTGATGAGCTGATGATGATGATGATGGATTATTGTACGTAACCAAACCATTCACAAATCTGCGCTGATTTTATTGTCTCGTCATTGAATAACTTAGACAGCTGTCACGGTATCTGACAGAACACGTCGTTCCCTTCATAATAATGGCTTCAGCATCTTTATAAACCAAAATGTCGTGACTAATTATAATAGTCACTCGGGTCGATATTTAGGTTCAGCTATGCTTGATTAGGTTGGTCTGTGGATTACACCACCCATTACATTTCACATTACCGTGTTTCCTCCGTGCCTCGGATATCACGTTAAGCCGATGGTCTTTGGCAGTCGTTACAGGTAGCCAGTGACCCGAGAGTCTGAGAACCAGAGAGGCTCCAAGGGGTATCGTATTACCAATTACCGACTGGGTTATGGAGATCAGATAGGCAGTCGTTCCACGCAAAATACTAATATTCAACTGCATCTGGTTAGACTTGGAAGACGACCTCAACACGGTTGGGAATGGCTAGGCACACGACGATGGTACATTATTTCAGTTAACATTCTTTAATCTGATTTTCGTTCATTGACGTAAATAATTATGTTCAATGGTTCGGAAAAGGAACGTTAAAAGGACAAGAAAGTTAATTTTCTGAAATATTTGTTCGTCTTTAAAGTTTTGTTTACTTATTTTTCGATGTTTGTGGGGCTGGCTCATTTCAGTAATATTTCGACGACAAACATGCTAATGATTCGTACTAAACCTTTTGATCATTTAGGGATTTAGGACTATGCGTCCAACTGGAGGAAGATAGATAATTCAAACTGCATTATATATCTTCGCCAAATATATTCAAAACAGATTGACTTGACAGTGGCCTTTAGTTGAGTTTTAAGAAGATCAATGTTAATTTATTCAGTGAAAGATTTCAGAATAGAGTTTTAAGAGGGTACCATCCATTAGGCAACATTTTTAGGTACCCACCATTAATGATGGCATGTAGCTTTGCACTCATCAATGAAGATAGATCTGTACTACCTACAGATCTATCTTCGACAAGATTGGTTGCTATACTGAGGTTCATTGTTTTTGCGATGAAGCGTGCAAGGAGGCCGAAATGAAGCCTGCGTTATCTCCGATCACCGTCACGTGTTCTGATAAAAAATCTATTAACTCTGTTTATCTAATTAAATCTTTGCACTGGAATATAAATTAGCGCTAAGGCGTACAAGATTATTCTTATCTCGAGTTTTTTTTAATCAGAAAACCAATTTGAAAAATAGTTAGTCGACACGAAAGTAATTTCATGAAACACAGTAATTTATGTAAATGCCTGAAAGAGAGCAGACTGCTATGGTAACAAGGGATACAAAAATCTTTGTTTGATGAGGGCCCGATTCAATACGTTCAAGAACAATATGAAAACAAACACTTTCCTCCTTTGTTTCAATTTCATGCTAGAACAGAATATAATAAAAAAGATTGTATGGAACTTTCGACATTCGATGTTGATGGCAAGCGTCTGGTTTTTTTGGCTTTGATCGATCGGCAATGGATTAACTTTCACTTCAATATTGTTTCGATGGATACGGGCTTTGGTTTACTCTAGAAAGATTAAGTGGCCATTTGACGTCTGTTTGGAGCCAATGAAGAGGGGAAAACGTTGTTGAACAAAGTAATATTTATTAATATCTATTTATAGATACGCGGTGATCTGGGAAATCAACTAGGTCGGAATGAAATGAAAATCTTCTGTATTCTACACATTGATTGCCACATTTCTCTGGAGACTAGGATGGAATTAAAAGCTGGAAACGGGAGTCAACGCTATGTTCGTATGACAGAGCAATTTCCTACAGAGTGCTATAAAGATGTTGCCTGTCAGAACAAGACGTGTTCCCTGCACATTCATGTTTCAGATAATTATGCTGTAACTAAGATTTTGCTGTAGAATTTAGGTACGTATTATGTCATGAATTTGTGAATGCCCTGGGTGATTGGTAATTGTGTGCATCCTAATATCAAGTAGACCTCGTTTATATTCGTAGAGCACCAACAAATCAAAATCGAATAAATTAAAAACAAGGCAGTGAAGCTCAAGGTCAAAAGTATGGTAAATTAGACCTAGCTCATTTCCAGGAATCTGACTAATAGAATAAATACGAAAGTTTGTGTCGATGGATGTTTTTTTTTCAAAAGAGACACAGTTACCTTTAAACTAGATTAACAAATAGGATGCTTTTCATTCCGGTAATACGATCCAGTGGGACATTTACCGAACTCCAGGTGAGTGAAGCCGAGGTAATAAGCTAGTCGTCAACAAATTCGCCAATTTTCAATTACAAACATCCTGAATAGGGCATCTAAATTATTTAATATACAAATTTTATTTGCGGATACCCGTGAACAAAATAGCAGACATTCTCGTGTCAATGTTCACTGCATAATTAGGTCGATAGCATGTTCAATCCCTCAGAATACCAGCTTAATGTATGTAGATTTGTGCCAATGGATCATTCGTTCGCAATTTTCATTCGCATTGTGAAATAAGGGAATGTTTTTATCGTGTTGTTTTCGTTTAGGGAATTAGGTGGTGATGAATATTGAATCCAGCAATTTTATTAGGACATTTCTCGTGAGAGAAACATAATTTGAAGGGGTGTTATAGACTCTGAGTTGGAATTATATATGTAGAGGTTGTGAAGTGGAAATTATGTTTTTTCTACACCTCCGCTATTCTTTTCTAATTAATTTCGTTGCGGCATCCAAGATTGTTAAATTGTTTCTCTGGAACTTCGTCGAGCTTCATTGTCTCGGTCTCTTCAATGTGGCGGGGTTGTCCAATTTTCGAGACTCTCAGTTAGTTGTGGCTTCGTACTGACAAGTTGGAGTTGCTAGAAAATAGTAATAAAGTATTTCAGCTTATCTCTCAGTGTATGTTTTAATCTACGTATACTTGTACACTCAGCGTCTTTGCGTTCTCAAATCATAGAAACATGGTTGAGTTTCATTTCCTTGAGTTTACAGTCTTAACACAATATTTATATTGCTATTTGGTGTGTTATGAGTGCCTCATCTTCATACATGTTCATAAGATATGTTGAAGAGCTTTCTTTTTAAGCTTAAGTAGATTAAAACAGCGTAATGTATCGTAAAAGCGTTGAAAACAATTTAATCGGAGTTTTATGACAGTAGATATAAATGCTTGTATGACACGCAAGTAGCTTTATTATTATGAGTAATCCTAAATTGATTCATAAAGCTTTTCGTTCGGAAAATGTTCCATACGTAAGTAATTCAGGCATAAAATTGGAAACGTCCTTTTCGCAATGATACAGGTAGAATTAAATAACAAACAATCAAAATTTATTAACAGAATTATTAAACAGCTATCCGGAATCCTATTTATTGTGGAACATCAGCTTATAATGTACATACCAACCTTCATGTTCCGTATTTATGAATTGTCAGTTTCATGTTGGATAAATTCGAGGATTTTTGTACCTAATTCGCGAAAATCAAAACAGTGTTAAATAACTTCGATGATAATCCCTATAGTCATGGAAGGGTTAGGCAGAGGTGTACTAAGTACACCCACATTTCGTCAGTTATATTTTAGTCCCCTGTAATAGGGAATGTGGCTATTGTAATCAACCTGGCACAAATCCAGACTCTATGGCTGCTACTGCGAAATTCCTGATGAAAAAATACAATAACAATTTGCGTGACCCAGGAATCCAACCCAGTGACTCATGAGGCAGCCAGCAGTGTAACGCATTTTTTAAACGATTTTCTGATGATTAGCTATGTCTCCTTCTTCCATTCTTCTCTAAAAAAAGAACCGTCAACATGCTGGTAACATCTTTAAAATGCGCAAAAATAAAGCTAACGGACAGATTCATATATGTTAATTAGTATGGACGCCTAAAATGTTTCACAGACTATAAAATTCAGGCTAATTGAAAATTAAAACAGGTCCTAATGATTTACAGCTAAATACGGTACGGCTAAATTAAAGCAGTGCAATATAAATAAAGCACTCTGTTACATTAGCATTCTTAGTGTGAAATAAATTATTTGAAACATCTCGTGTTACATATTTTTGTATAAATTCCCGAGCAGCGGACCTCCCAGGAGTGAACCTTCCTTGCCTAATTTTGTATTCAAAATGATTTACTGTTTTATCTTTGCATGTGATTTTTTACAGCTGACATGAGCTTGAATTTGTAGCTGTCATTTCAAGCTTTTTGTTTTGATTGCATAAAGGATTGAACCGGTAAGGACAAATTGCTGACATGCTCCGGACACCCGACAGATGCTTTAGTAAACCTGCAGTATTCCAGATACCGGAATTTACAGTTACTGCAGTAACGGTGAAAGTCCGGTTTCCGCAGACATATTCATATCTTTATTAACATTCCATAATGTCATGTATAATTATGGACATTGTAGGGCTGTAGGAGTAATAATATTTATCCGTACACGTCCGTAGTTGCCAGTTCAGTTGTCGGAGACAATCCAGTGTCCATAGCCAATCCAGAGTCTGGTGTGGTTGCATTTATTGAACCTCTAACATTTACTATCATCAGTGTCTGGTGTAAAGTTGCAACCGCAATCTGGTTTCACCGAATCTTAAATTAGACACTTCTCGTACATTGAACTCGCTCAAGTTAAAGCAAACCCAATCCTATCTTTTGTCTCATCAAACGACTTCGCTCTCTGTCATCAGTTAAGTATTTAAGCTGACAAATGAGATGGTTATCGGGTCATATTCTCGGCTATTTGGTTACCTAAGGGGTCGTCGTGGCGGTTAAACGGCGCGGGCGTGCGGTCAATGTCATCCCTGAAAAAAAAAAGTCTACGATTTTCAGCGCCTTTCTGTGAAATCAGGCGTTATTCAGGTTAAGATGTGATTATTGAATATTCTTATTCTACTTAAATAAAATAGGATTCGCGACCGTAACAAATGTGACTTTACTAATGATTGAAATCACAAATAACAACCCACTCAGTTCATATTACCTCCTTGAGTGACTATTTGGTGAAAAAAAAGGTACGACCTGACACTGATCTGCAAATTGCAAACAACGTAAGAAAATACAAACTTCGCGGGCCACCTTGTTGCATTCACCGTAAGATACATGGATAAAACGGAGGCAGATCACGGGTCTCTGTCACTGATCTGTGATTCCCGCATTCCTCTTAAACGAAAAGGGAAGATTTATAAAACATTGGTTCGACCTGCTATCTTGCATGGATCAGAATGTTGAGCCACAAAAGAGATAAATGAAAGGTATTTGATATGAGAATGCTAAGGGGTATATGTGTGATGTTTCGCGAATGGATAAAATTAGAAATGATAACATAGAAAAAGTTTGAAAGTGGTGGACCGGTGACTGAAAAGTTGTGTGGTAATCGGATATCTGATCTTGGTATGCGGAGAAATGAGGAAAATGTCGTGAGGAAAGTTTTGAGTATTAATGTGTGTGGCAATAAGAGTAGTGGAAAACTAAAGATACGATGAATAGATTGAGGGAAGTATGATATGGCAAGAAATGTTTTATCTGATGAGATTACGAGTAATAGTGAAATACGGAAGAAGAAATCATGCTGCGCCGACCCCAAATAAATTAGAATAAGGCCGAGAATGATCGATCGGCGGCGGCGACCTCTCGCGTCCGGCCCTGGTGCAAGCCATGGTCCGGGGCGAGGAGGAATGGGACGCCGTCGCCTCCTTCTGCGAAGCAGTGATGCTAGCGAAGGAGGTGGCGGAACGTGAGAGGGAGAGAACCTCTCGTCCCAGCCGCCGCGGGAGGCGCTCCGGGCGTCGGGGGCCACGTGATGGCTTCCGGCCACCGTAGACGCGGGCCTGTGGACGGTGAGTGATGGGTAAGCTCGCCGTCCGTCCGTCTCATGACGACGACAGGCCGTGTCGACGGCGCGTTCGTGTTCCACGCGCGCCTCAAAGAGACGCCTGTCGGGGCTGCGGGTTGTTCGCAGATACCGCGGCCTCGACATGAAGGGCGAAGAAGGAACATGGGTGGTTTTTAGTCAGTAGAAGTCTGACACTCCCTTTCGCTCTGCCCAAGAGCGGGAGGGGTTATTTGATGATTTCCCACCCCACAAAAAAAAAAAAAAAATGCCGAGAATGATGATATACTTATTTCTGTCCGTAACTTCGCCTGCTTCAAACTTGCTTTAACATAAAACTTATACTCTGGCACTGGGTAATAGTGTTACTTTGTATTACTGAAATGTTTTTTTGAAATCGAATGACTCTTCTTCTTAAGGAGATCACCTCCTACATCCAGACTTACAAACTACTCCTTAATATAAGTGTAGATTGAAGTAGACGTAAAGCATGATTTGAGACAATTTTTTTTAATTTTTTTTTTTTTTGGCGGTTGGAAAATCATCAAATAACCCCTCCCGCTCTTGGGCAGAGTGATAGGGACTAAAAACCACCCATGCTCCTTCCCAGCCCTTCATGTCGAAGCCGCTGTACCTCTTGCGAACAACCCGCAGCCCCGACGGGATGATTTGAGACCATCACATGACTGATGACTGTTGCTCGACGCTGTATATACGAGTAATTCAAGCGTATCACGTCTTGCGGAAACCATTGGCTCTCAATTTACAGTCCACTGCGGTTTCAACCAATGTGTAATTCGGTTCAAAATACTCTATTTCAATTAGTTCACATCAGTCCATTAAAAACTCTCAGCAAGCATATTTCAATACTAAAATTCAGGTAAGCAACAAAGATCATAAAAGGAATGGGTACATAAAAGCCTGGAGGTCTAACTTTATACCAACTATGTATTTTCAAATCTTGTTTACGTTCCATTACATTTTCAGCAAGATTTTTATACTATCTGCATATTTCATGATGTACTAACAGACCTACTTATAAAGTAAGGCGTGGAATTGAATCTTGTGTACAGTCACGAGCAAAGTAATCTTTATACTTTGTAAAATTCAAAATCGATATTCTTCTACCTTATTGATTATCGATGGGAATTACTGTTAACTATCAAGAATATTGTCAGTTGATGGTAATAGGCTCGCCCCCTATTCCATGGGACTACATGGGGAAACATAACTGGCGAAATGTAGGTGTACTAATGGGTACACCACTGCCTTCCCCTTCCGGGATTACAGGCGTGATGTTATGATGTTTATAATATGATTCTTATCATGCTGTTGAGACTTAATCTATTCGGCGCTAAAAGAGGCCAAGCATACTTTTTCTTACTCATCTCTAAAACACATGCAATGATAAAAGCCTAATTTTCCATAAAACAATAGCTAGTCATGGCTTGCCGCCGGCAGTAAAGAGACAGTTTCCTCCGTAATACACTGTCGAGCACCGTATTATGCGCTTTTCTCTTTTACATGCCACATGTGTATGAAAAGATGCTTCTTTGTCCTACATCAGCGCTAGATTCTTAGCTACCGAAAGTAAATAGAAGAGGTTTTGAAAAACTATGTGGTAATCGATTTATGATTTTTATAGTTTAAAAGGTTTAATAATTCGACGTGACCAAAATCGAGTTTTGGTCATAAGATATTAAAAATAAATCAGTTTTAGGTTATGGGTTTTAACAACAATTTTTTGTTTTACGAACAGGTTAGAACTTTACGTTCAAAGTCTGTCAGACATGGATTTAATTCAGAGGAAAATTCAGCCCTTCGAATTCTAATTAGTCTGAACCCAAAAAGTTACAAAAAGTTTAAGGATCACCAGGTACCCCTTCGCCATTTCGCAACTGTTTCTGCCAATGTCCATTCTACCTATTTAAAGAGTAAACCTTAACACTAGTATAGTTACTAGATAACAAAATATCCTCGCGGCTACGACAGCGCTCTACCATCTGACCTGTAGCGCATGAAATCGATGAGGCAAGTTGTAAATTGTAAAGCAGCAGTTAACTGGAACACAGATACTTTAAATTCATGTTAAATATTCTCCTTGAAAAAATAGCTCGCATGAAAGCTTGCATGATTAATGGGAGCTCAAAACCTCCTGTAGAAATACTTTCAAAAATTGTTCCGCGCCTACACAAAGCGTGTGTTGTTACTCGTAAACAACTTTTCTGCGTACGTTACACAGTTTGCTCGTATTTTTCCGCGACAATATGAACTTATACTACGCCAGGTGTATGTAGCGTTGCAGGGAAGTGTTGGCAATATTTATTGCTCGGCTTCACGGCGTATATCACGAGCTGTGTTCGGCCGGCCGTGTTTCCGGCGAGCGTGGCCGAGTTTCGAGCTGAGCGAGATCTCCGGGCATCCGCGAGCATTGTCATACACAGCCTCTCCGCTTATCATTTTCACCTACTCATACATAATATTTCACCCATCGACACTGCACTCAAAATGCAACGTTATAAATTAGCAGGTGAACACAATTTTGCACGGTCAATACTTAAATGGGTCAACGTTTTGTGTTTTTGTGCGCTAGTGATTAATACAGGTCACAGCAACAAGTGATGTTATCTTGTTCCGTTTAGGATAACTGAGTTTAACTATAGTAGGTTAGATTGAAATCTCTCTATCTTGTTGAATGTTCTAGGAATGTTATAAAGGCAATACTAGTAAGCAAACTAGACTAGTTTGACTGTACAAAAGAATTTCCGAATTGAGTTTGAGAGGGATTTGTAATATCTCTTATTTTCCATTGCAGTGAGCGTCTGAAAGTTCTCTACAAAATGTGATAGGCAGGAATTGTACAACATGATGCTTTAAGAACGCTTATCTTGTTGACATACTTCATCTCTTTGTCGCTTTTATACCAGCCATGGGGGGAGTGGAATGGTGCTAGTTTTTTCCTCGAACTGCTAAACACTATAATAAATAAACAACTGAATAAAATATATTTGTTTATAGGACCCATAGCTGCTGAAATAGAGCAGTTTTTTCTGTATTTTGTAAAAGTTTTACATCAAGTGTTGTTGTAAAAGTAATTTTTGGTAACGATATTGCTGTCTGCGTAAACTTGTTGACGTCAACAAAACAATATTTTATGCTGTGGCATAATAACCGTAAAATCAATACCTTATTACTTTACCTGTTATTTGTTTATTGTTGGAGTGGTAACCAGAAAATTAATGGTAATGTAGGCATTAAAGTACCTACACTTCGTATACGCAAGTATGTCTGGGCGACGAATTATTTTCTCTAAGAAATATGTGAAGATCAGAATCTGTTTTATTTGTGACCTATGTTTTTCCAGTCGTACCATAGAAGTGTAACGAGGTAAGAGGCTATTCGCTGTTTTAATAACGCAAAAACAAAATTATGTAAGTCTTCTGGTTGTTTCTGGTATGTGTCTGCTTAAGTAATAAGTCTTACTGTCTTCATAATAGCCGTGAATGGATCTTATCAAGTGAAAAAGTACCAAAACCCTCACTTTCGGATCATAAACGCCGTGTAAAATTGAGTAATTTATGAGTACCAATAATAATTCACGAGGGGTTCAGGTCGGAGCCTTTTCCATTCACAGAAATGTTTTGATAAGACTTCAAAAGGCATAAAACGGACGTAGGTACCTGCTAAGGGTTAATCAAGCCAATTGAGAGTTCATCATTCTTTACATTACTGACTTTTGTTATATGGTCTGAGTTGTTAAAAACAGCAATAAACATAACATAACATCACGTCTATAATACCCGAAGCGTTAGGCAGAGGTGTACCTAATAGTACACCCATAGTTTGCCAGTTATGTTTAAGTCCCATGTTATTAGGGGGTGAGCCTGTTGCCAAAAACCAGGCACAAATCCAGACTCCATGGCTGCTGTTGAGAAATTTAAAGGATAAACCCAAAAAACTTTACCTAATCCGAGAATCGAACCTATCTTGCGACCTCTAGACTAAAGGTAAGTTGAGGCAGCCAAAAAACAGTAACTAAATAAAAAATATACCCCATACCTGTTAAGCGAGAAGGCACGGCCACGGGATATATTTGTAGCTTTAACTGTTCGGCCTAAAATCTCCACTAATTTGTTTGGTTCATTTCGGGTCACGTAGTCCCCTGGAGTATTCTCGGCTGAAGCAAAAGTCAACACTCAAGTTTAGTCGGTTTGGTATGAAAATGTTGGGACACTTTATGATATTTAGGGACGCGTCATCTGCGACTTTTGCGACGTTTTATGTCACGGACTATATGGGGAGGAAGGTTTGATGAGGCGTTGCGTAGAAATATTTTTCCCATTTTACGAGTTTTTTTTCTATACAAAAAAAACGCGATCGAAAATGGCGATTATTGGTTTTCATACAAGTGGTATTTTTCTTGGTAAAAGTAGGCACGTAAGTAAGTATTTGATTATTAAAAAACGTTAAAAATAATGAAAAACCGTTTATTCAGCAGTTCCGTTTAATGGCAAAAAGAACAAAGAAATATTTAGAACCTGTTGCTTGTTCTAATTAATAAATGAAAAACAGAAAGTTTACATACGGTCCTCGCTCTTTTACTCTCTACATATAAATCTCGGCGTACTAACTCCGGATTATTTTAATGATAGGGTTCTGTTAGTGTAGGAGTTTTATTGTACAATAAGTAAATCATGAGCGCCTCGCGTTGTGAGAGAGTCTGTCTAGTTGGTCTAGTCGCAAGCGCGACTATATACTGAGCATGAAGTCCTGGGTTCGATTCCAAGGTCGGGCAAAGTTTTATTGGGTGTCTCCAAAAGGAATTTCTCAGTAGCAGCCACGGGGTCAAGATTTGTGCTCGGTTGATGGCAATGTGGGTGTACTATAAGGTGCACCTCTGACTAACCCTTCGGGGATTACAGGGGTGATGTTGTTATGTTAAAATATGAGTTTTTATCACATTTTTTTCAGACAACCAATGTGACGTGATATCCGCTTCATCGTCCAACCACCTGGACTCTTGTTTTCTCTTGTCTTGTCTTGTCTTGTGATAACCACCTTAATTGAACGATTTAATAATTGTAATGAAGTCTTTGATCAGTTAGTAACTTTGATGTTCAATCTCAGGTTGTTGTGATTGGGCCATGAAAATCATTGCCAATCAAAAATCACTTAACCTTTTATTAAATTGAATGATTCTATTTTATTGAGTTGAGCTCGTTGCATGAAACTATAGGGCATTGTTAGGTTAACCTAAAACTTAACTGTGTATTTTGAGTCTATTGTAACTTGTAAATTAAATATAGATAAATAAATTGAGACTCCTTGTAGAAAACGGGCATCAATCAACATGCTCAATCAAAAACAACATTGTTGTTATTATTGTACTAAAAATTAAGTAATATATGACGTCACATAACAACTTACTTGTAGAGGTTAGGCAGACAATAACTCCTTGTAAAATACTGGTAGGAATTTATCTTTATTCCGTTAGACTGGAAGCCGACTTAAACCTAGTTAGGAAAAGACTAGGCAGATGATGATGTGACCTCACTACGTTAACAATTTCATAAATCTGACATGTTTGTAACGAGTTCACGAGCGCGTAAGGGAGAAGTTGCCCACACAAACTGTAATAACCTCTTACAAAAGTTTTTGTTACAAAGTTAATAAAGAATTTGTAAAGAAGTCTCTGTAGTTAATTCAACATTCATGGGAGCCTCTATGTGCAACTTTGACGCTTGGAACTTTCACGTATAAATTGGCTTAGTTGCTTAAGTTTATTAATAATTGACGTTTTTTTTAATTTGTTATGAAAACTTTTTTTATTATTTTATTTATATATTATTTTAAACTTCAAGAGTGGTTCAAAGGCGGACTTAAGACATTCTCTACCACCTTTGGGTCAAATTGGACATCATTGTGATTTATTACAATATTTTGTAAAAGATAATATTGTGTAAAAGTTTTCTGTATCAAAATTATTTATTTGCAACAAATGTGGTACAAAAGATGGTTAAATAATAATTATATATTGTGTGTAGTGCGTCATTGCACTACACACTTCGCCATTAAGTTGGCATGCAAACATGAATGCTTAGTTCAAAACACAGTAACTGTGAAGCAGGCATTAAATTAGATATAACTAAGTGCGTTTCTAAGTTTAAGTTTAACTCGACATAATATGTTGTAAGATATAAAGAGATGATTGAATCTATTATATCCACATAAAAAATAAAACAGCCATAAATTAAGCTTACCTGTTCATTTTAACGTAATTGAATAGCTACCTAATAAAATGTGAGACCAACTTTGAAAAGTCCCAAATAATTAATGTTAGTACCAGCTACTGCTTCGGAGCTAGACTCTCAGAAATTCAATTATTTTGTGAAGCGATCTTCATAACAAGTATCTTATTGGGTTCGCCCTCCAATGGGAACAAGATTAAACGGGGTGAGAGTCGGTACGAGTTCAAAGCTCGCTATGACTGCAACAAAATTAAATGATCCAGTCCGATACCGATTAACTTATACGTAGCTGGTTGAAAGCTTTGTATAGGGACTCGTTTTGCCTTTACGATTCTACCCTTATCGATTATATTTTTGTATAAGAATTTTCGGTTGGTTTAGTTTTTTCCTTTTGAACCAGTTGTAAAAGAAATCAGATAGGCATATTATATGTATTTCTTTGTAGGTCATTATGTAGAAAAGGATCAGACGCTTTAATGTTTCCGGTTAATATTTCAATCTTTGTAACATAACTTATCCGAGGGTATTGAGTCGTTAGCGCAAGTTGTACGGAGGTATAAATAGATAAGTTCACGTGGGCGTTCAAAATAATTAATACCTACTGCCGAACTTGGCAACATTACTTACATAATTAGTTAACATTTATCCGGCTTAAATTGGAGTAAAATCAGTTATTTATATGGCTGTGACTTCCTTACGTAACCGTTACTTGACTCAAATAGAATTATAGAATTTCTAAGTATCTTGCTCTTTTACAAGCTCTTGGATGTATTATGTTCTCGAAATAGAAAAAAGACGAAGTACATAATGACACAAAGCAGCTATAAATTTTAGCAAAATATTGCGCACTTCAGTGGCAGTTACTTTTCAGTGAAAATTGTATAACGCAACACGTTAAAAATAAAAAATACAGGCTAAAGCGAGTCGGATTAAGCCATGGTCCGGGGCGAGGAGGAATGGGACGCCGTCGCCTCCTTCTGCGAAGCAGTGATGCTAGCGAAGGAGTGGTGGGTAAGCTTGCCGTCCGTCCGTCTTATGACGACGACAGGCCGTGTCGACGGCGCGTTCGTGTTCCACGCGCGCCTCAAAGAGATGTCAGCAACATGGAAGGGGCCCGCAAGGGCCGACGCCCGTCGGGGCTGCAGGTTGTTCGCAAGAGATACCGCGGCCTCAACATGAAGGGCTAAGAAGGAACATGGGTTGTTTTTAGTCGGTAGAAGTCTGACACTCCCTTTCGCTCTGCCCAAGAGCGGGAGGGGTTATTTGATGATTTTCCACCCACCATAAAAAAAAACACACAAAGGGTTCCGTAGCACCAAACAATATTATAACGTTTTATTCCTAGTTTCATATCACATTTGTGCAGCGGTTATGCAAATTTTATACTATCCAAATTTTAACTGTTTGGTGCTAACAGTCTCGGAGTAAAGTGACTGTGACATACGAACGGACGAATCTATAAAGATTCAGTTTTTACCATTTGGCATCGAAACCCGAAAAGCCCTTGACAAAATTTTATTTCGCTCACAAATTATTTCAATAAGACTATCTTTAACACGAATAAATTCTCGAAAAAATTAGTAAACAGAAAGAAAAAAAATATGACAAGAGTGATAAGATTTTATGAAACGGCTCCAGTTGTAAAATCACGAACAGATCGTGCCAAAATCAGTCAGTTTTATAGAAGTCAATAAAGTTTCGTACGGAAAATTGTAATAACAACTTCATTGGTAGGCACTTCAAGTATGATCACAAAAAGAATATCTGGGACATTTCTTCTTTTATGGAGCATATCTTTAGTTTGTTTTTCTTGAGTGAAGTAATATTTTTATCTCTGCTTTTATTGCTCGGAGTTATCACTTATCAGGTATGTACTAAACTGGAATATTTTTATTGGTTATTTTATGTTCTAGGTTGGTATCGTATAAAGTACCTACCTATATTGAAGTAGGTGGGTACTGTAATGTATAGTGTTCTACGAAAAAGAATGACAAAATCCGCAATCCAAAAAACTTTTCGTGGAAAATAGAGAAAACCAGACTTAAAAATAGACAAGAAAGGTATATCCACTTTTGTTTGTGCCGTCACAGCTAATGGAAAAGTGCCGTGGGATGTAAAATGAATCCACCATGTTTCGCTTTGTGCACCAACTTCTAAAACAACATCAATATTTTATGGAAACTTTTCGAGGTTTTATGAAACTGAATGTGCTACGTAACTATTTGATGTTGTGAATAAAATATCATATCTGTGAGTACAACATAGCTTTATTTATTTATTTTATTACGACTACTATTAATTTCTGCCAACACAGTGAATTCGTATGAAAAGCTTCGCTCTGAAATTGAAATCAGTTCAGCCGTTATGACGAGATTTTAAATAAAATATTCCGACATCATATCGAAAAACAATAAATAAAGAAATGTGTGGAAAATATAACGAGAATTTTCACACGAGCCTGGGTAACATGTAGACACAGTGGTTATGATAGCTTTAGCACAAACTAGATTGCAAGTTTATTTATGCAAAAGAAAGAGCTTGTGTTTTTGGAATCCGTAGAAGCTGGATACAGTTTTCATTTTTTATTTTCGCGAAAGCCAAATCTAGAGTGGACACATTTATACCTATGTATCTAACCAACCTGCTTAAGCAGAAATAGGATACTTAGCCAACAAACAAAAGTCTCCATTCTCATTAAACATAATGCGACTCTTTGCTACTGACCTCAAAGTTGAAGTTTAATCGAACCAGGAGAAACTAGAGCCGATTAATTGGCTCTTTATCTACCTGACCCAGCCACCTAGTCTCCCAGCCTCACAAGTATTGCAAATCCTTTAAATTGGAAGCTGAGCTGCTGAAAGTGCCTATAATGGAAACTTAAGCTCCTGTATTATGCTTCGATCAGCTCGCCTGCCGGTGCCCGATATTCAAAGCTGTGTGATGTTAATTACTTTTGTTTGAAGACTGGTTTGCTTAAGAGCTTTGTTATGTGGCAGGTGCACGAGGCATTTTTTGGTTATGTTTCTTTTTGAGGTTACTCGCTAAAGAACATTGATGTTATATAACAATAATTACTCTTTGGTTGTTACTTTCGCATTGTAGGGAAAACGCTTCTTCTCATATACAAATAACATGCTGTAAGATTGTGGAACTCACATCCACCCAGTATTAAGGCTTAAAAGTATGTCTATTTTCAAAACTACATATTATTTTAAAAAAACATTACCTGCCCTCAAAAAATCCTTTCAAAATTACAGATGTAAGATTTCTATGTGAATTCATAGTACGTAGTAAGTACAGAATATGTGGTAACCGTTTTTGCGTCCGTATCCCTTCCACCCTTTATTTATATTGTTTTATGTACACACAAGAAATATAAGGAAAATTAGGTCCGCTTTTGTACAGTGTTTTTACTTCATGTGCTAGTTTCAATGAATAAATAAATATCATAACATACCTTGGTACCTAATGATGGTAACCGGTTTAGTGTCATCCCTTCCACCACGTATATTATAGAGATCCTAAATTTGTCAAGTCGTGTACGATTGTTCTCTGTTTTCGGCTGTATACAATCTAATGAACCCATAAATATTATTGTACAACTCGAATACTTAAAACATGGGTTTTAAGTATTCGAGTTATTAACCACTACGACATAAACATACAACGACTGTCGACGTAGAACTTCACTTTGATATATATTAAATTTTGTTTACTTACTTATTCTGTTGTGCACACGAGAGAGGCAGAATTGCGTAGCCACGTATACCTAATTCTAGAAATTCCGCTCTAATGTTAATTACAAACTGGTATTAAAACAAATGTTATCATCCAGGCTCATAGGTATAATGGTCCGTGTGTAATAAGAGATAAAGTTGGGTAAAAGGCAAGCCTGTTATAGTGGCGCCCAACTGGGACCCTGGTAATTAACTATTTACTTAGTTATGACAAGATTACGTGTTATGAACAGACTTTAGTGCCCACGTTTAGGAGAATGGAACTAATAGATTTACACGTACGAATTCGTCGAAGTTTGTAACTTTTGGAATTGCGTGGTTCGAAACTTTTGTAATGTTGTGGGTAGTTTGACAGAGCCTTGTTAGCGTTTGCCGCGGATTTAGTTTGAAACTTTGATACTCGTTCCTTTGTTTCTATTAAGGGTAATTTCTGTGCCTTGACCATTGTTTCATTTTATACACCTACGTCGATATTCTAAATACTGAAAAGCGAAACAATTTCATGAATGATGGTCCGAAAACATACACTTCAGTATATCGAATTAAACTTTGTTGTTCGTAACTACGGCTACAGTTAGCCAGCTTTTAAAACATAAATTGTTACGATACTTGTTTAATAATATTATTGAGTGATGGCTGCGGCATAATCGTCACGGTAGGAAGATAAAGGCGTTTTTTACAAGACCATATAAATGTACTATTTAATACCTTAATTAAATAGTATAAAACCTAGTAGATGTCAAGCCTAAGCCACAGGTTTGGCTAAGGTTTTCTGTCAGTGATGAATTGACTAAGAAGTTTTGTCATTGGCGACTTTTCAACCTATGGTTCATCTACTTAAATATCCCATGAAGCATGCAGCTTGTGCAAATAATAAGCAATCTATAATGTTAAAAACACACAATATAGTTAGAATACGTCATAAACCTCCTTTGTATCGATGATATTGCCGTGATTAACGACTGGCAACCTTACATTGGAGCATACAATAATAATAAACGGACTGCGGTACTAGGAAGCCATCAATCAAACCTTAGTATTGTTGGAACGGACATCCATAGATAATGCACAATAGCTTATGTTAGGGCTTTCAATGGAACTCGCCTTGGGATGTAGGTAGTATGTTTGTAAGGTTACGTTAGCTGAACTTCTGTAATGACTGTTGTGAAAGTTTAATGTTAATGTTCATGTCAAGTGTGTCCGAAACTAGACGTATATTTTTAATGGAAAATGGATAGTTTTGAACCCGGTGTCTGTCAAAGACGGTGTCTGTTAATTACGTTTGATTGAATCATTAAAGAAAATTGTATTACTTATGTATGATGATTGATTCCATAAATATTAAAGCCTTAAGTCTTAACAAAATTTTCCCTTTGAGGTCTAATGATAAAAGCATTAAGGCCGCCTTTTTAGTGTTTATAAATAAATAAAATGGAGAAGTAAGTAAAAACCACCGTAAAAGTGAATAAATATCTTGTTTACGTTCTTAATAAAAAACACTCTTTAGAAAAGTAATAAAAAGAAAAAAAAACGTCGTCCCTAGTTCGTACGAAAACAGTTTGTAACTCATATTACACAAGAGAGGCCCCATTTCCTTGGCTTGTTTATCATATACTGCTGTAATACAGCTAGTTGGCTATTATACAGGCAATATGCAAGTAATAAGGTACAGCCTGTCCAGTGTCCGTAATTAGTAGCCATCCTATCTGTTCGCTGCACGTCGTGTTCGAAATAGTTCGGCGAACTCCGTATTCTGTGTTATACGAGAGCAAAAGTTCTGAGCAAAATACGCCAAAACCATACCGGTCTGGATAGTCAAAGGTTTTGATACAGGGAACAAAATCTTTGCCGTGTTTTGTTTAGTTAATGAGTAGTAATCTGGTGGTCTAGGTAGTTATGATAGAGCGTGGTTCGATGTGACTTTTAATATCATAATATCACTTTATTATTAAAAATTTGCTATGGTCTTTTGCTTAAACAATGATGAGGTAGAATTTTTTGAACAATTTTAGCTGTTGTTCCGTACCCGAAGAGTATCCAATGGGACCCTATTAGCAAGCCTCCACAGGTTTCCGCAGTCCGTCCATCCGTGTGTCTGTCTGTCAGTGGGCTGTAATGTAACTATAATACGTAGACAGTTGATTTTTTTACAGAATGTATATTTCTGTTGTTTTCTGTTGATGGACGCACTTACGTCAGACATCCAGGAAGAGGTTCCCTGGTGCATGCTGTTTTCTGACGACATAGTGTTAGTTGCCGAGAGTGGCCTAGAGGTCCAGAACAGATTGGAGGTGTGGTGGCAAAGACTGGAGAATGTTGCCCTGAAAGTAAGTAGGACCAAAACTGAATACCTATTCTGTAATTTCGGCGGTCTCTCTAGTCCTGTGCCCATAAATCTTTCCGGGACGCCCATACCGATCTGTTCTGATTTCCGGTACCTCGGGTCGCTAGTCCAAGGAGATGGTGAAGTAGACCGAGACGTAACGCACCGGATCAACTCAGGATGGATGAAATGGCGACAGCTCACTGGAACAACTTGTGACCCACGGATGCCCCTCAAGTTAAAGAGGAAAATATACAAGTCCGTGATTAGACCTGTCGTACTGTATGGATCGGAATGCTGGGCTGTGAAGAAGATGGATGAAAAAAGATTGCATGTAGCTGAGATGAGAATGTTAAGGTGGATGTGTGGTGTGACAAGAATGGATAAGGTAAGGAACGAGTATATTAGAGGAAGTTTAAAAGTTGCGCCAGTTACAGAAAAGTTTAAAGGGAATTGAATGTCGTGGTATGGGCATGTATGGGCAGAAGTGACGAATCGCATGTGACTAAAAAGGTGATGGGTATAAATGTTGATGGATGGAGAGGGAGAGGAAGGCCAAAGAAAATATGGATGGATTGTGTGAGGAATGATATGAAAGAGAAAGGAGTGAATGCCACTGTGACGTCTAACAGGGAAGAATGGAAAAAGAAAACGTGTTGCTCCGACCCCAAATATAATGGGATAAGGGCAGAAAGGTGATGATGATATTGACGGTACGGTTGGCGCAGTGGCTGAGCGATTGGACTGCTGCGCTGCGTGTCGCGGGTTCGATCCCCGCACTTAACAAATATGTATTTGGCCTACAGATAATTGTTTCGGGTCTGGGTGTGTTTGTGTATGTGAGTTTAAATGTTTGTAAACGCTCCCACGATACAGGAGAAATTTCTAGTGTGGGGCAACGTTTAAAAAAAAAATATATATATATTTCTGTTGCCGTTATAACTTTTGTACGATTGTACGGAACCCTACATGCGCGAGTCCGATTCGCAAATGGTCGGTTTTTTATTTATCTCTTAAATAAATTGGTGATTTGTTTTTTTCGTCATTTGTGTTTTTTTGTTTGTGTTTGCCAAACCGTGTGCTAAAATCTATTCTACGTCTTATTCTAATCACTAAATTATACTCACTCTTTAAGTATAGAAATAGTACCAACCTAGCTCCAATCGTCGAACTTAAATTAGGTACCAAACTTAACACAAATAATAATATGAAGCATCTCAACTAGACTCCGTAACAAGCCCAAAGTAGTCCTTTGTTCTCATCAGTTTAATGGTTAATTGACCGGAATAAGTCCGGAACTTACCAGCAGTGGCTACACTGGCAACACAAAATCTTTAATAAAGTTCCACTCGGCTAATTAACTCAGTTTTACTTTACATCTTGAGTATTGTTTAGAGAAAACTCAGATATTTGAGATGATTGAAAGAAATATAAAGTCACTATCAAACTGGTTAGCTGGGATTCTATCTATAATTATTATTCTATCTCTTTTGGGAAATCATCCATTACGTCCCGATGCGACATGCGACACAACTTCTGTCAAGCGTCATTTTTTTACCGACTTCCAAAAAGGACGAGGATGTCTATTCAATTCGTGTGTATGTATTTTTTTTTCTTTCTTATTTGGGAGTGATGAGGAACAGTGTGTTAAGTTCTTCGTCCCCCATAGAAAAGGGAGGATCCTCCGACCAGGCGAGTGTTGTCTGGTGGGCTAACTGCCAGACATATGTAAGTCGGGATTTTCTATATACGCTAATGTCGCGGATAAAGTTGATAGCGCGATGTAGGATTTAGCCAATTAGTTCGCATGTGTTGCAATAGATGTCGCTGTCGCCACATCACTCCCCTCTGAGACCGGAGGTCGATAGCAGGCTGAGTCTTGATGTTTGCCAAGCCAGTGGAGGGGAGTTCCAGTGAGTCAGAACCGAATGCCGCATAGTTCTCGGTGACTCGGAACTGTCTGCGGTGAAGCCCCAGTGGGTCGGAGTGATGCAGTGCTGCGTAGTGTCTGGCTGCTGCGTCGACCAGGAGAGAGGTGCGTCTCTTGCTTGCTGACCGGCCGAAGTGCAGTGTGCTGTGCCAAGGTCGCTGATGAGGCTGAGGGTGATGACTAGGTGTGCGCTTCCGCTGCATGCTGGTGGTCAGGATACCCGATGAAGCCGTGGTTACTGGCTGGCGATGTGACCCGCTGCTCGAAGGCTTGAGGAAGTGATGATGTGTGAAGTAGCTGCACGAAGGCTGCGCTGACGTTCATTCTCGGGGTCACCAGTTTGGGGGGGTGAGGAACAGGGTGTAAAGTTCTTCATCCCCCATAGAAAAGGGAGGATCCTCCGACCAGACGGGTGCTGTGTCTGGTGGGCTAACTGCCCGACATACGTAAGTCGGGGTTTTCTATATAGGGTAATGTCGCGGATAAAGTTGATAGCCTGATGTAGGATTAAGCCAATTAGTTCGCATGTGTTGCGATAGATGTCGCTGTCGCCACACTAACATTTTATTTTCATAATTAAATCTTGGAAGTTAATAGCTCCCTAGAAAATCCGTCGAGTTTCGGATCAAATGATTAATTTTGACGAGTCCACTACATTGGACATGATAACGAGGGTCTGGTGAAAGAGCCAGAAGGTGTAATAATACATATTTAAACGATCCACTTAGCGAACAGTCTCAGTTCCGAAAGAACCGGGTTTGTTACCAGTGCTATTGAGACCGAGATTCTCTGGGTGTATACACAATACGCGTGTTGAACTCGTGGCCAACAGTTTAGGGAAAAAAGTATTTGTAGTTATTTAACAACACGTGTGTAGCATTTACGAAACTTTATATCCCGGAAAAACAAAGGGCTCCCAAGGGAAAGGAAAAGAACCGTATCTCCGGAATAGCCGAAGGGATTAAGGGAAAGGCGTTTGTCATAAAGTTACTGTTTACGGCTACAACAGAAAAGCTTAAAGAACTAGAAACTTTCAATTATTTAAGCAGTATTTTCTCCTATTTAGTGTGTTAGTCAGGTTTTTATGTACTAGTGCGAAATTGCGACCGTTCGAACCCAATACTTAAATACGAAACGAGGGTTCGCAACGTATTAACACATACATAAGTCGGTATTTAGGATCTATCTTTATAGTTGAAACATGCTTAGAGTACTAATGAACTAAGTAATTGAAGATTGGAACCACTGGAACTATATTAATTTAACATGTAAATATCTATACTTGGGAATTAGTGAACGGGTTTATTAACGGGGATTAATATTGATTAATTCGGTATCTTAATACGTTTAAGAGGGATAACTCTGTTGTTCTAAGTAAACCTAACCATGGCAAAGCGGTAAGTTATAATTTGTTCAGCAAACGGGTAAGCCCTAAATGGGCCCGACGACATGTTCGCGTTCGACGAGCAAAATGAATGCGACAATTGCGCCATCGGCATCGCTTCGATCCATTCGCGTTAGTTGAGACACAGGGCAGGTTTTCATTCAAAGAGGTAAATAAATGGTTAAATTCAAACAATTAACTTGTTGGTTTTGTGTCCTATTGTAATTTTTTTTCACTGATATAAAGATATTTTATTCGTGGGTTCTGTTGTGTGTCAAGTTATAACCAGCAAGGGGAAATAGCACGCAAATAGTTACCTACTTATTCAAAAACTAACTAGAAAATTGCACATTGAAAATCATATTTCGCATTTTCTATTTCTATAAATTCGTAACTTGTCAGTTCTTGCAATTCAGTAAAAAAAATGCTCTAAAGAATCCTTGGAAAGTCTTTGCTGTTCATTACCTATTTGATATTAAAGTAGCAAAAACGCTCTGCTGCTTCATAGAAAAAGTAAAAAAAACAACCGACTTCAAAAACACCAAAAAGTGAAAAATAAATTTCAGAAGAAAAATCAGCTTCTGAAGTCGGTGACATTTGTTTGTTTGATTTTGTTTTTTTGCCACCGACTTCAGAAGCTGATTTTTCTTCTGAAATTTATTTTTCACTGTTTAGTGTTTTTGAAGTCGGTTGTTTTTTGCAATTTTTTTTATTTTATTTTCATTTTTAGTTGTAGTCCTAAACAAATATTTACTGTGCATTTAACATTCAACCAAGTAACCTAACTTATTATTGCTTTTAACTCCTATCTGTTGAGGAGTATCAGTCCATCATCAGCTCATCAACATGAAGTGATGACTGCTAGATGCGAATACTTGAATAGCGTCAGAAAAAACACGAAACACGTAATACGTGCCTATGAAATTTAAGGGTTGCCCACGATTACTCTGGCATCTCTGGGTCAAAGAATGTCAATTTTTTATGGGACCAAATGGCAACTATAACGCATCTAACTAAAAAAGAATCACGTAAATCGGATCATAAATTTTGGCGTAATCGGTGTACATACATAGAAAAAAAAAAGAACATACCGATCGAATTGAGAACCTTTGGGAAGTCGGTTAAAAAAGGAACAGCAATTTGTGCTGTACTTGTTTGCTAGTATTGTATCCTTTCATTTATAGACAAAAAACACCACAATAAATGTCCAATATAAGAGAAATCTACAGATTACTATGAATCTGTAGACTTCTCCTATAAGTATTGGATGTTTTTTTGTTGTTTGTTTTTTTTTTGCTATCCTACATTGTGACCCACTGCTGAGCAAAGCCCCTACTTTTCTCCTTCCATACCTTTCTATCATGTGCGATCTCTGGCCATGTTAGCCCCGAAAACATGATCAGATCGTTTATTATAAAAGTAATTAATTTAATTAAAATAATTAATATAATTAAAATAATTTAGATGTTGTTCTGTTGTTTGTCCTCTAACAGATGGTGGAATAAAACATACATACAGCGATGTATGTATACTAATATTATAAAGAGGTTAAAGTTCTCACATATAATATGTAAGATCTTAACATGATGTATCCAAGATTTTGTAACAATATATTAATTTAAAAGAGTGTGCATTGAGTATCTTGCCCGTTCTTCTCCACAGAGATCCACGCTAGGGTATAGGCAACAACAGAAATTTCACAAGTTATTATGCCATAAGATTGTGACTGTATAGGTTCGTTTTATTTGTTTTTCTGACATTCAAAAGTGCCTGTAATGGTTTAATTGAAATAAATGCTTTGAGTTTGAGTTTGGATGTGGGGGGTAATCCTGAGAACTACTGAAACGTACGTACCGTTTTATTGTCTCTAATGGAAATGTTTCAAACATGTGTGTTAAATTCCGAACATAAAGCAAGCGAAACCGCGAGCAAAAGATTACCCTAGATGTAAAAGTTTAAGGTTGACTGGTGGTGACCGAGGTAGCCATAACCAGTCAGTGTTATGAGAATCAGTACACGTCAATGCGTCGAGATTCTTGTCACTAACCTACCGCAACTTTCACGACCTTTGACGGCACTGTTGACGCAGTGGCTAAGCGATGGGCTGCTGCGCTGCGTGTCCGGGTTCGATCCCCGCACAAAGAAACTATTTTGATGACCTACAAATATTTGTTCGCTAGTTGTTTTCTGGCTGTTTGTGTATGTAAGTTAAAATGTTTTCAACGCACCTACGATACAGTAGAAATCGAAATCTAATCGTAGTGTGGGGCAACGTTTTTTTTTAAAGAAAACTAGAAATCGCAATTCCTATTTTAAACACAGTTCACACGGTTGCTTTTGGTACAGGGATAAAGGCCTCGAGGGCGCCCCGAAACCCCAACTATTGGTCGGGTTCTTCCTATTGCGTCAGGGTTCGAATTCCCTTCCGCTGTATTGAGATAATAGAACGGAAAGTCCTTAACGGCCCACTGAATATTAACAAGCTGTTAATTTAACGTGTAATGGAGAAAGTTCGTATTACGGTTGAAATTAAATTTTATGTTTACTTTCTGTTAGGCTGAACTACGCTCTGTTAAATAGTAACTTTATAGAATAACTTTTTAGATGGTATTTCTGAAATATAGTTAGATGATCTCGGTGTATTGGGTTGGCGTGAATCATAAAACTTATTTGTTTAAGTTGGAGCTAATTTACAGCTGATGACATGCCCTTTTCGCTTGACACAAATCCTTATCTACATAATAATAATAATCCATTTACTTCAGGTAACAGGACCCATCGACAAAACCTTAACCTAAATATGCATCCTAATAACATTTTTACATTTCTTTTTGTATTTGTATATGCTTTTCATATTTCAAGTTTAGACTAACCTAATACTTTTCACAATCACACAACATTTTATTGCTAGATACCAAATTGTATGTAAATGTGCGTATAAAATCGAGCTTATCCCTCAGGAGTTACGTCGCCAATAACATATCAATATACAACCAATTCACATAAAAACTTATTATGTGAGAGAGTTATGTAATTCGGGTTTATATAGCCGTGTTAACATAACACGTTCCAGTCTGTTTATTACTCTCTCCTTTATTGAAATCGTTGGAGAGTTGAGCTCATAATAGTTTCAAATCATACCAGAGCGACTGCTTCGGGGAAATAACTGAATAAATTATAATGCAGTACGAGAGTGCGACTGTTTACAATAATGTTTTCTTTTGAATCAACATTAAAATTAGAGTAGGTACCTATTCCTGAGAGGGTACTTCTAATTTGAGAATATGATCTTGAAGGTAAAACATTTACCATCTTCCTGCCCTTGCTCCATGTTACTTGTGCATCACGTTTTGTTAGCATACCATTCTTCACACAATCCATTGATCGTTTCCTTGGTCTTCTTCTCTCTCTTTATTCATTAACGTTACTATCCTAAAGACACATGGCTATTAACCCATCGCATCGCATTTACATCGCATGTCTAGTTTATAGACACAATTAAAAAGCTGTACTTTAGACACGCGAGAGGTAAGTGATCAGCTGTATTCCACCTTATCAGTTATGTTTAGAAATATCATAAAAAGGTTTAATTTGTTGTTTATTTGACATTGCTAGCCCTAGCGAATAAACAAATCTATCCTATTCTTAGAAACAAAATTACGTTAACAATTTTCATGATACATTTTCCCGTTTTATCAGTAAGGGCACCTACACGTCCATACTTTGACGAATGAACTCCACAAAATGAAGTTACATTTAAGCCTAAAACTGTGCTGATGTCATCAAATGCGCTGAGAAGTTGGCGCACAATTTTCCCTGTGGCGTACAAAAGAAACAAGCAAGTCATCATGCCCTGAACTCCCACACACTCTTAAATGAACTACAGGAATCAGACACGGGTTTGCGTAGAGCAAAGGGTCGCAGTACAATCTTTTGACAGAATAAAAAATATTTACTTAGGGATGGTGCGTATTTTCAAACTTTATCTAAGGAATAACATTTTGGGTTTAGCGGCCTTTGCGTAGAAAATACTGTTATGCCAAACCACCGCATTTATACTTTGGATAAAAAATACTGGCGATTGTTACATGCCCCAATCTTTCTGGGTTTTTTTCTTAATCATCATTTAGTCAGTGGATCACTGAAACTTTGCATTTTGCCGTACCAAATACGGAGAGGCCACATTCCCGGACAAAAAAAAAAAAGACGTGTGGCACTGGAGACTGCCGCGGTAAAGCTATTGCATAGCATTTTTTATCAACTTATGCAATTATAATTATTTATTTATTTTATTAATGCAGTATTTAAATATAGTATTTATACTTACACTTTTACTAATCATCCTCATCTTTTATAAAATGTCCTTTTACGTCTCATGTTGCGCCTTGGCGACAACTATTTTTGTTGGCAGCCTTATAATCGATCTTATTCGATTTATTAACTTTGATTTTGCTGTTTTAAAATATTAAATCTAATAATTTTTCAATGTTTACTTTTCATCTGACATTACGTCAGTTGTCAAGATGTCATTTACTTTTTCTTTTATTTTGTGTCATAGTTTTTCTTAGTGGTTAGAGCTATGAAGGTTACATTTGATTTATATAATTTAATTTATTTTTATTATTATGTTTGCTCAAATAATGTAATTTATTGATAATTTCTATTAATAGTATCTTATCTTACGCTTATAAAATTAATTAACGCGCTCACAGAAATTCTTTGAGGAAGTTTTTGACTGAATAATAAAATTAAATACAGGCAACTCACAATTTTTGATTTCAAGAAATTGTCAAGTGTCAATTCGTTAGGTTTTTTTTTTTTTTTCGTTACGGAATTTCTGGATTCGGTCCCCACGCTCAAGGCCCGCGATAGAAGCTATGCAATAGCTTAAAAGCTATGTTTAAATTATCTTCGTTATTTAGTGTAGGTATACCATCTCACGTATCTCAGACAAACCAGGAAACAGCCTCCACTTTTCTGAACGGACCTTATTATTATTCTAAACCCACATTACCCTTCTGTTGTCCCCACGTCACGGCTATAATTTCCCTTCCAAGTAGTGCCACAGCCGTCCGCTGGAATTGACCCAAATAAACAATAGTTCGCGTTCAAATAACTAAGTCCGCAACAAAGGTGGCCATGTATTAGCTGGACGGACTCAACAACGGCCATTTAGTTATGTACGTATTACATGGGACGGGTCTGCTTGACTTTTGCAAAGTATAGTCACGAGTACTGAAATGTATTATTACACACTAAGAAAAATTCAAAAGCGATTTTGTCGTGAAAAAACGGTTTCGAATTTGAGATAAGACCGATGTCGTAATATGTAGTATGGCTTCCAAAATTCCATCATCATTATCATTTTCCTAGCCTTATCCCAAAATATCATGTTCGTGAAAACGTAAAACGTTAATCAATATAGTGGGTGAAAATCACTTTTAAAAGTTGCTGCGTGTATAATATTGGTGCTCGTGACACACTGACTGACGATTCTATGAATTCTGGGTTTTAGCGACAAGAACGATTTTTTTTTTGAATAATTTGATTTTGCTGCACCCCGTTGTGGTTTCTTATACCCGAAAACTCTCTTTCTCGACTCGACTTTGAAACAGCAATCTTTTTCTTCTCTTTTACAATTGAGAAAGTCTATATAAAGAAAGAAAAGTAAGAAAAAAAAAAATTTTTTTTTTTTAGCGAACTCTTTTTGTCTGGATTTGTTAGAGCATGTATTCTATGACTGTTGGCTGTTGGCTGAGGGCTAAGAAGAAACATGGGTGGTTTTTTTTGTTTCCCTCCCCACCCAAAAAAAAAGAGGTTGGGGACGGGATCCATACAAAATTCCCCATGGTCCTTTATCCAACTTAAGTAATACATTCACTAGTCTGGGGTCATAAATTCCTACCACAAAATGAACGTGCGTGTCAAGTCAATAATCTTTAATCTTGATTACGAAAGTGTTTATTCCCTGACTCCTGTGCTAGGTGATAGACATGTGTTACGATAATAATTCCAACCACTCATAAATTCAGAATTCGATCAGTATATTATGTGTTGTACATGTTGCTTAACACCGATCAAAACTTCTCAAAGTATCGCTTCTGGTACACACTCCTTAGTTCATTGAGTTTCCGAACAACCAATTACTTCTATTTATACCAGAATACGGCCCAGAATAGGAAGGAAGAACAGAAATTGTCAGTTTATTTATAGAGTCCTTATTTTATGCATGTGAGGGGTGATTTTATCGGGGTTGTAAATATCAATCAAAGTGATTCTAATAGCGGGTTAGCACATAATAATTGCCAAAACGAAAGTACGAAAAGATCTCATATTTTTTTTTATACGATAAGGTGATGAAGATGTTCGTCTAACGATGTGTGCTATTCGTACCAACATGTTATTAGCAAAGCATTAGAATGTACTATCTCGTTGGTCAAGTGGTCGCAAGTGCGACTGCTGAGCATGAGGTCCTGGGTTCGACTCCCAGGTCGTGCAGTGCTTATCCATAAAGATTTTTTTAGTAGCAGCCACGGAGTCTGGAATTGTGCCCGGTTCATGGTAATAGGGTCGCCCCCTATTACATGGGACTTACACATAGCTGGCGAAATGTAGGTGTACTATTAGGTACACCTCTGCCTAACCCTTCGGGGATAATATTAGCTAGCGTATAATATTCTAGGTCAATAAAGAAATAATATAAACAATAATTTAAGTCATAGAAGTTTCAAGCACCACCCGAAGTACCATTTAAAAGTTATTTGTTGAAAATAACAAAGTTCCACGAAATACCCTCTTGTCAGATAACTTTATCCCATTTTAATAATTCTGCTAAAATCTCAAGTTTACTTCTGAAACAATTACTTTTTAGGCTACAAACGGAATATGAGAAGTCGTTCCGACAACGAATTAATTTATTTCCGTTTAATCGAAAGGAAAAGAAAATGTTAAAATTTTCTTGGTTTCATTTATTATTTGTCATTAAATATGTGTCCTTAATTACTAGCTCGTGGCTAAACAATAACAGCCGCTCGGATCAACCTTCAGGTTAACCCGCGGCTGCTCAGGTTGGGTCTGTGGTCTGTCTTATTTTCATACCGAATTTTCCCCGTGCCTCGAAGAGCAAGTAAGCCGTTGGTCCGGTCGCCTGTCAATTGTAGAACTTTGACAGTCGTTACAGGTTGTCAGTGGCCTGAAAGTCTGATAACCAGTCTAACCAAGTGGTGTTGTATTAACCAGTAGGTACTAACTGGGTTGTGGAGGTTAGATTGGCAGTCGCTCCATGTATAATACTGATATTCAGCTGGCTCCGGATAGACTGAAAGCCGACCCCAACGTATTGGCGACTCGGCAGATGAAGAGCTGGCTCCTTTGATTACCATTTTCGTAAATATTTTATGAACTACGTATGCAATCAATATAATTGGCAATCAGATTATTTGTTTGCCATGTTGTTCATACAGTAAACCCGATACAAATACCTCCGTATGCTAACATTTGCTTATAATTATAGGGCCTTTGTGGGCGGAATGGGACCGTAAAGAGACACACGGTAATTTATTTAGTGAAATCAACCTACCGTTGCTGACGATCGATATTTTGTACTGTTTGATGTTTTGTTTGAAGGTTATCTATGCTATTGAAGTAGGCGTTTCTTCGTATCGTTCCACTTCACTTTTAGAGTCTTGAAGTTGTATTTGTAAAACAAAGTCACTCTTTTCCCAGGCGACAGAGATTTTTAGCGCTGGAAATTTTATTCCGAGTCTTTGTCTTTTACTAATCCATTATAATATAATACTTTTATTAAAAGTTGATGCAGTTTTTTGCATCTGTTGGGTTTCATACCTACATATGATAGGTTTATATCAGCAGAGCATTGTTTTGTAGGATGAAACACAAATCAGATTAAAGAAAAATAAAACTAGAGTATTTCAACGCAATGTAATATTTCATCGATGCAGAATCAAAAACGTATTGTGTGTTGTTTAGATTTGAATTCAGATTTGAAATTCAATTTGTGTATAAAGGTGTTTACACATCGAAAAATACGAGATTGATAAACCAGTGCAGACTTAATTGCCGTGACATGTTCCCACAACATCTGAGCATTTGTTACACATTTTCTGTTGAGTACGCATTTTAACATAAACCTGAACGAGGTAAAGAGGGTTTTGGGTGTCTAATATTTTATACATAATGCCTACTGTAGCTGTTTTTCCCCTTTCAACGTAAACGCAACCGCATTCATTACAAACTCGTGGCTTGTAGTGGTATTAGACTGAAGCAGTCTGAAATTATAAAGGAAGGCAAGGAGACTTTCAAGACGTTTTTTCAAAAACATTTTTTTGTACCTTACGATGAAGAATCTCGTGAAAGACAAAGAATCAAGTGCCTTTACTTAGCACACAAGATAGTTGATATTTGGGATGTGGACGGCTAATGGACTAATGGCCAAGAGTCTTGACGACACCTGAAGGGGCTCTTGTTAGGCAGTTGCATTAATTGCTTAGTACAGAATGCCACACTTAATGCTGAGACGCTCCTTCATGTGCGACTGTGTTCCTGTTTCAGCCTTGTTATTGGTGCTGGTTTACTGCTATTTGTTCAGGGCGTACGCTATTTTACATACAGCTTTAGCATTTTAGCAATCTTATTGACCACAATAAGCGTGCTAAAGGCTGCTAAGATGACAAGTAATAGAGAAGTATGGAAGATGTAAGAAGAAAAGGATGCCGCACCGACCTCAAATAAATTGGTAACAGGGCAGGAGAATTATAATAACTTATTCATCATCATCATCGTCTACCTAGCCTTTTCCCAACTTTGTTTGAGCCGGTTTCCAGACTTATACTTATTATAAGTTGAAAAAAAAAAATATGATTGTTTTTAGAATTTTTACTTAAGTAGGTATATAAATAAAAACGGTAGGTAACTGAAATAGCAGCAATAAATCTGAAATTGTCACAAGTACACTAGACGAAGCGCGTCGTATAATATTACTATAAATCTCTTTCTTGAAGTGGGACAGTAATTCAATCCAGAAACACTTGAAGACACGACTCGTCTCTTACAAATATCTTCTTTGAGAACCCACTTAGGGTTGATATTAATTTCTATTTAAAGACTGGGAAGCTATTCGAACGTAAATGTAAAGTAAACGTCAGGAAAAGTAATTGCTAAGCAAATTAACACCCTACGTCAATTGGTAGTTTTACAGTAATTTCATTCACCGTGTTGCCGTGATTCGATTATAGGGACTATTTTAATGTGTTAATACCTATTCAATCGGTATCTAAATCTAGACCGTATTATCGCTTAATTTATGGCGAATTGCAGTCAAACGAAACCACTCGTATAAAAAAAATCGATGACAGCAATAAGATTCAACTCAACATCGTAGATATACAACTGTACAGTACTGGGTACTCCTTAGTTCTCGGTTCCGCTTGCTAGGTTATGGATAACGTTATTATCGCTAACAAACAGGTACAGTTTGAAAGCTCAAACCAACGCTGACCTCAATTCTGTGCTGTTAGAGGCTGGAGTTGCGTATAGAAGTGTAGAGGATATTGGACTGCTGAGCATGTAATCCTTTTTTTATATTTTTGGATGGTGGGAAATCATCAAATGACTCCTCCCGCTCTAGGCAGAGCGGTAAGGAGTGTCTACTGACTAAAAACCACCCATGTTCCTTCTTAGCCTTTTGTGTCGAGGCCGCGATATCTCTTTCGAACAACCCGCAGCCCCGACAGGAGCATGAAATTGTTGAAAGTGTTGTTGGTAATTTCCATCAGGAATTTCTTCATAGTAGCCTGAAGATTTGACTTGTGCCCGGCTGACGGCAATAGGCCCGATCCCTATTACAACATGAGATTAAACATAACTATTAAAATGCGTGTTTACTACAGTATCTGCCTAACCCTTCGGGGATCAACCTCCTTGTGATGTTTAAGTCATTGGAAACTTACAAACAATCTCTACTGACTACGTATCGTTTTGAAGTCATATTAGCTTCGTTTTATATCAACAAAAGAACATTCACAGCATTTCGTTACTTATTTCCAATACTTTATGAAAAAGTACAAAAAAAAATCCCGTTTACCTACCATAATATTGGCGCAGGTTAATTCTCATGCAAATGAAAATCAGGTGAGGTCTGGGATGGCCTGGCTAGTGTTTGCATATTGAATATAACCGCAGTATCACAGTGCTCCTGCTTGGGACACAATGCGGTAAAATTCGTTGCACTGTGGAACAGAAAGCTAGTTGGTAAAGCCCACTTTGTTCACGATAAAAAGTTAAAAACCGTGATAATGTACTGAACGTTCCACAAACACCCATGCAGATAAGTTGGTTTATATTAGGTTGGGGAAAAAGTCTTTTCGCATTATAGTATGTATGAACTTGTAATAAAATCTTTTTGGCTATACTATTTGTATCTGGCTGGTTTTGGTATCATTGAAAGTTTAAATTTTAAAGAACATAATTCCAAATTCTTAGGAGAATGTGTGATTTTCATTTGTTTTTCGTACCGTCAAGATGAGTGAATCTAATGAAGAAATTCGAAACATTTTAAAATCTTACTACAAAAAAGGTAAAAATGCAACGCAAGCCGCGTCTGTGAGAGTAGCACAAATTTGGTAAAAGCGTTTTCAATCCGGAAATTTTGATGTCAAAGATGCACGTCGGTGCACTCTGGTCGCCCTGTTACGGATAAAATGGATGCCATTTTTGAAAAAGTGGAGCAACACACAGCCCCGACGGGATGTCTATATTAGCTGACATATTGAATGTACATGTTTATCTGTCGAACTCATCATCTGCCTGGCCTTTTCCCAACTATGTTGAGGTCGGCTTCCAGTCTAACCGAATATCCGTATTATACGTGGAGCGACTGCCTATCTGACCTCCATAACCCAGTTAGTACTAGATGTTATATCACTTGGCAAGACTGGTTTTCAAACGTTTTGTTACGACTCGACAGATCGAGAGAGATCTCTAAATGACAGCCGGGACCAACGGCTTAACGTGCTTTCAGAGGTACGGAGGACACTCGGTATATAATGGGTGGTCACCCATCCACAGACCGACCTAGGCAAGCGCGGCTTAGCCTTTTTTTGTTTTTGAGTGGGAAAATCCTCATGGATACCCTCCACTTGAGGCGAGCGGGGGTTATGTCGGACTATAACCGACTAAAAACCTACTGTTCCTACTTATACCATGTGTCGGGGTTCCGGGAGATACAAATACATTGGCGCGCACCCCCGACTGGTATCAGCTCACCTTACCTGGCGGGCCTTATCACCAAGTGCGGCCAGCGACCGCACGTTCTCTATAAAGGCGCACAGAGTCCACTGCGCGCCACTTCTTTGGGCCTGGCTGGTCGGGCGACATCTCAACCCTAAGTTTGCCACCCGCAGGCCCCACCTTATGGTGGCCGAAGATCGTTAAACGCCCTTTGACACCCGGCTGCCCTTCTGGTGCGGGTTAAGTGAGAGGCACGCTCTCTTTCCCTCTCCGCCGCCTCCTTTGCATGCTCACACCTCGCAAAAAGCGGAGACGACATTCCACGCGTTTTCGCTTGTATAAGCATGTATTGCACCACAGTCGTGAGCGAAAGATCACCCGAACTGAGTGCTGCAACGAGGGCACAGCGCTGCTGAGCCCAGGCCGAGCAGTCCTCCAGCGTATGCTGCGCTGTGTCCTCGGGTGATGACAAGCGGGTGTCCACTCCCGACCTATGCGACGCAAGTACTTCCCAAAGCATCCATGTCCCGTAAGCACCTGCGTCAACAGAAAGCTGAGGGCGCCATGCCCCTCTCCAGCCACTCCTCCATAACTGGCCTTACCGCCTCTATTGTCCCTCAAGTCGCTCCCTCGATTCAGCTACTAAGAGCTGACGGAACGAAGCGCGGCTTAGCCTGAAAATAGTTCAGAGCGGCTGGTATCTTGCCTTGAGCTTCGTAGAAATCAAATAAGATTTTTGAAGCTAATACCTACCTATTCATTATGTAGAAATTTAGTGTATGGAGTCCCATCTCAACTAGTTTAAGTCATTTCTCGAATAAGCACCAACATATTCACGCATTACTTAGTCTACTTTAAATTCCCTAGAGACTCAAATTATTCAAAAGTTAACTCAAACTTTCAATTAATAAAATAGTTCAAATATACAAAGTTTGGGTTACAAATGGTTTTCATTGTTTCTAATGAAAAAGGCAATCAATTATCTTGTAATAACATTGAAACAAAGCGTCGTATACGCCATTCTACATGTATGTAACTAACTGGTATCGTCTGATACAGGGTTTCAATTAAGCCAAACAAAGGGTGTATATTGCCTGATGCCTATCCATAATTATTGCTTTCGAGATTAGTGCGTAGGTACTTACAGTATGAAAATCACGATACTCTCTAATACCCTCAGTGCAAATCAATAATCTGTTGCAAGTGATACACTCTGTGCAAATACGAGTAAATAATTAATTTCTTGGCAATATCTGTTGCGTTTAACAGCAAATAAAGTCATTTATCGATTCGCTGAAGTAATTGACTAGGCACAAGAAGTAAACTTAAAGCTTTCAAAGCGAGTTGTTGTTCCAAGTAATTTCAGTTAAGTTACAATTACAACATCATCATTCTCCTGCCCTTATCCCAATATATTTGTGGTCGGGACGGCATGTCGTCTTCTTAAATACTTCTCTATTACTTAATAATAAAATTGACCATGGGACTACTTGTTCGTGGCTTCCACTGTGCGTACCCAAACTGCTCGATATGCGCCCACAACCAGATGAATCCGCTAAACGCCCTGATTGCTCAGGAACCGGATCTAGATCTGTTTATGAGTAGTAATAAAGCTATGCTTAATTATTGCATACGATTTTTAAGTTAGTGTGTGATGTTGACTCGCTGTACGCGTTGGTGCAAACTGTAAGTGAAGCAAGTACCCCCGTCGGGGCTGCGGGTTGTTCGAAAGAGATACCCCGGCCTCGGCGCAAGGGCTAAGAAGGAACAACTCCCTTTCGCTCTGCCCAAGAACGGGAGGGGTAATTTGATGATTTTCCACCAGCCAAAAAAGGAAAAAAAAAAGTGTAGCAAGTACCTGCTTAAATAAATAAAGAAATATTACTCGTCATCTCAGAAGTCACTTTCTTTCTAGTCATAGTCATATCATCCTTAACACAGTCCACCCATCCAGTTAAGTTAAAAAAGATCCTAAATAAAGATCCACTTTGTATCATAGCAAACATCCCGAAGTATTCAAATCCGAAGCCATAAACACTCCATTATTCCTGAGAGTGCGTACGTAACGATTCCACGTTCAAACTTACTCGTAGCAATAAATACTCGATGAAATAGTTCCGATTCGAGACCTCTGGTCCACATAAAAAGGTTATCGCACCGGGTGCAGTGGACTTTACTCGATATCCGTACCAACGATCGAACAGAATGTACTACATATGTTAGCTTTTTGTATGAACACGAGCCGGATAAAAGCCGTCACGTACAGTGCCGGACAAAAGCCAGTATTATATCCTGTTTCGTAAAAAGAAAGGAGGACGGTAATATGGAAAACTTTTCGCTGAACTGAAAAGATCGTTGAGAAATTCAAGACAGTAGAGGAGAGTCTGCTCTCGATTCCTTTGATTTTTCAAGACGTAGGGACCATATTGAGAATCGTATTAATAAAAAACTTTTCAAGCGGGACAAGCGCCAGGGTAGCCCGCGAAATACTTTTTTTTTATGAAATATTTATTCAATGGGATTAAATAAAGGTTGTACTCGATTCCATGAAAAAAATTGCTGTAGACATTCATGAAGAAAAATACATTTATGTGGAGAATCGCCGCCCCTGTTCCCTCTTAAAAGCAACGATTTTTTTTTCGTTCATCTTAGGCTCCTTATTTGTATAAGGGGCCAAAAAGCCTAAAATATGTATGCCAGATACCTGTAACCTAAATAAAGAAACATTTTTGTACCTACCGAACAAAAAATTCTTTCTACAATATTGCCATGGAATTTTGTTTTTTTCTTTTCCAAATCCCTGACGGAGTCACGGCAGCCATTTACTGTACAAAGCATTTCAATTTAATCTTGTCGTAAGAATTTCGGCGTTTTCTTCTCTCATTAAAAGTCGTAGAATGCCTCCACGTAATATAATTAATAGCATCAAAATTAGAAATGCGCGTTTTTTTTCAGTACCTGAACACAGTGTTAGACTAAAACTTTGGAATATTGGGTCTCGTTTTTTTTTTAAATTATAAACATACCTAATAACTTTAGTTTTCTCTTAATTAGTCACACTCTTCATCATTCTCTTGCTCTTATCCCAATTCATTCGGGGCTGGCGCAGCATGTCTTCTTATTAACAGCCTTCAACCTTCTTGGCTTAAGATCTTAGACAGTCCATTCATCGATTTTTTGGTCTTCCGTTACTTTTATATCCACATTTGTGCATGAAGTTTAAATAAATAAATAAATTCATACCCAAAACTTTCCTCACGACATTTTTCTCATTGAATCAGTAACACTCATCAAGCAACAAATATTTGTCGCATCAGGCATACATGTAAATACTTATAAACACTTTTTTTAAGTTTGCCTTTAGATTGGTTTGATTAAATTCCGGAAAGAGCACATTCCTGAGAATCAGTATTTCATTAGATAGATGCAGCGCAGCTAAGTAAATTAACGTTCTATGTTTAGCTGCAGTTGAATTCAATTAAATTCTCTCCTGTTTGGACATTTACAGAAGTGTAATTAAAATAGAAATGAATTAAAGAATTTAATTATAAGCTGAAGTTAATATTATTATACGGCACCGTAGGCGATCGACGTTTACTTGAAAATGTACAACATTTTTATGTAGGTTTTAACAATTTGTAAGAATCTTTGAGTCTACGGTGCAGATGATGCAAAAGTACAAGCAAGATATCACTGTACGAGTATTTTTAGATTCGTTCATTAGTGGTCAAACTAGATTCCGGACCAGACTTTGACAGATATTTCAATCCATAATTATCCGTCAAAGTCCGCATCCAGTCCGTTTGGTTTGATCGCACTTCTAAAGTTCCTGAACGGATTTATCACTTTTCACGCTCACCCTACATTTGCTGTTTAATTGTTTATAACTACTAACTGGTAGTATAAATCGATTATGATTGGTTGCAGGTGCGGAGAGGCGCTCGGTAGCGTCGCGTGCAGGGCGATGATCGGCCACACGGGCCGGCCTCGCGCTCACCATGCGACAGCCGTCGACCGATGTTAGTATCTCACAGTCACACATATTCTTAATTATGATTTAACTCACCGTTAAGGCTTGCTCACCCTCGGGCTTGCGGACGGTGAGCGTTGGGTGGCTCGCCGTCCGATCAGAACCAGGCACGGGTTGGCGGCGCGTTGCGCTCCACACGCGCCTTAAAGAGTTGTCAGCACAGTGGACGGGGCCCACAAGGGTCAGTGCCTGCCAGGGATGCGGAATTTGTTCGAAAGATTTACCGCGGCCCTGGATACGATACTCTGTGGCCCATCCAAATTCGACCCGCAATGTGAACAATGTCGTTTACATTTTGCTACCAGTCACAACACCACGCCAATCCCATGATTGGAGATAATACCATTATTATGATGATTTCATGCTACTTAATAAATTATGGGTACTATGTGCGGGTTTGAACCTAGTCTGTCTGATAACACAAACTACGCAACAGTGCACTTCCTGAACAGCCCGAGTTCTGGAAGCGCTAGTCACCCAGCAATCAGTCATGCTATGTGACACTTAGAGTTTGTATGACGTATTTTTTTGTACATATCATTAATCATCATCATCATCTTCCTGCCCTTATCCCATTCTATTTGGGGTCGGCGCAACACATTTTCTTCTTCCATTTTTCCCTGTTACATGTATCATTAATATCCTATGCTAAATGATTTCATATTATAGGGACCAGATTAGAATAACAGTGTTTGCTGATGTTAGTGTTATTGGGAATAAGATTCATAACACATAACCTAACATCACGCCTGTGATCCCTGAAGGGTTAGGCAGAGGTTTATACGTTAGTACACTCACATTTCGCCAGTTATGTTTAAGTCCCATGTAATAGGGAGCGAGTCTATTGCCATCAACCGGGTACAAATCCAGGCTCGGTGAATGCTTCTTATTTTAATTCTAAAAGTTCCTAAACACTATTTACTGGCCATTATATCCAAAAAGCAATTTTGATTAAGTCGTAAACGACTCGTAAGATACGTGTATCAAATATACGGCCCACATGAATAATTATCGTGATATTTGGTAATTAATCATATTCTATGTACTAATGTAATGGATTATAACTGGTAGTAGTGGCAGCTATCAAAATGTTGAAATATTGGAAACTACTGAACGTTCGTCCAATAAATGTTATGTAGATATGTGCGTAGTTAGTAGGCACTATATCTTTATCTAATTGCAGATTATCTACCGAAACCTTTAACGTATTTGTTCAAATTTAAGATTCGTATCGAAATGTAAAATCTATATTTCAAAGGAGTTATTATATATTTAGAGAGGCTGTATTACACACAATTCTTACGGTTCTTTCCCTCGAAAAAGGAAAACGGAAAAGTCGATTTCCTTCTGGAATCGAGTAGGTATAAATATTACAGTACTTTCCCTAGCGTGAGCTGTACCATTTAAAACCGTGAAGATATGGAATTCAAAATACGTTCAAACAATGTTTTGTATCTTTGTTTTATTCAGTGTGGGTTGAGAATTTTGTTAGAAAGGTCAATAGGGTGTAAAACATTTTTGTTAAGCCCAGTATTGAAAGGAAACAAAAATTGTATAGCTTTATAATTCAGCAGTATGTTTTCGTAACAGCCTCCGTGGTCGAGTGGTTTAGGTTTGCCTCGTGACTCGGTGATCGTGGGTTCGATTCCCACGGGAAGCATACTTTGTAAAGTTTTTTTCTATTGGCTAGGACATTGCAAGCTTAAATCACCTGATTGTCTGGTAAAAAGATGATTCGGTATAAGAAGGCACGTTTTAAGACGGTGGTCCCGGCCGCCAAGTGGGGGTCATCAAAACATCTCTGAGGCCCTTGAGGTGATTTAGAAACTCTGACACTAGGGTGTGTGGGGTCGTTAGACCTTACTACCCACACGTTAAGAAGAAGTATGATTTCGTGGTCCGAGAAACACGTTGCTATCAGCATGGCATATGGAAGCGCTGTAACATTTTTGTCATAAATGTTACAGCCTCATGCTAAGATAGTGGCCTTTTACAGGTACAGGTCTAAGACAAGTTTGGTTTTATTTATTATGTTTTAAGGTTTACTGTTAACTATGTTTTTTGGGTTATTGTTTTTTTTTTTCAAATTGTGTTGTCCTGTGTGAGACCAATAAAAACATTTTCTTTCTTTCATGGCTCAAACCCAAATCCTATTATTGTAATGAAGTCTCCACGTTTCTAGACGGTCGACAAAGCAGTATGGACGGAGGAGAGCGGCGCGGCGCGGCTGGAGGCGGTTCTGGTCGCACTGGTGGAGCGCAAGGCACGCGCTCTGCACGCCGAGCAGTCGCGCCGGCGCGCACGGCATCCACTGTTGCTGCTGCTTCGAGACCCCGTGCCCGATGGTCAGTAGTACTGTAATCATCATCTAAGATTTACATTACTGTACATTATTTCTAAGATTTACATTACTGTATTTTACCAATTTAAACTTTTGAATAAAATTTATTATTATTATTAATCTATAGAAGGTATAATAGGTGTACGATACTCCCGCATCCAGACAATTGAGTTTATTTCAAAGAAATATGAGCCTTGTGCCATTTACCAGACAGATAGTAGTGACATGGTAGTGGCTAAGGGAATTATCTGAAAAAACAGTGGTCCTAAAATAAACCCCTGAGGCAACCCAGATAAAGGATGTTGAGATTTTTCTATATTTAACTCTAAGGTTCATTAAACTATCGCACAGCCGTACAAGTTAATACACATGTACCTTTGGGGGTATGAGGAGCAGGGTGTAAAGTTCCTCATCCCCCATAGAAAAGGGAGGATCCTCCGACCAGACGGGTGTTGTGTCTGGTGGGCTAACTGCCCGACATATGTAAGTCGGGATTTTCTATATAGGCTAATGTCGCGGATAATGTTGATAGCGCGATGTAGGAATTGCCAATTTAGTTCGCATGTGTTGCGATAGATGTCGCTGTCGCCACATAAATAAATCTGTAAGGCATTCGTCGGATAAAATGATTCGTTGAGGAAAGAAATCATCATTCTCCTGCCCTTATCCTAGTTTATTTAGGGTCGGTGCAACATATCATCTTCTATTTCTCGTCATCTCAGCAGTCACCTCCTTTCTAGCCATATTATCGTTCACAAAATCCATCTATCGTTTCTTGAGGAAAGAAGCAAGCCTATAAAATGTGTAACTTAAAATTAATAAAAAAAATGGTATGAAACTACTTCAAGAAACTTAAGACATTCACAGTTTTTCCACACGAAGTGCTAATTTCTCTCGATAAACTCACTACAAGATGGCGATAGAAAGCTAGGCCGTTACGGGAATACTATCTTAATGGTTGTAGTTTGAAATCCCGGCCATAAGTTATGGTTATAGCCTTGTAGATGGTATCTAAATTGCAATGTAGAAACTATCAAGATAATGTCCAAGTTAATGCTTTTAAACATGTAGAATTTACGAAGGGCAAGAAATAGAAAATAATAAGGGTTAATACGAAGGGGGGATCTATATCTATCTTAAAAAATATAATCAGACTTTTCTACCTCTAACGTTCATAATTATTAATCGATCAATCAAATTTGCTGGTGGCGATTGTGTCCACCAATTAACATCACTACAATCTATCATCCGCTTTCCCTCTTGTAGGTAGACATACAGTTCAATCCATCAACAAAACTTGGCATGATAGTTTTCTTCTATTCTTATTTATGATAAAATTGATTTGTACAAACGTATTCGAGCAGAAGACCCTCAGAGACTGTAGCTCATAATCAACGTCAGGTGATAGTTCCCCCCGTCGGGGCTGCGGGTTATTCGCAAGAGATACCGCGGCCTCGACATAAAGGGCTAAGAAGGAACATGGGTGGTTTTTAGTCGGTAGAAGACTGACACTCCCTTTCGCTCTGCCCAAGAGCGGTTATGTGATGATTTTCCACCCGCCAAAAAAAAAAGGTGATAGTTGTATTGCCATCTACCAAAATGCTGAGGCATTACTGTTACTTTTAGCCTGTGTCACCCTACTGTGATCTCCAATTCGGATCAGGCATTCTTTATTATCATTATCAGCCTATAATGTTCCCACTTCTGGGACACAGGCCTCCTATCTATGAGAGGGAATGGGCTATAATCCATAAATCCACCACGCGGGCCCAGTGAAGGTTGATAGACATGAGTGACTTCGAAGTTCTAGGGCATGCCGGTTTCCACGTAATATTTTCATTCACCGTTTTTGAGAGCAGTGATGATGAAATAAATTATACAAAGTAATGACCTGCCTGGGTTTCAACCCACGGTTTTCTGTTCGTAAGTTAGGGCCGCCTTCTTTTGGTCACCGCATTAATATTTTTAAATTATTTTATAACTTTTTTGGGGTTGTTATGTGTTCATGTCACTAAACGTTTTTGATTTCTAAGTCTATATTGTTATTTTTTGTGTCATTGCAGAGGAGGCTTCTATCATCGGCAGTCCGGGCGAAGAGCTACCATCGCACTGGTGCGAGCATGAGATCGCTCGGCATAAGCGTAAGAAACTTAAACTACAAACCCGACGTAGGTAAGTATATCCTGAAGTTAACACCAATGTAACGAATTTGCGTAGATAGGGGCTCCATGTGTAATAATGATACTTAGTTACATCCGGTAAGACCGCAAGTGGATTAAAAAAAAATATTTCACCCGACACGTGAGTAGCGTTTAAGAGATGTTTTTTGGGGGGATCGCGTAAGTATCGCCTATGACGCCCCCCAGCCAGATGAACTGACAATTTTAAAAAGGTAACTGGTTCAGACTAGATGCGGAAGGCTCGGGACAGATGTTAAGGCACAGTTTGGGAGAGGCCTACCTTATATGTCCAACATCAATGTGCACGGTGACTGATAGGCTGAGTTATGCTGTTCGAGTTTTTTTTAAGATTGTGAAGTACTTAATCTACGTTTCTAATAACGAGTTTGTAATTTGATCAACAGAGAAATGGAAATCCCCGAGCAGCTGGAACTAGAGCGCCGCCGTCGTCGCCGCAGGCGCCATCAACAACACGTTCACGGACAAAAGCCTAAGAAACATCGCACGCTGCTTGTCTCGGCTATCGACGAACAAGCTAAAGTTATACATGTGAGTTTACTCCGCCATAATCTTGCTCAAGCAATCATATCGTTGACGGTATGAAAATAGCCATAGTCTGGTGGGATTAGGCGCACAATGCCACATTCTCAAAATGACACACTGGAATTTCGCAAAATGTCATATTCTCAAAATGACACGTTCTCAAAATGCTATTTCGCAAAATGCCACATTCGCAAAATGCCACATTCGTAAAATGCCGCATTCGCAAAATGCCATATTTTCAACAAGTTGCATAGTAATCTTCCTTGTTTTAAAGACAAAAAGAAAACATATTATTTGGCACATGCCACAAGTGCACAAAACAAAAATAGTTTTAGTTGGTCTTTTGTATTTTCCTCCTACTTTCCTCTAACATTCGCGGCCCCTCTTATCTGCACAAGTCTTTAAGACTTATCAATGTACATTAATAATTAGGTTCCTGCAAAGTCATCTACTAAACGTAACAATCCTTCAGATACCATGAACACTGGAAACAAAAGGAGGAACTCAACTATAAGCGTTGCTATTGTTTTCCTCTACAAATTGCTTTCCCGCCATTTACACAACAAAAGTTTTGTCTAAGTTCTCCGAGACGAAGTACATCAGTTCTACGTTAACTACTTGCATTGTGGCGCCATCTAGTTATGAATATACATAAGTTGCCTTGCAAATATCTCAAATGGTTGAAGCCCCCACCCGCGAGATGGCGTTGAATTAAATCTGACCAAGAAGGTTAAGAGTTTTGCGCACAGATGTCGTTACTTTACTCGAAGGATCAGATATTTGTTTCACAAGTTCCGAATAATAAGAAAACGTAACGTTGCATGACTTAAAATGATGGAAATAGTATTGTTGAGACTTCGACTAACATATAAATTATCTGTAAAATAAAAAACTAGTATAAATGTAAGAAGCTTGTTTTAATGTTGATTTTTTATTGACAAGCAGCGCCACCTTGAACAGCAAACTTAAAACATTCGTACTGAATATTCGAAGTATGAAAGCGAAGCATGTTACTTACACTCGTAAAGTCCATTTCACGAAAGAAGTCCCGCGGACAATTGTGGAACTAAATTTAACAGATCGGCCATGTTGTCGTTTGACGATGTTATCAAGGTGCGTTTGTTGTGGTAGATATTTTGTGAGTTTATTATTGGATTAGTGCGTTATAAGGTTTATTTACGATGCCAAAAGTTGTGAAACAACATTATGTCGCGCGACATACAGCGCTGCGTCTGCGGGACTTCTTTCGTGAAATGGACTTTATCTATTCTCAAGGTAAAGTAATTACTTGAGCTTTAGTAATTACTTGTGCAACCAGTTTCATGCAGAAGGCAAGAATTTGAACGAAGCAAAAACCGTCAAAGAAAGCAAAGCTAAGAATTCAAACTTTTGACAGTTCTAATTTCAAACGATTCGGTACTGTACTACATTTTACTAATTTAATTAATTACTTTTACTCAAGTAACTTTGACTTACTGGTGCTAAACTTTTTATTGTTCATGAAGTGGCCTATACTTAGTATCTAATTTACATTTTAACGGCTCTACAAAAAGTACTACAGCGCCATTTATGACTAAAACGAACGCCAAAATCCTGAATCGTGCAAGCACTAAGTTCTTCAAAGTACTAGGTTACTTTATCTTTTTTATGGTGGGTGGAAAATCATCAAATAACCCCTCCCGCTCTTGGGCAGAGCGGATGGGAGTGTCAGATTTCTACTGACTAAAAACCACCCATGTTCCTTCTTAGCCCTTCATGTCGAGGCCGCGGTATCTCTTGCGAACAACCCGCAGCTCCGACGGGAGGTTACTTTATCTTCTCAACATATTTATGATAATTCCCAATTTTTGCCGATGATAGACATATATAGAGAGGTCTGGAAGAAGATACGCAGCGCTGACTCCAAATAAACTGGGAGGGCAAGAGAAATGTGACATCTATGTGGTCCTTTTATTAAACTTGGGCGGCCTAAATCCAGCAGTGAACTTCTTTCGGCCGATATGATGATGATGATGACATGTGGTCACTTTTCGCACAGGTACTGGACCCCGATGAGCTACCCCGTCGCGCTCGCTACACAATCATGGTGACGGCGTGTTTACTGCTCTTCCTCTGTCTGCTTCTGGTTGGGGTGACGCTGCGGATGGCGCCTCTTATCGACGATATGGGTAAGTACTTATAATAAGGTTGAAGAATTGAAACCTACTACAAAGTTTATTAAAATAAATTATAGCAAAGTCAGGAATAAACGCTGTGCTTGGCATGGGTTTTTGGTTTGGTAACTGCAATTACAACAAGAAAAACTTTGAGAGGGAGGCTAACAGAGGAATACGGCTTGGCTGGGTAGCATTTGGGAAGCTTGTCGGGTCTTCTCGTCGTGTATTCCATAAAGCCTAAAGACTAAGTTCTTCAATTAGTGCGTACTGCCTGTTATAAGTTCATCATCATCAGCCTATAATGTTCCCACTGCAGGGACTCAGGCCTCCTCTCTAGGAGAGGGATGGGCTATAATTCACCACGCGGGCCCAGTGCGGGTTGGTAGATGTCACGTCTTCGATTTTTTTGATTCTAAGACATGTACGTCTGTGCTGTTATGACTGACGGGGTCGAAATGTGGATACCGTACTGTGAGCGGTTGGTTCAAAAAGGTCGCGCAGCGAGCTATGTAGCAGGCTATGCTCGGAGTTTCTCTGAGGCATCTGGAACGATCTGATCCGACAGAACATAGCTCACAGAATGAGTGAGCTGAAGCGGTAATTGGCCGGCTATATTAACCGTAGAACCGATGATCGTTAGGAAAACCTACGTCTAGTAGGTATTCTTGAGTGGAGACTCCGAATCGGCAATAGGGGATCGGACTGACTCAAAAAAATATGATTCTGTTTAGTCCGTCAGTTAGAGTAACGAACATTATTGGACACGTGTTTATTGTTTTATCAAATGATAAAAAAATTTACGAAGATGAAACGCGTCAAAGGTAGTGGGGCTTGGCTGCGGGTTGTCCGCAAGGGATACCGCGGCCTCGACATGAAGGGCGAAGGAACATGGGTGGTTTTTAGTCAGTAGAAGTCTGACACTCCCTTTCGCTCTGCCCAAGAGCGGGAGGGGTTATTTGATGATTTCCCACCCCCCCAAAAAAAAAAAAAGGTAGTGGGGCTTGTGACGTCACTTGTTGGTAAAAAATCTACTGACATGTGACGTTACACGAGTTTTCGAAGCACTGTATCGTCTTCTATTTTTATTTACGTGAAAAAAGCAAAAAAAAAGTGTTCAATATTTTTTGGAAATCTATCTGACGGACTAATTCGATTTTTTTGTCCCATTCCCTATTTTAAGGTGGGACGCCCTCAGGCTGAGTAGAGCGACGATATTTGTAGGGTGCCTAGTAGCAACTGGATGCCAAGAATCGAGCTAGTGGTGCGCGATTGAAGAGGCCTATGCCCAGCAGTGGACTGCTGAAGGCTGATGATGAAGCGTAGTGACAATCATAAAGTTACATGTTGGTGGTACACTTTGACATTGAGCAGGTCTCGAAGTTTTAATAGAATAAAGGCCAGTTTCTACTGGTTTTACTACCATAGACGTGCAGCCTGTGGTAGGATCCTCAACTTCAACAACCAAAACATCAAAAATCTAAATATCAACACCTTAAAATCAACAGTTTCATTTTACAATAAACCAGAATATCATTAGCTTAAAACATAAACGGTTCTAAATGTCAACACTTCAGATGAGCAACGAATTCACTGATTAACAACATAAATTGTTCACTTGATCAACATTTTGCATTGCATTACACAAATTGTATTTATAATTAAACAATAGGTAATTATTTAATTTAATAGCCGTCTAAAAGTCTCTGGAACAAGAAATCATTCATGTTTTATATTGTTATTTATTGCACATACGAGTACCATGAAATAAACCTTTAATAACCTATTGTTTAATTATAAATGCAATTTGTTTGAAGCAATGCAAAATGTTGATCAAGGGAACAATTTATGTTGTAAATCAATGACCTTTCACATTCGTTGATCATCTGGTGTTGATATTCGATTTTTGTTGATTTGGTTGTTGAAATTGAGGATCCCACTCTGCAGCCTGTACCTATGTTATTAAAGGTAGTACAAGGTTTGTAGTAGTTTACAGAAGCCACGACCACAAGTGATGAGAACGGTAATACTTGGTGATGATATAGTATGTAAATATGTATAGAATTTTTCAGAATTTTTGGCTTCCTAAGTTTTTAATGTTTACGATTTAGGTATTTCTTTAGTTGCAGTGGTATACTACGATAACCCTCATACATCGTTCGTCGTGGTACAGTTTCTGAAATTAATATTTCTCTGCTGATGAATTCTCTGTTGAGAAACAGAAATAAACAGGGACTATTAAACAAATTGGGTTGAATTGAAACTTTTTAACCAGTTTAGTCACCCGTAGGCACTTACAAAATTGACTGAGCAGCGCGACAGGTCCTCATTTAGTCTGAAGTCAATTTTATACGATAGTTTATGCATGTGCAGTTTTGACTGTGTAGTCTGGCTGTGCAGGTTCGCATGAGCGTGTGTAGGAGAAAACTGTACGTTTTCCTGGCCTGTAAATGCTACCTTGAGAATGGTTTGAAGTAACGTATGTGAGAGCAGTGGTGGCCCAGTGGTTGCGGCCCCGACTTACGAACAATGAGTCGTGGGTTCGAACCCAGGCAGGCACATTACTTTGTGTAATTTATTTCATCAACACTGCTCTCAAAACGGTGAAGGAAAACATCGTGAGGAAACCGGCATGTCTTAAAACCAAAAACTTCGTAGACATGTGACATCTACCAACCCGCACTGGGCACGCGTGGTGGATTATAGCCCATCCCTCTCCTAGAGAGGAGGCCTGAGTCCCTGCAGTGGGGACATTATAGGCTGATGATGATGATGAACGTATTTGTCCTCTATGGAACTCGATTTTGCACGAAGGCTTTGCATAGACATTTAAAACTGTCATGCATTACATATTGTCTATCACCGGCTTAACAAAACCGATTGGAGACAATTCGATATATTGACAACTTTAGAAGTTTTCTTCATAATTATTATTGATGCCTCGGGAATGTTAAAATTGTATCATATTTAGACAAATATGTCGCATAGTAGTAAAATAAATTAAACAGGCCTATAAGGAAGAAGTTAATTTTTCAACGCTATCGACTCTTATCAAATATAAACAAACTATGGTGTTCAAGGTCGAACTTCTAAACCAAACCAGGTGCCGCACGACCTCCAAAATGAAACCCTTACGACTAGGGGAAGAGATAGGGTGCTCTATTTATAGCTTAGATCATAGGCGTCCGTTTCAGTACACTTGAATAACTCTCGGTGTAGTAACTTTGTAGTAACATAGTGGGGGCTTATTTGGCACTAGGTAGGTAGGTCGCAGGGTCCAAATATTCACCCTTTCTGTACCTACTACACAAATTTTAAAAACACATTGTACAGTACTTGGTTTTCTATTGAATTTTTTAGCATTGAGTAGAGCGTTACGCACGTAATGTGAGTTAATTATAGCTACCATACAACTTGATTGTCGTAGGGTGATCAGAAGGGGAGTTTTCACGGTCATAGATCTGTGGGATAAATATTTAATTTGTATTATCATATTCCCGTTGCGAATAATGAGAACGAGGTCACCAAGTGCGTCATATGTGGTACATTCTATATGACGTATAAAAGTTAGTATAGCAACGTGCCGTTTCGTAATTCTCGAATCCCTGTAAATAAGGTAAGTGCCAACATAATTAGTTTTGTACGTTATTCATTTTTGTCTTCTAAAAATATATATATTTGATTGTGTATGTATGCAGGGTGTATCAAAAGTCAGTAAAAATAGTCAAAAACTGTTATAATTAATTATTATCTACTAGAATATAAGAATCCGGATGTATCCTTTATCTTTTTTGGCTTGTTTGTTTTCTCTCTCTTGCATTTAAGTTTGCGGTACATCTACACAATTTCTATATCACAAATACGGCCTAAATTATTAATTATAGATAAGACAACGTCCTTGACAAACCTCACGAAGATGACAGACGCCTGGGGCATTCTGTCGCGACGGGGGATCGGGCGTCAACGCCTTGAGCTGTCACCTAGACATAACCACGCCTCAGGCGAGGGTCCCACCCGGCGCGGGAGCGACTCAACCTCACAGGCGATTTATGTGTTGCTGGGGAGTTTATTCCTCGATTTCTTCTACAGTTGAAGTTTAACTTAAGTTTACACAGGATGAAAGTACACAGTATGAATAATACATTAATAAATTATCTGTCGTATCATACATTTTGACCGTGTAGCTATTGTACTTTTTTAAGAAACAGTATTTTTTTATCTGCGTACTCTGTCCCACTGCTGGGCAAAAGTCTCCTTCATCGCTTTCCAATTTTGCTTACAGTTTGCCTTCTCCGACCGATCTGTTAAGAATGAGCCAGATAGTCACAACAGCGTTTCTAAGACCTGCCTCGCTTTTTAAATTACCGATGAAAATTTTCATCGGTAATAGAAACAAATGGCATATCTAGGTGACCGCTCTCTAATAGTAGTTTAAGATAACCGATACCTCAGGGCATCCAATCGCGACCGGAGACCGCACGTCAACGCCTTGAGCCTTTGATATAACCACACCTTAGGCACGTGTCCCACTGCCAGCGTTGAAGTATACTCTGAACAAAAACGAATAATCACAACACGAATGATGTGACATTGTGATCAAGGTTTTAGAACAATCTTTTATAATAGTGTCAGTGGAGTTTCTTGCCCATTATTCAACACCGAAACGCTTTGAAATGGACAACTACAATCCTTTCACAGTGTGGCAACATATTTTGAATTTTTATAAAAGTGTCTGTAACTGGTATAGTTAAAATCTGATTTATTTATTATAGAGTCTGATTTTTAACTAAAATCTCGCTCAGCAAACGTAAATTATGTGTCTGTAATAGATATATAGGGTGTAAAAGTACCCTTAACGCAAACGAAGGGCACTTGTTCTCCCCACCATACCTGGGAACCCCCTAGTTACGGAGATATTGAGGTTCAAAGTTCCAAATTTTTCACAGCTGTTTTTGTAAATACTAGTTTTTCAGGTTATACTCGTAACTTTACTTAAATTAGTTCCATGACCCATTTACTATTCAAAGCATCCACTAGCACATTGTTTTAAGAGTTTTAAGAGTGCTACTTTGAGTTTTACCGTAAAATGTGATTTTTGTCCCAAAAAAAAAAGGCGTTTCCCAGCATATTTTTTTGCGCAGGGGTAAACTAAGTAGTTTGATGTACAGAATGCTTGGTTGACGGCTGTGTGATGGGTTGATTTACAGTACTAAAGTATACATACAGGAGTATGTATACTTTAGTTGATCGTTGACTGTTCACAAGTTCACACCTTCCTCAGCCGAGAAAGACCTCTGTCATACAAACAAATCGTCTTTAGTTACACGCTCTCGCTTTACCAGCTTCTCGCTAATCGCCCGCGGTTGGACAGTAGCCTTATCGTACACGAGCTAAGAAACTAACTAACTATTTCAAACTATACTTGAAATATTTTGTTAAATACCTTAATACCGTTAAGGATTTGTCAGTTGAAGTTTAACTTAAGTTTATAGAGACGACCTCTCTCTATTAGTGAGTGTTGTAAATGTCTAGAAACTTAGTAAAAAGTATATTTTAACATTACCTTTATTAAAGTCGTGCCTCAGGTCATAAGGTAGATATATATTTTTTAATTTCTGAAACATGTGTTTAGATACAATTATAAAAAAATTAAAGCAGGTTATCAAAAATATTACATGTTTTGTATGATATTCATGAATATCCAATAAGCTTCAGTTGGCCAGCGTGGTGGATCACGGACCTTTATCTCTCAGATACTTGTTCTGAGTTCTGTTTTCCAGCACTAGGAACATTATAACCTGATTGTACTGTACAATATGATCAGAAAAGTTCGTCAATAGATTCAATTCTGAGCAAACTATTGTGAACCATCTTCCCAAAACAACATTCTAGCTTCAACGAAGAGTATGAAAATATTTGTATACCATTTTCAATTTAAGGTCTGCACACATCCGTGATAGTGCGCAGAAAATGCACTTAACTCGCATATTTTGTGGAGAATACCGACGGAACGACGACGTGGGGAAAGCTCGCGCGCCCTACGTTATGCATGCAAAATAGATACACCAAAAGTGCACTTTCCTATACTATGACTAGCTTTACCAGCCATTACTCCACTGTTTTTACCACGAAACGCCGTAAATATTGGCATACGGCGTATAGGTTTATAATTACATATTTTGCTACGAAAGTCTAGATTTTAAACGAGATTTTTAATAAAAATGCAAGTGACAATTACATGAACAAAATGAAATGTACTCGCAGTTAGATTAAAGAGTTAAATTAGTTCCCATCGCCAAAAGTGGTCATTACGATTTTGGGACAAAAGTTGTAGCCCGTAGCGAGTTCGTAGCGCGTAGCTCGTAGCACGACCTCGGCGTAGCATTAAACCGTGAACACTTTCGTAGAGCAAATGGCGCCAAATAGATGTGAGGACGAGTTCTTAAAGACTTAGCAAAGATTACTTTTACCCTCTTATTAGTGTCTGATTTCGTTGTAAAACTTTTCAATTAACTTAGCCAAAGGCTTTCGTGGACATTCATCTATCTACATAGATTGAGATGAATGATTAAATTAAAATCTCTTTCGAAACCTTTTGTTAATCTTTCTTTGTGGAGACAAGAACAATGTGAGATACGATCTTGACAACTTGGAGATAATGAAGTAAAAGAATTTTTTGATGTGCCTTTATAATTTAAAGACTCGTGACTTTACGGGGGCCATCCTAATTAATACTCTGTTTTGTGTTTGTTTGTATCTATATTACGTAGTGGTGCTCATTTGTCGAGTAAAACTAAATAGACATAACATCACGCCTCGTAATCTCCGAGGGGTTAGCCAGAGGTGTATATAATAGTACACCCACATTTCGCCAGTTATGTTCAGGTCCCATTTAATACGGGGCAAGCCTATTTCCATCATCCGGGCTACTGTGAAATTAACAGTTTACCAGACCTGGGAATCGAACCTCATGCTCAGCAGCGGCGCTTGCAACTATTAGCCCAACGATACACTAAAACTAAATAAGTAGTAATATTCGTAGTTGTTATAATACTTTATATTGCGAGACGGTGTGAAGAATACTTTATTAAATTTTCAATTACGGTGTTAAGTTACGTGGGAGAAAGAAAAGCCTTTGTTTAGATGTTCTACGTGTTGCGAATATTATATTCATGAAGGGTTTATGCGGATCCAACCGAGCTTGACCAAGCGTACGACAGATATTGAACAGAAAAGAAGGAATTTATTGAGTTTATGTAAAAAACTTGAAAGTCGTTACGATGTCTCTCTGAGACCTCATTAGTCTGGAACTTAGCATAATTATTTCGACTGTAATAACATCTCATTTAAAAGTCTTAAGCGAATAAACATACCATAATGTATTCGTAGATTTTTCTTGGTTTTTCTGTTAATGAATTGGTAGGTTCTCACGAATTGTATTTTTTATTTATCATTAGTCTTAGACAGTTTTATTCTGAGCCTAGAATAAACATGAGATGTCATGATTTAAACTTTATTACAACTAGTCCTAGAATATATTTGACTACACTCGTGATCTAGCAAATAAGTTGTTAATTGCATATAAATAATTGTTGCAAGTAACGCTTGGTTTACGGACCTTGCCGTAAACGAAGTTGGGCAGAGGTATACCTAAAGTAAAAATATACAGTAAAAGTGTCGTATGTTGCATTACTTTATCATGCATTTCTTTCAAGATGTCGAAATCGCACCGCAATACGATTGTCGTGCGTCGAAAAAAATCACAAAACAATGTTTTATCGAGGTATCATGTTGTTGACTGCGATCATTCGTAATTTTCTAATCTAACCTCGAAGTCTGAGTTAGTGCCCGTTTGATAGCAATAGGCTCGCCCCTAATTAAATAGATCTTAAACATAACTGGCGAAATGTGGGTGTATTATTAAGTACACCTCTGCATAACACTTTGGATTATAGGCGTGATGCTATGTAATTTTATGATGCTCCGAATAACACAGAAATTACTGCGTCCATACTTTCCATCATTGGATTGTATGGTTAATTTCCACGACCCAAGAGAAATCGTGCATAGGGTAGTTGACAAAAAAAATCTAATAAGTCCGTCAGACAGATGTCCAAAAAATATTGGAAACATATTTTTTCTTTATTCACGTAAAGAAATAATGAAGACGATACAGTGCTTTGAATATTTGTATGACGTCATATTGTAAGAATAAGATTTTTTTTATTATTTGTAAATATAGGTAGTTACACGGTGTGTGGGATGTTACAATATGCGTAGTTAGATTCTTCTATGTTTTGCCGTGAAGCGTACAAATATGAACAAACAAATGTATTCATTTAAAAACAATATATCAGTAAAATGTCCCATGCATTACTATGTAAGAAAAACTGTACATTTTTTATTACTCCTTTTACTATTACACATTATTATCTATTACAGTAATTCATAGTAACATTTAATGCATTTAAGACAGTATAGTTTAAGTTAGTATGACTTTTTTACCGGCGAGTGACATCACAAGCCCCCTCTCAAATCTTTGACATGTTTTGTCTTATCCAATTTGTTATCGATTTTATAAAACAAAAAATACGTATCCAATATTTTTCGATAATCTAACAGACGGACTAATTAGAATAATATTTTTTTAGTCAGGAAACATCCCTATTGTTACGTTGCGTGTCGTGAATTTAAGGACAAAACTTCGCATCGGTACACGACATTTGCGATGCAATGTACCACATTGTATCCTGTTTATGTGTCTGTGCCCATACGTTTGTCTCTCCGTTCCAACTAAGCTCAGATATTGAAACTCAGTATTCAAGTTCGGGTGTGGCGTTGGTAGTAATTACAGTCTATTCATCGCGGCTCAGCAGAACAACTTATCCTCACACGGCTACGTCTATGCGTTTGTGAAAGCAAGATAACATATTATAATATTATACCTGTTTCGTATTCGAGTATACGATTTTAATTGGATTATGGTTTAAGAACTTTATTATTCCTCATCAAGAATTAACAATAATTCACTTACTGAGAAACTAAATTTAAATAATAATGTTTGAGCGTACAGAGATCTACGTTCATATTAAAAAATGATGGATTAATATTATATTATCTTATACATATAGCGAGCTTTACAAGACGTAACCTACTAATACTATGAGTATTAAAGGTTTCTTATTTCATGTAGTGACAAAACGTTTCGACGACGAAATATTTAGAAGAGGGATGGGTTATGGAACTCAAACATATTTGAGAAAATGACGGTGTGCAATAGTATACCCACCTTTCGCCAGTTATGTTCATGTAGCAAATAACACCTCTGCCTACCTCTTCGAGGACTACAAGCGTGATGTTATGTTAGTTTACGGAACGGAGATTCTTTCTTTCTTTCTTTTTAAAAAAAACTTTGCCCCACACTAGGAATTTCTCCTGTATCGTGGGTGCGTTTACAAACATTTAAACTTACATACACAAATACCCAGACCCGAAACAAAACACATACACACACACATGGGACAAAGGCTTTTTATCCCGATAGAATACATGACTCATGTTTGAATCTCTATGCTATAAACCACAGGATGCATCTAGTGCAGATTTATTAGAAACTTACTAGCAAAATATGGATGGTATGAGCTCACCAGCTCAAACTAAGTAATGTTGCCTTCTAGGCTAACCAGATATGACAGAATATCAATATTTCACATGCAGCGCCTGACATCTCGGCGCCCCAACGTCCAATTACTGTGCAATATTGACACTACAGGGTCAGTTTACAAACTTCATTTGAAAATGATCGCTCAGCCATGCAATGACGGTGGCAAACTTTGTGGTTTAGTTTCGGGATCACTTGTGGCTGTTATTTGACCAAAACTTGATTTAATTAATCCTAAGTATTATATATATAACAACCAATCGTGTACGCAGTAGTTTACAACTCACCAGAAATAAATAAATAAGTATCATAACATAACATCACACCGGTAATGCCCGAAAGATTAGGCAGGGGTGTAACTATCTAGCCGCCGCGGGTGGCGCTCCGGTCGTCGGGGGCCACGTGATGGCTTCCGGCCACCGTAGACGCGGGCCTGCGGACGGTGTGTGATGGGTAAGCTCGCCGTCCGTCTTATGACGACGACAGGCCGTGTCGACGGCGCGTTCGTGTTCCACGCGCGCCTCAAAGAGATGTCAGCAACATGGAAGGGGCCCGCAAGGGCCGACGCCTGTGGAGGCTGCGGGTTGTCCGCAAGGGATACCGAGGCCTCGACATGAAGGGCGAAGAAGGAACATGGGTGGTTTTTAGTCAGTAGAAGTCTGACACTCCCTTTCGCTCTGCCCAAGAGCGGGAGGGGTTATTTGATGATTTCCCACCCCGCAAAAAAAAAAAAAAAAGGGGTGTAACTATATTTCGAGAGTTATAATTAAGCGCCATTTAATAGAGGTTAAGCCTAGTGCAATAAACCGGGCACAATGCTGATGGAAAAACCCAGTGAAACTTACCAGTCACTTTCTTATTTCTATCCAATTACAACCCTACACATCACACATCTAGGCAAAGCCTTTAATCCTGTTGATTTGTCATTAATAAACATTTAAGAGAAGTCCCGAGCTAAGCTTCAATAAAACAATTACTTCGAAGTAATAGGAATCGAAATATCAAAAAACCGAAGATGTGAATTGTCAGTACCAATCCTTAGACTTATCCTCAAAGTCTACGGGGATAACCGCACCTGTTTTGATACGGTTTTGCTCCAATACAATCACTTATAAACAAATATTAGAAATAAATTATATGGCTCTCATAGGGGTATCGCAATCCCGTCTGGACTGCGGGTTGTCCGAAAGAGATACCGCGGCTTCGATACAAAGGGCTAGGAAGGCACTAGGGTGGTTTTTAGTCAGTGGAAGTCTGAAACTCCCTACCGCTTTACACAGAGCGGGAGGAGCCATTTGATGATTTGCCACCTACAAAAAAAAAATGGGTATCGCAATGTATTTCTTTTTTAACCGACTTCAAAAAAGGAGGAGGTTATATGTTCGTGTGTATGTATTTTTTTTTTTTTTTTTGTTTTTTTTTTATGTATGTTACCTGATTTCTCCTCCATTTGTGAACCAATTCTCAATTTTTTTTTTATTTGAAAGAGTATACTTCTGACGTGGTCCCATTTAAATTTGGTGAAGATCTGATCCTGATCATCGGAGATATACAATAGAACTCTTCAAGAACCTCCTCCTTTTTTGAAGTCGGTTAAAAATAGACGGCAAATCTGTCGTGATTGCTGCAATCGCTTGGATGTTTATTGTTTACGCAACATCTTAACTTACCATCACGCCTGTATGCTCTGACGGGGTACGCAGATGTGTACAGGACGCGCAGATTTCGAGAGTTAGGTATGTTAAGTTCCATTTTATTGCGGATAAGTCTATTACCGTGACATGTATTGTTAACAACGTAAAATTAATGAATATCAAATATTTGTAAAGGATATTACAACTAAAAATGGAAAAATAAAAAAACTTTTTTGCAAAAAATAAAACCGACTTCAAAAACACAAAAAAGTGAAAAATAACTTTAGCTTCTGAAGTCGGTGACAAAAAACTGAATAAAACAAACAAAAGTCACCGACTTCAGAAGCTAAAGTTATTTTTCACTTTTTTGTGTTTTTGAAGTCGGTTTTTATTATTCGTATTTCTTATACTTGTTGCGGTTAGTGGACAGTGGCTGCTAACTAATAGAGATAATGAAAGAACAGATTGATACCAAAAGTCTATAAGGACATAATATCATGCCTCCAATGCCCGAAGGGTTAGGCAGAGATGTAAGTCCACATTTCACGTTATATTATTTCAAGTTATATTTAAGTCCCATATAATACCCGTCGGGACTGCGGGTTGTTCGAAAGAGATACCGCGGCCTCGGCGCAAGGGCTAAGAAGGAACATGGGTGGTTTTTAGTCAGTAGAAGTCTGACACTCCCTTCCGCTCTGCTCAAGAGCGGGAGGGGTTATTTGATGATTTCCCACCCCCAAGAATAAAAAAAAAAGTTCCATATAATAGGGGACGAGCCTATTGCCATCAACCAGCCACAGATCCCAAAGGATTGAAAAAAAACACAGTTAAGCCCGTTTTAATGTCTACACATTACCATACTTATTACTAAGCTTATACGAGAAAATGCGAATGAAACCTGAATAATAACGACACACGAAGTCTCAAGTTCACTTTCTCGTAAGTCTTATGTTAAACTATGCTATGAAGAGAATTAACAGGCACTTAAAACTGTATTTAGTTTCTCACACATTTTACCTGTTTTATTTAATTACATAATCCCAACATGAAGAATTTCTTTTGATGAAACCAATGATCTTGTTTAAAGAAGAGATATGAACTCGTATAACGTAGAAATGTGTATACAAAATAAAAGATACTATGTTCTTAATAGAAAAATCAACGTAGCGTATTTACACTCGCCGAGATTTCTTCGCAAAAATAAAAGAACGCGATCGTATACTTTATTTACACAAACGAGTACAATTTAATTTAGTGTAGTTTTACGAGAGTGAGAGTAGAAAATAAATGTTCAGCGAAATTATGATGACGTTTATGACGTAATATCTTTAATATAGCCAAGATATTGTGCAGTATAGTTGAAAACTTCGGTTGGTTAGTCTCGGCGAGTAATCATGCTCCATTCACCGCGCACAGTACTCTAGGGGATTTCACTAGCGTCCTTATAACACGGTACGATCGCCAACAAAAGTGGCTAGTGAAAAATTTTACGTGAACCAACATGTTGGTAATGAAATTACACAAGTTTGTTTGCGATAGCTGAACCAACAAGTTGATGTTTGCTTAGTATATAAGGTCGCCGTCTTGGTCTAACGAAATAAAAGATGCATGCGAGCTTACGAGCTTTTATTTTTGGCCAGACAATTTTCTTCGTTGAAATAGACGTATAGTATCGAGAATGCAGAACGTGAGACGTGACATGGACGCTTCGTGTCTTTCAGTATGTGTGACACGTTGACGTTGGGATAGTACAGTCACACATCAAGCTTCCCGAAACTGTCAAATTTTCCCAATGAACCTTGAACCGAATTCTTTAGCTATAAAGTTGAAAATCGATTACAGAAATTTGTCGTAGCTTGATGTGCTAGCGTCTGTACACTCCCCTCCTTTTGGATATTGTTTTCTATTGTTATTCATTTGTATTGGAAAGGTATAAGACGCTATGTAGTAATAAAAATATCTGAATTTCATTGTATTCTGCCGTTGGCGCCTACGGCCAAATGATATTAATCATAGTTGACAGATCATGTAGCATTACGATAATTTATTAACGTTATCCTTATATAAGTATGTATACGTAACATTTTTTTTCTCTTTGTAGTGAAAGTTCTTTCATAGAGCATACTTAAATATTTATTTATACAGAACTTTTTCTTCTGCCTGTAGCAAAAGATGCATTGTTATGGAGTGGCTACAAGTAAGATGGTTTCGACGTCTATATGAGACAGCGATAAAATATAGAAAACTTGACGTCGTCATTACTTATCGTAAATAATGAAGAATAACATTAAACATCATGCAGGGAATCCCTAAAATATTAAGCAGAGTTGCACCCATAGAAATATAAAACAACTGAAGCTTGCACCCAATAGTACACCATCTTTTTAAAAGAGTAAAATTCAGAATATTACATTAAAAATTATGTTATTAATTTTAACACGAGGTTTATTTAATAAAGTAATTATTAAGTTCAAACATTACCAAATACTTAATATCAGGATTCAAGATTACATCAAGATCAATTTGTAATTGATATGAAGTCATTAATTAATCCGTGTGATATCGAAATGGCTTCGTAATCGCATCTCTACTGTAATTGAGGTATCAACTTCTTATTTGATTTCAATGATAATCTTCACTGATTCCAATCTTATGAAACCGACCAAGTGCATGTCGGACCACGCACAATGTAGGGTTCCGTAGTTGCCCATCAAAATATGTGAACTTACTAAACTGATTACCCACCCTGCCCACCTGCCTCAGAACGACGATTTTTATTGTAAAAATAAAACAAACTTATATTTGCAGTTTTGAGACCTGCGCTCCCATACATTATGTATAGGAAAATATATCATACAAGTACATATAAGCTACTACCATGATGTTTTATCATACGCCCAAACACGGCTCATATAGGGTGTAAAAGTACCCTTAACGCAAACGAAAGGCATTTGTTCTCCCCACCACTGCGATCATTTTTTTGTTCTAGACCATACCTGGGAACCTCCTAGTTACGGAGATATTGGGGGTCAAAGTTCCAAATTTTTCACAGCTGTTTTTGTAAATACTAGTATTTCAGGTTTTAACTTTACTTAAATTACCTCCATGACCTCCATGACATTTACTATTCAAAGCATCCACTAGCACAATGTTTTAAGAGTGCTACTTTGAGTTTTACCGTAAAATGTGATTTTTGACCACAAAAAAAAAAGTAATTTCCCAGCAAAAATTTTTGCGTAGGGGTAAGTACCCCTACGCAAAAATTTTTGCTGGCTCATATAGGGTGTAAAAGTACCCTTAACGCAAACGAAAGGCATTTGTTCTCCCCACCACTGCGATCATTTTTTTGTTCTAGACCATACCTGGGAACCTCCTAGTTACGGAGATATTGGGGGTCAAAGTTCCAAATTTTTCACAGCTGTTTTTGTAAATACTAGTATTTCAGGTTTTAACTTTACTTAAATTACCTCCATGACCTCCATGACATTTACTATTCAAAGCATCCACTAGCACAATGTTTTAAGAGTGCTACTTTGAGTTTTACCGTAAAATGTGATTTTTGACCACAAAAAAAAAAGTAATTTCCCAGCAAAAATTTTTGCGTAGGGGTACTTAGTTTGATGTACAGAATGCTTGGTTGACGGATGCGTGAAGGGTTCGTTTACACCCTGTATAGGTGGTTTAAGTTGCCACACTTGAGCCTAACAAAAATTTTCATTTAATATATTAATAAGATCTATTCAACGACATCCCACACAATGGACAACGCGAGAAAAAAAATGTATCTCCAATTTAATGTGTACTGGAGATACCATAAAAAAATAATTTTTCAATGTTTACTTTAGCACTTTGTCGGCGTAACTCATTTCAAAGTAAAACATTGAAAATTTTTTTTTATGGTATCTCCAGTACACATTAAATTGGAGATATTTTTTTTTTGCGCTAGCTTGAGATATAGAGCGGACGGACGGACAGACAGACAGACGGACAAGGCGAAACTATAAGGGTTCCATTCCATATTGACTACGGAACCCTAAAAATGGTTCGTCCACACCGCGAGCATTCGTTGACGAAAGTAAGCGAACATTCGAGTGGTTGCCGAAATCCATATTTTTTTTCCGTTCAAAATACTTATGCTCTTAACCTCGATCATGCCTGATGGAAAGCAGAAGGTGTCTGTTCACTCTTGCTTTGAAAGCAGGAGGTTTTTTAATTTCTTCTGCATACCTAATGAAAAAGTACAGCGCTAGTCAAGCAGTCTTCGTCAAATAATTTTCGGGTTCGCAAATAGCTTAGTTTAACGTACTATTAACTACTCACAATCTCGCACCCTTTTTCCGTACAAATTCACACATGAAACCGCATCACAAGGCTTCTACGTCTCTAATTCTCAAATACCACCGTCCACTCCGTTAAAGGATGCTAGACTGCAACGAGCTTAACTTGCACAGAGAATATGGTATGAGTCTTATCTCAGAATAGTGCTATTCTTAAGACCTTCGTCTAACGTCATTTAGAGTGTGGAGCATTATTCCATGAAACATAGTTTGGGATCACTGTGTGGTGTGTCTGTGACGTAAATTGCACAAAGTGAGACCACGTGTACCAACAATTAGCTGCTATCATAAGCTATCTAGACAGGACGATATGTAATTTGGTCATCGTTGATTGAAACCAACTCGGTGACGGCACGGTTGGCGCAGTGGGTTTGATCCCCGCACGGAACAAATATTTGTATGGCCTACATATACCTAGTTGTTTCGGGTCTGGGTATTTGTGTATGTGAGTTTAAATGTTTGTGATCGCACTCACGATACAGGAGAAATTCCTAGTGTGGGGCAACGTTTTTTAAAGTATAAAGTCTTAAAGATTCTGTTTACATACTATAACATCACGCCTACAATCCTCGAACGGTTACTCAGAGGGTAATAATACGTTCGTAGTGTACACCCACATTTTGTCGATTATGTTATAAGTCACCTGTAATAGCGGGTTAGCTATTAACCGGCCAGAAATTCAGACTCCGTGGCTGCTACTAAGAAAGTCCTGATGGAAATATCAGTAACATTTTGCTCAACCCAAAAATCGCACCTAGGACTCAGCAGTCGCACTTGCGAGTTGCGACCACTCGACGAACGAGGCAGTCCAAAAAAATCTTTTATCAGCAGTAGCGCTTTCATTATTTATTTATGTGTACCTGTATTTCTATCTTTTCCTAGAATACGTACACGTACGTACGTACATAGTTCTTGTTTAGTTTGTCTATCTTCGTTAATAACTGCTAGGATAATTCTTACGTTTATTTTCTATACAATTACTTTTTGTTAACCCTAAGGGTTTTTTTTAACCTCCTCTATTTGTGAGCAAACAAAAACAATAAATCATTATTATATTCTATCTATTCTGCTATAAATATGAATATTCGTTTTCTTAACCAGAGTTATTACAAACAGGGTCACAGACAAGAGGGCATGTTGTCACAAACAGACGACGGTTGTTCCACCATTCACAGCATAATCATGAATTTCACGAATTTCGTGAATTTCTCTCGTTAATTAAGCACTCATAAATAATAATACATAGTACGTCGACCTGAGACGTCGACTGTCGAGTTAATAGTAATAATTTATGTATTATCGATAAATCTTGTGTTACTAAAAGGGTTTTTCCAATATTAATTTTCATGTAAAGCTAAGCCTGTATCAGATGTTACTAAAGCATTTATTAATAAATACCATTTTTAATTATATTTTAGGTTTAAGATTCTAATCAGCTTTGATGTTCATGACTAAAAATATCAGTTAACTTTATTACAAAAAAGATTAAAATATCAACTTCACATTTTAACACGAAGCGTGTATTATCCAAATCGAGGCAATTTTCCCTGTTTCACGATTTAATCGATACTCGTTTGTGGATCCATAGGGGCTCGCCAGACGTATCGATTTCAGGCCCATCCGCTAACGCTAACGAAATCAACACGGTTCTGTGGGGCACGTTGCCATGGGGACGGTCCGTTTAATTAATAAATTAGAATACAAGATAATCACCTGGACCCGTTGAGGTCAGGCCCGCAGATTTATCAGTGAGGTCCGATCCACCTGGTAATAAGATCATACAGTCTGAATAAGATGGGTTTCCACCACCGATGTCAAAAAGAAGACATTTCATATGTATTCTGTACGTTAGGTAATTATTTTAATTGCGTATGGTTAGGTATGTCTTTGCCTGAAATATAAAAAAAGAATACATTTTACAGTGAACGTTTCATGAATGCGTTTGAATAAACAAAAGTAGATACATGCCATTAGGTACAAACTAAAATTCGCTGAAAAATTCTCGCTGGGAATTTTTCAAAAATCCTTAATCCCGCATTAGGATGAAAAATCACGTGCAATTCTCACATTGTCCAATTAGTCGATTCATGAAAACCCTACGTAACGAATGCTTGTTGTACAAAGCTGCATTGTTTAGCTCTCTGCTTGCATTCGAGTCTTTTTATTATACTAGAAAAAATGAGAAATAGCATGGCATGAAATACGAGTTCATATTCTCCAAGGCAGATTATTTATTAGGTCAGGGATTGCCTTTTTCAGGTCAGCTGTGGGTGTATTCTAACATTTCTAACTAGCCATTAGTGATACAGTCTTAAGGAGTATTTAATTTATCAGTGGAAGAAATTTTATAGGTAGATATTACTTTTATTAAAGTTGTCAATTAGTTGCTAGTTTTAGTTAGCTGTGATTTTTCGAATTCATGTGTGTATTGTTTAATAATCTCTTTAATAATTACACACCAACCCCAAATAGAATGGGACAAGGGCAGGAAAATTATTGTTTACTTATCACTTGCTTTGGTGAAGGGAAACATCGTGAGGAAAACAGCTTGCCTGACAGATATTTCTCGACAGCATGTACAGCCAATTCAGAGGCCCGTGGATGGCATTAAAACTCTGACCACGCGATAAAGAAAGAAGCCTCTTTTTCCTGAAAATATCTCATACGTATTTTTACCTTCTACATAAGTATCCCTTTCACAAATAAACGATCAGGTTTAAAATACATAAATACTAAACAGTAATCATAAATCATATACGAGACGCAAAACACATCTCAATGATTTTCATAAAGAGGCTTATCGTAAGCCGTCGATAGAACGCCAGCCGACATTGGGAATTTCTAAGCCATTTTATCTTTAGATTCCACGTTAGGGTTGGCGGAGAAATGTGATTGTCTGATTGAGAAAGGAAAGAGGGCAAATTGAGGTAATTAAAAGGTCTGTGAGCAGACGTTGTTGGTAAGGTAGATAAATTTATTTGGGGCACGTTGTCAACGCCCACGTCCGCGGCTGCGAGTCACCGCTCCGATAACGTCACTCACACTTGACGCTACCTTGGCTTACCACTCGTTTTTACTAAGACCGAGATTAAGTATGAAGCTCTATAACTAAGTATGGCTCTTTCGTTTTTGAGGTACGTAGATAAAGGAATTGAAGCGATCCTTCAGTGGAATTTCAGCCCGTATTTTTGCGGAGACACGTTCGCCGAGCTTACAATAACGTCAACGGTTTTGTTATCTATTTAGCCGCCTCTTTAGGGCTACTTGTCATGTGCTTATGTTCGACCTGATGAAGATATTGTCAGGTATTCTTTTTTATGTTTCAATTATTAATTATCTGGTTGATCAACATTGTGCGCTCGGTTGAAACGTTTGATATGCGTCGAATCATACAGCTAATGAAAAATGAAATGCAATTAGTCCTAATAAGTTGCGTTGGTAGACCTCCAACCAGGTGGACCGACGACAACGTGAGAGTAGCGGACAACCGGTGGATGCAAACGGCAGATTGCCGTTCGTTATGGCGTTCTATGGGGAGGCCTTTGTAAGTCGACGTCTTACGGCTGATGATGATGATGATGAGTCCTAATAATTTTCATTATTAATTTTTATTAATCTGCTGATTTTCCAATGAATTTTTTTGCATTATTAATATTATAAATACGCAAACACAAGTATACCCCCACCTATGTCCCCATTTTACTCAAGCCTTACAACTACATAACGTAATGCATAATTCGTAAGCAAAATCTTATCCGTAAAAAGCCATTTACATATTTACCACGGTAAGGAATATTGAGTTACGATTATCACATCTCAATTTCATACGTCAGTAATTCTTGGATCGCTAAATACGAATTATGCAAACGACGTGCGAGCTACGCCGTCGTTCGCCGGACGAGACTGCGTTGTGGAATGAATAATGGCACGTTGAATTGGACACATAATTAATTAACCACAACATGTTTACCATACTCCTTGTCAAAGAGGCTGAATGGAACGTGCATTGTAGGGTTACCTTTGCGACCGTCACTGTTCGACACAAATGTAATTTGTTAAAGAATAAATAAATAAAATAACCTTTTTTTTTCTTTCAGCAGAGACAACCAAAGAACGAATGTCAAAATTCGTTCTTCGGTTGATTTTGAAATTCGAATGTGAAAACAGACATAACTTTATTTTACCGTTACAACGACATTTTAGAATAGAGAAGCCATTAGTAGTATTTATTGCTACTATTTTACCATTTATTTTATAATGGATAACCTTAACTGTGTGTAGAGGAAATGCGAAAGAAAAAGAGATAGCAAAACACGTTTTATCTCGGCCACAGAGGCAACTCTGGTATATAAAATGAAAAATTACTTTTCTGTTTTACTCAATAACGAATAACTGGGTCAATGACTTTGTCAAAATATTGAAAATCGTAACTGACGCAGCAAAACAAAAGATCTAAAAATAAACAGGAAAAAAATAAGTACCTAGTATTATAGGTGAGTAGATATTCTAATTCTAGAGCAACTCTTTGCTTAGGTCATAATTAAGTATTAAGTAATTTAAAAAAACGCACGTAGACTCTTTTGTCTTCGGCCTAAATAAATATTGTAAAGAGGTACATACTTTGTAATCATAATTACTATAATTATTCACCGTTGGATTTATAATGACACAGTTGTTCGCTGGCCGTTTAATTAAAACTGAGCTTTTAACAGTCTTTGAAGCTGTGATTTTAATAGTAAAAATACTTGAAATCGTTTAAACAATATATTATAATTTTAATGATTAGGTACTGGTGACAACTTTGTTCGCATACAATGTGTACCCGTCGATAAACCCCGAGATATAGTTATTAAAACTCCTTAGGATACCTTAAACCTTGGAACATTACATTAAATCTTTATCGTTGCACCATTTTTCAGTCAGTCGAGTCACGGAAGTGTTCCATTTACCTAGAGAAACTACCAAGAACAACTATGAAAAAGTAACTAACACTTCTGAACAACAGTCTTGGTTTAGTTCATTTGCTATCAAACATCAAGTGGTTATAAAAAGAGTGTTCTATCTAGTAACGGGCTTGCCCACGAACTACCCGTTAAAGCGACACGCGTGTTTTGAGAAAATAGTGCCCAGAATATTCTACGCGTCAGCCCGACGCGACTTGCAACGCGACGATAATCACGCGAAAGTAACCAGACATGAAGACTATGCGTGTCGCTTCGACGTCGAGGTTGTGGACGAAGTGGTCGAAGTCGTAACGCGTGGGGATCGTCGGCGCCACCGCTGGGATTGGCCGTCATTCTTCTCTCATTAGCGCCGGGCTCAGTCGGGTCGCGTACACCATTACCAACGCGACATGGCGACGCCAACCGAGATGCAGCATCGTAAGGGTTAAACTATACACGATTTACGAGCATAATTATTCATTCAAAACATGTCGACACTATGCACGTCATATAAAAAGTTAATAGCCTTACAAGCTGTAATTAAGGTTCTAAATCTACCTATATTTCATAAACGCTCACTCATACTTCAAATAGACACCAAAGTGTACAAATTATTTCGCGTTCATCATTAAAGTTGTAATTTTCTCGCGAGAATTCCAGCTTTGTAGAACTTTGGAAAGCAAATGAATGTAAAAGAATTGTAGCGAAATGATGCGTAGACTGAATTCTTATTTCAGTGAACAGCAGTCAGACACAATCATGGCTTACAATGTAGTAAATAAGTCTTACTGGGATGTCATTTAGGCAGTCTACAAATCTACTTGTACTTTATACAAGTTCAGTTCTGATGAGTAACTAATTGTATCTCTTATTACTAAGTGAATAAAAACGGCTTCTTTTAACTTTTTTAACCTACTAAGCACGATTTTGCATATTTCCTCACACTTACCTAAATGTGTAAATGTCAAGTACTAAGCTACTAAACATGTGTGAACTATAGTTAGGTATATAGCCTTACGTGGTGTCTACGAGCGCGTTAGAACTTGTCAAGCTGCTAGGTTCATGAATAAAACAATAACGTGTCGCGAAAACCTGCTTTCAGCACCCTTTCAAGTAATCAATCCGAAGTTTCCGTCTAGCCAGTAATTTATACATGACAACTATGGTAGGCGAAAGGCCGTTCCTTTATTATAGGGGGACGCTTTTGTCCACAAGTTAAGTTATTCGGTTCATGCAAGTTCAACTCCGCGTATAGCAGTCGATGCCCCAATATTGGATCTTTATTGTTATATCATGTCGTAGTTTACATAGAACTTGCAAATTCTGTTGGAACAATGTTCGATATGTTTTTCAATTCGAAAACCAAAAAAATATATGATGACTATTTTCAGAGATTGCAAAGCCGTTGGTAATTTGTGACAGATCATCTATTTGTTTGGCTAACTTTGATTTTCCCATTTTCTAAGTCCTCACTTCCAGTCCTCTGTGAGCCGAAACATGTATTCCGAATTAACGTTCCACGGATTAACACGCCACCACAGTTAACATTGAAATAAGTAATGCGTTAGGGAAGAAATATACAGACCGGCAATTTCTGCTCACTTAACATTCGGCGAGCCTCCCTAAAATACTTCGGACCATAGTGATTTCCCTTGTAAGTGATTATTACTGAGCTCCTTTTGTTACAATGTGAACAATAGAAAAGTTCTACATTAGCTATGTTTGTTTTGATCCCCTTTTATACCATAAAACTACGACACTTACTCATAAAAATGAACGACACTGTTTTCTCAGACCTTGACTTCTTATAAAAACAGCTATAATATAAGAGTAGGTAGTACGTTATACCCACAAAATATTGGCGCAATTAAAGTTTTATAATATTTCTCATTTTGATTCGGTCGTTTTGCATATATGTAAATGTATTCAAAAGCGTGCTTATCCTCAGTTAGTCCCGTGGAAGGTTCTGTTCGTTGTCAGCACATTTTAATGGAGCTCGCGGCACTTGGGGCACGCGGGGCATGGCGGGTCACACTCGCAATCGTATACCCTGCCTTCGTACACTCGTGCTTTGCGGACGACGCCTTTATACTGTACGCTTTGACTCTGTATTTAGGAAGAAAACTTTCTTATGTACTGTCCTGCTTTGAATTGTAAAGCAATCTTGAATGGAGACGCTGAAAGATATTATTATAAATTCAGATCATGTTTTCGAGTGGCGATGTTATGGCTCACGGGATTTGCGGTCAGGAACCCCTATTTCCCTTACATTATGCTGTTTACGAAAATAGCTGAAGCTTTTGGGCTATTGTTGGTTACGGACTTAACCGTATTTATCGGTAATTCTCGTTTTATCTGTTTATGGAGCAATTGGCTTTTCTGGATCAATGTTAGAGTGACCTTACTTACCGAGTGAGTGAACTAACAGTGTTTACCTCTTTTTGTGTCTAAAAAACTCCAGAGATTTATAATAGTAAAAGTTTATATCAAAGAAAATTTATCTTTCTTTACCTTTGAACGTACTTCAAAGATAGTCTTTTATTACAAACTTTTAACTTTCTAGTGTTTTATGTATCAAGACATGAACGTAGGTAATACTCATTACATTCTATTTTAAACCCCATGCGTTACACAAAATGGCCATCTAAAATTCTATTTCCCGAGTTCTACAAACACCGTAATAGTATTTCCTAAAGGCATTTGTTCATTTAAATGCAGCAGTTAAGAGAATGACATTCGCAGATGGTTTTATAACAAACAGTTTTTGAGCTCCACAGTTTTTCACGTAGCGGGTGTTTGTGGCACTCCATTTAATTGGAGAGATACCTCTATACGTATATTTCTTTAACACAAAGAAACCTTTGTAGGTTTGGTATCTGTTCTGTGGTTTGTGAATGTCTGTGACCGTCTAATTACGAGGCCTATATCAGTCTGAATCAGCTGAGTTAATGCTGTGCATTGTGCAAAATGCTACCTACCATTTTAAAACAAATGCGTTTACAATTAGTTTCGATAACGTAAAATATTCAAATACAGTAATTAGTATTGTATTTGAATATTTCTACAACAGTTTTTTAAATATGCTGCATTAAAAAGATTGTTACTAATTTGAGTTAATTTTCCTTGTAAATAGTCTTTTTTGTTCATTTCAATGTTTGATTCGCTGATCTGTTCAAAAGGGCCCATCTTCCCTTTGAAAATAATCATCCGGAATTCCTGAAAACCACAAAAGATTTCGTTAAAAAAGAATTGAAAGACTAAAATCGATTGAGATTCAAAACAAAAAGTTCACGGTTTCCGAAAGTCAAAGAATAAAAATCAATTATTTTGCGATGTAATTGAAATCTTACACCGCAACGTTTAAAAACGATTTAAGGTATGCGGCCTTAAGTGAACATTGATCTAATGAAATACTTTTCGATTGTTAGCGTAGCTTCTGTACGGGCGATCCGTTTTATTGCACCGTGCTCTAGTTTGTTGGAAATCGTTCTGCTATGCTAAATGTTGTAATATTCTGTTTCAATGTGCATTACAGCTCTTCTAAGTTATTTTTACCAACTACCTCTCGTTTTAATTTTTGTTTAATGCTAGCACATCGCCCAATACTTTAAAAATTGTGATAGCTCTGTTAATATGCATGATATAAATATAATTTATAGCCTAGATATTACCCCCTACGTACAAATTTACAAATAAATATTTTATTTATAATATTTGTATAGACATGTTATATTTATGTTTAGTTAGGCGAGCTTGCCTGATTCGGCAAAAACTGGACGGTAAAACATTCATTGCAGATTTTGCCGTCCGGTTTTTGCCTTGTGCCGACATAGTTCGACCTGAAACTGTTAAGTTCAAAGGAAACGTTACGCATAGCAAAACTGAGAAGTTGTACTTTTAGCTGCCAGTAAATGAAAACATTTACGTAATAAACATACGAGCAATCTTTACGGATGGCATCATTTCAACGCACCTACGTCATTACATCTTTCGTGAACAATACGAAATTAAACGTAGCGCGGCTTTTAAACTGTCAAAATAAAGACTAAAGTCCATCATTCAGCCGATGTTAGAGGAAAACAATAAAAGTGTATCGTCCCACCATAGATTACAACTTGTCAGTCGAGAGACGGGTAATCAAATAAAGCTCGTAATCGATAGACCGCCGATCGCGACGGTCTGTATCATTGTATGTTTTTTATCAGTTGATATGCATGACGACCAATCCAGCTATGCTATTCCAAATCAACCTGTTCCATGTCCACGAAGCTTATAAAAACCGAGGTCAGGTTATATTGGATATGTATAGCTTGGAGGAGAGCAGTGGTGGCCCAGTGGTGGCGGCCGCGACTTACGAACAGTGAGTCGTGGGTTCGAACCCAGTCAGGCGCATTACTTTGTGTAATTTTTTTTCATCACCATTGCTCTCAAAACGGTGAAGGAAAAAATTCGAAGACAAGTGACATCTACCAATCCGCACTGGGCCCGCGTGGTGGATTATAGCCCATCTCTCTCCTAGAGAGGAGGCCTGAGTCCCTGCAGTGGGAACACTGTAGGCTGATGATGATGATGATGATAGCTTGGTGTGTCGCCGTGTGTACCTACTAAAGCGTCTTCAGAATCAACCTCGGCGCATTTTTCATCTGAGTTCCGACGAAAAGCATCTTTCTGTCTATAATCTAAAGTACAACCATTAACTAAATTATCGAAAGATACTTTAACACTACAGAGAGTGAAGAAATTGCATAAAGATATTGCTATTAGAATGGCATTGTACCATTACCTACCTTGGTTTGCACCTAGGTTTATACCTAGAGGTAATGGTACAATACCATTTTATAATTTGTTTTCTCATTAATTTTGATAGAGATGATACTTGTTTGTCTGACAATATCTTTTCAATTCTCTGGCAAACGACATCAAAACCGCCAACAAATTACTTACGTGGTACTAGAACTTAAATGCCGAACGGCTATTTAAAATAAGACCACCAGATAAAGTTCTCTCGTGGACTTCACCATTTATTATGCATACCGCGCCTCTTTGTAATCGGACAAAGATTTTTCAGTCATGAGCGACTCCTAAGAATCCCTTTGGACTCTTTGATGAACATACTTTTCTTGTTTAAATAAGACTTCGAATGTAAATATAGCTTGTTTAGTCGGATTCGCGGTTTGTTGTGAACCCGCTGAATGGTGATAAAACTCTGGCAACCTAAGATTTGAAACGAACGGAATGGTTGAACCAAATTCAGTTGATTAAAAATAAATGTAGTGAAAGGAAAGTACTCGAAGAAATGGAAGTTGTGGTCGTTCATTTTTTTATAACTAGAGGCTTGAGTGAATTTTGATTGTGTGTAAGGAGATCAAATTCGCAAATCAATTATGTAAGTAAATATAATTAAACTGTCGAGTATTGGGTTGTTTGTTTAATCTATTCCTTTCTTGCGTAATGGTTTCTATTTCTTGATTAAAATATCTCAACACAATATGTATTCTCAAATTTCAAATTATCCTTTGTATATAACGAAAGAAAAATTATTCACGAGACACAATAATTTAATAAAAAGAAAACATTAAAAAAAAAAAACTTGTTTATGATATATGTACAATAAACTAAATTGGTTCTGTAAGAGGCCAAAATATATTAATAGTCATTTGGTTCCAAAAATGGGGGTTGCCTGGAAAGTTTTCCGGGAGTTTTGTAAATTGGTTATATTATAGATTTTGATGTACTCTTTTCGAATTTCTACTTTGCCACCTCGTATCTTTGAAGAAGTTTGGTCAGGACATAAATTGTAGATAATTTTCTCTTGTTTGATTTTGTTTAACATATTATTATAGTAGAATGAGTCGGAAAGGAGATATCGTCAAAAAATTGCTATAAGACGCCATTTTTCTAAGTTGACGGCGCGAGCGGCCAAGATACGAGGTGGCAAAGTTGGAATTCGAACAAAAAACATCAAAATCTATAAAGTTGGCAAATTTCAAAACTCCTGGAAAACTTTCCAGGTAAAACTACCAAAAGGCTACCAAAAACTTTTTAACAAAAAATAAAACTGACTTAAAAAAAAAATCTAAAAGTTTAGAAGATAAATCAGCTTCTGAAGTCGGTGACTTTTGTTTGTTTGATTTAGTTTTTTTTTTGTGAAAAAGTTTTTATTTTTCACTTTTTAGTGGTTCACATGTGCTTACCCCTTCATAGTGTACCGGCGTGATGTAATGTTATGAACTGGTGTAAACAATAGACGGACATGATGGGATTGGACAGCAAATGGACTGGGATTGCTGAAATCCCAGTCCATTTGCTATCATTTATTGAGGAGTTCCGTTACATATCTCCGAAGTTCTTCGTCAGATCTTCACCAAATTGAAATGGGACCACTCTGAGAAAGTACTCATCCAAATACTACCCAAATCGCCCTATAAATGATTAAATTTGAAGAGTTCTCTTTATTTATCCAGGATTCCATCATCAGATCCTGACTTGATGATCATGGAACCACCTGGGTAGCCCTTTCAAACAAAGTCGGTTAAAAAGAGCATCTCAGAATGGTGCTGAAACATTTCAAAATGTCACAGCGCGGCAGCGCCGAAATTCTGATATCTGTGTATATCTAATACTTACGTACATGTGTACCTACCTTCATATTAACAGGGTCCGATATTTAGCCAAGTTAATCACAAAACCTTATATTTACCCTTTAAAGGGGTAAATTGTGGTGTTAATCCCTTTATAGAATGTTTATATTGTTTCAAGTTTCAACCCAAACGGCTTAAATATACGTAATTGTTTATAGGATGAATAAAATATTTTTCCCGATTCTCCATGCTGAATTCTCGAACAGTGAGTTGATTAAAAAAAGGTACGCTGAAATATGAGTGTAACTTTTTAAAGTATTGCTATAGAATAGGAACATGAGTATTTTACGTATCTTAACTTGTAGTTTATGACATAGAGGAGCTGACATGAGTAGCTCGTGGCTTAATAAGAACGGTCACACGGGTCGATCTTTAGGTAAAGCTGTGCTTGCCTAGGTTGGTCTGTGGAAGGACCGCCCGACATACCAAGTTTCCTCCGTGGCTCGGAAAGCACGTTAAGCTGTTGGTCCCGGCTGTCATATATAGATCTTTGGCAGTCGTTACAGGTAGTCAGTGACCTGAAATTCTAACATCCAGTCTTACCAAAGTGGTATCGTATTACCCAGTATTAACTGGGTTGTGGAGGTCAGATAGGCAGTCGCTCCATGTAAATACTGGTATTCAACTGCATCCGGTTAGACTGAAAATCGACCCTGAACATAGTTGGGAAAAGGCTAAGCAGATGATGATCTTGTAGTTTATGACATACATGCTATGTTCAATTATTTACAAAGTAAACACTGAGACACCGGGATTAGCTCGTTGGTATAGTGGTTGCAAGTGCGACTGCTGAGCATGCGATCCTGGGTTCGATTCCCGGGTCGGGCAAAGTGTAATTGTATTTCTCCATCACGAATTTCTCAGCCACGGAGTTTGGATTTGGGCCTGGTTGATGGCAATAGGTTCGCTCCCTATTACATGGGACTTAAAAACCTAATTGGTGAAATGTGGATGTACTATTTGGTACATCTCTTCTTAACCATTCAATCCCCATTACGTGATGAGTGTGTTGACTGACACGCTGTGAAAAAAACTTCTAAGAAGTAGATAGGTAAACTAAATTAAGAACTTAGTAACATGGAACTAGCAAGCTTTCCCACCCGCAGTAACAAGACTTAGGAAGCTATGTCAGTGAGGGTCCGCCCATACATGGCACCTTCATATCTATAAATCTCAATTTGCCGCCAACAAGCCCCGTGAGCCAGTAAGGTCAAATGAAACTAAATGAGCTCTTTTAGCACCTCCAAAGTGACCGGTTTATGTTAAAAGAAAGTGACATTTATCTTAATCGAACTTAGAGAACAAAGTTGCGGAATGACCTAACAGGTTGGGTTCTGCTCTTTTTAAATGAAACGTAAAAGGTTTCAACTTTTTTTGTACCTTTCTCATATGTCTATACATACCTACATACAAATAAATTAAATTGAAGTATCTATTTGTGATATTAAAACAACAGCTTTTAACTGAATGCATATAAAAATATATACGACATTTATAACGAAAACAGTTCTTTTGTTCAATTATTGTATGTCTGTTTCTTTGTCTGTCTGTTTATTTTGGCTAATCTCCGAACCGGCTGGACCAATTTTAACGGGAATTTTACTGGCAGATAGCTGATGTTATAAGAAGTAATAAAGGCTCCTTTCATTTTTTTAATGAGAATAAGAATCAGGGCTCCGTGCACAAAAAATTAAAACCCTTCAAATTGGTAACAAAATCCGATTCAAAAAGGGAAGTAATATTTTTTTACATTAAGTTCACGTGAATGAAGGTCGAGAAACAATTAGTATATTTTTACCAGTCGAATTTGAATAGGCTGTTTAAACATTGGAACAAAAATCGGTTAAAAATATAAATATGGGTATATCATACAACTCATCCATGCAAGATGTCATGCCTATCGATCCTATGAAATACATCTTACCCGATGACCACATTTCTTTAATTATAATTCACAATCCTGTTCACTAAACCCAGAGTATAGGTTTTATAAGGTTATGTCGTGTTCGACTCCATACAACCGTTGTCTTTGCATCTCGACTCGCAGGCGAGCACCAAACAAAATGGAATTTCCATTATTTTCTTTTGATCTCCTACCCTTTATGACACTGGTATTTAATGTACATAGTTTTGGGAGTAAGTTCTTTGAGTTTCTGCTTTATGCTTTTCACAGTCAAGTTTCCCCGAAATTGTTAAATTAGATGGATAGCCGCAGTTACCGTTTTTACTCAATGAAAATACAGGCCATGTCATGTTATTATTTCCAATATTTTTCTTCAGAGACGGTTGAAAGCAATAATTGATTGATTGAGACAACTTTGGGTTCATATATTTCTATTTCGGGAAAAGTAGTGTGACTTTCTGTTTTGTTCTAAACAAAACTTCTAGTCTACTGTTGTTCGGTAATATAGTAAAGTCGTGTAAGTACCAACATGTAGGTTTTTCTTACCCTTTTTATGTTCCTAAGGAACCCTTAAAAGCTTTTTAAGGTCCCTCAGACCGGACAGAGTTGATGTTGACGTAATTTATTTTATTAGTTTCAGTAGAAGTTCGTCGTAAAGAAAGTTTAGTGTTGCGCGGATTTAAGTTGCTTTTTGTGTTTATTAATTGGATAGCCGATATAAAATACTTAGTGATTACGTAAATACTTATTTTGTTTATTTTTTATATTAAAAGTTATAAGATCATTTTACGAAAAATCATCTAATTAAGATGATTTTTCGTAAAATGATTTACCACATCGGCCTTTTTTGAAAGACTGTATTTATGTCTTCATAAAATATTTATAAAAATGCGGATTTTTCATTAGGTAGTTAATTTTAATAATGGAAGTCCAAAGCAATAAAAATGTTTTCTTTAAATCTTTATTAAATTGATTTGGATCTCCAGCAATGTAAACCTAATATTGGTAATATCCTGAGCACAAGGGCAAGCTAAAAGATATATCCGACTGTTTGTGTTTAGGATCTAATCATGAAGAACAAACAACGCCCTTTATTAACAGCTCATACATTCAATCTCATTCGTTCTCATTCAATAGTCAAGTACGAACCGAGAAGGTATCATTCATTGCTTTACTCTATGTGCACAGATTAAATATCGTTTTCCCTTTCGCTAGGAATCAATCAGTGACATCAAGCAGGATCTATCGATTCGGTAAATATTCGACTTGTAAACTAATAGCTTTGTAAAAGTTTTTCCTTGAATACGGGCTAAGTAAATAAATAGGTTTGTCTTTTGACCTTTGCATATTTATTCGTAAATTAAGCTAGTCTTACTTACAGAAAAAATACGTGTTTTTAAAGGTTTTCATGAAATACATCATAGTCATAGGTTATGACAAAAATGCACAGAATTATTTTAGATTTAATGTATGATGCTTATTTAGGAAGGCACTATTAATTATGCATAGGTAGTGTTTAAGTCTCTCATCTCATGAAATAAATAACTACAAAAAGCATAAACCTTAAATAAGTTGTCTTAACGATGGATGCACAATACAGTTATTGGTCGAGTGCTCACAAGCATAAGGTTTATGAGGTCCTGGGTTGGAATTGCTTAGTAGCAGCCATGGAGTCAGCTTTGTGCCCGGTTGATGGCAATTGGCTTGCCCCCTATTACATAGAACTTAATGCATAACTGGCGAAATGTGGCTGTAGTATTAGGTACACCTCTGCCTAACCCTTCGGGATCATAGGCGTGTTGTTCTGATGGATGCCTATTAATATACTATTAATAGTGCCTACTTTTAGTAAGGTAAATGTATAAGTTAGTATTGTTTCAAGTGGTAACTTATAGGCAAACTGGATGTTAGAATATAGACATGTTCAACACGCCCAGTTCAATTTCATTTTTCTCTATCGTTGTATTTCTTAGAAGGACGTGTTTACATAATGTTAATGCAATATAGTTTAATGTATAGGGCTCTAAACGAATTGCCTCGGGCACTTTAAAATGCACTCCACATGATACGGAGGTAATCGAATACGAAAACTTACCCATCCGTTTTGTAAACCACTTTGTGTATTGTAGCATATTTATAGTTTTATCTTGTTAGACAGAGTTTCTACGTGAAACTAAAGTTTTGAGAGTCAGAAAGTTTTTCAGTACATTTTGATAATTACTTCGACTGTGTGCCTATTTTTTGAACGTCCAGGTAGCTAGCAAGTCATCTTCGTTTTTTTGGAGCAATAACCAGCCTGTGGGCGGTCTTGATTCAATCTAAGCACAGCCTTTGAATTGCATTTGTTAATTAACCCTATAATTTGACCATACCACATCAGTGACTTTTTGAACTTACCATCTAGTTCAGCCAAGTTTGCCTGACTATCATAGTGTCGACTATTCCTCGCGTAAACTTTATCTAACAAAAACACCAAATTGTTTCGCTACACGGCTTCTGAATTCTTTATCATTTCCTGAGGTGCGGCGAAGTTTCACACCGTGTTGAGTTTTCCTCCTACAAGTGCAGAAAAAGTTTTACAAATGTGATGTGGAGCTGTGCCCTTCACGACGACGGCGACGCTTCAAATGTTTAGGTAATGATGCCATTGACCGGAAAAATGCGCGTTAAATATGTAAGTTTTCTCTTCGACACTTCGAGGGTTAAGCGTGCCTGATGTTGGTTTTGATTTCAGATATTTGTTAGTAAATCTATCTAAGTGTAATGTGTAATTCATATCTTGTTTGTATATTTTTAAATCCCTGAATATGCATATTGCAAAGTTTCAGAGATCAACCGTTACTAGAAGAGTGTAATTATGAAAGCAATGGTACGTCGTCGTTAGCATATATATATACTCTCTCTTTACTATGCAGATTTACTTCGTTTGGAGTTGTGACCCAATCTCTCCGTATTCTTTTTTCGGAATAATTAACTTAATTATTTTAATGGGATCTGTCCTTTGCTACCCGACTAAGAATAGATCCCGACAAACAGATTATATCAGACAGCAGCATTCAGCTTATCTATCAGCTATTTATTATCTTGCTATTATCACAGACCCACCAAACACGCACACCAAAGAATGAGAAAGCGACGCGTCGTTTTTCTCGGTATCGTTGGATTACTAAACATCTTACATTTTAACGTGCACCAATGAAAACAGTTGGAAGTAAAAAATTATATACCTAAGTCGTAAATAAATACAAGAACTTCTCCTTTTAAATTATATATTCCTTCGTAGAACCTGCTCTAGGACTTTCCCTAATACATTTTATATTTCAGCACAAATTCCATATTAATTAACTCATTTAGAAACACTTTACTAAAAAGAAAACGACATTTTAAATAGGATTTATCTTATTACAATTTTTAATTACAAGAATAGTGTCGTCTATTTTTAATGTTCCTATATAATTAGTTGGTCAGAGCGCTCTTATTTTTTCCGGCACGCAGGTGTATTTTGAGAGGTTGCAATTTACATAATTGAGCCCACCGTTAACTTGTCAAAAGTCTGTTTTTGTATCAGATAATATTAGATTTCTGCCTTAGGGTATTAATCGAAGTATCGGCGCATTATAATAGGCAATTTAAAAGGTTTTTCGTATCCCTGGATAAACCTACTCGGGATCATTAAAAACGTTGTAAGGTAAGTAACATTTTCAAACTACTGTAGACGTATATGTATGTTTTTCTTTGTTCACGTATGTAGTTATTTATTTTGACTTGCCATGTGCTTATGCTTGGCGTTTTCTGAGTCGGGTCCATATTTGTATCAATCCGGTGTATCAAAACTTCCGTCACTTGTCACCATTTCAACGTATCATGATCGGTAGTTTGAGTGCGAAATATTCGTATGATTGCGTCATGGGGTGTCCGAATGCGAATCGCGTTTTCATTATTATTGGTCGGAGTAGATTCGCATGACCAGTATGACCACGTTTTTGTGGAATTATCCGTGATTGTTCTTTGATTAAAGAATTTGCAAAGCTAAGCTTATGGACAGGTTTTAGTATGATAACAAATTAGAGAAAAGCATTTGTGGATAGTTTTATCGAACTATTGAACTGTGCAACGTTGTTATTTTGATTTAGCGAATAAAGATGTATTTTAATTATGTGTTATAGCAGTTTTACTTAAAATCGTATAAATGGATATATACGGTAGTTTTCTTTGCTAGTTCTAATAACAGCATGCGTGGTGAAAGGCTAAGCCTCAAGCCAAGGATTTATGCATCATAATCTCGTACTAGTGCAAGCGGCAGTAAGTGGATAGAATCATATCCATGATACATGCACTAACAAATAAGTAGCCTGGAAATCTCTCCAAGAACGGCGAAGCCAAGCTCAATCACCCAAGCTGATTTCGAATATGGATTAAAACGCCATGTTGATTTTCAATTAATTATTGAAAACGTATTTAAATAAGTCAAAGTCAAAACATTTATTGGGAACCAAGTGTACAAAGTGGTGTTAGGTATATTTTGGTTAGTACTTACAACTTAGCAGCCTTTTACAAGCATTGCAATGAATACGATGGATACGTGATGTCTAGGTTCATATTGAATAGTTAATTAAAAATCGCATCACACAGCATTGTTCTAAAACAATGCTTGTAATAAACAGCGGACATTAAATTTGAATACCGCCGCAACTAAATGATTCTGTCCAGATTTCCGCCACATTCTATTATTATAATATAACGTAAGCAATGTGGGCTTTTATTTATACAAACTTTTAAACAGCCGTTTTGAACTAATCTAAGGCGTTCATAAATGTAATGCCTCTGTGTAGGATCGTGGCTATATTTAGTTAATTGGTACTTGCTGCGCCTCATTTACGGATCCCGATTTACCTGCTGGAGTGAATTCCGGGTTTTTACCAGCTGGGAAGGAGTTGACGAATACATTATTCATGTTCAAGAACCCCAATAAGTGTCACTGAGTCAACAACTGCTGTTGAAAAACACAGACTTCGAGAATCAAAGTTTGGCTAAGTTAAACAAATTTTTTACTTAGAATGCAATCTCGGTAACAAATAGCTGAATAATTAAGTATTTGTATGTCAGGTCAATTTTTCTTGAAAAATATTATATACGTAAAATGTCCGTTAATTTAGCGGTAAATGCGGTACATCTACACGTCAAAGGTTCGGAGTGAAGCACCGTATCTTATCTAAGGGATGTCCAATAGAATGGCGTCATCATTGTGTCGGAGGCATTGTATGTCAGTTACGTTTCAATCGCGAACTGAGACAACGGGGGACAGCGAAAACTTGCGACTTGATCATTTTCTTCAATATTTTAAAATGGTTTTTTTTAAGTATTTATTACAATTATCCCACATTTGACTCTAGAGGTTTCTGTTACCTACCATTGTTATTCGTAAAACTGTGACTTGGTTTTATCTTATTTAATTGGTACCTAGTGACGAAACGATATAAAGAGAGTGAGATCTTAGAACTGTGTAGGTATTACTCCTTTTAGAACAGTTTGCAAAAGTAGATTTAGTCAAAAAGGTAGAATGTGGTAGCTACAGTAGTTACGAACAGTATTCATAAAGACGCGTCTCGAGCGACGTGTATAGTATTCCGCAGCTATTGAATAGTGTCGATGTAGCGGCCTCGCGACAACTTCTCTACTATCTGTTTCGTTTCCCGCCTGCGAGACAATTTAACTTGACAACGTGGACTCTACAACAAAGGCTGCTCGCTCTATTTAGCGCCCAGCCTCTGCCAATGGGAGAGTCGTTGATATTAAACGCTTTTCTCACGCTAAAGTTAACATAGTTTTGGTTGAAACTTAATCAAAGTAATAGTTTGCTTGGTGATGATTGAATTTCCTATTTGGAATACAATTCATAAGTTTCCGATCCGAAAATTAAATATCTACAAAAACTTCAAAAGTTTCTTAAGCTAAGCAATCGTTTAGACAAACAAATTTTGACTTTATTTATTTATAACTAGTCGTTCGACATCGTTCTAAACTAGTCGTCTGCTCGCAAAAAGATTTGCCAGTTCAACACCCGAATAAATATTTAGTCGGAGATTAACGTTAAAAAGGAAGTCCAAACACCCTTAATCGTGCAAATACTGAATGTACGACATTCGAGTGAGACGTTACGTCGACGTTACCGTGTGATGTGGAGGAATATTTGTAAGCGTTCTTTGTATGATCGGGAACGAGTGTAAACACGGGTGCGCGGCGCGCGGCGTCGGGCGGGGAGGGTCCGCGGCACTCGGGCGGCCGCCGCCGCGCGCTCCGCCCGCACCATGTCGGTGCGCGTAGACCATCGCGACCGAGACAGGTTCTCGAGGCATTCTTCCCGCGCTTCAGTAGATCTTGCTTTTCCTAGTAGCTCAACACGAGACCACTCGTTCCGCTCGGTGCATTCGGCCCGCGTGCCGCGAGTTGCGAGCGATGACTTGATGGTGCCTGTGCGCACGTTGCGATCGGCGTCGTGTCGCGTAGCTCCCGGTGCACCGCACCGCCTCAGGCGCCACCACTCGTCGGCAGCAGAATGCGAGCGCGCGCGCCGCTCCACCCGTCGGCACACGCTGGAGCTGCCCCACAGCCGTGGGCCCAGCGTCCGCAGCCGCTCACCCGAGCCACAGCCGCCACCGCCGGAGCCCGAGATCCCGCCAGAGGACGCCGGGAAGGAAGCACGTCGGCGGCGTGTCGTCGCGGCCGTCGCCGCATCCTTCTTCGCGTTGGCGCTGGCGTCGGTGCTGGTGGTGGTGGTGACGCTGACCCACAGCTCTGTGCTCCGCGCACACAACCAAACGGCCAAGTACTACACGTTCTCCGTGCCGCCGCACCATCCTCTCAGTGAGCCCCGTTCATGTTGCCCCACCGTCGCCCCTCCCGCTTCGCATGCGACTGTCTCCGACCCTGAGTGCCAGGGGCTGCGAACGTCGCCGAGGCGGCTCGGCTGCTCATCACCGCCACCATATGCGGTATATAATATTGTCAATACACACATGAACAATCTATCTGGGGTCCTTGACGACAGAATGCCAGAGTGATGTCGTTCATCACAATCGCTTCCTTTTGTCCAAGTACAAGACTCGAAGCTAATGGGATGATGAATATGCACAGAAGATAATAAAGGCAGGTAACTCTGTCGTCATTGGCTTCTGTACAAATGTCTGAATCATCGTAGGTATTGATGGTGTTGAACGAAATCGCCTGGTTTCTGTCAAATCGGCCTCAGTCCGTACAGGCCACACAAGCTACGCACGTTCGCAACCCCCTTTCTGCATGATTAGTTACTGTATAATATAGATGTCACGTGTTTGTGATGGTAAATGTTACTGTTATATTACTTTTAATTACAGCGTGTCTTGAATCAAGTTCATAAATTATGACTTGCTACAATTATTATTATAAACTGTCGAAAACATACGGTACGCTATGATATAGTGTGAAATAATTATAGTATCTATTTGCTACGTCTTTATGACCATACATACGTTAATTCCAAGGGCTATAAATTATACCTTTTGCTGAACTTGCTTGTGATACATTTTGAAATAGCGTATGTAATAACTTATTTAATGATCTAGTTCCAAAAACCGTACGAAACTTGACCCTAGTGTCTTAAGTCGCACAATTAGGCAAGGCTGGCTCTCAGTATTTCCATCCAGAAGTCCTCAAATACGATGGTATCAACAGTATACAACGTAGAATTAAGTGTTGTGAATCATCATTCAGCACATCTAATTCTTCGTTCTTGTTCCTATTGTCCTGAATATCTAATTAAACAACTCCTGTGTAGGCTTAGATTAGCAAGCTTAGGAAAAACCTCAATAGATAATAATTATCTATTGAGCTGATATATTGCTTATCTTTTAGTTCCTGAAATGTTTTGACTTACGTAAATCAATCTGTTAGAATTCAATTTAAATTCAATTCCGCATTCAATGTTGGAAACATAAAAAAAAAACAAGAACAAAACCTAAAATAAATGTTTTCCAAATTCATATGCCACACGTTACTCGTCGATTGTTACACGAAACACGATGTTTAAAGAATTTGTACCATGCACATAAAACAACGAAAAAATGTTTACAAACCCACGAATAATCTGTAAGAGGTCCTTTTAAAACATCAACGGTAACAATAATGTCATCTTAAAAGCTTACTTCCTTTTTGTCGTCATAACGTTTAGATTTCCTTTCGTAAAAAGAATAAAACGTCCTATTAAACAAAGTGGGAGTCATAGAGTATTGTGTCCTTTAGTAGCAGTTTTAATGAGGGTAAAGAAAGTTTTGGTTTTTTAAAGAAAATAATGTGTCAAAAACTGTCTTCTTTTTAACAAGTCACTTGCAATAAAGTTGTCTTGAAACTTCTGTACTGAATGCCTGCATCAGAAACGAACATTTTATTTTTGTTTATCATTTCATACTATGCCAGAAAGGTTAAATACGTACGACATGTTTTTGTTACCTGTATCATTTACAACCTTCGTAAAAGCATCCTCATTCACAAATGTCAAAAAAGAAAACGAGTTTGAAAAGACTATTATACTGCCGTTTGAACATTCCCAAATGGCAAAGTCCTTGATATTATGTGTAAGTAATGTGTCCCAAACTTCATTGGAAAAACTTCCAACCACGAGACCTAATAATATAATCTTTGGAATAACGTTAGGTATAATGTTTGGGCCGTGTCTACATTATGTATGAACTCGATCATGATTCTTCTCGACCGCTAAACTTTTCGGGGAACACATCACTCATGTCAAAACTTATTATTAGGTAAATAGGACATCAATGGAGACGCCTGACTTTCGACTTCTTTTTCAGTTTTTACGAATCAGACTTTGCACTTTAATATTTCAGACGATTTTTTCAAATTTCTACTGTAAATACATCAATATTAAACGTATAATTCTATGAACATTATCCTCAATCTTTGATCGTAATTCTTAGATCCCTTTCAATCACGTAGATCGAAGAAATGGTTTCCGTTTCACGCCTTCACAGATGTATCCCACGTTAAAATATCTGTTTATATTAAAAACATGTGATGCATTAACACTGTCTTGTTCGCGGAAACTGTGGCCATTTTTATTGCCCGTTGCTAGAACATTGTTTAACACGACAATACCGTTTATCACGATATTTTTGGCACGATGTAGTAACACGGTTTTTCAACAATAGATTGAGTTCATAATATTCAATAGCAGTGTTATCATCGATACGTTTGCCAAGCGGGGTGATTATGGTAGTTTTCCCTCTAGACCGTTCATTAATACGATCTATTAGACTCGGGAAGCACATGTTCAGCATTGGCCGTTTATAGAGGCCGCTGTTGATTATGGTAATATCCAAAAGCAATTTATGTTTAGCATATAAAAATGGTGGTGGAATGTTTGTCTGAGTGTGACGTCAGTTTTGTAAACGTTCGTCAGAATTCCTAGTATGGGGCAACGCTTTTAAAACAACAAATATATAAAGGTAATATAAGGATACTTCTGGCCCACGTTTATACTGCATTTGATTTCCACCGTTTCCCGTGAACAGTAATAATTCGGCATCGTCGCTAAGCTCATAAATCTGTTATTGACGTCTAAAACACCGCTTGAACATTTATTTGTTGAATGAATGGTTTGATTTATGAAAATGTGATTTGATAGACGGTTTTCTTCCGTAAAAGTTTGAGAGGAAATGGCAATTCATGCATTGATGCAAATGTCAGGCAGTTGATTCTTATTTAATTTTTCGATTTCCGATGTTTTTTATTTAATACACTTCTGTGATCTGTTTTTATTAACTCTCGCTGTACAAAAATAAAACGTTTTTCACGAAAACATTGTTATGTTTTTAATACGTTCCATAGAGTTGTGATGAATTGAAAACAACTGAAATAATAGACATTCAACTGCAGTCAAAATTTCAAAGCGGCTTAAAAGTTTCCATATTTTGAATTCTAGTGCACCGTAATATAGAAAATGCCTGAATCAGCTAAACCAAAATAAGACCGCGTTATTGCATGACGTCCAGACTACGGGTATTGAGAGTTTCCAATAATAACTGAAGTATTCAGTGTGGTTTGTAGACTCTGCTATGCAACTGTGATAGCGCGGGGCAAGCTAAATATTCACAGCGTTATTGCTAAGAGCATTGTTATGAACCTTTTACACGTACATCTAGGGTTGACTGCGTTATATGCGTTAATAATTATAATTTCATTTATTTCATATAAAAACAATTACAAAGATCAAATCTATACTAATATTATAAAGAGGATTTTTTTAGTAAGTTTGTATATTAGGAACTCTCCGAAGGAATCTCCGGAACTAATCAAATCTAGCCCCCGTTTAATTTGTATTTAATTTTTATTATTTAATATTAAATTAAAAATACAACTGAGTATTTTGTGAATATTTCAAGTGCCTACCTGTTGCCATTATTGATATCGAGCAAAAAAGGGCAACTAAATCGCGTTTATTGTATGGGATAATATTTATTTTATTTTAGTATTTGTTGTTATAGCGGCAATAGAAATACATAATTTATGAAAATTTCAACTGTCTAGCTATCGCGGTTCTTGAGATACAGCCTGGGGACAGACAGACGGATGGTCAACGAAGTCTCAGTAACAGGGTCCCGTTTCTATCCTTTGGGTACGGAACCCTAAAACGGAGAAACTTGAAAGCAAATTTCAAAATAACTCATAAAAACGGAAATTCATATTTTATGAACCAAATCAATCAATTTATCAAACAATTAATATAGCAATTTTATTAATATCAATTTGTCACTAATAAACTGCTGATTCATGAAAGTCAAATCGCAAGTAAATATTACGTCAAATATGAATGCCATTTCATACGACAACGGGAAAAATCATCCTGAAAAGTGCATAATTTTTGTACGTATGCGTGTCTTTTAATAACTCCGGAGTGTTTCTGAACCACGTCAAATTGTAAAAAGGTTATTAGTACTTATTAATTATTGACTTATATGCATCGTTGATGTTTAAATGGGCTGTTACAACTGCGGTGTACAATAATATTCCATTTAGCAACTTCGAGCATCTATCTTCGAAGTTCAAACATTGAACTCGATCGGGTTCAATTGTATGCAGTTATGTTTACACGTTGTGGTGACTACAAATTTCCGTATTGTATAGGATTGCAAGTAATATTGCTGTAAAATGTTGGGTCTATTTCAGTATAGAAAATGGACTAAAGATGCTGTCGCACCAGTCAGATCGGACAGTGATTTAGTAGATATTTCTATACTGTCACGAGCACTATGTGTATATCAGCATTTGGTAGCAATTGTCACCTTCTTTATTGATTTCATTTTCATTTTACGTAACGAAGTTAATATTTTAGAACCTATATCAACATAAAATCGGAACTTGCAACGATTATTTAACGAGAACTTCGCGTTTGAATCTGACCAAGTGTCCTTTCGAAGTCCGGTGTCAACAGTTCGGGCCGGATTATAGTCCGTTCCGTTTGACCGCACCTTAATGTCAAGGAATCTTCATTGAATACAATAAAAGGCCAGTTAAAATAACGGATCCAAACAATTAATTAATTACTTAAGTATGCTTTAATCGTGTAGATGTTTTCCTTTGCGAAAGTAAGTGATAGAAGGAACATGTGTGGTTTTTAGTCAGTGGAAGTCTGACACTCCCTTTCGCGAGCGGGAGGGGATATTTGACGATTTTCCAACCGCCAAAAACAAAAAAAAAAAGTCAGAAGTCCATGGACGCCGTAAAAACTCCGACACCAGTTTAGCCAATAACCACATGGTAGACAAGATCGTTTAGATATAAGAACACATTCAATAGCAAGTTAAAGTATTTATTTGTTTGATTTTTTGTGTGTGGTCTTATAGTTAGGTTATAGTAACTCAAAAGCTACCCAGTGCATACAATGTTACAAAATAAGACTTCAAAACCGATATAAAATACAAATTAACCTAAATTTCTATACTGAGAATATAATCATTAATTTTTATAATAAACATTAATAACACAATTTGCTTTATTATCTGTATAAATAAAATGTAAATTATATTCAGAATACAATCCAATGGCCATCCAATGTAAATCCAAAAAGCAAAACCAATGTTTGCCAGTACAGGCTGTTGAACTGGGCCTTTAGGTACGTTTATTTTACATTACAAAATCTCAAATTCTTACCGAGTTGTCGGAATGTTTCAGGAGAGTTCGACATTTTTGCTCTGCGTAAAGAAAATTCTTCTTTTGTTGTTTGAAACCATTAGAACAAAGCAAATTAAAATAAAGCAGAGCTTCATTTCTTATTACGTGTAAGTTAATCTGAATTAATTATAATAAAATTATTATCGGGTAATTGCGTGTTCAGTACATCATACATCATAAAAAATTTCAATATCAACATCAAGTCCCCATATCGAAATTTTTAAATTTTCATTTGAAATTAAAAAAAAATGCTGTTTACTATAATAGTGCATACCTACACGTTGTCACAACAACGTTGTGAACAATGACTTGCTGATAGGATTTATAATCACATATCAAAATAAGTTTCAGACGACAACGGGATTTCAAACCATTGTTTTGCTGCATAATAAAATAGTTACGTTGTCCATAAATTAATAAACAATAGAAAATAAATGCGATAAATTGGTAGAAGAGATCTATGTCTGATTCGTTTTAAATAAAACAATCCATATAAGATAGAAGATAACTCATAGTTAATGGACAAAGATAACCCTCCTTTTGGCATCGCCATATAGTCGGGAAATAAAGTGATCATTATTCGTTCGAAACAAAAGATAAACAATACCTACATATTTACAATGATGCCGCGACTGCATTCATTAGCTGACTATTTACGATGTTAATTGTCATGTCAAGAGAAATGAGCAGATCCCGTAGATAAATGATTTGCAGACTTAGTAGGTTGCCTTAGGTTTTCAATTAAATTACAGCTTCACAGAGTGAATCTTATAGATGGGACTCCTGGGGCTTAATTTGAAAATCGCAGCAGTAAAACAAAATTGTCTGGGAACCATTAACTTGGTTTTGGACAATATTGAGGCAATGCTTATCACCACTGCTGAGCATGAGTCGGACTCTGGATTGGTGCCCGGTTGCCGGCAATAGGCTCGCCCCCTATTATATTGGAGTAAAATATAACTGGCGATATGTGGGTGCATTAGGTACAGCTTTGCCTAACCCTTCGGGAATTACAGGCGATATGTTGTGAGGCAATCTTTCAGTTCAGACTTACTCCCAATAAGAAATACGTATTACTTATTCCACTGTGCGATAAGTGGTTGAAAAGACTTGTAAGAAAGTACCACGTCAATTTGAGTGGACCGGCCCGATACTTAAGTACGCGTTAGTAGGTACGCATTGTATAAAAATGCATATCATCGACTATATAACAATTTGTATACAGCTCAAAATCGAGAAGTCACACCCGAAAGGTAGCGGTACAAAACCCTCAAAATGTGACAAAAGAAAAGGTTTCAATGAATATCATCTCAAAATTTTCCTTACCGCGCATAATAACTTCAAAAGAGGTGGCTTCCCTTTTTTATAAATCATAAAGGGAAAGGATGTACAGAAAATTTAGGTTTAAAACATCCATCCTGTGTGATGGCCGTTGCCCGGAGCCATCTAACATTAATTATAACTTATTTCAAGTTGTTTGTGAATGTTTAATTGGGTTGTATTTAGCATAGTAGCTAACTATAGCAATGGAAAGTTTTAGCGCTTATTCAACTTTGTATGATAATTATGATATGATCTATATTTGAAGAGAACCCTTAGCGGGAACGAAAAAAATTACGTAACACATTTGGTACGCGATCGGAATTATGAAAAAAATACGGGCCAAGTGAGAGTCCGTATGAGGGGTCCGTATCATAGTAGAAGGGGAGCTCCGTTTAATTTTTCTTACTTCTATGATTTGTTGTTAAAGCGGAGACAGACACCCACATTAAATTATCAACTGTCTACCTATTACGGATCTTGAGACACAGCCCGCAGACAGACAGACGGAGGGACGGAGGCTTAGAAATAGCGTCCCGTTGTTATCCTTCGGAACGCTAAAAACTATAGTTTTATCTGTGTGAATCTACTGACTTTTTTATCTATTGGTAAAACTAAGTAGGTACACTTTACTTAGCTGATTTATTACATTCTCCTTTTCCTCCCCAATCACGAAATAGTTAAAGCTTTTAGGAAAAAACTTTGAGATCGTAGATTCCTATTAAATATCTTCCTCAAATAAATCAAAGATTTTCCCACTGAAATATCTAATTCATCTCTTTCTGAGTGGAAGTTTATTCATTTAAGTCATTTTATTTCCATAAAATATGTCATAAAAAAGCGTTTATGATTAAATCAAGTTTGCTACTCCAGTTTAGTAGAGCGAGCTGATGGCCCGTCTCCCGGATTCATTCGAAACTTTTTACTGAAAAGCACTAACAAGCAACCAGTGAGGCGAGGAAAGTAGACACTAGTGAGCCACGGCACTCATAGATTCATAGGTGGCGGCCTATGTGCCTATACACATAGAGAATATGGAACTTTTTTAATTTCACGCTTGATTCGAAAACTTCCACGCGAACGCGGAGTAGCGGATGCCAAGAACTCGACGTTGTCATTCAACGTAGGCACACGTTTCTGAACCAATGATTTGAGTTGCGTCATTTGAAATACATTAATTTTATTTAAGTTGCCTCGCTTTGTTTCAAATGCATAATTGAATTTGAATGTGCGGAAAAAGGGTTCAACTCTGCCCACTAAGCTGGAATAAATAGGTTTACCAATTAACTGGGTCAAAAGTTTTACAGAGCTTGCGTGAACTGCCTAATAATACTTTATCACATAATTAAGTTTGTTCACACGATTTATATTTCATGAACGATTGTCTGTGTAATTGTTAAGGTTATTTCTCTGTCAACTTTCAGCTAAAGTGATCTTAGGTCCACTTCTAATAACAGTCTCTCTTTTAAGAAGTACCTAACTCAGGCGTAATAAACGTAAATATATTCGGTATAAAAAAAAGACAAATGACAACCAACATAATCATATAGGTACAACGATATCTTTAAAAAAATACTAATATAAAAACAAAAACATATTCAAAGACGGTAAATAAAGAGGCAATTAAGTTACTTAGGTTAATGTTATGAACGTTTCGCGAACTAATTGGCAATGTAATCTAATTAGAACTAGGCTACGTTTGCGGCACAAGCACTTTGTAAATGCACAATAGGTATGTGCAAAGAGCGCCGCTTTTAGTTTACGTAGAGGGTACGAATGCATTGTTTCATTTCATATTCGATTCGATTAGGCCCGCAGCCCACTTGCATGACTCGTTGCGTTCTAACCGCCCGCGCTTACGAGCGCAAATGGATTACGACGCGTTTTAACGGTACATTTTAGTGTGGTAGCCGTGGTAGGTAATTCCACACGTTTTAGCTAAGAACAGAACATAATTTAATATAATTATGTAATCTCACATTTTAGAGGGTAGCTCTAATAAATATTGATAAAGTCAAGTCCCAGTGTTATTTGTACTTTTTAACTTTGAAATATTTTTAAAACGTCAAGATTAATATATAATAAATACAACATCCGACCTAGCGAGTGTTGTGCAAATTGTGAAATGTTTCAAAATTTTACGTCGGTAGCGCAAAGTCGAACGTGCAACCAATTACAAAAGGCACACGTACAAAAGAAACGCTTAATGAATAAATAATCAGATAATAATTAAGCTTCTCATGTTTCGCCGGAACGCTTTTTACTGTAGAACAAGTTGTATAGACGATAGCCGCGAGCGACGCGCGACACACATCCCGCTTCTGATCACCGCGTATCATGGGCTCATAGCACTAACGGAGGGTACACACAAAGGCAAGGCTGGCAACACCGTGTAAGCAAAGTCAATTGTAGGTGTGTTCGCCTTACAGTTTATTCCATACAATGTGATCGGCGCTGCTCATCTATCAGTGTCGTGTCGTTCACGTCAACCATGTGGAAATAAAGTCCCTGTCGCACGAAGAATAATCGATGTAGCGCAGTCGATATTTTTCAAAACCTTTTATAAACATGTTTGTTGATCAGTACGCTTAGCCTCGACTATATAATCACCATAATATTGTACTTAGGAAAATGAACTTGCTTGTTTGAGAATAGTTCAAGAATTTCTTCTATAATAATTCCTAATTTAATAGCAATCTATTAAAGAAGGATTTTTTTTAACTGTTCTCAAACTCATCACCTTCTTGCCCTTGTCCTATTCTACTTAGGGTCAGTAAACGCAACATGTTTTTTTCTTCCAGTCTTCCCTGTCAGACGTCAAGGCATCATTTACTCCTTTCTCTTTCGTATTATTCCTCACACAATCCATCCATCTTGACAGAAAGGCATAGTCAATACTTAGCCATAATAACTTGTTTAAGTTGACTACACAAACGGTGGAACCTCAAGTCAATGTTAGCTTAAAAACTTGACTTACACAAAGTCAAGTTTTTAAGCTAACGTTTTTTTTAACTAAAGTTTAGGACACGCTAGAAATATTTCACAAAATGTGGGCTTTCGCAGAAAAGTGAGACTAATTTCGTTGTTTCCCGCCGTGCAAACTGGTTACCCAACTCGAAGGTGTCACTACAATACACAATAATATTTTATTCCCGACTCCACCCTCCTCTAGTCTAAATAGAAGCAGGCATTAAAATTTCCCCTTTCACACTAATAATACAGGAACAGCGAACTTTCAGGAAGTTAATCATATCAACGAGAAGTCAAAAGTTCCGTGAATCAATTCCGTTGAAGTTAACTATAGCAGGCGCACGGAACAAAATTTATGAGGCACTTGTTGATACGACATTTAAGCCGGCTTTGGGCCAACGAATATTGTGTCTCTGGCCTAATACATGCTAATACAGGCTTTAGTTACGAGCCGTCTTTTGTAAACTTCGCTTAAATTGAACCTTGTACAGATAATGGGTACAAAGACAGAAAATATAATGTGGAAAATAAAGCCGTGTTGATATTACCCGGGTCGAAATTGATGAAGAAGATATGAGTCAATGTTGAGCAAAGTCGAGTAAATTTTATTTAACCATCTGGCAACGTTGCGCACTTCTGCAGGGCTATTGCGTATCTTTTTAAATGTCAGTGGCTATCATAGTGTCCATCGATTAACTGTCAAATGGTTCCACTTTGTACCGAACCATAACCATTTGACAGTTAATCGATGGACACTATGATAGCCACTGACATTTAAAAAGTTACGAAATAGCCCTGCTGTGCATATTGAGTGCGTTGCGCATCACTTTTACCCGATTACGGTAAATCCAAAAGTAGGTTATGATTTCAGTCGTATTTGTATATGTTTTCCTGTTCCTGCATATCTAGATACATATACGTATAAAAAATATGATAAGTAATTTAGAAACTGCTTATTTTAATTCGACAAAATGCACTTTGTCTATTCATTCAATTCAAATATTTTAGGTATGCAAGTTGTCTACGTATAAGATGATAAATACTTATTTTTACGTATACGATGAAATACCCGAAGGTATTTCATCCACTAGCACAGTGAATACACGTCTATTTTTATGTGTTCGTGGAACGAGTTATGTTATGACTTTGTGTCACTTGTCTTCAGACTGCGTATTGTTATGTTGTTTCTACTTATAGGTCAGGGACTGCCTGTCACCTCTTGTTTGACATGTTATGCGTGTTTGTTACTGTATTACCTTCCTTTGAGAACATCGTGCCAAAATAAATTATTGAAAGCATGGTCTCTCACTATATTCTAGATCCCAGATGCTGCACTTATGGGTTGAGTAATGTTTTAAATCTAGCCATATCATTACGAAAAATGATTCTAAAGAGCTTTTCAATCTACATACATAGTTACCCATAAGTTTTCTTACTTGCTGTTGTCTGCGAATTCGTTACAAAAATGTAAAGTTATTTGAAACGAATAAATTTTTTAAACGTTTAAAGTTTTGATATGTATGTGTGGGAGAGAAAACGTGTACATAATTATATACTATGCCAGACTAAAATCTTTATCTACGTCTCATTGCAATCCGTTCAGCGTTATTGAGTGACAAACATCAATCCATCCCAACTTTTGCATTTATAGTAATACATATAATATGTGGTTAAATAATATACCACATTTATTTATCAATCTTTAGAATTTAGCCATTCTAAAGTTTTCAACGTTACATGATATTCGACTTGATATTTGTGCTTTGAAGAGCTTCCATTAAATTTGATACTCCCATTATGACCTTCCTTTCGAATCTACGAAAATTGCCTAGTCAGGTCCAATTAAAATAAAGCCCAGAATCAAAATAGTTACCACTTTTAGACTTCTATAAATAAGTCAAAAAGTTCTCGCCCCCCTAAATAATTCTCAAATTCTGAAACATTTCTATGAAAATACCTATGAATTACCCATTGACAAAGTTTTAAAATTTGTCCATTTATTTCTAACTAGCTAATGCCCGCGGCTTAAGCCGAAAAGCAAAATCTTGACAAATTAAATACTAAAACCTTCATCAAAAACTACTCTATCCATCGGAGAAAACAGCATGAAAAACGGTGCAGTAGTTTTTGAGTTTATCGCGAACAGACAGACAGACGCGGCGGAATACTTTGTTTTATAATACCTATGTAGTGAAGGTATAGCACCAAATAAAATTGTTATTTAACATGTTTTTAGTCGACCTGTGTGGTCAAAGGTCTCTCCTATAGCTTTCCCTTTCTCTCCTCGTGTATCAGTCTCAATATGTACAAAATTGTAAAGATACAAATTATTATGGACATGTCCTTGTTATTATTTTTCTCAAACAAGATATTAGATGCCATCCAAAATATAAGAGATTGATAGGAGGGAAGCGAGCAATATTGGAAAATAAATAAAAGCTTATTATCTGCGATGACGATGCTATAAAGTTATATTGTATCAAGATACTTCAAGTCTCGGAAGCTGATAAGGCTAAAAATAAATTCACAGGAAATCCATAAAAATAAAAACATTAATAAAGATTACAGATTAAACACACAAATAAATAGCGCTTACAAAAACGAAAAAGTTAAGCGCTTAGGGTTTACAGATAAGCTGCTATTCAGCGAAAAATCTAATAGCACTCATTACCCCTTAAGAGCACTTAGGATTCTGTTTAAAGCAAATCTGATGAAGAATTTAGTGTGGGCAGAGTGACCCTCGTGTTAGACTAAATTCAATCTAATTATCACGGTGGTGTGGCGTCCACAACACATAAGTTCATGTGCCCGCGTGTACACACGACAAAAGCAACTTCAAAGGAAACACTCGTTCAGAACCGTAGGTGTGGCCAGTTGGCCACTTATAACGTATTTACTGGAGGGGAGCACCATGCTAAACACTCGATGCACTTGCTTGTTTTACTTTCAAACCTCGCAGCTATTTTAGGAAATAGATAGTCGCAATTATAGACACAGTTCGTACTACTATCGGCAACAAGTGGCTTCCCGATCTAATTCTCATTCGTTTCAACTGTTAATATCGATTGATTGTTTTAGTCTTTACAACTTTAAAAAGTGTTCTATTCTGGAACATGCTGGAAACTGTAGGAATTTCTTTTCGTACAACAGCGACTCGGTTGTTATCATAATTATTCACTATATATTTTTACTACGAGTAATTCACTAGCAGCTTATCAGAGTGAAGCGTGCTATTTCTTTCGTCGACAGCGTAATGAACATCTGTTAGATTAATTTGTATGTGAAACATTACGCTTGTTTCCTACGCGTTCTAGTCTTTATTCAATACACTCGTGTATACTATGATATAAACAAAGTCGACCTACTTCCATTGATTCAGATAGAATATTCATTGCACAAAACTTGAAAGCGATTCGATACTACAATCATCATCATCTGCTTTACCATTTCCCAACTATGTTGTGGTCGGGTTCCAGTCTTACCGGATTCAGCTGAATACCAGTATTTTACATGGAGTGACTGCCTATCTGACCTCCACAACCCAGGTAGTACTGAGTAAAACGATATCCTTTGATTCGATACTACAATTTGCATATAAATATAACAAATACACCTTGTAAATAAAAATACAATAAAGTGAGGAGAAGATTTACATTACTTGATTAAAACTTGCGACGTACAAAATAAAGTATAGTTTGAAGAATAGATATGCCAGTACAATGTCATTCGTATTTATTTTCAATCATCTTGATTACTTTACTATAAAATACTATAGATATACCTTAATCCTTTGTAATAAACGTTAATGTTATGCATGGTCATACACTTTAAGACGTCACAACGCATTTGCATATATTTCGTACACAAGTTCCTGAAATTCAGAATTAAACTTATCTTCCGTGAGAATGTGGAACACCTAGGCGACTAGTTTGGTCTCCTTGTTGCCGCCTGTACATCAAACAACTTCCTTAGTTGAAGAGTTGAAGTACTTAGGAAGTTTGGGCCGTTAAGTAAAGTCACATGTTCGGATCAGGGGCATCTTAGTACAGGTAGTTTGGGAGTATAGTAAACCGTGGTTTTACACGACATACTTAATTAATCTGTCTTTCTGTGGTTAGTGGGAGAACATTCCCAAGTGAATTTATCTCAGGGCTTTTACGTGGACCATAACTAATGCTTAGACAATGCAATTCTTCGGGTTAAGGTCGCAATTTTCTGATTTTATGTGGATTCCGCAAGAATGACGGACCTTGGTATTGTGGATTGCGTAACACATTTATATTAATATTTCTGCCGAGACGGATCCTATATTATTTCCCTTTGGATTTTAATATATTTGCTACAAATTCCGCTGGTGATCTGTAGCAGAATGTTGTAATAATATTTTACAACAAAAACGGCACCCTTAACTAAATACCTCCGTCGGTTTAACCTCTAACTTTGCCGACCTCTCGTTACAACTAGAGACTGCTCATATTAAATTTCAATTAGGTTTGAACAAACTAGGAGGGTAATTATGCAACCCGTTTCGAGCAAAATGTAGAGAGGTGAGTTTGTAACGCTTTTTATCAATCAGTAACAAAATGAGACTATTTTTAATTACAGCAGTGTCTGGCAAAATGAATGGTGAGCAATATGTGGTTTTACAATGTCGTATGTTAGAATTAGTGATGACGCTTGAAGCGGACGGTAACGGGTGAAATAACACCAGCTACCGAGCTAAATGAAGCCGGAATATATCTGGATTAAGACGTTGCTAGATAAATTTAAAAGCAGAGCTCCAGGATAGAGCAATAGATTTTAAACATAACATTATTATCAGCCAGTATTATCCAGATCATAAAGTTTAATATCTTACGACTGTACAGTAATAACGTGAGAGATTATTTTACTTGCATTTACGTAGACACGACACGGTAGTAAAAGTTGTGTGTACCTATGAGTATCGACATTTGTATGTTTATCGCTGGAGCCCGCTATAAATTTGTAAAATAAAGTTTTATGAATGTCCGGAAAACGAGGGAAGGACACTCGATCACATCTAGGTACCTATTTGAGATGGGTTTACATCATACTTTAGATATTGTGACCATCAATATCCGCTGGTCAAAATGTAATATCGTAGCGTCAAACTTTTAGGATAAGTGATTTTATTAGTTTACTTACTTTCAAAACTGACGTCTCAATTTTTATCTAAGGTTCGTTTATGAGTAATAATTTCCAGTATACTTGTTTTTATTCACCCATAACATATTTATTAAATCGAGACTAAAATCTGCGAAACAGCGTGTAATATCACTGTTTCTCTTCGTAACGAAATGACATAAAAGCTTTCTGAAAGCTGTAGCAACGTCGAACGGCTTTCAAGTCTGTAAATGTGTGGTTGTACTGCGCAAAATTACTGTAGTAAGTATATAAACTTGTATATAATATATATTCAGATATTAATAACAGTACTGTGTTAATTAGGTACGCGTAGACTACGGTATCGATTGTTAAATCGTTTTCCTTTTGCATTATAATCTCGCTCTCTCGTTTTATTATCTTTGTAAACATGAATAAAATGAAAAGATCTTTTTCAGTAGATAACCGGTTTTATTTACAGGAATCCCAATTTTATTGGAGAGTAAAATTGATTAAGTGATTGCGTTTTACCAGTTTTAGTATCAATTTATATTTTTAACTTTATTGTTATCTTAACCAGGCTTAAAATACCTAAATTACATGCTTTTCCTCCTAAGACTGTCCGGATTCGGCTGTAGGTAAACGAATGGAGTTTACTAATCTGATAATTTCTACAGGAAATTCACCCATAGAAACGAACAAAAGAAACAGAAAAAGTGGATTATTAAACGTGCTCAGCTTGTAATTCTTCAATTAGAGTACCTATGAGTTATCTTTTCTTTATTGATTTCAAGTGAAATGAACGTAAACAGTTCATCTAAGCTCAGTTTAAGACATCGATAATTAATAGTATAGCTTAGTGAGTTTCAAAAATAAAAAGGTGTCAAATGCACAACCGGTTGGAACGGAGCACGCACAAGTCATCACGCAAAATTGTTTTTTTTTAAATTAATAATAAAGAGTAATTAAACGTTATTTGTGCATATTCTCAAATTTGACGGCAAGCTGAATGGATTGAAAGAAGTTTTAGTATCCTACGAGTAAGTGACCGGGAAGTGAAGTTATCGTTTTTCATTGTTACATATTTTCCGGTCTAGCCCCTCAGCCCGCAAACAAATCATAACGATAACGTGTGATAAGGAAATCCGTTCCAAAAACTGTCAGGTATCTTAATCGAAAATACGGATACAGATATCTTAATCGAAATCGAAAAAACGAACAAGAAAGAGGGAAGACCGATTTGTCTGCTCATAAACATCCACCCGCAATGACTTCAGTTTATCCGTGATCATGGTGCTTGTAACAGCGCCGAAATATCGGGAACTCGAAACAATCAGTAAACATGGTAAATATCCCGTTTTCAGTATAAATAATAACCTTAATCGCTGTACCTTAAATGTAAAAAAACTGAGCGCGCTGTGTAGATGAATTGATCTCGATTAATTTCATTAGTGAAATCCTGCCTTAGCCACACAGGGCAACCACAGGTTCACCAGTCGATAATATAATTAATAAATTCACAAGTGATACTGTTTGAAACGCAATAAGGGTGTCTGATTCTGACGCGTTATAGCCATAATATCCAATTAAATTAATTAAGTACTCTGATTTGTCATTCAGTGTGCTCAATCAAATAAATTGTAGTTTGATTTTACAGCTTTACGATTTTCAATTTACTTTGAATGGTATCAACTTATTTCATGTCAAAACTTTAGTCGAAAATATATTTAGATTCAGGAAAGGAAAGATAGTGAAGGTAATTAATATTTTTGTGATTGTTTTTGGTTTGGTCTGCCTGAATTATTTTTTAATTAGCCTATTCTGTCTCATTGCTGGGGAAGGGCCCCTCATTTGTTTTACTTTGTAGATAGTAGCGACAATAGGGGATCGGACTGAGTCAAAAAAATATGATTCTAATTAGTCCGTCAGTTAGATTATCGAAAAATATTGGATACGTGTTTTTTGTTTTATCAAATTAATCAAAATTGACGAAGATAAAACGCGTCAAAGATCATGAGTGGGGGGGTTGTGACGTCATTTGTAGGTAAAAAATGTACTGACATGTGACGTTTTCGAGGAGTTCACGAGTTCGAAGCACTGTATCGTCTTAATTTTTTGTTTATGTGAAAAAAGAAAAAACATGTGTTCAATATTTTTTGGAAATCTATCTGATGGACTAATTAGTTTTTCTTGACCGATCCCCTATTCATATAATATTATGTAAACTTCGTTTTCGATATTTATATTATGTTTTGGCGGTTGCATCCTTGTAACCGCATTGATGTAACCATCCATGTAAAACTTCGCAGAATTTGTAATCTGTGGGTTTTCACGTAATACCTGCAAACGACATTCACTATATTTCGTGGAAAATAAACGTTACCGTATAGCACAGGCAACGTGTATTTTCAAACAAATATTTTCAAGAGTTTGAAATTCAGTGTAGGTTCGCTGAGCTCGTTTCGAATTTTGAATACAATTTTGAATCATAATGTTTTCATAGGATTCATGTTTCGTGTGTCTGATTGCACGCTTGTCCAATGTTATTGGTTTTAATTTAAACCTTTTTGGATGACAAAATTATCTAAAGGTACAAGGTACATGGCCGAATATTTTAGGGATCGGAGGCATGGACATTTATAAAATTATTGACTGTGCATTGACTTAGTATTTTAAACGGCGATAAAAATACAAAATTAGTCTTGTTATTATTACAGCATTCTTTTAGTGATTAGACACAAACTTAAGTTAAAAACACCTACTTTTGGAGACCTTAGCCGCCTTAGGCCCCTAGCACACGGCGTATTTGACGACGCGCGTTCCTGAAACGCGCATCGTCGTCGCTTTTCAAATACGCCGCATGCTAGGGGCCTTACTCGTAAAGCAGACAGTTATGGTAGTTTTGAAAAATAAGGTAGGTATAAAGGTTTACAAAACGCATGCAGGATATTAAGTGTCGATTTATAAAACTAACTTAAAAAAATATTGCAAAAATTCGGACCAGCTATTACAACGAGGCACCGTGGGTGCTATAATCGCTGCTCTAGGCAGGGTATAAAACAGACTAAAAGCCGTGGTCCGTCTGAGTGGAGCCTAATAGTTTAGCAAACGCAGTTAATTCCGCTTTACTGGCACTTGGGCTACCGCACGTGACCGCATACATACGAGTATGTAGCTAGAGGTAATATCATTATGTTATGTTGGCTTCCAATACTGGGGGATATAAAAGAACACTTTTTTTGGATCTATTTTACTTTATTGAGACTTTAATTTTCACAAAGAGTCATTTCCATATAAATAAGGGCCTATTTCAATTTTCGAATGCGCACCACTTATACTGAAAAAAAAGGGAACAGAATTTGTATGAAATAATCTGCCAAGTAATTTAAAAGGAACTTAATTATAGGTGGTGAAAACATGTTGTCTGTTATTAAAAAGGTAAACTTTGGATGGAAACTAGTCATCTGACTCAAAAACTCTTTCACTGATGCAAGATCGCTGATCAAGCTGTTGCCAACACACAACTCGAAAATTATCCCACGGGAAGATAAAATCGGGATAATAACTATCCTATGTGTTAATCCAGGTTATAAACTATCTGCGTACCAAATTTTATCCAAATCCGTTCAGTAGTTTTTGCGTGAAAGAGTAACAAACATACACACTCACACACAAACTTTGGCCTTTATAATATTAGTGTGATGTGAAGTGTGATACGCTTCGTTCCATCGCCCTTTGGCAAACCTTGAGTTTGGACTTTTGTGACTCGGTCAGGGACCAAGTTTGAGCACCGCAGGTTAGGATGGGCAGAATGCACATGTCGATGAGTTTGCGCTTCAGGTTTATTATTTTATTACCCTTATGATTCTACAATATAGATGAAGCCGTGGATAGTAAGCATCAAAAAAAAACTGTCGAAATAAAATATATTGATGATTACGCCATTATACGATAATTTTCTATAAGCGACCCGTTAACGCGACTTGCTATTAATTTTATGTCGGTTTATTGAGCTCTCAATGTTTAATACTTTAGCTTTATGGGGAAATCACTTTACATTGTACACTTACAATCCATTTAGCACTTAGTGAAGTCAGATAGTAGCTGTATATAGTGTAGTTTTGATAACCCGCTCGCTGGGAACGTAATTGCCTTATACTCTATGAAACGAGGGAAAATGTATCAGGAAAACCTCTTTAGGATATTTATTTCGAAGACTCTATTTGTGGATCAGTAATTTAGTAGGTATAACTATAATATTTGATATATAATATTATAGTCTATCTATCTATAATATAAAAATGAATCGCTCAATGTGTTGGTAAGCGCATAACTCAACAACGCCTGGAGCAATTTGGCCAATTCTTTATTTTTTATTTTTATTGAACTTCAAGGATGGTTTTTACGGCGAGAAAAAATCGAATAATGGCCGGAAAAGCCCTAAAAACACCCCTTTTCTTTTTCCCATACAAACGTTTTCTAACTAAAACGTAAAGTCAATTTGAGCTTTAATACCATACTATAAAGTTCAAGTGTTAGGGGAGAGGTTCCGGGAAGGCAAAACAATTCAGTGACGTTAGTGTGTCAACTTCAAACAGACCATACGTCATAATGTCAGGTATGTAGGTACAAAAAATGGCATTGCAACGCATGCTGGGAACAGCTAGTAGTAAATACAAATTTACTGATGTTATATACTGTTTGTAACTCATCATCATCATCCACAGCCCGACTTCACCCAGAGCTGGGTATAGACCTCTGTCTGTCTCTTGTGCCAAGCTCTACGTTCTGGTGTCAATGGCGAAATGCCATTGCGGGAATTTCCTGGATAAGGCATCCAGGAAATTCCCGCAATGGCAACAATGTCTGACTTATCTAACCAGCCCTTATTATTTTGACGTAACAACGTCTTATAAATTGGTTTGCCGGGTGACACTTCAAGAAACTGCGTTACGCTCCGCTCACGTTATGCGCTCACAATGAGAGCGAGTGAGAGGCACGCGTCCAGAGCGAGAGAGAGAGAGTGAGAGAGATAGGCATACACACCGGTTCATGTCTTGCGCTTCTATTTTCGTTGTCACGTAAAACTTTCGCCCGTATACCGACTTTACAGGCAACCAATTTTTTTTTTGGCGGGTGGAAAATCATCAAATAACCTCTCCCTTACTCTTGGGCAGAGCGGAAGGGAGTGTTAGACTTCTACTGACTAAAAACCACCCATGTTCCTTCTTAGCCCTTGCGCCGAGGCCGCGGTATCTCTTTCGAACAACCCGCAGCCCCGACGGGCGTCGGCCCTTGCCCTTGCCCTTGAGGCGCGCGTGTAACACGAACGCGCCGTCGACATGGCCTGTCGCCATAATAAGACGGACGGACGGCGAGCTAGCCCATTACTCACCGTCCACAGGCCCGCGTCTACGGTGGCCGGAAGCCGTCACGTGGCCATCTAACCAGCCTTTGGACACTATTCGGCCACAACTTTATGACTCCTGTCATCACCACGCCTTGCTAGGTGTCCTGCCCAACTCTATTTGAATTCCATAACATGGTTTCCAACATCGAAGACCTTCTGTTCTATTTCTGTTTGTAACTAAATGTTATCAATGAAAATGATCGTAAAGGTCTTAGATATTTTACAATTTTCAAAAGATAAAAAAATCATTTAGAACATTTTTCCATAGATTGACATCTGCTTAAAAGTTAAACTTTCTTCTAAAAATTTCTCCGTCGTAAACAAATACAAAGATTCATCTATAAATGGATAATGATCAGTAACACTGTAGCAGAGGGCTCTAAGGGACTAACAAATCTGCCGCTCCCACAAAGCAATGAACATTATTTATTACTCTCACTAAATTTTCCTTGCTTCATTATTCAACCTGAACTCTTCACAAAACTCATTGCTCCGGAGGTCCTATCACGAGCGCGCGGTTTAAACGAAACGTAAGCACTGCGAAGGTAGAGATGTTTCCCGTCGGAGCTGCGGGTTGTTCGCAAGAGATACCGCGGCCTCGACATAAAGGGCTAAGAAAAAACATGGGTGCTTCCGCTCTGCCCAGAGCGGGAAGGGGTTATTTGATGATTTCCCAACTCCAAAAAAAAAGGCGTATCATCATTACTAGCTGGGCTGTGGAGGTCAGGTAGGTAATCACTCAATGTAAAATACTAGTATCCAGTTGCCGGTTGCAACTGAATACTAGTATTTTATTATTAGTTAGCTTGGAAGTCGACCCCAACGTTATTAGGAAAAGGCTAAGATGATGATTTATTTTCATTCAATACGTTTACACCGCGCACTCGTACTAGGCCCTCGAGTCTCGTCAGATTCTCCTTTTGTAAAAACAAAACTGGAGCTAACTGAAAGCCTTTTATTTTAGCCTTTTTGTGAATATTATGAACTATTAAAGGATCTCCGAGGGACTTGATAAATGGGATTGAACTGACTTCAATTAACTTCACCCTTGGTATCTTTATTTACTTGGCGTTTCGTATAGCTTGTTATTGTGTTGGTATCGGCTAAAATTAAAAGATTTCTATAGTTTGCTTTGGTTTTATTGTGATATCGACTGAATCAATACACGGCTTTATTTATACTCATCCTAGGTTTGCAATTAAATTTTCTAAAACGAAAACAAACATGTTTTGGAAATGTTACTTACAAAGTTTGCGCTTCTTTAGACATAACCTTTTCAATAGCATTTTCATTCTCAAAATCAACTTGATCGAGAATTTTATATATTTAAAAGGTAGATATATTTATCTACCTTTTCTTCTAATATATAAAATTCTCGTGTCACAGTTTTCGTTGCCATACTCCTCCGAAACGGCTTGACCGATTTTGATGAAATTTTTTGTGCTTATCCGGTATCTATGAGAATCGGCCAACATCTATTTTTCATACCCCTAAGTATTAAGGGTTGTCCACACCAAACATTTTTTTAGTCACCCATCAAAGTTACCGGGAACGAAGTCGCGGGCATCAGCTAGTAAATATATAAAATTCTCGTGTCACAGTGTTACCATACTCCTCGGAAACGGCTTTATCGATTTTTATGAAATTTTGTGTGTTTATTCAATCGTTATGAGAATAGGTCTACGGGGTAGTACTTTTCACCCTTCTAACCCCACCCGAAGGTAGGGTAGGTAGAAAAGGGTGCAATGCAACGCATGCAAGGCACAGCTAGTACTTACATAAAATTGATATTTGTTCAAGAGGAATTTAGATCCGTAGGAAGTCGCCATTGTTGATTCTGGCTTACAAGAGTTACAGTGGTTTGGGAATGAGGCTTTTTTTAGCGGATAGATAGTAGCGGATCCGTAGGAAATTATTAAGATAATGGATTGTACTTTTGCTTAGAACATGCTGTCATTTCTTACTGTGTATGTCCAAGTACATAAATGCAAATACATAATATATAATAGCTTCGTTTATTTAATTCATTCCATATTGCAGGACCGAGGCGGCACCCCTAACCTTGTGTATTTTAGGAGAATATTTTTAGAATGGTTGTCTACTTTTCGTGATATTCATATTTTTATACATATAATAAATATTTAAAGTAGACCCAACTGCCTCGTTGACAGTCATTGGTGAAATGATCAGTACTAAGGAGCATGAGGTCTTACATTCGATTACCGGGATGGGCAAAGTTTTGTTTGTTGTTTTTGGCGTTTAACATTAGACATTTCTCAGTAGCAACTCGGAGTCTAGTTTTGTGCCTGATTAATGTCAATAGGTTAGCGCCATTTAAAACGTGACTTCAATATAACTTACAAAATGGGTTTACTCCGCCTAACCTGACATACAACAGGCGTAATATTACATAATGGCTGAACTAGTTGAGAACGCGCTTTCAAGGTGCTACTGGTATGAAAGTATTCTTAAGTCCAAGTAGGTTGTAGAAACACTAGGAACAGTTAAACCGAGTGGTTTTCATCTAAGAATAGACCACACTCCTCGTATGTCATCGCGTGAGTGCTCTGCCACTAGATGGCATGCTTTACTTGGTTCTATCAGGTTCTAAATGTAAATTTACGCCTGTATATCCCTAATGGGTACGATAGAGATGTAACTCCTTTTTTTGTACACGCACATTTCGCATATCGTATAGTGTTAGTTCAATGGGGAGCCTTTTGCTAACAACTGGACATGGATCCAGGATCTGATCTGCTTCTAAGTAATTCCTGGTGGAAAGTCTCAGAAACACTTTTTCCGACCTGGGAATCAAACCTAGGACCACAATGTTCTTGTTCTTTCTTCGAAAGACCATCTCGGCTCAATCTCATGCGAGTTGACCAGTTGATTATGTCTGGACCTGAAAACAGACCCTATGAGTTTGCTTTGGCTGTTTCTTCTCCGCGTAGTCCGGTACGAACATCGAACACATCTACTTAAAAAAAAATACATGTAAAAGTGTTTGTAAAAACCCATTTGCAAAATAAACATCAACAGACCAAAATTTTCCATGAAATTCTCTTATCAACTAACATGGATCCATGGATGTTACATTTAAGCCTATGCATATCGGTTAATGAACATTGACATCAATAATTAACTTAACTCAGTACGAGCAAATACGTGTACATTGCCTTTCTACGTACGAGCTGTTCGGGTACCTTATGTCAGGGTAAAGGGATTAGCTTGTCTGTACTGTGCTGCTGTAGTGGAACTGACACTCCAGGGTCCGATACACATACGTATTGTAACGCGTAAATACACATAGTGCAATATTTAAGTGTGTGAAATTATTCACGTGATTACGTTTAAGATACCATTTACATAACATTTAATAAAAAGTTTTTATAAAAACCATTAAAATAAAATAAAACACCGTACCTCTGTACAAGATTCAATCGGACCCCTTAATTTATTTGTATTATTTGTTGTTATGGCAGCAACAGAAATATACATTCTGTGAAAATTTTAACTACCTATTACGGATCTTGAGACACAGCCCGCTGATAGACAGACGGACGGACAGACGGTCAGCGGACGTTTAGTAATAGGGTCCCGTTGGGTACCCTTCGGTACGGAACCCTAAAAATGGTACCCCAAGGGTATCGGGAACTGGGTCCATTATTTGTTGAAATACGAATGGGGATTTCGTCTGAAAACCACGTGGTGTGTCCGCAAATCCACGTCCAAAGTGCGTACTTTACGTACGGAAAATACAGAATGGGTTGATATAACTATTTCAAATAGCTCAGATAATGACCAGCTGATGATTTAATTAATCAATGGAGTAATTATGAAAGTGCGTTCAAAACACAGTCCACGGTAACAAAGCCCGCCTCTTGTTTCATGTAATTGAAGGGGACACGTCCGTAGCACTTCGTTACTACCGTCACTTGTTTACCAACTTTTGTTTAATATTGCTGGAAACTGACTCCACAGACTGGTAAACAATATTTAAACAAATTGTCTATTTAAGTGCCAAGTTACCTCTACTTTGAAAACCATTTAACAATCTAGGCCCGTAAATATTTAAACAGCGTTAAAAACTATCGGCATATTTTATAAAGTTTAGACTTTTGTTGATTTAAACACAACTCGCCACTCTAAATGTTTTAGGATCAATTTTATCTCTTTTTTATACCAGTGGCAACACTTAAGTCTTGCCAGTATAAATCATTATGTAATTTATGGCGTCTATTCGTAATTAATGGTGCCATTACACTAGGTCTACTCGAAATAATGTGCTGACGTCGCGATTGATCTTTTTTCCTTTAACCTCAATATTGAATGGCCGAATTGAGAGCAGCTCTGATTTCTGGAGGTCAGTTGTAACTCGGAGACTGGCGGGTTGCAAGCTACCAACGTACTGTAACTACAGTTAATTGTCTTAAACCAGAACACATTTCGGTATATGACCTAAATTTGAATAACTCTCAACGTTTTACATGTCCGTTTTACATAACACCACGGCATTAGTACATTAGTACACCCTCATTTCTCCAGTTATTGTCAAGTAACAGGGTGCAATGTTCGTTTTAAAAGACAGAATATGCTATACTTATACTTTTGCTACTGTTTTCCGTTATAAAACACAAACTTTCCACAACTTCGCCAATACGTACCTAACTACCTACTTTAATGTCTTAAATATAATATAAAAAGTGGCTGAAAACGGAAAAGCAAAAACATGCTCATTTTAAATTTAACAAAACTTTGTAGATGTCGGGGCCCATTCCGTTATCATAATTTTGTTTTTAAACATAACGGGACTAACATGGCCAGAGATCCCACAGGATAGAGAGGCAGGGCAGGAGAAAAGAGAGGCCTTTGCCTAGAAGTGGCACCATGTGGGCTAGTAAATATAATACTTATTGGTTGTTTTTAATTTTTAATCTACTAACTACATAATCTCGGAAAATGATAATTATTTACCTAGAGTTTTAGTCACATATCGAATCACATCCTCGCTTGATGTCCGGTTCATGAGATTACAGAATATAATCAATCAATCTATGGCACTACAGCTGTCTATTTAAGTGAGGAGCCTCCTTACATGAGTGTTTCGAAATGTAATCTGTCTGTTGTATTGAACTATCGAATAAATAAATGTCGTTTGAAAACTTGAGAAACTGGCAAGTCATAAACATAATTATTACAAGGTACTATCAAGTACGCTGATGGCCATTTCAACCTTATTACTTAGGGCACAAGAGTGAAAAGTGGCAGACCGTCGGAGAACTCGGTCTAGATTTCTAGAACATCATAGTCTAATGCCATCATCATCTTCTAACTGCCAATACTTTCTCTATCCTATCTAAGGGTGGACTTTCAGTCTAACTGGGTGCAGTTAGATACCAGCATATGGAATGACTGCCCTTCACAACCCAGCTCCACACGTTGGAAAGAGTAGTGGTACTTGTGATTTAGATGCCATCCAACCTTTTTAAATGTAACCTTTTTTGCGTGTGAAAATTCTTATGAGGTGGGAGCAGTCTGTCAGTTTCTTACTGGCTAAAACCATACGATATTTCTCTTCGGCACTTCTGCCAATCACCATAGCATGAGATAATCTTATGTACCTACCTATTAAACTATACTTGATTACAGCGACATTGTATGCCACGTCAGCGCACTTCAAAGCCCTTGTGACTCTCGTCTCGATATTTAATATATTCACTTTGTATCGAACCTCATAGCTATGCGCCGACACTTGATGCATTCCTGGTACTTCATGTGAATTAATTAGGAATAAGCGGGTTTTAATGAGACTGCTTATAGCTTGATTTTAATCTTGTCAATTTTGAATTAGGGTATTTCTACAGAGGTATAAGTAAATGTCATCATCAGCTGCCTAGCCTTTTCCCAACAACGTTGAGATCGGGTTATAATGCTTCGAACATAGTATTTTATAACTCGCACAATTATACTGTTACGAAATAGGTTTCATGTCAAAGTTACAATAGATTTTCTACGAGAAAATCGCTTTTGAGTTTTGCTAAGTGTGTACATATTACTGTTGGTCTGTGTGTACATAATATGCTTAAATCTTCTTTATTCTAGGATTTTGATTAACCTATATTAATTCTATAAACTTTGAATCCGTCGCAAATACACAGAATACTCTTAATACCATCCCTTTGTTTATATTGAAAAGCTTTCAATTTTGTTTATACAGGGATGTAATGATTTATGTTTTTACTTGGCCCTTTATCTTAGAGACTATAGCGTTATTCACTTAAAATGATTACTGTTTAAAAGTTCCTAAAGTTGGTTATAAAAGCCGTCCATGAAAAGTTCAGATAAAATTATTTATTCGGTTGGAAATTAAAATTTGTCAGGGAACGCTCCTCCGAACATTATTTGTGGTTTGTTTATTTATAAAAAGAACTAAAGACCTACTTTGGACCTTCTTTTAAACATTTATAGGCATCGTAAGTACCTAACCATGTAACGTGTTTGGGACAAGGTGAGCAAACGAGAGTCACATCAGCTTTTTATATTTTAAAAGCGTAATTTCGTTCGTCTCGTGGTAGTAAAATTTTAATAAAGGTTCTTTTTATTTGATAGCGTATTAGTTATGCTCTTGATAAGGAGTAATAAAATAATGCTTACAATTAAACAAATAATTGCCTCATTGGTCCATCAGAAATTTCTCAGTAGCAGTTACAGATTTTGGATTTGTGCCCGGTTGATGGCAATAGACTTAAGAATATAACTGGCCAAATGTGGCTGTACTAGTTACACGTCTGCTTAACCCTTCGGGTATTACAGGCATGATGTTATGTTAATAAAACAAACTACAACAAATCACCGTTCACAAAATTCTCGGTAGCGTTCCATTTGTTGATCACAACTATACTAGTAGTTCGACCACAGTGCAAATTGTTATTAAATAGTAAAAGCATGTCCCAGAGTGCCAACGTAACGAAAACAAAGCGTGACAAAGTTTGCGCGGCACGGTCCCCTTTGTAACCCACTTTACGTTACATTCCATGTAAAGCGAGTTTTGAACGAAGTGAGCGGAGTTCTTCTCTTATTTACTTGGACATGTTAGTGAACTCAATTAACTGTTTTGTTAAAATAACTGGTATATAATGTGAAAATGAACACACTGAAATAATTTATAAGCATTTTGTATTTGACTATGTGACAGATCTACTGTGTCTTTGAGGATTCTAAAAACTAGAATGACAATAGCTATACGTAAGTGTCATCATCATCATCATATCAGCCCGGAATCACCCACTGTTGAGTATAGGCCTCCCCTTTTTTCTGCCACACTTCCCGGTTCTGTGCGTATCCACGTGTTTCCAGCGACTTTGACCATATCGTCAACCCAACGAGCTTTCGGACGGCCCTGGTTTCTTTGGCCTAACCTTGGCCACCACACGGTCAAAGCCATGCTCCATCGGCGATCTCCGCGTCTAGTCAGATGTCCTGCTCAGTTCCACTTGAGGCGCACCGCCCGGTCCCCGACATCGTAGACTTTCGTCCGTGGCAGATTTCGGTGTTACGCACTCGATCTAAGAGGGTTATACCGAGCATAGCTCGCTCCATGACCCTATGTGCCACTCGTACTCGATGGACAGTCTCCTTTGTGAGCGTCCATGTCTCGTACGTAAGTATAGCTATAGCAAATTACAACAGAGAGCAGAGCAGAGTTCAGCTTTAATTCGCTCTCCATAGTCAAACTCCACCATTGAAGTCGTGGCTAAATAATAACAGGTGCACGGTTCAAACTTCAAGGTTAAGCTGCGCTTGACAAGGTCAGTCGGTGGAAGGGTGACCCTCATTACGTACCAAGTTGTCTCCGTAGGTCCCAACTGCAATTTTTAGATCTTTGACAGTCGTTTCAGGTAATCAGTAGCCCGAAAAATCTAAAAAAAACAGTCTTAGTAAGGGATGCCGTATCACCCCTATGTAAAATAACTGGTACTTAACTTAATATAACCAGTATTGAGCTGCATCCGGTAAGATTGGAACCCGACCGCAATTAATGGCCCTTGAGGAAGGTTTTAGTATATTATTATAATTTGTCAAGCTTTTGTATACAATGGCTAAAATAAATTATTTTTTTTCTTTCTTTAAAAAAAAAAAAAAACGTTGCCCCAAACTAGGAATATCTACTGTATCGTGGGTGGGTTTACAAACATTTAAACTCACATACACAAACACACCCAGACCCGGAAACAACTATCTGTATGCCATACAAATATTTGTTCCGTGCGGGGATCGAAATCGCGACACGCAGCGCAGCAGTCCAATCTCACGGCCACTGCGCCAACCGTGCCGTATTTGTTGGAGGTGTCGGAAAAAAATAAGCCGTCTGGAAGCTGTCAACGAAAACACGGCCTAAACCGACATCCACGCGGGCGAAGCCGCGGACATCAGCTAGTAAAGTAATAAAACGTTTGCAAGCTCTACTCTACTTTGACTTAGTAAACCTGAAGTAACAGCTAAGTTCTTATGCATTATTAATAAACCTTTTATGAACTGCATAGTTACTCCATACTGCAAGCGGATGAAAGTCTTCCAAAGCCCAGTATTTTATTTTGTTTAAAATGCAATTTCCTCCAATGCTTTTGGAATTTGAACAACGTGAAATCAAAAGTAACAACAGGGATCTACGTTTATTACTATGCCTAAACATATACATAGAAAATATTATGTATCTAGTGAAGAATTTTATGGAGAAGTATGAGTGCCAAGTCAAACGGGTTTTATTTATATATAGGAGTGAATTGAAGAGTCAAGACTATAATGGATGGAGCTTGAGTGTAATTAAAAGTGTCACCTCCCTTTTTTGCGTTGAGATTCAAATAGATTTAAAAAAAATCTCTTCAAACTGTAATTTTAATGGTCTTCTAATCACGGATACTATACAGGGTGGAATGTGCTTTACATTCATAGTTCTTGGAAACTTTACCAGATGTTCCGTACATATTGACCGTGTAGGTATTGTAGGAAACAGTTGTTTCTCTTCAATAATTAATCGATGAAAAACTTCTTTGGGTCAGAATGATGTACTGCATAAGTCGTAACCGTTTTCGCGTCGGTATCCCTTCCACACTGTATAATAATATGTACTTGTTGAACTTCTATTAGCCTAAACCTTCTATATACAGCGGCAAGTCTCCTTGCGCTCATTCCCTTTCTCCCCTCACGTAGTTAAGTTTACAAGATCTAGAATGTAAACTACATTTTAATAACTTATTCATGCAAAATTAACTTTTTGAAATCATTACCCCGCCAGTCCTGCACCAGTGCATAAAATGCAATTACATACAACCCCATACTAAAATGTCACGGTATAAAGTGCACCCTTGAAAACTTTCTTTGTACCTTCGAAGAGCTAATTTTCGCTTCATTATAAGCTAAGGCATTTACCCAAACCCACAAGCGAGATTGGAAATTCATAGAGCAAACCGTTTTTGTCTTAATTAGTTCTGGAGTAGTTCAGTCTTATGAAATGTTCGACTCGATCAATATTCTGTGTTAGGAGCTTAATTAAATAAACACCAATATTGTTAACTACCAATATTGTTGAGTATATTGTGTAGGTATTTTGGTTAATTTAATATAGGAGTCGCTAAGTCTCCAATCTATGAGGAAACTTTAAATTGTGTCAATGCCAAAGTTAATCCTTCATTGTTGAAAGGTTATTCGGTATTTCACACAACAAGGTTCTAGAGTTTCATATAGCCAAATAATCACAAAAGACAGTAGTTTTTAAAATACCTAAAAGACTTGCCTTTTGTAGCACAAGAACGAGGCGAATTCGGTTTGTAACAAAACACCCGCGTCCCGGCGCTCGGCGCTCTGTCCGTGATTTGCAGAACATCTTCAATGGCTCATTAGCTCCTAACAAGGTCTAGTTTACGTCGGTAACTTTAACCAACCGCTTGATAGCCCTGAAACCAAATCCAAAGATTACAAAGTTTTAATTATTCTTTGGAATTAGTTTTTGAAGTCATCAGATTGATTTCGAGGTAAACTGATTCTTAATCACTGAAAATATTTGTCCGGTGTAAAGTTTCTGCTCTCATCGTTTCATTGGGCGGAGAAATAATGGCGGTTGATAATCTTAACTTTATCACTTAAAACGAGTCTGACACCGTCGCCGTCCCGTCGGTAACCCGCCGCTAAACGTCGACGATCAAACCTAATTTATTTCTTTCAGCGAGTTGACTCAACCTTATTTATTACTACCGCGTTTACTTATTTTCCGTGCCCGAAGTTTATTGATACAAATGCCATTATTGTTCTATCGGCCTAATCTTATCGAGCTACAACTCACCACGACTGGGCTATAACAAGCCCTCAACGTCCACACAAATAATCCACCATGAGGTTTATCAGGCTACCTCTAAAACTTCCACACGGAACCCCACACAGATTTTTTACAAAATTCCTAGAAAACATTGTGACTAGCAAAAAGAACAGTAATATGTAACTCAGTTTAGCAGAAGGACATGTGGGAGGTCTTTGCCCCGCGGTTGAACCACTTTATACTTTCAAGAATAACACTAACAAAGAACATTGTGAAACATGAATTACGACCATTCATGTTTTTAAACAGACCCATGTAGTATTTCAGTATATGTTTGTTTTCCCAAGCGTTCAGTAAATGGTGGAGCTAACATAATGACTTGTACCTATAAGTTTTGGGAAACAACCTATTAGCAGGATCAATATTTGATTTTGAGGTTGAGACTATAAATACGTAACTATGTTTCCCTAATCACTTGATAACGGTATGATGGATTTGGCTGAATGGTAAAACCAAATAGTTGTTCGAATAAACATTTTCGTATCGAAAATATATACTTTATTTAGAATATTTATAAACTACAATTTACAGAACTAAAATTATACTAAAATATATACAAGTATCAAAAAAGGAACAATTACAGGGCGTCAAAAAATTCGTCCACACCGCTGTCAACAGGAAAAGTGCCCTGAAGGCTGGCTGCATTCCCACGTTGGATGGCAATGCTAATTCTTTGCCCAAAAAATATTTCAGCCCTCTGGTCACGTGAAGAGTCGACCAACCGCTTGGCAATTTCCTGAAATATTAAAAAAAAAATTATTATTGGAGTTTCTTGCCGTTCTTCTCATGAGACCAACGCTTTGGAATGGGCAACTACAGTACACTCACAGTTATTATGCCTTGTGACTGGGACTGTAGCTTAGTTTATTTTGTATTTGTTCGACTATTCAAAAGTGCCTGTAACTGGCCTACTTGAAATAAATGTTTTGATTTTTATATAATCGAAAAGTATATATAATTTTTCACACGAAACATGTTAGAAAAAATTGAAAGGGTGCAGTTGGAAAGTCTGCAAAGTTGCACAGAATATTTAGTAATAGGAGTAAAAAAGCATTTATAATGTTTTCAAATGCTTTTTTTGTACGTTCAGGATTCAGTGTTACGGTATAAATTATTAATTTAATTCTTAATCAATACGAGATCTTTAGGGACTACAATATTCAAAATTTATTTCAATAATATTTAATTGGAACTACGAAATGTTGGCTTCGACACTTGCGATAAAGTCAACGTTCTGGACTCTCTTTAAGGACGTTATAATTGCGTGAAATTACTGAAATCTTTTTTCACATCTCATTAACTTATTTTCTTTGCCATTTCCGTACTAATTGAGAGAATTTATAATACTCTCATTATCTGAACCGAATACATAGCCTTAGCTGTTGAATATGATGTGGGTGAAGATAATATTTGGACGATATAATGATGTAGGTACTCCTAATACCTATGTAGTGAGTAAACCTGCGGGCTAGGTATCTAAACTCAGATTGGGATTGGGATGAATATTAGTTTGTATTGTTGTTGATATCAATTGCAGACGGGTGATTATTTATGGACTTGTTGTTTATCGCGATTTGCATTGAGAAGGTCGTTTGGTTCATGTTTGTCAAACTATTGTTTTAGAATCGAATGTCAACAAGGTTGTTTGCACAAATTAATTAAGATTATCCATACTGAGATTGGCTAACTGCGGTACTCAAAGATATTTAATGATTACTTAAGCCGTCATTAAGTAAAGGTTTGACATACTTTTGTATGACAAAACTGTCAAAACCTTTACTAAGTGATGACCTAAGTAATCATTAAAGCTCTCTGAGTGCGGCAGTAAGACTATATTTTTTGTTGGGACATCACTATTTAGTATGTTAATAGTGTGCACATCACTAGATGTTATCTATGTATCCGGTTCCTATTTGTCATTCCAGTTGGACTACGATGTCGGTCCCCGTCTGTAATACTACTGTCTGTCTGTCTGTATAATTATGTGTAACATGATTTAATAAACCAAGTCAACCTCACTGGTGTCTCATTCAACAAGGCTTTAGAACATAACATTTAAAAAAAAAAAAAAAATCTACAAAACAAAGTAAGTACTTACATACCTATCCAACTGCCCATTGACTACTACTTTTCATTTATTATCATGTAGTTTGTAGTGAACACTTATGATAGATGGATGGATTGTGAGAGGAATGATATGAAAACGACAGGAATAAATGATGCCATGACATCTGACAGGGGGAGAATGGAAGAAGAAAACCCCCAAGTAGAACAGGACAAGAGCAGGAAAATGATGATGATCATGTTAATTGATAAGTAGGTTACTAGTTACTAGTACATGTCGTCGTGCTATCAGGTTATTAGTAATTTTAGGTTCAAAGGCTTAAGTAGCCCACGTGGCTTCAGATTTCATGTAGCATAGATTACTCGGCATACGTATGTCTTCCCAATTATGATGATTATTATTAAATATTGACTCGCCGTGTCATACTCGACATTCAATATAGGGGACGACCCATCAAAGCGTGAAATAACATAATGGGAAAACCTAAGAATATTTTGACCGACCCGGGACCATGGACCCAAGATCTCATACTCAACAGTTATGCTTTCGACCAACAGACAGTAACTTTACCTAACCTACGAGTATTAGATAAATATACTTATCTTGTAAAAATAAACGATGAAATCTTCACACTATTGTAAAAGTATTAATTTTCACTTCATTTGTATAAACGATGAAATCTTCACACTATTGTAATAGTATTCATTTTCACTTCATTTGTATTCTGTCATTTGTCGATTTTTGGACTTCTTTCCCTTCCACGTCACAATTCCGCATCCCCTCTGATTTAGGTGAAATGCCTCCGACACAGTTATCCTCCCCTTTTCTACTTCAGATTATTTGTTTGTGATATTATGAAGCTTTATACGCCCAGGATTTGTGCGAATCGATATCATTGAGTTAAAACTTTTAACAAGAACGAACTTTGTAATTCTTTTGGAGATTTTTTTTTGTTATGTTTTTTACTCGTGAACATCGCATTTTTATTTTTGAAATCACATGTGTGGTATTTATGTATTCTGTGTACATAGGTTCATTGTCCCTTGGGACAGACATTTTTATTTCATGTGTACCAGACCAGCGAAAGACAATGTTGACAGAGCCGTGACCTCACTCTGCAATACGTTTATTTAAATCTACTAGCAACACGGGACGGTCGAACAAAATAAAAATGCAAATTAGATAAATTTAATTTCATGTTGATACTTACTTATACTTAAACTAAATCCTCTATAAAAAGGCCTTTAGTAGGATTATGAGAGTGTAGTGACAATTTTTGAGGTCAGTTACTGTTTTAATTGAATTGTCAGGTCTTTGCATAGCCCGATAGTTTCTACCAGAGAGCCTGGCATGGTGCCAGGACAATCACGTTTTCTGTGATTGTGTTCACTTTCCACTCTCCGCAGCCTCAGCTAATTTTCAACTTTGGAATAAGGTAGTGTTACAGGGTTCACCAACGTTTGGCAACATTTTCTTTGAGCTTACAAAACCCCTTCCTAAATAAAATTTCGCTAGGGGCTACTGGTTACTTTTAAACTCTGTTGGGAAAATTGTTTTGAATTTTGCGATCTTTTGCTTTCTGTTTTTTTTTTGTCGTGTTTAATCTCATAAAATGATATCGTTAGTGTACTCCTTGTTGCGGTAACAAATAGTTTTGTATTTCTTGGAGGATAGGAAAAATCTCACTCTTTAGCTTGCATTAAACCAGTCTGTAATAACAACTGAAATTTTGATCAAAATTGAAATTCTTCTTGGTTTATGGATAGAGCAAGTATTTAAACAAAAATATTTTAACAGATTCCGTAATATATTCCACATTTTAAACAAATAATTTCGTTATGTCTGGACCAGGAAGGAATACTTATTGCGGGGGTCACGTCTCATGTGCCGAACATCGAATAGGCATGAAATAATGTAAAAGATCGTAAACATTTATTGGATGGGCTATCACCTCCTTTTTTAACCAATTGGATGTCGTTTATTCTTATAGGGTTTAGGTGTCGTCAGCGGTTCAATTTAAAAGGGTCATGGGGTTAAATCCCAAATGTTTTTCGATTTTTTAATGAAAATATAACGAATTGATTTGTAGGAGATGTGTGAGGATGGTGTTGAGACGGCTACTTGATCGTCTTGTATGCCACCACTGTTAGGGGATTCCATTAATTTAAGCGTCATCTTCTACAAGTGGGGACAGAGGTTCGGGCAAATGCCATTGACTCAGACGCAACTGCCACCAGTGGAGGCAGATTGAAGAGAATAGCTATGGTGCTCGATCTAAGCGTAGGTGGAAAATAGCTTGATGAAAACATACCGCTCGTCGTGTTTTGTTTTTCTGCATTACTTCAGAACCTACTGTTGCCAACAATTAATTAGAATAATTTTCTAAATATTGTTATGTTATATTCTTGTAAACATAACTGCTGATTATTTATTCAGGCGCTGGTGTGGAAGTATAATGAGGGATAAGACTCACTGTAAACCTATTTTAATATAACTCCGCTCAACATTTTGAAGTTGAACAAAAACAGAACAATAATTTAAAAAATAAAAACAAAGAACTGTTCCTCTATTCATAAAGTTTTTAAGATTTGTGCTTCGTATTGAATTCTGTATTCGATGAGAATTTTGCTATGCAAATAACAGTTTAGATTAAAAAAAAAAAAAATTATTAATTAAAAAATTTAGTTTACCTTCGAAACAAAAAAATATCGAGTTTCGTAAACAATGAATGTGAAATTGGAATGAAAAAGGAGTTATATGAATAGTTATAATATATGAATAGTCGGCAACAATATGTATACACTTGACAAAGTTCATTCACAAATTTCTCGTGAAATAACGATTGCAACTTTGAGATAAACAACTAGATGACATACTATACGGTAATATGGATTCCAAAATATTTATTTCGTTACGTAATTTGAAAATGACAATACAGTGGACTAAAATTGCTTCCAAAAGTGTATACATATTGGGGCTCATGACTATACAAATGGGTAGTGTAGTGAGTAAGCTGGTCATAATTCTCAGGTATACACGATAGGTAATACATTTACAATCCGTATTCATAAATCTGTGTCGGGGAGCCTCTGAGACGTAATAATGTTCGACGCATGCGGCGTGTACCGTTCGAAAGAGTTTGGAGGGCCGCCAGTGCACTCAGGTGGAAACTGAACCCCACACGCTGGCCCACTAACACATGGATCTATCTACTTCGATACACTTACGTGGTTTTAGTACAATCGGATTTACGTGCTGTTCGTGCCACATGTTTAGGTTTATTAATGTTACGGATGTGGGTGGATGGTGCAGTGAACGTCTTCATTTGTCTTCCCACGCACATATTCTCTAGCACTCGTGTCGTTTCTGTTTGAATGTTCCAGTCTTTGGGTATTGAGATAATATCTAAGTATATGGGGAAAGAGATCTTCAATTTGCATGAAATTAGACAAGGTCCTTGGAATTACTCCTTGCATCCTGTAATCCTGGCACCATGCTAATAAAGCTTGCGTAAGCCGTGATTACCTGTAATTGAGTGTGCGTTACAGGACCATGTACTCTGTAGTTCTTTTAACTTTGTATACGATAAATTGAAATGTAACTGGTTGGGAATCCAAATTAATAAAATCGGTCTGAATATTCTGTTGAGCTAATATATCCATCTTCATAAAAGTGTGTAGAGTTATATTATAAAAGAAAAAGCGTTAAGACTGTTAAATAATTTGTGTAATTTCCCTTTGACCGCACTTCTATAAATATTCTTAGTAAAGTTTATTGATACAACGAAGTAATAGCTCGGCAGCGAA